>OV884050.1:4220000-5470000 GCA_930367265.1 Catocala fraxini
TGAGAATAATAATTATATATTAATTTAGAAGCATTAACCAGTAGGAATTAGAAAAATAACAAAGTTTTGTGTCCAGGTGTTCCTAATTCGTTTGTTGTGATGATTTATATAAAGGTATTTAAAATAAAAATCATTGTTTTCATGTTACTAAAATGTTATCTAGGAACTGGGCTGGTGGATTTAAATTGTTTTGATATCTTGCCCTACTCAAAAACCAAATAATTTTCATTATATGGGCGCAGTAACCTACTGTCCGTCGACCCACCATGCAGTATAATTGTTTTTATGTATAAATTCTGTTCACACTAAGCCAATAATGGACAGTTGCCTCTCCGAAACTAGCTAAGCAGCTAATGGAGGTATCCGCCAAATTATAAAAGGGTCTTCTAACCATATTAGTGCTGAAACCGTGTGACAATAACTAAAGAATCAATGTCAGACGGAGACATTGTAAAATGCTGTACTAGTTGAAAACCCTGTATCAAAAGAGACTAGCATTGAAACAGCAGACTATGCATAGACTTGATATAACCATTGACATCAAAGAGAACAAATCTCCAACCAAGGATGTGCATAAGCATATTAAAACAACACCATGCACATGCACCAAGATACCTGAATTGTTTTGTCAAGGATGCTTTGTATGTATTTATGTATAGTGATGTCAATACATTTGAATGCAATTGCATATTTACTAGCATTGGTATCTCCAATGCTAGTAAGCCTGCTTTGGAACCATATTTATTGTAATTTTTCTTACTTGTACCATTTAGTAAACAAATAATGTGGACATAAAATCGATCTGATAGCTAGAGACTACATAAGGAGCTAACTTTATGTATTTTTCTTCTCTTTTCTGTGTTCTCTATTTAAAGCAGAATTAATATAGTCTGAAATCAGCTATTAAATTATATTATAATGAATTGTTTGTTTCCCAAAGAAGGTAAATAAAAAATGGATTAAATAACCAGTCTGTGCAATTGTAAACCATTCCAACCATGTCATACCGATACTCTTTGAAATGTCCGTCTATCTATTATCTATGAAATATAATAAGTAAAGTTAGGATGATGAATATTAATTAGTAACTCAGGGTTAAATTATTAGGTCACTAATGTCAATATGTATTAATGAATCTGTTATGTCACATTTGCAAATTATTTATGATGCATGGTGCTCATTTCATCATTCATATTATATAAACTTAAATTACCACTCATTCACTCACTGACTCACTTAGAGAAATAGAAGTCATACAAAGGGGAGTCATAGGAAAAAAGTAAATATAACGTTGTATAGAGAATTGTTCAGAAGGCCCGGGCAAAATGCCTGACCCTCGGAAGGTCAGCTCTTGGTGGTGGTACCCCATCGGATCTAGGAAACGGTGATATCTACGGGAGTCGTTCTCTAACAAAATCTTCTTAAAACCTGGGAACTTTAGGAGGGCCGAAAAAAACATGGCTTCCATGCAAAACAACATGCCTGCCATACAAACTTTGACCTCTAATATCTCGAAGCGGTTAGAGATACGCGGGGTGTGTTCGAAAAAATGTCATAGAGGTCGACGATATCTTACCAGAAAAAGTCATTTTCAAGGTCACCGGGGGTCATCGTTTTTTTTTGTACCCCTCGCTGTACACTCCTCCTCTCGGGCCGCGCAACCACGCCAAATACTAGTCGTAGTAGAAAATGAAATGTCAATATGTAGTAAAATTTAATAAAAATTATTGAAATTAAATGTGGTTTTGTAAATTTGTAAGAAGTGATATGTGGAGGTAGTTTTTGATTTTATAAATACTGCTCTACCCTACTAAGAATAAATCCAGTGTTGCGGGAGACATTATAAACATTTAAACAAAGAACTCCCAGACTCTGAATAACTATTTGTAGAAAGGTCAAATTTTTGTCTTGTGGGGATCGACCTCATAACAATTGGCGCAGCAGCAGTGGCTGTGATATCTAATTTTATATATGTTAAGAATTTTTAAAATAACGTAATATTGCAGGCAGCGAACATAAGAGTGCTTCTTTCAATAAGATGTGCATAATTATGTTACAATACAAACAATACACACAATACACTCTCAATACTATTATGATACTGTAACGAGGCTATAACTGTATATAAGGGATATTAAAAAAAAACTAATTAGGATTTTTAGTATTTTGATATTGTTTTCATAGTTTAGTGAGTTTAAATTAATAAATAGATCTAAATAGAATTGGAGATGTGTATGTATAAGCACTTCTACAATTCTAATAATCTTCAATAATGGGTATCCATTCAAGTAAAATTGCAGGTTACTCATAATTCTCGCAGACCAACTCAAGGGCAAATTATAATATCAGGTTTTCACATTAAAAGACCTATATTTTTTATTTACCTGTCTAACTAGAGCTTAACAAGGATTTTTGAATAAATAAAATTCAACTGTTTAAATTAAAGTAGGCTTGCAAAAACTTCAAGTACTGTAAATAACAATTTACATTATATATTATTAAATGCTGTTATCTTATATATCCTTTACTAATTAAGTACCGTAGTTTGTTAAATTAAGGTAATGCTGAAATAGTTATATTTGTTTTTAGGGTTCCATTATGATGTGATTTTGTCTATCTGTGACAGCTTGTATCTGCGACAATGCTGTTGAATTAAAATTTGGAATAGCTATAAATAATGCTTTAATGATTTTTGAGTTGGATAGAGTTTTAAGATGTCATATAAAATTATAATACAAAAGTAAAATGATTTCTGTCTCAGATAAAGAGTTTTTAGGTTTTTGTCTCTACATGCTCAATAGCCAAACAGAGTTTAGAAATGTGTCTGGCAGGCATCACATTCCCTGTTATTTATGACTTAAAGACCATTCATGGTGATTTCAGGTTGTTACTTCTACTTACTCTTTTGGAAATACAGGTATGAGTGTACATTTGTATGTATACTTAAGGAAGGCAACCCACTGAGCGAGTCCAAATTTGTTTTTAATACATCTTCCGCTCTTAGACTAATTCCAGTGCAGTTGCAGAGGACTTTACAAACCAGTGTTAAACCACTATGCCATCTGTGCAGTCGCACACAGATTGCAACTCGAATTGCACTTGACCAGTGTTTTATTTAATACTAGTTTTTACTCGCGGCTCCGCCCGCGTGGTACCTACATTAATAAAAAGTAGCCTATGTCCTTGCCCAAGTTTTAAACTAGCTCTGTGTGGTTCAGCCGTGAATAGGTAACAGACAGACAGAGTTACTTTCGAATTTATAATATTAGTAAGAATTGGTCAGGGTATTACTCTTTGTTTTAATATGTATGCATTTTGTATTTGATCACTCAGATTGTATTGTATTGTATGCACCTGATGGTACAAGGAAAATTTAATTTTATTACTAATGGCATTGCTGGTCAAGGACCTTATTGAGTAAAATGTAATCATTGACCACTACTTAATTGTAAATGTACTCTCTATCGGTATATTTGAGACAAGATGTTGAAATCAATTATAATATCATACCATTGGAATATCAGATATAATTAAAAACCTTTTGTGTGTGGCTGCTGGTGTGCCACTGAGCACAGAACACAGAGTTACAAAAATAAAGTTAATTTATCCTTTTGAGGTTTTTTTTTTGTAACTCTTTTACAGCATCAATCTTAGGTTACAATTTATACATTTAAAACTAATATGTAAAATATAAATTATTCTTGTTTTTCTACAATATTGAGATTCTTTATGGTCTTCCAGTGTTTTAAAAAAGGAAGAACAGTGTTATCCCACTTAGACCTGAGGTTGTGCTATAACTGTAGCATCTCAACTGTTAAAATACAATCAGTGGCACAAGTTGATAAAATTTTGTGAGATTTGAGATTGACTATTACCCAATTAGTTACAGCAGTATTAGTTTGCATGAACACAATTCATAAATGTAAAAAACTAATTTTACTTGATTAAATTCTTTTAGAATTTTGATTATTGATGTCTTCTAGCAACCATTTCTGTGTTAATGATGCATCCTTACTTGAACATTATACCTAAATTTATCAGTAAATATCTCAAAACAGGTGCTACATGTAAAGATGCCATTTACATAACGCTCCACATGAGATATGATTCAAGAACTATTAATGAGGTTACTACTAGAACAATTCAATGTTCCATTACTTATGTATGTCATTGATTGCACCTTCACCATTGGGCTCATTGTAGCTTTGTGTTGTATGTGTGTATTAGCGTTTTTCGAACCTTTGCAGTTGCCCTGTATAGTACTGACAGTAGGACCAGAATGCGCTGGCAGCACTGGAACATATATTGGCACTTGTACTATGAAACAATTATTTGCCCAGACAGGTTGCAGAGATCAGCTGTACTTCTCATCAATTATAATTAATTGAATTATTAATTACGATCAGTTTTTTTTGTGTGTCATTGAATGCACATAATTCTTAACTGAGATCATTAATAAAAATGATTAATTATGTTTTTATTTTGTTATAGCATTGGCAGCCCCCTTTCGCAGTTGACGTTGACCGGCTGCGGTTCACTCCTCGGATTCAGAGGCTGAATGAGTTGGAGGTAAGTTTCCAAAAGGTACAAAATAATGGTGTATGTATACAGGTGTAACAAAAAATGTGGTCATGTTTTAGGGTCCTAATGTTATCATAAATAACTTGTTAGTCAAAAATCATAATTTTGTCTATACAGTGTGTATATAAACCCTGACCGACCCATAAAAAGCTTGTTACTCACTTAAAAAATATGCTAAGAAAAATAACAAAAAAAATCTATATCATCGTAAAACGTCTTCATAATATTTTTAATTACATTATTGATCAGCATTTCCACCCTTAAATTACTGAAATTTCGCACAGTCTAGCAACACTCCACTAAACTTGACAAGGACGCGGAGCGTGGCATGCTTTTGGCGGCATTTTTCTAAGGCATAGGCACGGTGTAGCACGGCGCAGCATCGGTGAATCTTTATGAACTTTAGTGATACCATGCCATACCATGGGTAATCAATTAACATATTATTTTAAATAAATTCAATTTACTGGAGTAATTGTTTTGATCGATTTTTATAAAAGGATGTCACTTACGTACTCATAATAAGCTACTCTATAACACATTTAAGGATCGGACAGGGTTACTATACTCGGTATACATAGGAAAAAATTTGGAAGTGCATTTGGTTGTTGTTGCTAGCGTTATAGTCTATGGTAACCACTTTATTATATTTTCTTGTGGCAATTATTAGATAAATATACTTTGATGAATTTTATTTTTACGATATCATAAACAGCTTTATCCACAGAGACTATTATCAGTCTAATAAATATGGCCACTTTCTATGTCGTGATGTATATTGTTAGGTAAATTTTGTATCGTATTTATTTCACTTACTTAATTAGTCTGCCAACCTGCACTGGACCAGTGTGGTAGATGGCCTAAACCAGAGATGCCCTGAGACTTTTTTCTCATAGACCAATTTCAAAATTTAGCAGGATCCGGTGGACCCCTGCAGCCACATTGCTACCATATTCCTTGGCATTCGTATTTATATATTAAAAAATTTGATCAAATCTGTACGGGCTGACTTTTTTTTTTCTATTTTATTATTTTATTCTCGGGACTGAACCTACCACGGTAGGCGAGCTGAGCATTTTTTTTAAAACCAATCGTACTGAATATGGAATATGCAAGTTTTTACAAGTAACAGTCGCTGAGCTTCTTAAAATATTATCTGCCTACATTGATAGGTTTAGTCAAGCCAACATTTTAGGTCTTAACTATCGAAAGCAAATAAATTGCCGTGGACCCCTGCTTACGAATTGTGGACTCCCATTTTTTGTCACGCGACCGTAGACCGCCACCGTAGACCGCCGTCGAGTCTCCCGTGGATCCCTGGGTGTCCACCTGGACCACTCTGGGAACTAATGCCCTAAACCTTCGCACTGAGAAGTAGCCCGTGCCCAGCAGTAGGACAGTTTACAGAACGGATATTATTATTATATTAATTAAACTCAAACATTATACCTACAGTCCTTTTAGCATACATTTGGAGAGGATAAATAGAGATGTGGAGGGTATGATACAGATTAAATCTACATAGGATCGAATGAAACGTTGATCGAGGCATTAAGCAACTGTGCTGAGTGATTCAAACGATGGGTGTATTTATATACCTACCTACCACTCACGACTGCGGGTTCACTCGCGAATATCCCATATTTATATTAAATTAGAGTAAAGGTAGCCTATATCCTTCCCTAGGCACCATCGATACATGGTATTCTGAATGGTATTGTGACTTGAAAAAATTTGGTAAGGAGACGTCCTTGCTAAATATCTTCACAATCAGTTCCATGGCTCAGCCGTAGAGCGTAACAGAAAGAAATAAATACAGTTATTTTCGCATATACAGTGTGTAACAGAATAGTGTGGTCATCACCTAAGCGTCAGATAATATAGTCCATGTGCAATATAATAAATCTGTAATCATGTGTTGCGGGGGACTTTATAAACATTCATATAATGAATACAAAGAACACTCAGACTCGGAACAACCATTTATGGATCACACAAATTTTGTCCCGTTTGGGGATCGAATCCACAATACTAGAAGTGGCAGCAGCGGCGAGGCGACCACTTAAACCACTACGCCATCCGTGCAGTCATCATTATTTTCACTAAGTTAGAGCATTTTCTTAATATCAGCACATTCTAGTCAATATTTAAACAACATTAACAGCTGACTCGGTGACCTTTATGAACCCGAAAATCTCGAGGCGCTATTTTTATATTGATGTATTGCGTTTATTTCGAAGTTTAAATAATCTATACTTATAAATAAAATTAAAGTGTCTGTTTGTAATGTCAACAACATAAATATTTTATATTGTCTTCTATTTACGCGAATATTATTCATTGAAATTAAACTGCTATATACGGATTTTATCGCGTTGTTTATTTGACACTTTATTACAAAATTTTGAAAATTGTTTCACTACTACTACTATTAAACTTTACTAATTTTTAAGCTAATTAAATTATTATTAAACTATTTAGATTTAATTTATTTTTACACTTTCCCCGACGTTTCGGTTGCTTTTCAGCAGCCATGGTCACGGGGAGACTAAGATGGCAGTTGTCTCAATGTTCCAGTGTAGTTATTTCAAAGTACCCGAACATAATTTAATCATTGGTGTTTCTATTTACGCAGAATGAGCTCAAAGTATCATGAAGTCTAGCTGTGGTTTGCTTCTTCTTGGGTTTGACTATTTTTATTACTGGATCCCAAGCTGGTGGTACATTCCAACCATCTTCTCTATTAAAATTAGGATGTTTTTTGATTTCAATAGCCTCGCGAAGCATCCTTGGTAGGAATCGGTGTTATTTAGCGAGAATCTGTGGTTTGTCAAATCTCAGGTAGTGGTTGGTCCCCTGTTGCACATGTTCACACACAGCAGACTTCAACGAGCGTTGGTGTTTTACATCAGCTATGTGTTCTTTTATGCGGGTGCCTATGCTTCTCTTGGTTTGACCAATGTATGAGAGTCCGCAGTCACAATCTATTTTATAGACCCCTGCATCTTGTAAAGGTAGTTGGCACTTGACGGATGGTAAAAATTGACTTATCTTCGTTGGCGGCTTGAAGTATGTGTTGATTGAAGCTCGCTTCAAGATGTAGCCAATCTTGTCAGTGACACCCCTTACATAAGGCAGTATAGCAGGCTGGCGCTCGACTGTGGCTGGCTTTTCTCGGGATCTGTGACAGCGGCGCGGCTGTTGGAGTTTGTTGTCTTGCAGTACTTGCTTGACATGTTGAAGCTCGGCGTCCAGGTGTTTCTTGTCACAGATCCCATGGGCTCTCTGAAACAAAGACATTCCCACGGTAGCTAACTGTTTAGGATGGTGGTGAGATTCACCGTTTAAGTACCTATTTGTATGGGTCTTTTTCCTATATACAGTGTGGCTCAAAGTATGATCAGGATTCCTGATGACAAGTACATCTAAGAAAGCTAATGAATTATTTGCCTCTAATTCCATAGTAAATTGGATGTTATTATTAATGGAATTAAGATGTTCTAGGAATACACTTGCACTGTCTGTTGGTAATATTGTAAAAGTATCATCTACAAACCTCTTATATATCTTATATATCTCTTATATATATCACACCCAGGATTTATAAGAGGTTTGTAGATGATACTTTTTTTTTCTAACCTGGACAACGTGTATGCGAAATTTCATGATGATCGGTTGAGTAGTTAAGGCTTGAAAGCGTAACAACACAACAAATAAACAAACTCACATTCGCATTTATAATGGTAGTTAGGATAGGAAGTACTTTTTATAAACTTTTGTTTTATTTAGTGAAACAAAGACAGTAAGTTAGATATATTTTAATATAATTTTAAGTGATTAAGTAGGTTTATGGACTTAAATAATTGAAAAGCAAACTCATTATGAAGCGATTATTTTTGTATAAAGCCCCTTCATTCACGACGGAAATAATTGAGCTTGTGTATCTTTATATGCACTATTCGAAACTACTATAAAAAAATGACGTTGTTGTACTTACGCCTTTATTGCACTAAGGGTCTGATATATTAGCAATGCTACGTTCACAGGAATCTGTTTAAATATGAGCAGTTGGATTCTACAAATTACTGTTAAACACAAATTACGCGTAATCTGTTTTCCTCATCGTCCCTCATTAGTTCAATGAATGATTAATCAGGTTAACTTTGTATGTTTGAATTTATTTATCATGTAAATAAACTATTTCTATTTTCGAGATAGACATCATTTCGTTAGAATTTTTACACTAAGTACTCTTAGACTATGCCCTTGTCCTTCCTTTTCCTTCACTGGGAAGAGATCCGTGCACAATAGTGGGACAGTACATATACAGGGTTGATATTGTATTATTTACTTATATTGAATCATAATAGAAGTTACTTGGCGGAAGTCCATTGAAATAAAATCATTGGGAAGAGATTGTATTATGTTTATAAGGTTTTTAATTAAGACTGCGCCGAGCGTAAGACAGATAATGACAGAGCTCGTGCGGCGCATATACAAATCGGCGCGCGGCCGCCATTGTAAAATTGTATGGAGGATTTGAAGTGCTTTTTTGATAAATATGTATCTTTATAGTCAACCAATAACTTAAATATTTGGGACGGACAAATTGTAATATAACTATTTATGTTTCGTATAAGCTGTAAAATAAGATAGATTTATACTGTTATAATCTAAAAATCACGTAACACGAGCTTACGTTTTTGCTATTTTCGTACAAATTTACTTAATTTTGTAGGCGAAAATATTAATTATTTTATGTTTTTTACACGGATTAATTGTAAACACATTCATTGTTATGGTAAATGTATATTTTATATTTGTAATTAACAAAAATTGTTGATTTTATTCACTTAACTGTGACCGCTTGTTTTGGCACATTTCGCTCGGCGCAGTCTTAAGCATAAGGTCTATATATTGGGTAATTACCATAGCCTGTGACCTCTTACCGGAGTAACAGTCACTCGTTACAATCTTAGAGAAAAGGCATTAAAGATGGGTAAATAAAATAAAACAGGAAACGTATTTGATTGCTTGTCTTTTTTGGTTAACAAATAACTCTTAATAATCTTTCAGTTACTGCTCTTAGGCTTTATATTATATTACTAGCTGTACCCGCGGTCTCACCCGCGTCATTGGTATTTGTGGTTACTGCGCCGCTTCAGTGTTATATATAGCCTTTGTCCTCCCCAGGGTCTCAGGCTATCTCCATTCGAAATTTCATCTAAATCGGTTCAGCGAATTGAGTGTGAAAAGGTATCAGGCAGAGAGAAAGTTACTTTCGCATTTATATTATTAGTAAGGATTATCTAACAAATAGAGATGACAGATAAAAACGCATACCTATATCTAGAAACAATACATGGACCTGGGTCTCTATGTATTGTTTCTAGGTCATTACGCCATATTAGTTTACTAAAGAAGACAATTAATAAAAGTGTACTATACGTACATATTATGTAAACCTTCAAAACTCTTATCTACCGGGCGTGGTTCTAAACTTCGTGTTACTACTGAGAATTTTTTGACAAGAATCCCAAATAATCCCAATAACACTTTGCCCGGCCCAGGAATCAAAGCCAAGACTTAACGCCCAGCAGTCCCATTCGGTACTGCTGCGCCATCGAGGCAACCTCAAATCATGTCAGCAAAAAATTAAATAAAACTAATGCTGTAATTATGCATATTGTTTGACTAGGACAGTGGTCGGCAACCTGCGGCTCGCGAGCCGCTTGCGAGCCTTTGATTCCTTGACAGCGGCTCTTCCAAAATGGAAATGTTTAGTGCAGGCACTGAATATTACTTATTATCTTGCCTTATTACTAAGATACCAAATTTTATTTAATTTATTGTTAGTAAAGGCAAATTCGAAAATGTACATTTAATCCTAATTTTTTTCGTAGTAATGACTCTGGCTCATTGTATAGATTTCGCTTGTGATTTTTTTATATTTGGCTCTGGGCTCTGGACGACAAGGTTGCCGACTACTGGACTGGGGATTCCCAAATTACTCATAGCTATTAAGATCTTAATTGAGACTGAGATTGTAACTGATAACTAGTGATGATTGTAACAAAATATATATTTTCGATATTATAATATACTAGCTTTTGCCCGCGGCTTTGCTTGCGTAAATGTAGGTTAGCTTAGATTAGTAATAATAGTTTTTCTCGATGAAAGTTACCCTACGTTATTTTCTGATCCCATGACAACGTGTATGCGAAATTTTATGAAGATCAGTCTAATAGTTAAGGCTTGAAAGCGTAACAATTTAACAACGTAAATGTAGGTTAGGTTAGCAACAGTATTTGTTTCTGGATGAAATATGTCTCCATGTCCTATTCTGTTCCCATGACAACGTGTATGCGAAATTTTATAAAGATCGGTCGATTAGTTAAGACTGCGCCGAGCGAAATGTGCGGTAAAACAGGCGGTCACAGTTAAGTGAATAAAATCAACACTTTTTGTTTAATGCAAATATTAAATATACATTTACCATAACAATGAATGTGTTTACAATTACTTCGTATAAAAAACTTAAAATAATTCATATTTTTGCCTAGAAAATTACGTAAATATGCACGAAAAATGCAAAAACGTAAGCCCGTGTTACGTGATTTTTACATTATAACAGTAGAAATCTATCCTATTTTACAGCTTAAACGAAACATAAATAATTATATTACAATTTGTACCGTCCCAAATATTTATTTGTTGACAATAAATATACATATTTATCAAAAAAGCACTTCAAATCCTCCATACAGTTTTACTATGGCGGCCGCGCGCCGATTTGAATATGCGCCGCACGAGCTCTGTCATTATCTGTCTAACGCTCGGCGCAGTCTTAAGGCGTGAAAGCGTAACAAAACAAACTCACATTCGCATTTATAATATTAGTTACGACGGCAGTCCTGTAATATAAGCTACGTTAACAGCAGATGGAGTCCTAGGTTCTTTCTCCTCTATATTGTAATTTGGTTGCGGTAGACCTATCTTAGCCTATGCTTAGAACTACTAGGATCTAGAGACCTACATGTTATAGTAAACAGCCGAAAGACTGCTGTGCTACGAAATAGACATTCGTAACAAATATGATTAACATGAATAAGCTCAGCTGAATATGTGTTAACGTCACAAAAATATTATGGAAGCTATGATCTTTATAAATTTAAACTTTATTAGGTACCTAACAATATATTATGGATATAGTTTTTGATAAATAGCAGCATAGCATCATAACAGCGATAGCTCAGTGGGGAGACCAACAGACTGCAATGCAGAGGGTCTCGAGTTCGAACCCACGTCGCGCACCTATGACTTTCGGAAGTTATAATATGACTTTTCGAAATTATGTGCGTATTGATTGACAATTATCGCCTCTCCGAGGCCCGTCGGTCCCAGCTGCCATGAACATCTATGGCAGTCGTTATTGGGAACGTACCCTCTAATATCCTGACACTGGTCTAGCCTTAGGGTATCATAAGCCTTCGGCTTGCGGAGGTCAGGTGGCAGCCGCTCCGTGTAAAAACTGATATTCAATCAAATCCGGTTAGACTAGAAAAGCTGACCCCCAAGTGACTTGGGAATAATAAAGGCTAGGGAGGAGTCTTTGATAAATAAATCATAACATAACCATAATTATCTATGGCATAGTAAAAATTGATGAATATAATCGCTGTTCATACATTTAGTGCCAATTATAAAATATAGAGGGGACTCCGGCACACCTAGGCCCTTTGGAGTAGACACCGCGGGCACATCAAGGCTCTAAAGAGTAGGCTTTCGGAGGTGTATGGTGGAGACGTGGTAAAGTTAACCATCAACCGCCAGATATAAATATATATCTACTTTTATTAATATGAATACCAAGATGCAGTGCAGCGAAATGAGCTACGAGCGGAATTACACAAGCGTCTAATGACACGACTAGCGTTTTTATAGTGACAAAGACAATGTTCGGGAATCTTCTAGATTGAATACGATACAGGCGTTAACATTTTGCTCAGTTTTCGTTTAATGTCTTAAACTGCAGTGGACTGTCGAGTCAGACACAATTAATAGTTTAATTTCCAACAAAAGTAACACATTATAGTAAACGTGAGACCATCAGCTGATACAAATGACATAATTATATACTTAGGTATACAGCACTGACATAATTGTTATTAAACTATGGCTTCTTATACTAGGTGCTTCAGCACTTGACAGATATACAAATAATTTCTATATCACCGCTCAAAAAAAAGGCTTGATTAAATAAAATGTAAGGTTTTCGTAAGAAAAGTAAGTTTAATTGTAAGTACGAGTATTTTATTCTAATTATTAAGTCAATTGTTATAATGCCAGACATAATTAAAAACCTATTGGGTCTAGCCGCCGGTGTGCCGCTGCCATTTATAGGTTAACAGTTTGCAAGGAATACGTCTGACCTAATCAAGCGGACGAAAACGGAGCACACCCCAATAATGTTGCGCCAGTAGCGGTTTTGAAGACTAGTAATGCGTTCTATAACTAACATCATTAACATCGACCCTTTAACATATAATGATAATAATATAAATAATATGTGCAAACTGTCCCACTGCTGGGCACGGGCCTCTTAAGGTAAACGATATTTTCTCATCCAGCGGTTAAAACTTAGCAGTCATGTTTATTTAGCCCAGCAAATGCAAATTAATATATTTTATTAACATAAAATGAATTTAAGTATTATTTGGACACGTCAGAATTAAAATAATTTCCTTTTTTTAATATTGACTAAAATAAGTTCGTGGAATGCAGCTTTCATGAGAAGAAGCAGGCGAGAAATGTTTTGTTGCTGTTGCAAATTTTATAATCCTATTTTGTCTTCCAGGCTATCACTCGCGTCAAGTTAAACTTCTTGGATCAGATCATCAAGTTCTGGGAGCTACAGGGCTCGGTGCTGAAGATCCCCACGGTGGAACGGAAACCACTCGACTTATATGCTTTACATAAGATTGTCAAAGAAGCAGGTTTGTATATTTTATTTATATTTTTTTGATTAAATTCTCGGTTGCCCTGTTTTAAAATCAAGAAACAAGTCGCTTTACCTACGGACAGTTGACACATGAAAGATATTGTTACGTGCTGGATTCGACAGATAAGAATGTAACCAATATTACCGAATAAAACACGTTTTATTCAAACACACAATTAAATTTAAAACACAACAAATACTATACTGCACTTTTCCACTGTAACTGCTTCAAACTCCATAGTATTTCCGCTTCCGTTTGCTTCGATGAACACTTGACCGCTTACGATTGTAAACTGACTCGGCGAGCGCTGGTCTTCCCTTTTTATACGCGGTTAAAGCGTTTCTAGAGTTTTCTATTAACGGCATACCCGGTATGTAAACAGTACGAAGATTCGAGAATGTGCCAGCGTTCTCTCTACGCTTCGCGTACTCACACTACGTAGTTCCGTAAGATGTCAATAGATGGCGGTGTAATAAATTATTAGACGGAACTGCCTTGTCTTCCCCACAATGCCGTGAGATGGCATTGGGCGTAACAATATTTTAAACTTAACTGTCCGTAGCTAAAAGTACTCGACTCGGCAAGCTAATTTTTGACATATGTTTATGAAAGATATATCAAAATTTATTGGTCGGAGGTAATATAGGTCTCGTTTGTTGATATAGTAACTGAGCTATAGACAAGTTCTGCAATAGGAATAATTTCATTGTCGCAGAAGACTTAGAGACATGAAGATCACAAGACTCAAAACAACTATTTTAGGAGCACACAAAGGAATAACCCCATTCCAGGCCTACTAGTAAACACAAGAATAAGACTTAAATGAATTATGCATTCATTTAGATAAAAATAAATACGATTTTTAAGTTATGGTATAACTCTGCCAAGAGTCTATTACCAGTTCTGTATTGAAATGGGAATACAACCTGCTGATAAACAATGAACTACAAAAAATATTCCAAAAAAAAAAACTGTACTTTGATCATTATGTACCTTACTAGCTTTTTAGCTTCTTGTTATAAATACCAATAGCTACATACAAATACTGAAACGCAGTTCTAACACATACTTTTGTCGTCCCTAAAAGGCTTTTTTTTATTCCAATTTATGTTCATTGTAATAGCTTGCCGGCGTTTTAGTTTGTTTTTACTCATGAGTTACACCTTTAAAACCTAAAAAAAGTCATACATTTATAATATTTAACTGTTCACGTCTGGGCCTAGGTGACAAGTCTCAGTGGGCATTCCCCTTTTTGTCCCGTCGAACCCAAAATTCGGCGCAGTCGCAGCGGTAAGGCTACTTAAACCACTGCGCCATTCGTCCAGCCGCAGTATTCTTCATTCATTCATTCAGTATTACATTTGATTGTTTGAATGTCGCTTGAGATCAACTCCCTACTGCCAATTATATGTTATCGTATCCAGATCTAGGACGTGCAAGGTGGACATTTTTTAAGGCCGGGTGAGAGGCTGTCTGTAGTAAAACTCATAGTTTTAGAGTTCGAAACTTATACAACAGCTTTGTTCGTCCGTCCGTCCGTCTGTTATACAACTTTCAACTCAAGAATCGTAAGAGCTTGAGACTCGCGGTCAACGCCATTCGACGCAGCATAATCGATATACCCCCGTAATGACTATGACCTTTGACCTCTTACATCAAGGTCACGTGATACCAGTGACCTTGCCGTGACCTTGAGGTATTTTCATATTCATCATCATCATCGGGCTATAATAGTCCACTGCTAGACAGCCCTCCCCTAATGAGCGCCATATTACATAATATATATATGTATATTACATTATACATTATATATTACATATATAATGTATTTTCATATTACTTAAACCATTTTTTCGAACTCTAAGATTTAAGGCAATTCATTACCGATTCTCAATTGTTTTAAGGTCGGGTTGCGGACACAAACTAAAGTAAAACTCATAGTTTTTAATATAGATCAAATATTTTGTAAATCAGAATGTGGTCCTGAAAAATGCCGATACAATACATTGCCTTCGCAGATGATAATTGAGTTAATAATATAAATAATGATATAAAAAAATAGTTATGCCCGAACATATTATAAAAATATCTTTTATACAGTCTTATTGAGAACGTCCAAGGAGGACGAACGACTTTTTAAGTCGGTTAATAAAGGAACTCAATCTAGACGACGCTTTTTAAAAAGAAATAGTAATTTAGACTATTGTTATTGATATGTAAACATAATTTTCTGTCTGTAGCATTGTGTACCTTTCATGGGCAAAGAATATATCGCGAAATAATTTTTACAGCCATCAATACAATCATGATGCAGCAACGAAAAGCTCACAAAAATGAAAAAATGGTTGTTTTTTTAGTTTAAGTAAAACTTTATGAATTTCTAATAGGTGAACCTGGAACAATACATATGAAAGCCCTTTGAATTTTCTGCTCAACTGTATCAAAAAGAGGGTAATGTTTTTTGAATGTCAGTATGTACGATGTATTTTCTTTGGCACGCACTGTAGCCTACTCGGCGTGATGGATATTAATAAATGAGATGTTAAATGCGTCTTTAACAGCGGGAATGACATGGGGTATATTATTTTTGGGAATATAAATATGGCTTTTCTTATCGCCATTTTTTGCTGCTGCACGGTTTATTCTTTTGATTGTGTTTTCAGTCGTGTTTGGTGTTTCTTTATTTATTTATTACTTGCCATATGTTATTTATTTACCGTTTAATAAACAGTGTGACTGCGTTCAAAATAAGGCATAGTCGATATATATTTTTAAATTAATGTAGTGGAATCCAATTATCAAGCTTTTAGTCAGCCAGGCTTTTGGGTTTATATGAAGGCACTGTCTTGACTTCATAGGCTACCTCGATAGCGCAGCAGTACCTAGTGAATGCAGGTTCAGTTTTCCGAGTCGGAAAAAGTGTTACTGACTACTTTTATCATGAAATTTTCAGAGTAGCACAGAGCCCAGATCTGCCTGATACGACACTAGATTTTGCACTCTATTATGTGGGACCTAAAGTTACATTATTAACTGCCTCCGTGGCGCAGTGGTACTGAATGCGACTGCTGTGCATGAGGTTTCGAGTTCGAATCCCGTGTCGGGCCAACAAAAAGTTATTGGGTTTTCTGTTAAGAAATCTCAATAACAGCCTAGAGCTAGGAAGTTGGCGGTGTTGGACACCACCGTGCCTCGGAAAGCACGTAAAGCCGTTAGTCCTGCTCCTGATCTCTCTCCGGTCGTGTCGGATTACCGTCCCATCGGATCATGAGAGTTAGGGTACAGAGAGTGCACTTGTGTTTGCGCACACGCTTGTGCATTATAATATCTCCTGCGCAGTTGGTCAGTCTCCGTTAAGATTGGCCGCCGTGGCCGAAATCGGTCTGGAGGACATTATTATAAAGTTACATTTGGTAAAAATGTGAATGTAATATGCTTCTGGCCTTTTGAGAATAAAGGCGAGACTATGTTAGTACTTCCACTGACTACTAATATGATAACCTCAATTCACTCAAAAATGGCACACAAGACACTACCCTTAGGTAGTTCAAATACATTCTCCAATAGATTCAACACAGTTACCTTATAGATCCAAACCTCGTCAATTATGAATAAGGCTTAATATAGACGGTTTAAAATAGAACAACCCGGCCCACTCACACCCACGCGTTGTTATTGAATCGAACTCTGCTTTAGGGGTGGGCGATAGACCTTTCTGTTCATACAAATGCGAATTTATGAACCCTAATTAAACTGAAAATATTGAAATGTCACTAGAATTACAGTAATGTTCAAATTGTTTTATTTATAAAACATAAACTTTATTTTTGGATTAATAAAAGACAACACACTAGGAATTAATCCTGTGTCGCGAGGACTTTACTAATAATTAAACAAAATACATCTAGGATTCCTTTGTTCATAGTCAAAAGTTCTTTCAACGGGAGCAACTATTTGTAGACCGTACAATTTTTGTCGCGTGTGGGATTCGAAACCACAACACTTGTCGTAGTGGCTGTGGCGAAGTGACCGATTAAACCACTACATCATCACAAACTCGCCCCTTGTTCGTGCACTGACCTTACTAAATATGCTTCTGACATCAGAATCTGAATGTGATCTATTTGCTTCGGGATGGATGGATGTGAGTCGTAGTTGTTTAAGATTTTGTGAGATGATAGATATTTAGTTAGTTACTAAGTTACGAATCTTTTATTGTACTCATGTAAGCAGATGTTCTAATAAATTATATAAGCCTTGTATATTATGTCGGGTAATATAAATGGTTATAACATTAGATATAAGTTTTAACTTGTACAACGATTTGGTGTATACTGTTATGTTGTCCATTTGTTTATACTAATAAATAAATAAATCATCGGTGCAGTCTTTACTATACGCTTTTATATGCTATTTATTGGGTTAAATTCACATTAAACCTTTTTAATTTAAAGGAAAACATTTACAATTTAAATACTGGATATCAAAAAGTTATTTGTGATGCCTGTTATATTATACTAGATGTTCTCGCGGTTTCACCCGCGTTTGTCGTTAATGCGCCGCCCGCGTGGGTCGTAGCGTGATGGTATATAGCCTATAGCCTTCCTCGATAAATAAGTTATCCAACACTAAAAGAATTTTCCAAATCGTACCAGTAGTTTCTGAGATTAGTGCGTTCAAACAAACAAACAAAGAAACAAACAAACTCTTAAGCTTTATAATATTACTATAGATGTATTGCGTGAACTAGACCAGAAAACTGTATTTTCAGGCTGTTTCAGGTATTACATATTTTAACCCTTCGGGCTGGCACCTATTTATAACAAATTGCCAAAGGTTACACTGTCTGAGTTTGTAGCTATCTTCTGCAAATAACACAGTGAAATATTGAATCCAGTTACGGTTTGTTATGTGTCAAGTCGGTAATGTTGTCTCTGTCTAATGATTTAAATGAAAACTGGCAACTATGTATTATTTTCATTTATGTTTATTTTCCCTGTCTTATTATTATGTTAAAATATTTTTTCATTTATGTAAATAGTAGGTAGACTTAAGTTATTAGTTATAACTTATAATTTTATTCTAGGATTACTTAGAATTGTGATAAAATATTCTATTACTCCGAGGTATTATATAACAATTCTAAGTAATTTTAAGAAGGTAATTAATTAATGAAGTAAGGTAATTAATACCCTGTTGCATTACGTCTCGAATGCCTACAAAATTACTAAAATAAACTGGATCTAATAAGACTGCGTGGGTGGTGTGAGTGGCCCCTCAGCCACTACGCCTAGGGTTGTGGTTTCGAAACCCACACAGAGCAAAAATTTGCGTGATCCACAAAGTTTGGTTGTTATTTTTGTCGGTTGTTTGAATGTTAGTAAAGTCTCCAGCGATAAAGGATTAATTTATAATTCTTGTCTTCTTTATAAATTAAAACACAAGGAATTATTGTAACGATCTAACCGATAGTGTACCATTGTGGTCGATCGGCCATCTTTCTTGCCAGAAAAGACAGAATTCGGCAATTTTTATAAAAACTATTTTTGGGAACACTACAATATGTTCCATAGTAATAATAATAACACACTTACTGTAATGATATTCCTTTTATTAGAGCCCTAACTACTGGTAGCTTGGCCTCGGCTCGTTACTGGTGTGTTAACATGTGGTTTTTAAATATTTATAAACGTTTTTTTATGTGGCTTTAGTAAAATAAAGGAAATAAAAATATTGCTCAACAGGTGGCTTCGAAATATGTTCTTCGGAGAGGAAGTGGTCGAAGATCGCTCGTCGCATGGGCTACCCGCAAGGCAAGGGTATCGGCTCCATACTCAAGAATCACTATGAGAAGATCCTCTACAGATATGATGTGTTCAAGAACAATGGACCGGATAATAAGGAGACGGTAAATACATGGTGGAAATATTAATTATTATTTGCTTTAATGTGATGCAGGAAAACGTTGTGGCAGACCTACTGAGTTCTTCATACCGACTAAGTATTAATGAGTCGTGTAGTGGATGCGACTGCTCTACATTAGCAGTTGGGTTCAATTCCCGAGCCACGCAAAAGTGCATATCAAAGTATTATTCAGTTTTTCTGTTTAGAAATTTTCAGTAGCGGTTCTATTTAAATTTACAGTTTTCTCGACGTACTCGCTTGTTTTCTGTAGTCATGGTTTTAAAATATCTTACAAATAGTGTTTCATAAAATATACCACGATAAACTAAAATCCGTATATAGTAATTTAATTTCGATGTTTAACATTCGCGTTAACGTAGGACATTATTATTTTAAAGTTGATTAGTTTTTACATTTCAGAATATTATGTTAAAATAGCGATTTGGTTCAGCTCTTAATGTCCGTGTCGTGGATATTTCTTTGCTTTCCAGCCCTGCCTCGTGCCTTCACCCGCGCTCAATAATTTTAATTGATAGTGAATTCACATAATTTATTGTATGGGTACCAGGATGAATATTCCTTTCTTTATTTGGACATGTTACATAGAAGATATCTTTTAGGTATAATAAACTAGATGTGCCCGCGGTTCATCACGGCCACGTTAATGATTACTACGCCGCCCCCGTGGGTCGTAGCGTGATGTCATATAGCCTATAACCTTCCTCGATAAATAAGCTATCCATCAATAAAAGAATTTTTGAATTCGAACCAGTATTTCCTGAGATTAGCGCGTTCAACCAAACAAAGCTTTATAATCTTTATTATATAAATCTTCTGTGCGTGTGTTTGTAATTAAACTCCTCCTAAATGGCTGGACCGATGTTTATGAGTTTTTTTGTGTTTTCAAGTGGATTCGAGAATGGTTTAGTTTTGTAATTTTTCTTCTTTTTTTCATGCTTACATCGCAACGCCTGTCGGGACAGCTAGTATTAGTATAGATATCTGAGTAATTTGTATGTCTTCATAAATGTCTCTTGCATATTTCGTTTACAAGGAAAAGTAACATGACGTCATTGCTTCTTTTAGCGATTTACTGATAAATGCAATTTTAACACTGTAATAACACCGCTTTCCCGATAAAGTAGGAATACAATTATGGCTAATCTCTGCAATTCTGTAAAATCTCTATTCACTCACTATGTCGAGACCTATAAAAATTTCTAATTCCATAAAAATTATGATTAGAATAATGACCAGTCAGAAGAAAATCCAAACTACAAAATGCGTAACCCCATGAATCTCCAAACTAAAAAAAATCCACTCAAAATGTCTACACCTACTTAAAAAAATCTTGTCCGAAAATTTACTCGTCTCTACTAATCTCACTACCGAGTCGAAATTGAAAATGAAAGGTTTCTTCTTTAATCTTGAGAATAATAGAGTTAAAACTTTAAAAAAAAAAAAAAGACCAATCCCTTTTATGGATTCCTGTGTCGCGGGGGACTTTACATACATTCAAACAACCAACACAAAGAACACCCAGTCTCAAAACAAATATTTTTGGATCACACAAATTCGAAATCGGGATCGGGATCGGGATCGAAACCACAACAATCGGTGCAGTAACAGTGGCAAGGTCCAAACCAATATGCCCTCAGTCTTGAATTAAGTATAAGTAGATTTCACAGAATACCATATCTTATATATTTACCGAAATTCCTTCAACAGAAAATCGAAGTGAAAGGCGAGCAGACTCCAGAGAAGGCGTGCAGCACTCGCTCCCGCTCCGGCAGCAAGTGCGCGGCGGCGGCGACTCCGCCCCCAGCGCGACGGTTCAAGTTGGAACCCGACGCGCCCGAGGGTACTCCTGAGAAGGCCAGTCTGACGCCCCAGGAGGCAGCCACCACTCCGATCAAAGAGGAGAGCCCCAGTGAAACTAGGCGCAGTTAGTATTCTTTACTTTTGTTCGTAATGTGCGAGATCCGATGTTCACAATAAAATAAATAAATAGGTGAAAAGTTAACCTTTATATAAAAATGTTACTTTCGGATGTTTGTGTCCGCAGAAAATATGTCGATGGCTCGATGGATTGATTTGAAATTTATTTGGTCCCAATGTTTCTATAGGAAATAAAAATATGTGACTGAGTAATAGACCTTGACTTGGCTTAGCTAGTATAATTTTTGTATGTCTTATTATGTCTCCATAAGCAAGTAAACATATAGCGCTTGTCGCAGGTCCCCGCGAGAACAAGTGGATGTCAGCAGGCGGCAGCTGCGGCGCCCGATCCCGAGTGACGCGCTCCACGCGCCTGCGCGAGCACCGCATGTCCAACATGACCGTGTCCGTCACGCCCGCGCCGCCCAACATGCTCGCGCCGCACCCCGACGACCCGGTCAGTACTGCCCCGACAGCCGCGACCCCGTCAGTGCAATCTGACCAGCCTTCACGTCGACGTTCGTCGTCATCAATTCTATTGCCTATATCACAGTAGATACGGATATATGAAACGAAGGCGCTGACATCACCTATCACGCAAAGCTGGTCATGCGACTAGATTTGCAAGGTTTGCTTGACATGTAAATAATATAAGAAAAGGTTTAGAGCAGTATAAAGAGAAACAATCGTGGTTTCTTTATTTAGCAAGTAGGCTTCAACATACATTATTTTGCCAGTATTTTAGCGACACTGGCACGTACGACGAATGCAGCTATGTTTATACGGTTCATTTTACTATCCTGAGACTAATAGTGATGGTAACTTACGCATCTATAAAATATTCGCCAAAAGCTTGAGCTCAAATTACAATCCAGGGACGATTGAAAGTATTAATTATACATACAGGTGCAACTCCGCAACTTGTTAGTCGATCGGCTTACTTCAATAAGTATTTAGGATCAGAAGCCACGGTAGTGATGATTGCTTATCACATTCGTACGATACCGCTGTGCTTTGCCGGCTATGACTCGCCACGCCCTACAATTACTACTACCCAGAAACCGACATTCTACCAACAGGGCTACCTGTACATCACAGTACCAAGGCGAGCTAAATACAACAAGAGAAAACAGACAAAAAGACATGTTTGTGCAACGGGTTCAGATCAAATGAGCCAAATCGAGTATTCACATTTCACCAACTTGATCGCAATCGCTCTGCCTTATGCCTGAGTGTGTCTCTATGAGCAGTTGACTGTCTATATCACTCAGACATACCCTCATTGAAATTAGAAGCCACTGTGATAAAAACAAGGTATGCCGGTTGCCCTCAAACCAGCCCGTGCAATTTTTGTTCACCTCAATGTTATATTTTATTAAGTCCGAAAACTATTATTGTTTCTTTTTCTGTTTGTTACAAATAATTCCTATGCGTATTGAATAAGGAACCTGGGACTAAACAGAAGGTAAACCACACTTTATTTTATTGGAAAAGAGTTTGGTGACGCATACGGCGCAGTACAAATGTGCTAATACCGCCGCGTGTCGTGGTTTAGATTAATGCATCGAGAAAGTGTTGATGTTATACACTTAATGCAGTTCTTTCAAGTCTGTGTTTATGTGTTTACACTATGCTATGACATATTCTCTATGCGCGGATAAAGAAAAATGAATAACATTTAATTGTTTCAAAATTTTATTCACTCATAATATTATTTTAGCATCTTGCCTAAACGCCGTAAAGGATTGGGCAAAGGTGCATTACCCTCACATTTCATCAATTAGGTCCCAAGATATAGATAGCGAGCAAGACTACCGCCGTAGTCTGGAACTACCCGATGGAAACCGGGTATTCAGAACTCCATGTTCCTACTGATTATCCTCTGACAAAAGAACCAAATAACAAATTGCTCGACCCGGGAATCTTGCCTGGGACTCCATGATTGGCAGTAAACGCAACCTCCAATTACGGTACTAGACTTAAGGCATTAGATTTAAGATGTTTCAAAAATTTCTTAGTTATGTAAGTGATTCGCTTTCCCAATGCGCTGGGTTAGACTTCTGGGATCAACAAATACTTGCCCAGAATTTGGATGACATTTTTATCCATTATATGAACAGTAACAACCATGACCAAGGAATAACCTAATTGGGATGTTCTTGCCTTCTTATATTCTTCTCTTCTTGAAATATATTCATTAGGGCCTTGTTCTACCATCGATGTTTACACATCGATATTAACAAAAGGGTTTATAAAAATCTAGTCTAGGCTCATTACTTGATCATAATAAGAGAAACTTACACAATCCGACAGGATTAAAATGAACATGAAGCGATATTTAACATACATATGCACCAACATGGGAAATCTTATGATTTCGCGTCGTAAACCTTTATGAGTTATATTTTGCTGTTGTTAATGGCATCGTAGAGTCGTATGAGACATGGTTAGAACGTGGTAACCATTGCTTTGTTACTGTAAAGTGTACGGATGCCGTAGTGATTTAAATGGCCGCCACTCTCACTCTCACTCTCCACTGCTACTGCGCTCAGTGTGGTGGGATCCACACAAGGGACAATAAATAGTGTGATCCACAAATAGTTGTGTCCAGTTAGTAAAGTCTACCGCGACACAGGAGTGATTCTAGTCTATCTCCTAGTGGGGAGAAAAACGAGAGTAAATAAAAAACATTAAAATCCTTGCAATCTTTGAAAATTACTTTATTGCTTTTAAAATTATGTTTATACAAAGAAAAATAGAGTGACTTTCTTTTAATAATCATAAGACTACTTGTTAATCGGCGGTAGAACAAGAACATAAATTTAAAGGACACCTAATAAAAAAAAAACTCTATTATCTAAAATGCTAATTATTATCTGTGGCTGATTATGAGATGTTTTAATTATCAAAGGAATCACAGCCAAATACATTTTGAAAACAGTCTAACAGTGGGTTCACGTTATTTAATCATATATGAATATGATTAAATAACCAGAAAGCGTTCTCCGGCACTCCTGAACATAAACTTAAATCTTAACCACCACTCTCCTCACTAATAGTCAGCAACATAAGTCGCTACACACTTGCGAGATTTTGTTCTTCCTTTCCAAATATTTTTCTTAGTTCTTCAATATTTTTAATCACATTTCAAAAGCACGGAATTCTCATTAGGATCTTTAATTCATTTTCTTTCATAAAGTTTAATGTTCAGCTACTTATGTTGCTGACTGTAAGGACCTCTAAGGCCCACCTTGTACTTAACGTTCTCAAGTCGCACGCAAGGAGTGCCTTGATATTTCTAAATTAATCAGTGTTAAAACATCTCGCCACCGCATTTAAAACTCAATAATATTCTCAGGCACTAATGGATGTTCTTTTCCATTTAGTTGGCGAAGTACATGTGTCACGTCTGCGGTCGAGGCGACGTTGAAGAACAGATGCTCCTATGCGACGGTTGCGATGACTCTTACCACACCTTCTGCCTAGTCCCACCACTTGCCGATGTGCCTAAAGGAGACTGGAGGTGCCCCGTGTGTTTAGCTGAGGAGGTATATATATCATTACTAAGTTATTGCCATCAGTGGCACCAGCCAGCGGTTCAACCGATGGTAAGTGGTGACCGCCGCTCATGGACATGGATCATGGCAATGCTAAAGAAATCCAACACAGACGCTTGCTCTTGTATAAAAAGGGATATGATATCTGCTCGTTGGTGAAAATGCTTGATGATTGAGATAGAAAGCTACGTAGTTGCTATGATATATGAATATCTCCTATCTATATCTGCTCTTTGGTAAGAGTGCTTGGTGATTGAGATAGAAAGGTGATACAAACCCGCTTGAAACCAGCATTACGTGAGGCATCCCAATTGGGTAGTAGCCTATGTTTGATTTTGTACATTGGTTATCACGCAACGGGCAAATAGCATACATAAGAAACTTGGAAAAATGTATATAAATTGTATATGTTTCGGTATGCGAAAATTTGGGCGTAGTGAGAGTATCTTGCTATTTCAATCGCACACATGCATTTAAATAGCGGTTACGACACTTATTAGTATCATAATGTTCTTTTTTTTATTTTCATAGTCATTTGACAGTTACTCCTTTTGTTACATTTGAAAGTTTCCAGTCTTATTTATTTCTCAATGGATTTAGTATTTAGTTTAAATTTTTGTTAATGTAACTGTATGGGAGATAAGGGGTTTGCTGAAAGAATAACTGCGAGAATGCTCAGTATAAAAGATAACTTTTAATTCGGTGTTAACTACACGAGTTCAGCACAGCAAGTGACCGACATAGAACGGTCGGTACGTAAAACACGTTACAAATTAAAACAAACAATAATCAATTAAATGGATTGCTGCTATGTGATTTTGCTTAGGCGCGCCAACATGCCCCCGGGCGTTGAAAGCAACGGTTTCAACCAGACTCCGAAGACACTGGTAAAGGACAGATCCTGTTGAACGCTCTTCGGATGACTCCAGTGGATGTTCGAATATCTGCCACACGAGCGATGCCATCTGTTCCAGGATGAACAGCCACAATGCGTCCCAGACTCCACTTCAGAGGAGGAAGGTTGTCCTCCTTAATGACTACTAAGGAGTTCAACTTCAAACCATCTTTACTGCAACGCCATTTGGTCCGCAGCTGTAATTCTGCGACATACTCCTTGCTCCATCTGCTCCAGAAATGTTGGCGTAGTTGCTCGATCCTTTGAAAGCGAGACAGATGGTTGACAGAGTAGTCCTTGTAGTCAGGTTGCGGCAAGCAAACAAGGGGCCGTCCAATGAGAAAATGGCCCGGTGTAAGTGGCGTATAATCGTCAGGGTCTGAAGACAACGGCGTAAGTGGACGAGAGTTCAGAATGGCTTCAATTTTAGTTAGTGCGGTGTAAAGCTCCTCAAAGGTCAAGTTACAATTTCCCAACACTCGTTGTAGGTGGTACTTGGTGGACTTGACACCCGCCTCCCAGAGGCCACCGAAATGAGGGCTATATGCTGGTATAAAATGAAACCTTATCCCGTCGTTAGCTGCACTTTCACCCAAGGATGAACTGTGCATTTTTAAAAATTTTGATATGTCATTATACGCACCGACAAATGAGGTACCGTTATCGGAAAAAATATCATTGGGTTTACCTCGTCGAGAAATAAAACGATATAAAGCCAGTAAGTAACTATGGCTAGTTAAATCGCCTACGGTCTCCAAATGGATGGCCTTGGTAGTAAAACAAATAAAAATTGCGACGTACACCTTTACCAACCTGCATCCACGTCCTTGACGACTGGCGCACATAATAGGGCCAGCATAATCAACACCCGTGCTCTCAAAGGGATAACTTGGACGAAGACGTTCTTTTGGTAAATTACCCATTATAGGAGCTATAACCTTTCCCTTTATACGGCGGCATAGAACACACTTGTGATAACAAGCCTTTGCCAAATTGCGACCTCCAATCGGCCAGTAAGACTCCCTTATTGAAGCCAACAGTAATTGTGGACCAGCATGCATCAGCCTCCTATGCTCGTAATTAAACAATAACTTTGTGAAATGATGAGTGGACTGTAATATGACAGGGTGTTTTTTAGAAAACTGAAAATTAGAATTTTCGAGCCGTCCGCCTACTCGCATTAAATTTTTGTCGTCCAAGTAAGCATTAAATTTTAGAAGGACGCTCGTCTTAGGTATACTCTTTTTATTTAAAAGTAATTTATACTCGGGGAATGATTCAGACTGACTTTGAATTATGACAACATTTAGTGCGTCTTGTAAGTCATCTTGTGACAAATAAATAGTTTTTGGATAATGTTTCCTACATGACTTAATAAATCTCAACATGTAAGCTACAGAACGCATAAGCCGTGAATAATTAGAAAAACGACTTATCTCAATCAAGGCCTTATCTTTGCAATCGCTTACAATAGTGTTTAACACTACATTAGGTCGAGATTCCGGTAACGTCTCTGCTTCTGAATACTTGACTTGCGAGGGCCATTCAGACGGATCCTGTCTCAAAAATTCTGGTCCAGACCACCAAAGATCAGAACCCTGCAGAACACTAATATCCACACCCCGAGATATTAGGTCTGCTGGGTTTTTGTCGGTTGGGACGTGTCTCCAGGTGCAGTCACCCGCCTTATCCAAAACTTCAGCAACGCGGTTGCGTACAAACGGCTGAAGTTTGTTAGGCATCATCTGTAACCATCCCAACACGATGGTTGAATCAGTCCAGCAATAGACCCGACTAATCGCCACTCGAAGTGAGCTCTTTACCTTCTCATAAAGACGAGAACCAACTACTGCACCACACAATTCCAACCGAGGAATTGTTGTAGGTTTTATGGGTGCCACTCGACTTTTGGCCATTAATAAACAAACCAAATACTCCCTCTTATCGTTAATACTGCGTATGTACACGCAAGCACCGTATGCGGATTCAGACGCATCTGTGAAAATGTGGAGCTCTAACTCCCTATATGAATTGCAGACTACAATTCGCGGAATGCGTACATAATTTAAAAGTGGTAATGATTTTATTATATTATTCCAATGTTCTCTAATCTCACACGGTAATGGCTGATCCCACGACAATTTATCTAACCACATTTTCTGTAATATTACTTTCATGGTGATAACTATTGGACCTAAGAGACCTAGGGGATCGAACATTCGCGCAATCACGGACAACAAATCACGCTTGGTGGGCTCAGTCGAAGGTTCAGTTACACCTATATAAAAACCTAGCTCATCAGTGGTGATGTACCAGTTGAGACCGAGTAACCTATCAGGTTCATTTGACGCAATATTTAAATCAAATGACGCAGCCAAGTTGCCTAAAGTAGGAACAGCATTTGATACCAGTTGAGGCACATTTGATTTCCATTTACGCAATGGCATACATGCTAATGCAAGTTCCTTAGTGACTTCAGAACGAATAAAGTTAATTTCGTCTAAGTCATCACCGCCTGTAAGTAGATCATCGACATAAAAATCGTGTCTGATGATGTCAGCTATTTTAGGGTTTTTGCAATCGTCTCCTATTTGTTTAAGGCAGCGAGTCGCGAGGAACGGCGCACTAGCCGTACCGTATGTTACGGTGTTTAATTCGTAAACATTGATTGGCTCGCATAAATTATCACGCCAAATAACTTGTTGTAAATACCTATCCGACGGATGGACAACTATTTGCCTATACATTTTTTCCACGTCCGCAGATAAAACATACTTGTAGAATCTGAACCGAATAAGTATAGACAAAAGGTCATCTTGTACAATTGGCCCGACCATCTGTAAGTCATTAGAGGACACTCCCGTCGAAGAAGGACAACTAGCATTAAAGACAACGCGAAGTTTGGTCGTGCTACTCGACTCACGTAATATTCCGTGATGAGGAATAAAATAACCAGAACGCAAATTAGATTTATTTATTTTAGTCATATGACCAAGCGATTCATATTCTAACATAAAATCATGATACATCCTACTAAATTCCGGTTTAACCTTTAATCTTCGTTCCAAAGAATGTAAACAGTGTGAAGCCCTTTTAAAAGAATCACCAAGAATCGAGGGATCTTTCTTAAAGGGAACGCGAACACAAAAACGACCATCAGACAATCGTGTCGTATTTTTAACGAAATGATCTTCACATAATTTTTCTTCGGGCATGTAAGAACTAGAATATTTTGCATTTATCTCCTCTAATTGCCAAAACTTTGTTAAATCAGTTCTAAGTTTTGTCCAGTCACTACCATTATCGGAATCAATGTTACATAAATTACATTTTAAATCATGTGAAAATAGTGCAATATTACTATTAATAATTGGACCGGAAACTATCCAGCCTAAACGGGTTTCACATAACACTGGCTTTCCAGTACCTAACTTTAGCGTTTGTGATCCTAGTAACTCCCAAAACAGATCAGCACCTATTAATATATCGATATCAGCGGGCTTATAAAAAGTAGGATCGGCTAAAACAATATTCGTTGGAATGTTGAAATCCGAAATATTTATTTCATTGCACGGCACATTACTCGTAATATATGGTAAAACAAAACAATGAAGTTCGAAAACAAAACTATCATCTAATGATGCTATTTTAACATTACATCTTTTACCTACGTGCGAAGTGACGTTGTTTATGCCAAGTATAGATTTATTTACCTGACTCGTTAACAAATTTAGTCGTCTACACAACTCGTCCGTTATGAATGACGAAGTGCTACCACTATCAAGAACCGCGCGAATGAGATGCACATAACCATTATGGTCCCGCACTTTGATGAGAGCGGTCGATAGTAAAACATCTCGCTGCTTATGACTACGGCACGGTGCTATGTTCGCGGACAACGCAACGTTATTTGTGTCAGTGGTGGCAGACGGCAAAGAAAACGATGCAGACTGATTATTATTAGTCGACATAGAAGTTGAGTTATTATTCAGTGTATTCGCAACGGCGACTTTAGAATCTGTGTGAATTAGTGTGTTATGCCTACGTTTACATAGTTTACAACCTGGTTTCTTACATTTGTTAGCGTAATGACCCGAACGAAAACAGTTAAAACAAATCTTATAAGTGGGCAGTAACTTGAGACGAGCGTCATTGCTTAATGCAAGAAACTGTGGACAATTATATAATGCGTGATCATTGCTGTTACATTTAGGACATATCTTAGAAGCTAATTCAGAGCTAGTACTAGGAGATTGTGTAGCTACCATAGTCTTGATCTTAGCGACTGATTTTCCTGCCATTTGAGAATTATTATTATTTCGAGCTAGTTCTAACGTCTCGATTAGATCGGCTCGATGACGTAGGAATGTCATGAATGCGTCAAACGTAATCACACTGTCCTTGTCAATCTTACCTTTGTACTCTTCCCACTCACGATAGGTCTTTTGATCAAGCCTACGCGTAACAATATAAATCAAAAGTGTATCCCAATACTTAACATGCTCCCCTAACGACTCTAATGCTCGCAAGTCTTTATTTAATTGATCGATTAAACTCTTTAATGCAACCGAAGATTCCTTTGAGATAGACTCAATGTTAAACAACGAAGAAATATGATTGTTTACTAGTAATCTTTTGTTGTCAAATCGATCAAGTAATAGCTTCCATGCTACAGAATAATTACTCGAAGAAAACTCAACTGATTTAATTACTAAGGCCGCAGTTCCCTCAAGTGATGCCCTCAAGTAATGAAACTTGTTGATTTCGTCAATATCATTGTTAGCATGAATTAGGCTGGCAAAGGTGTCGCGAAACTCTAACCAATTACAATATAATCCGCTAAACTTTGGTAGCTGTATTGTAGGCAATTTAACTGGCTTGTGCATGCTAGCAACAGTACTTTTAGAACTGTCTATCGATCTATTATCCCTATTAAAATCAGACAGAATATTTTGGGCTGTCGACAAGGATTTATAATAAAGAGACTCAAAATCAGAACGCTCACTGTATTGTAATTTGAGATCATCCACAATGCATTCAAGACGTAACTGTACCTCATCATACTGTTCGTACAACGACTCGATTTTTCCCATGCGTAACTGCAATTCAGAAACGTCACAACTAGTCAGCTGTTTATCCTTGAGTGAGTCCAGGTAGTTAACGAAAGAAGTCAGACGGCCCTTGAAGCTGCCACGTTTTTTAACTAATTCCCTTTCGTCGGACATACTGGGATACGAGTGTAGTCCACCTGAAATCGATACAGGAATACAATTTAAAAGAGAACAATATAATTTTGATACACGTGGAACTGAGTTTTATATTTATATCATGCCCTGATTTATTACAATTTGCAAAGCAATACACAACGTAATCTAATTAAATGCCTAAATTTAAAACACAAGTACAGACTATTGCTCAATTACCTACAATCTATGTATGTTGTAAGCTTTATCACTAATTAACTAATTTATTACACAACAAATTAACACTAATCTTAAAAGCAGAAAGATTCTAAATATGCATTAATAACGTTACTGATTCTTAACAATGACTTGCACTAATATCAAACACTCAAATATAACGGTACATAATATGTATGTTAAGATACTTGCTAACAATTAAATAACCACTGTTAATACGTAGATTAGTTACAGCTTTATAAATTAAGTTTAAATAATGTAGCAATGGACAAGCTAACTATACTATAACAAGTATGATTTAAACTAAACGTAAACTGTTGGATAAAATACTAATCACACTGCAACAAGTACCTAATGATATAAATCTAATACAATACAATGCAAATACTGACCTTTTATAATTAGATTATTTGCTTATATTACCTGAGTGTTGGGTGACGATATTAGTTAATAAATAAAATGCTATACACCGCTAAATTTTCTTGAGCTCAGTTGAATCCTCCGGCGAATAACCTTCAAGCAACCTTGAGTAAGTATTATCCTGGATTCCACGATTATCTTCAAATATAGCTTTATCCAGCTCGTTATGGACCAATGTATGGGAGATAAGGGGTTTGCTGAAAGAATAACTGCGAGAATGCTCAGTATAAAAGATAACTTTTAATTCGGTGTTAACTACACGAGTTCAGCACAGCAAGTGACCGACATAGAACGGTCGGTACGTAAAACAGGTTACAAATTAAAACAAACAATAATCAATTAAATGGATTGCTGCTATGTGATTTTGCTTAGGCGCGCCAACAGTAACTTTGTGAATGACTTGTGAACTTAACTACATCGAGACATAATGATGAAATTGTGTCTGGACGACGGCATCCGTGCGCTGATGGACGAATTAAACTAGTTAAGAAATTTACTCTATCAGTAATAATAGCGAACTAGAAGAAGTCTGGCACAAATACCGGAATGTGAGTGCTTCCAAGCCACAAGTACTGCAACATAACAGATGATAACCACGATAAACTACTAAGCTAAGCGGGTAGAAAAAAAAATGTTAGCTGGTCTAGTTAATCTGGTCTTTGTGCTCTATAAAAACAGTTTCGATTGCATTATATTCAATAGCAAGCAAGAATGTCCTGTCATGTGCTAAGTATTATTCTTACTGCCATACAATAGGTCGCGTTTCCATATTTGATCATAGAGCTCATCAGTATTAATTGTTACATTCCATTGACATATTATGCTATAAGGTTGTAGTATTCAATGTTCCCATTACTACTTTATGGCACCTATACCTTGCTGCCGCAGAAAGGCTTTGCTTGTGGTCGGCCCAACAAAAAAAGTAATTGGGTATTTCTGCCGAGAACTCTCAGTAACAGCTCTGAGAATGTTGTAGGTGTTTAGCGCTGTTAGTCCTGTGGCTGATATCTCTCCTGTCGTGTAGGTATACTGTCCCATTGGATTATGTTATTTAGGGAGTTGAGAGTGCACTTATTTACTATTTTTCGTTATAGTACACACTTGTGTACTCAACTCCACAATACTCATTTCAGTGGCAGCGGCGAGGCAACCGCTTCTCTGCTACGCTAACCGTACGTCAGTGTTACGTTGGACATAAACATTGACGTCGAAGTGTCGCTATAATACACCTCTGACTTAACTCAGTGGAAACGCAGGCAAATGCAATGAATATTATAAGCTACGTAATACAAAGGCTAATTCTATTCCATTTTGTGTACTCGATTATCTATCAAATCTTAAGTATTCCACTTGTAATTATTATGTCCAGATTGATTATAATTAATATGAATAGTATAATTATGCATTGTTTTCATACTTAGACTGACGCACATTTTGTCAAGTATGGTTTTACGTCCCACTAAATAGTGGGTGTTAAACAGCTGGCCTATTTCCATCCTACCCACTTTTACCTGACTCGGTGCTGCTACACAAAATTTATTGTCAGAAAAATCTAATAACACTGTCCGCTCATGCATAGCATTCGCTTTCACTAACGCTGTGACACCGGGGCGGTCAGTAAATAAATTGTAAAAAATGACAATAAGCAGTTCTATTTTAAGGGACCGAACATTACACTGTTCATTTAGGGGTTTAGTCTAAAACACCTGGTATTAAATTTTAAGTCACCTGTGTATTAAATTATTCCTGTATATCCAGTGTTACTCAAAAGTATAATATTCTACCACATACACAAAACACCATCTAGCCCAAACTAAGCAGAGCTTGTACTATGGGTACTAGACAATGGATAAACATACATAGATACTTCTTTTTTGTAAATACATACATATTATACATAGAAACACCCAGGCCAAGACAAAAATCTGTATTCATGCACACAAATGTTTGACTTGTGCGGGAATCGAACCCGCGACCTCAGGCGTTGCAGTCAGTTACACTAACCACTACGCCATCGAGGCCGACAAACAGTCACATTATCTAACTGTTTAAATTCTTCACGTAATATTATGAAACTGAGCCTGTGTCTATTTACTGGAACCATGTGTATTCAGTATTATCAGGGCTCACTATAATAATAATGACCACCACCTAAAGAGGCTCGCGTTAGACGGCTGGATTAAGTCTCCGATGCAGAAGACCGTATTGCTTGACACGGCACGCATCATGAGGAGGTTTCTTTCTAGAGCCGTAACCACCGGTAACTTGGACTCTATTTTCGATGCCGGTGGATCTTCTACATTATAAATTTTAAATGTGTTTTCTTAATTACAATGTAATAATAATAATGTCCTCCAGACCGAATTTCGGCCACGGCGGCCAGTCTTAACAGAGACTAGCCATCTGCGCAGGAGATATTATAGTGCACAAGTGTGTGCGCAAACACAAGTGCACTCTCTGTTCGGACGGCACGGGCACGGGACGGCAATCCGACACGACCGGAGAGAGATCAGGCGCAGGACCAACGGCTTTACGTGCTTTCCGAGGCACGGGGGTGTCTAACACCGCCATCTTCCTAACTCCGGGCTGCTATTGAGATTTCTTTACAGAAAAACCCAATAACTTTTTGTTGGCCCGACCCGGGATTCGAACCCGAGACCTCATGCACAGCAGTCGCATTCACTACCGCTGCGCCACGGACTACAATGTAATATAATCATTTCAATTCACAACTGTGTAATCCATAGCTTGTAGGTAATCGCGTTAATAACTATTAGCTTTTCATTACCTTAGTACAGTTACCATTTAATTGTTTAAGTCGTAGAATAGTCTCTAAAAGTGTGATAATGGCTTCGTTCTTGAACTGCTTTACGAACAGACTTGATAAATTCATTGAATCTCAAGACACACACGAATCAGCTTACTATACAGCGTATTTTCAATATTTTTAGAACACACTGGCAACTTCTATTACCTATTACTATTACAGCTAATACTATTAGAGTAGCGATAGCTCAGTGGGGAGACCGACAGACTGCAATGCAGAGGGTCTCGGGTTCGACCTACGTTGCGCACCTGTGACTTTCGGTAGTTATATGACTTTTCGAAATTATTTGCGTATTGATTGACAATTATCGCCTGCTCCGTGCCTCGGAGAGCACGTTAAGCCGTCGGTCCCGGCTGCCATGAACATCTATGGCAGTCGTTATTGGGAAAGTCAGTACCCTCTAATATCCTGACACTGGTCTAGCCTTAGGGTATCGTTAGTCTTTGGGTTGCGGAGGTCAGGTGGCAGCCGCTCCGTGTAAAATCTGATATCCAGTCAAATCCGGTTAGACTAGAAAAGCCGACCCCAAGTGACTTGGGAATAATAAAGGCTAAAGGAAAACACTACTATTACTATAACCACCACCTTACAGCAATGACTTTCAAATTCGATGCAAATTTGACTTCACACGCTAATCAAACTGATGTACTAACGAAATTATGTTTTGTTTATCACCCAGGTATCGAAGCCAACTGAAGCGTTCGGCTTCGAGCAGGCGACGCGCGAGTACACTCTCCAGCAATTCGGCGAGATGGCGGACCAATTTAAGTCTGACTATTTCAATATGCCTGTACATGTGAGTCTTAATTTTAAAATAATATTAGCACGGTACATAAACTGTCCCACTGCTGGGCACAGGCGTCTTCTCAGTGTGAGAAGGGTTAGGCCATCCACGATGGCCGAGTGCGAATTGGCAGATTTTATATATATTATTTTTGAGGATAATATGGAGAACTCTTAAGACATGTAGGTTTCCTCATGATGTTTTCTTTAACCGATAAAGCAAGCAATTATTAAATAATTTTAACTATAGTTTGTTTCAAATACGAAGTTCCTTTTGACACTTCATAGCACGTAACTCTGCACATTTTATATGAATTGCTAAAATAAACAATGATTTATGGTTTCAGTACCATGACCAATAGTCAGGTATTTATGGTACTGAAGCCTATTTAAAATAATTAGAATCTGTACAAAACATGATATAATTGTTTCACAAACATAATCAACTAATAATTTCTATTGATATTATAAGTCTTAATTAATACTCAATACTCAATACATTTATTGCACTCCACAAGTTAAATAGATGTTACAATGGTATAATATAAGAAACATGTGTGTTAATTTAAATATTAAAATAAAGTAACATTTTACGCACTAGGATATTTTTTAAATCTCAGTCATAGTGACGCGACAATATGAATCGGATAAAATCGAACTAATTCGAGGTAAATACAATTGACCCAGAAAGGCTTTTGTAAATTTGTATTTGGTATTAATTATTATTACGTTGCAAAATACTAAGCAGCGATAGCTCAGTGGGGAGACCAACAGACTGCAATGCAGAGGGTCTCGGGTTCGAACCCACGTCGCGCACTTCTGACTTTCGGAAGTTATATGACTTTTCGAAATTATGTGCATATTGATTGACAATTATCGCGTGCTCCGTGCCTCGGAGAGCACGTTAAGCCGTCGGTCTCGGCTGCCATAAACATCTATGGCAGTCGTTACTGGGAAAGTCAGTACCCTCTAATATCCTGACACTGGTCTAGCCTTAGGGTATCGTTAGCCTTCGGGTTGCGGAGGTCAGGTGGCAGTCGCTCCGTGTAAAAACTGATATCCAGTCAAATCCGGTTAGACTAAAAAAGCCGACTCCAAGTGACTTGGGAATAATAAAGGCTAAGGGAGAAGAAGACTTTGCAAAATACCTTAAATCCCATTCTGTAAACCGTTACTATATTTTATTTATGTAATAATGGATGTGTAGATGCGATATTAGACATATGGTTTAAATATGCCATAGCTTTTAAAAAGTAGCCGCCTCGCCAATCTAATTTCACTTCTATACTAAGTATGGAGTAAGAATGTAGGAATTAATCAAGGATAATTCCAGTTTTTTTTTACAAGTAACTACGCTATGTATATCTTTGATGTAGTTACACAGTTACAGAATCGAAACAGTAATGATAGAAACAAAAAAAAAAGACCATCCAAGTTTGACGTATTGAAGGAATAATTATAAATTGTATACTTTATATAAGACACGGTATACATAAAAGGCTATAAGTATTTTTAATTAGCCCCGTGTATAGATAATTACGTACATGACATCATTGTCATTAAAATATAATATAATATAAATGCAGATGGTGCCCACGTCGACTGTGGAGAAGGAGTTCTGGCGCGTGGTGTCTTCCATCGACGAGGATGTTACCGTCGAGTATGGCGCTGACCTGCACTCTATGGACCACGGATCCGGTAATATACACAAAATATTATCATTCGTATTTCGACACTAGTTCTGTTGTTATTAAAATAACAAGAGCTCAGCTTGTGGACCACAAGACCACTTACCATCGGGCGGAGTGTAGTCAATTTGAAAGGAAGTAATATTAAAAAAATGAGCATCTAGTGTGTTAAGCTAGACCATTAGTTTCCAAAGTGGTCCAGGTGTACCCCCAGGGGTCGACGGGAGACTCAGCGGGGGTCTACATAGGCGTGACAAAAAAATCTCCACAATTCGTAAGCTACGGCTAAACACGGAAATTTATTTGCTTTTGATAATGAAGAATTAAAATGTTGGCTTGCCTTCACCTATCACTTAGTAGGCAGATAATAGTTTAAGAAGCTCAGCGTCTGTTACTTGCATATTCCATATTCAGTACCAATGGTCTCGAATCTACCGATTTGACGGTAGAGAATGCCTAAAAAAAAAAAGTCTGCCCGCCTACCGTGGTAGGTACAGTCCCGAGAATATCCAAAAGGTCGTTCTTCACCAATATAAATACGAATGCCAAGGAATATGGTAGGATTGTAGCTGCAGGGGATCCACCGGAACCTGCTAAATTTTGAAAGTGGTCTATGAGAAAAAGAGTCTGTAACTTTTGAGCTAGATCATAGTGGTAGAGACTGCTGTGAGCGAGCTGTTGGGTTCGATGACCGGGCGAAGTTATTTAGTTCTTCTGTCAAGAAATTCTCCGCAACACGGCATCTGGAACTGTGCCCGGTAGACGGTAATAGGTTTTGTGAGGCCATAACCATTCCTGGTGAAATTTGGTTCTAATATACAGTTCTTGCAACTCACGAAGGCGAGCAGGCTTTACGTGTACATGCACACTGCGGTATTATGCGTGTTTGCCAGAGTGGTCAGCGACACTTACACACACACACACATACATAGCCCGCTCGCCTTTGTGAGGTGCAAGAACTATACCTCTGTCTACCCTTAAGTTTACAGCCGATCCTCGATGGCGTAGTGGTTAGTGTAACCGACTGCCACGCCTGAGGTTGCAGGTTCGATTCCCGCACAAGGCAAACATTTGTGTGCATGAACATGGATGTTTGTCTTGGTCTGGGTGTTTCAATGTATAATATGTATGTATTTACAAAAAAAGTATATATGTATATTTATTCATTGTCTAATACCCATAGTACAGGCTCTGATTAGTTTGGGCTAGATGGTGATGTGTGTATGTGATAGAATATTATATTATAAATATACATTCTACATATATATTATTTATAATATTAGTTAGGATTATTACTAAATAGTGATGCCTTTGCACAGGTTTCCCGACCAAAACAAGTGCACACTTATACCCCGGCGAGCAACAGTACGCGGAGTCAAGTTGGAACCTCAACAACCTGCCCGTATTAGAGGGCTCGGTGCTGGGACATATCAACGCAGACATATCTGGCATGAAGGTAAGGTGCACGAGGTCTCGGGTTTGATTTCCGAATCAAATTTCATCAAACTTCTATCAACTGAACATTTACTTAAGAATATGATGTTCAAATACCTTTTCAAATATTATTACAGTTTAAGGAAAGGTACAGTAACAAAAAAGTTTAAGCTATACTTAAGTAGAATTTGAGTCGTTCTCAACATGTATTTCTCAATTCAGAAACCGGGATTTAGATGTTTGCTAAGGAATATAAAATATGACGGGACGGCTTTAGGCTCGCCCTCTATAAAGTAGAACTTAAAACATAGTTAATAAAATGTCAGTACTATATAAACGGCTGCCTATATTCCTTGACTGCATAATTGAACGTGTTTGCACAATCAACTTAGGCATCGTTGTTGAAAACTTAAATATGCTTGGTGGTACTGGTGACGTAATATCCTTCTCGAGTCCCCTGGTACATTGGTTAACAAATAGAGAAAGAAAGCTTTCTGAACGGTTGTCTCTATATCGATAGGTTTTTCTTATATAAAAAACTATTTTTTTCTCTATCTCTTTCTTTTTATTGATAACAATAAAGGTCGTCAATAGCTTCTAAAATACAAAAGAAAAGCAAATTGGTTGACAAACAGAAGAGAAAAGGTGCTAAACTGTTTTGTCTTTCCTCATTTATATATTAGCTCCATTGATAAACTGTCCCACTGCTGGCCACGGTCTTCTTCTCAGTATGGGAGGGGTTAGTTCATCACTGTCCTGGTGTTGGTTGACGGATTTCACACAGATTTTAGAACATTATATATAATTTATTGTGTTTTTCTAGATCCCATGGTTATACGTGGGCATGTGCTTCGCGACGTTCTGCTGGCACAACGAAGACCATTGGAGCTATTCCATCAACTATCTGCATTGGGGAGAGCCTAAGACTTGGTGAGTCAATCATTTCAATCTTTTAAACCTCGTATCCACTAGGCAACGATTGACGTACAACACGTGACGCGCTACAAGTTCGGCAACGTCGCACAACAACACGCGACGTTGCCAGCTGGCGCGCAACATGACGCGCGGCTTGTTGTTTGTTTCTATGAAACATGCAGTTGAGCATCAAATGTTGCCAAAATCAATACTAGTTCCTCTGGCGATGGTCATGCATCAATAGGCAACGTTGCTAAACAAAGTTTCGCGTTGCCGTGAGCAACAATGTTGTACAATATGTCGCACGTCAAATGTTGCCTAGTGGATATGAGTTTTATTTCGTTAGTTTATAGAACATACATTAGATCTTTATAAAACATTAGCGGATTCGACAGCCGTTGATCTGATCAAATTGTCTATCTAAACCGTTCTCATATGTATACAGAAAAAAAACATTTAAATAGTTTTGGGCATTTAGGAAAAGTTCGGTGGCATACAGTAGAATTATATAGGGTTCATTGAAAAATACTCATAACCTATATCCATAACATACACGCGCTACGGGTGCTCAATGTCATGTCGCAACATATTGACTTATTAAACTGTATTTGATGGATTCACTAGGGTCACTTATTGTGTATTATCTATTAGCTATGCAAAAACACACATGTCTTTTCATTGTTGTTAAGTGGTGACTGCACTATTGTATTAGATAATACACCTATAATAATAATAGTATAAAAATGTGAAATAAATAAATGTTGACTCTATATATAAAGATATGGTATGCCGATCCTCAGGTATGGAGTACCAAGCTCAAAGGCCGAGCAGTTCGAAGCGGCAATGAAGGCGGAGGCGCCCGAGTTGTTCCAACTGCAGCCAGACCTGCTGCATCAGCTCGTCACCATCATGAACCCCAATGTATTGATGAAGGCCGGCGTCCCCGTCTACAGGTAATTTATTGTTGTTTGTCTTACAAACTTGTCTTAGAAGACATCTCCCGCAATACAACTAGTTCCCGTGTTGTAGGGTACTTTACTAAAATTCTATCATCGGATGCAAAGAACGCACAGACTTGAAACATCAATGCGAGGACCACACAAAGAGTCCAGCGGTACTTCCATGGCGAAATTTAGAGAGCACTAATAGTATAGCAAATCTCGGCCCATTTGTAGTGTGGTGACCCCTTAAGAGGTTTAAGTGGTCATCACTTAAACCTCTTAAGGGTCCTCTTTACCACACACATTATACTTACAACTAGATGTGCCGCGGTTTCACCCACGTTTATGATTACTGCGCCACCCCCGTGGGTCGTAGCGTGACTATATAGCCTATAGCCTCCTTCGATAAATGAGCTATCCAACACTAAAAGAATTTTCCTCAGATTAGCGCGTCCAAACAAACAAACAAACTCTTCAGCTTTATAATATTAGTATAGATAAACCGACTAAACTGGTTGCTTCGGTAATTCAGCGGTAGTGAATGCAACTGCTTTTCATGAGTTCTGGGATTTGATATCCGGGCTCTAAAAGTTTTATGAGTTTTCCTGTTAAGAAGTTCAGAGTAGCAGCACATAGTCTGATATTGTGCCTGGCAGACAGTAGTGCGCTTGCCCCCTATTGTGTTGGACTTACAACCATATCAAATAGTATTAGTTATATACCTTTGCCTGTTAAGCAGTTCTCAGTACCAGTACGGAGTCTGGAACTATGTCCGGTAGTGGACTTACTCCTTATTACATTGGACTTATAACGATATCTGGCGGTATATGACTGTTATATACCCCTACCCCTTCGGAGGTATGATCGTATGACTATATCAAAACCGTTTACTATTTAGATATAATATATATTACTATCACATACACACAACACCATCTAGCCCAAACTAAGCAGAGCTTGTACTGTGGATACTAGACAATAGATAAACATACATATATACTTTTTTTTGTAAATACATACATATTATACATAGAAACACCCAGACCAAGACAAACATACACATACACAAACACAAATGTTTGACTTGTGCGGAAATTGAACCCGCAACCTCAGGCGTGGCAGTCGGTTACACTAACCACTACGCCATCGAGGTCGGCGTTATATATGTATTAACTTTATTATATATTATTACAGGATGGACCAGCACGCAGGAGAGTTCGTGATCACGTTCCCGCGCGCGTACCACGCCGGCTTCAATCAGGGGTACAACTTCGCCGAGGCCGTCAACTTCACACCCGCTGACTGGGTAACGATACCTTTAACAATAGTTCAGCTAAATCTAGTCGTGTCGGATAGCTAAACCTAGTTGTGAGGGAATAGAGAGTGCATTTAGCACACATACTTAAGACCTGTATCCTGCGCAGACGATTATTGCCTGCTAAAATTGGAGACTGACCGAGTTTCGGTCTTGAGGACATGATTATTATTTGTATCGTTAGATACTATCGAAGTAGAGCAGCGATAGCTTGGTGGGGAGACCAACATACTGCAATGCATAGAGTCTCGGGTTCGAGCCCACGTCGCGCACCTCTGACTTTCGGAAGTTCACCTGTAGTTCACCTTACCAAGAATACCGAACTACTGTACTGAAAATACTTTATCTGTTTCACAGTTAAAAATGGGTCGAGAGTGCATACTCCACTACTCGACGCTGCGTCGCAACTGTGTGTTTTCACACGACGAGCTCGTATGCAAGATGGCGCTGGAAGCTGACTCTCTCAGCCTAACAGTAGCGCTAGCCGCCTACAGGGACATGAGAACCATGTTACATGATGAACGGAAGTTGAGGAAAGGACTACTTGATTGGGTAAGCAATCTCTTGTAATATAGGAACTTTAGTATTAGGCTTGTATATAAGTTATTCTAAGTATCAGCTTACGGTAACCTCGCTGAACCATCAAATTCAATAGCTACATTAATCTATTTCGACGTGGTGAAATTTTTGCGGTGATACGATAAATAGCTTTTGATGAACAAAACATTGCGGATTCGTATTCACTGTAAATATCTATTTGGGCTGATACTTGCTTGTTGATATGGCGTATTGTTTTTTTATGGGGTAAGTCTCTGCAGTAGGAGGATTTGGGAAGGTCAGACTATTATTGTCAAGTGCGTGTTGTCGTGCCATATAAAGGGCTCTCTGATATATAGGTTTTCTCATAATTATTTCTTTCGCCGCCAACGAAACAGCTTATATGAAGTAAGTAATTCAGCAACGTCCAAGAGGATACGTAGAATAGGTCACCAAAACTGCGATAGAGCAGGCGGCGGGTCTGGCATAGACGGCTCGTCACGCCAGGGTTTTATGCTCAACTTACCTGTGTTGTAATGGGTCTGCGGTGCACCGCTCGTACAATGAGCAGCGTCAGCAAACTTGTACGCGGCGTACTACCACGTCATTCACGATTTAACCTTATCGGGTAAAGACACGAGCTCTACCAAACTTGCTTCGCCGTCATCGTGTCACTTACTTGTGCAATATACCCTAGTTTACTCAAAAACACGTATTTTATTTGTTGACCTCACTGTGTGGCCAACAATGGGATAGGTTACAATCAAGATAACCTTCTGGCGTTGTGTTTAAGTTATATGACGTTTGACATAATAAACCTCTCCGTGCTGCTTCTCCATTAACACATGCGTGTCCCCAGGGCGTGACGGAGGCGGAGCGGGAAGCATTCGAGCTACTACCGGACGACGAGCGCCAGTGCCAGCTGTGCAAGACCACGTGCTTCTTGTCGTGCGTCACGTGCTCGTGCACGCCGCACGTGGCGTGCCTGCGCCACTACACGCAGCTGTGCGACTGCCCCGCGCACAAGCACAAGCTCAGGTACTGACCACTGGCACTACGCTGTATGCTAATAGCTTATAGCAACCACTAATCATATTGGACAACAAATAATGGCGACATGTTTCGAGAGAATCGAGAGGGACGACTGAACAAATTCGCGAGCATGGAGCACTTCATAATGCGATATGTGTGCGTGTGTGTGCATGTGTACGCAACACGCACGAATGTATTCGCACGTTGCGGATGCGTCGTATAATGTACTCGTTGCGATTGTAACTCGCTGACGGACACTTGTCGTCGTGTGACAAAGGATCGTTACATGCAAGTTAATTTTATGCATGACACATAGGTTGATATTTGTTATCAATATGAAAATAAAATACGTTTTTACTCATTTTTGTTCAGTATAAGCACTCTTAAATGTAGCGAACTTGCAGATGTGTAGAAAACTTAAAACATTTATGAAAGATACTCAGGGTTTACCCAAGTAACTATATTCGAGCTTAATAGAAATTCTTAATCACTAGTTTATTCTTTTAATTATTTCCATCTACTATTAACATGTATGCATGTTTTATAGTAGCTCTAAATGGCCCTAAAATTAAAAAATATATGTTATTGTACTTATTGTGATAAAACCTACCTTAAATTTAAATTTAATTGTACAGTGTCTTAAATATAAAAATGCGAACTTGGGATGGCGTTGGTGTCTGTCACACAGTTTATACTAGTTCAGACACCATTGTACACTTTATCTTTAAATTGTGAATTAAATATTATGCATATTTTTTATTTGTTTAAGATAGATTAACTGTGCTATGTCTTTTGTGCAAATAAATCTTTTATTATATTATTATTATTATCTACTATTACAGGTATCGCTACACACTGGATGAGCTACCAGCCATGCTGGAGAAGCTAAAAAAGAAATCGGAGCAGTTCCGGGAGTGGGCTGAAGCTGTTCAGAACGCGTTAGACCCGGACACACCTAAAACATGCGACTTGGATGGACTCAGATCTCATTTGAAACGAGCACACGATCTCAAAGTACGTATTCGTTTATAACAACAATTAACGCGATCATGCACATAGTTTACTTTTTGGTGCTTGATGTTTCGACCAGCTCTGATCGTGATCACATGCCGACTAGTTTCTACAAACGGAATTATGACATAGCCAAACCAGTAGACTTACCATAAAACAAAAGCCCCGAAGCTTCGCGCCACTGTTCGTACTATCAAACATATTTATTAGTATGTATATGCTTGATTGCCCTTAACCCTTTCATAAAGTAGTCCGAACAACAAAGTAATGCCATTTTCATATATAGAAATCCGAAACAACTTCATTGTTAGTTTTTCACACTACCTACAGACTTCGGCCTCTATGGTGCAGCGGTAGTGTATACGACTGCTGCGAAAAAGCTTATAGGTTCGGTTATCAGGTCGAATAAAGTGTAATTACGTTTACTGCCAGGAAATTTTCAGTAGCTGCACAAACTGGGACTGTCCAATAAACGGCAGTAGGCACACTATTATTTGAAACATAAAACCATAGCTCGCGAAAATGTAGGTGTTATACACTTTTACCTACCCTTTCGTTAATAGGCGTAAGACTATGTACATATGTATCTATATATATAAACTCTTCCGTTACTGAGTGACTGACAGACAACGCACAGCCGAAACTACTAAACGCAAGAAGCTGAAATTTGGCATGTATGTTCCTTGGAGAGTGTAGGGGAGCACTAAGAGAGGATTTTTGGAAATTCCACCCTGAAGGGGGTGAAAGGGGTGAAACCCGATATTCACACGGGAACGCGATCGCGCGATCACGCTTACGCGGGCTTTAAGACTTGATTTTGCCCGCGGCGTCGCCCTTAATGTAGATTCTGTAAATAATTTTCTAATTTTTAAAAATGTATCCCTCGATAAAAGTACTTTTCCCGATAAAATGTACATTTTACTGTACAACAGGTATGCTAACTTTCATGATGATCGGTTGAGTATTTAGGGCAGTTAAGCGTAACATACAAAATTAATTTCGTATTTATAATACCAGTAAGAATAGATAAGATTCGCATAAACGTAAGTCAATGTCATATATTATCTTTTATAATCCGCAGATGCACAAAACTGAACTGGTGCGAGCCTTAGAGACGGCCATAGAAGACGCCGAGAAGTGCGCCTCGGTGATTCAACAGTTAGACTTGAACAAGATGCGAACCCGGACCCGGCATCACGACCCTAAGTATCGGCTCACTATTCATGAGCTCACGTTGTTCGCGCAGGAGATTGATGGTCTCGCCTGCGTGTTACCTGAAGGTATTGTTATTTTGTTCAGTATCTTTTATTTATTTCATTACAAGCTTTTGCCCGCGACTTCTCTTGGGAACATATTTTTTTGCTGGATGAAAGGTATCCTGTTTCCTATTCTCAAGAACCGTAAGAGCTAGAGACTCGCGGTTAACACCATTCGACTCAGCATAGTCGATATAACCCCGAAATGACTATGATCTTTGACCTCTGACCTCAAGGTCACGTGATGCCATCTTTTAACTCAAGAACCGTAAGAGCTAGAGACTCAAGGTTAACGACATTTGACTCAGCATAGTCGATATACCCCGAAATGACTATGACCTTTGACCTCTGACCTCAAGGTCACGTGATACCATCTTACAACTTAAGAACCGTAAGAGCTAGAGACTCGTGGTCAACGCCATTGGACTCAGCATAGTCTATATACCCCCGAAATGGCTATGACCTATGATCTCTGACCTCAAGGTCACGTGATACCATCTTTCAACTCAAGAACCGTAAGAGCTAGAGACTCGCGGTCAACGCCATTCGACTCAGTATAGTCGATATACCCTCGAAATGACAATGATCTTTGACCTCTGACCTCAAAGCCACGTGATACCATTATTTCGAACTCTAAGATTAACGGCAATTCATGGCCGTTTCGCACTTGTTTCTGGATGAAAGGCACTCTACCCTACCAATGTCCTATTCTGTACAACGTGTATGCACATTTTCATGTTGATCAGTCAAGTAGTTAAGGCTTGAAAGCGTAACAAACAAACCCACATTCGTATTTATAATATTAAGTAAGGATGATGGTAAAACATGCAGGTACGTCGTATTGTTTCAATACCATGTGTAGCGGGTCATATAGCTTTTATTGATCATGTTTTATCTCTTTATCTTCTCTTTACCGTTTTCCATTAGAAAGGCTGCTGGCTTGTAAGCTAAAAGATATCATATCATTTAAACAGTTAACACCTTTGTTTATCGTTCTCAGGCTCAGCAGTAAAAGAGGTGTTACGACAAACGTCAGAGTTTGAAACCCGCGCGACGGATCTACTGAACAAAGATATGGAGAAAACTGACCCCGCTTATGTCAGAGAATTGGAAGAGGTATAGTGATTTTAATCAATGGATACATACCACTATTTAAGGTTTAGACGATGATCAAGACTTTTTGGGTTCCAAGGATTTGATAGCCAATAACACACAATGACTTAGCATCGTCTATTGTTTCTGAAATATGTTACTACTATTTCGTTGGTACAACAGATACTTCAGCAGATCGTGACAATATAGCCCGGTAGACAGCTCGCTTCCTATTTTCTGGGATTTAAAAAAACTTATAGGTGTCAGTGGTACACACGGCTACACATCAAGTTAGACACCCTATATACGCTTAACTACGCTACATACAAATAGAGAATTGTTGGAAAGGGACGGTGCATAGTGGTGTATATCCATCACGGTGCACTAACGCGTGCGGCGACGCCCGTGGCCCGTTCTGCGTGAATAAGACAAAATAACAAAAATTTAACGCACTCTCTCGCACGATTCGCAGCGGTCAACTTCTAATAGTTCAAAGTCCAAACAGTCTAGGTTGATGAGTCGCTGTGTGTACACACCTATGCAAACCTTTTTGTGTTATACAGGAAGGAACATATGTATGTGTTTTGGATTTGTAACTTACTGCAGCAATTGGGTAGCAAGTTCATGTGATGACAATGGAATTACTGCACGGATGGCGTTGTGGTTTGTTAGCTACTGCCGCCGCATCGAGTATTATAGGTTTGAACGCCACACGTGGCAAAAATTTGTGTGGAACTCGAATCATATTTTCGAGTGTTCTTCGTATCTTGCCCCCGCAACACAGAAATTGTTCCTAATACAAAAGTTATCTTTAAAATAAAATATTTATTTTCTATTTATGGTCATTTTACAGACTGTGGAACTAGGCTCCCGTCTCTGCATAGTTCTCCCCCAGCTGCCGCCCCTACAAGCTCGTCTCCAACAAGTCAAGTTCATCGAGGAGGTTCGCTCGTATCGGGAGGAGTGCTCGACTCTTACCCCTGACGTCATCGACAGGCTGTTACATGATGGTGAAAACATTGTGCCGCATCACAAAGTGGAATTGGAGAGGTCTAATTTATATAAACTAAAAGGTAATCTTTATTATAATATTTGCCATGTATATATTTACTGGCCCATTGTCGGTCACAGGCCTCTTCTCAGTGGGAGAAGGTTTAGTATAGGCTACAACGCTGGTCTAATGCAGGTTGGCAGACTTCAGATGGTTTTTAGAACATTATGCAGAACACTGATACAGGTTTCCTCACGATGTTTGCCTACACCTACACATAACTTCAAAAAGTTAAAGGCCTTTGTATCGAACTCAAGACCTCTGCGTAGCAGTCCAGTGGTCCCCCACTATGATGCTATTTCTCCTTTCTTTGAATCTTTATATTTTGCACACCTTTACATTTTCCAAATGTCATATTACAATTTCCCACCTGCGCAAGCGCATGTCTTAGTAATTTTAATCTTAGTAATATTTTAACTCTGTGCTTATTGATGTAAAAGATCAATAAAGTATATTGTGAGTCTATAAAAAACATTTAATTTCACAGCTCAAGTAGAGGAGTGGGAGTCACGGGCCCGCGCCGTGCTACTGGACACGACCGCGGGGACAGGGACGGAAGCGGGTGTAGAGACTAACTCCGCGCAGTACACGACACTGGCGGAGTTAGACGTGCTGTTGGCAGACGGTGACGACATTGAAGCCGCACTGCCTTCATACCACGCGTTGCAGACTGCTGTCTCGCACGCACGGGATTGGCTTGCTAAGGTACATATTTCTGTCAAATAATAGGGTAATTAATTCACAATTTTTACTTAATTAAGTGACACAGCTGTACGAGGGAGATAGCGAAATATCTACAGTACCTTCTAACTTTCTCTTATGTCCAAATTTAAAATATAAATTACTCCCTTATTTTGATATTGTTTCCACAAAAATATTTCTCAATATTTTTTGAGACTTGTCCTGTATTACATAGAATATAGCTGGCGAAATATGGTTGTAATGCACCTATGTCTTTCTGATATAGGTATTAGAGAATGTATGTTTAGAAGTATTTTGTAAATAAAAGTCGAATATGTACACGAATCAGTTGGAATAATTTATTATCATAAAACATCACTGTTATATTATAATAGTAAAACATACAAGCAGCAATACTAAAAAGCTCACAAATTATTTAGATCAATAGGGCGCAAGTAAATTTTTTACAGCGGACAATAATACGGGTGGCACAGATTTAAACGGTCGTGATCGATGGTAATCGACGCAGGGATGTTGTTTCGCTCCACGCATGCGGCCGCGCAGGGGCCTCACTTCGCGCCGCGCTCCGGCGGCGGCCGGACGTGTCATGTGCTCCTATGTTTGTAGCTTGTGTAGGAACAGGGTGTGAAGTCCCTCCAACACAAAGGGACGATCCTCTGACCAGGCTGGGTGATCGTGCCTGGCAAGCCGCGGCCCGACGATTGATATCGGGAACTTGTATAAATAGTTGGTCGCTTTATAAGCTTCTCTGCGATTCAGCACTGTATGACGTCATTTTAAGCGCTTATAGTGCGCCATCTGTTAGATGAAGGCGGCACTTTGTCACAGATTACTAAATAGTTACTACGTAACAGATACATCACTACCATACAAAAGCGAAAATACCTACGCCATAATAGCCTACAAAATCTTAATAATAATAACTGCTGTTCGCAGCGAAAATAAATGTACCATAAGTACGCGTACAAAGAGTCGAGATTGTGTTGCCCGCCGTGCGACTCACGTGCAAGATCGTCATCGCACGAATGCGGTAGGGTTGTCTATGATGATTTATTGTAATAAAACAAATGTTGCAAAATAATCATATTTTTTTATTTGTAAATTAAATATGTTTGAGTTTTATAAAATGATTTATAATTCTCTTTCCATCTCTGAATTCTCTGTTATTAAATTTTATCTTTGAAAATATTCTGAATCGCGTAAATAATTTTAATAAGGAAATCAGGAGCAAAGCGGAGGAAAACCAACTGTTTTTAAAATTTGTAACACTGTGTTACTAGGTCGATTCATTATGACGTTATCAAAATTATTTAAGAATGCTCTTGCCAATTCTTCAATATAACTATTAAACGTTTCTGGTGGGACTTTTAGCCTACCATAAAAAGACGAATCTTTATTATAGGCTTTGCAATGAGTGAACAGTGTTGTTTCGTCAACATTAGGTTTGTCCTGTAATAAAGCATTGAAGTTAGTGCAGTTATGTTACTATTGACAAGTCAGCGCGGGGACGTACAGTTCGAGTGCTCAGGCGGGCGGCGCCCCTCTGCGCTGGTATCGTGCGCGGTACGCCGAGCGGTAGGCGTATACCGCATGGCCGTGAGCGAGTGACGGACGCCTGGCTTTGTCTGTGCAGAGTCGCCACGTAGGTCAATGTAATAATAAGTAAATTGCTATGCTTAGGTGGAGGAGATGCAGTCGAAGGAGCTGTACCCGTACATGCACAGCGTGGAGAGCGTGGTGCGCAAGGGCGCGCACATCCCGCTGGCGCTGTACGAGAAGGACCAGCTGGCGCAGGCGCTGCACTCCGCGCGCGACTGGAAGCGCGGCGCCGCCGACATGTTCCTCAAGAAGGTAACGTGTGCTCGTGCCTTATCTACTCATGGAGCTGGACCCGTACATGCACAGCGTGGAGAGCGTGATATCCGTGAAAGTCGTCTATTCGAACTTCTGCCTCGCTGTCGCCTCTAAGGTATCCTGATGGTTTTGTAATCTATAGACCGCAAGAGCAGGCAGATCTACTTGCTAACTTCCGAGTTCAATATTGGTTTGCAGGCGCCAAATATTGCCAACTACGATTATACCATGCCTGAAATTTGTATCAGACGACGCGTAGTCCATCTGATACTGGAATCGTTCGACGTCCGGCAAGCTAGTGGACGTGACGGTCGGACTTCTTCTATGGTATCGCGACTGTATCGGATGTCTTACATTACGGGCATTGCGCTGGAGTCTTGGAGAGAGGCGAACGGTCAACCGGTCCTCAAAAAGGTGGAGCGTTCTGTGCGGAGCAATTATCGACGCGTAGCCGTTATTTTTTGCTCTCAAAGGTGGTCGAGCAGATCAAACATTTTTGTTATTAAAATATTGAAAAATATGAAGTAAATAAACATCTCACTGTCTGTAGAGCTGGCCGTACTCGCTGCTGGAGGCGCTGTCCCCGCGCGGCGAGGTGGCGGGCGGCGCGGGCGGGCCGCGGCGCCGCGCGCGGGCGCCGGGCGACGCCGCGCCCGCCTCGCCCGCCGCCTTCCTGCGCCACTTCAGCGAGGACTCCACGCCTACCGACATCGTCGCCGCCTTCAAACACGCAGAACAGCGGGAACTGCATGCCATCAAAGAGCTGCGGTATGTATACTGTAACATAGTGCCATATTTTTCTTTTTCTTGATATCTTTCTCCCTAATTACCGCATCGCGGAGAGCTTTACAATCATTCAAACAACGGACACAAAGAGCGTCCAGACTCGGGACGATTATTTATGAATCACACAAATTTTTGGCACGTGTGAGATTTGAATATTTATATACTTCACGCACGTACCGTACGTACACGTATACGTTCAATGCGTATACTAGTAAACGTGCATGTTTACCAAAATATTGTATTTATTTGTGCACAAAATATTAAACAAGCAGAGATGAGTACTGTGAGTTTGAAATCTGGATTGCCAGGTTGTTAAGACAGAAAACTGGAGTTAAATCTCTCCCAGGCTACTCCTGTCACATAAAATACAGTTCACCCGTTCCAAAATAAAGACGTGTATCTCCGAGTATCTCTGTATACAGGGTCTCCGGTAATTAATGGATAACCTTGGAATGTCTTATAGTAGAACTGATGGCCGATCAGAAAAAAAAAGAAATAAATAACTTAAAATGTGCAATAACTATTCATACTTTTGACTGTCTATCTATTAGCATAATTAGTGTTTAATAATAAAACAACAAAAAACCGATAGTATTAATTCATTTATGGTCGTAGTGTACAAGAAAGCTAAATATGCTAATAAAAAAAAAACATATCTAAGGTAGTAGTTAGGATAGTATTTTTTCTTTTTTTTTCTGGACGGCCATCAGTTCTACTATAAGACATTTCAAGGTTATCCATTAACTACCGAACAACCTATATGTAGTCATTACTCCTCGACATGAGACGCATTAGGTCGGGAATTGCACGAGTTTAGAGGAGAGCCAAAAGAAAGTTCTTAATAAAATCGTGTCAAAAGTATTGCTTATTTTCGATAAGGCTAACAAAAATAGTACAATATTTTAGATAAGTCTTGCAACGTTGTATTAGTATAGCAATAAAAGTCATAGTATAATAATAATATTTTATTAACTAAAATCAACTTTTTTGGTAACATCCAACCTTATGCTTGTAAAATGTTATTATAAGACGAATCCTTTTAATTCTATGTCATGATCCTACTTTATGCCTGCAATTATTTGGTATATTCAATGTGTATTATAAGTTTTTTTATAATATGTAGATGCTATATAATTATAAAAAATTATAATTATATAATTATGCTTGACTAGAGTTAGAACTTTAATTAAGCCAGATCTTGTGATGTCTATGTATGTAGTATTTAAAAATATTCATTATGAAGTACCATAAGGTCGGAATTAATAAAATGAAATTAAGAATAATCAAATCTTGTACACTTTTAAACTAAAAAAGAGTACAAAAACATTATGTTGTAATATGAATTTAAAAAAAAAACACTTCAAATTTAATCAATTTCAGGAAAATTTGCCTCACTCTCGGAATGTTTTAAATTTTTATAATAGGTATGGTATTCCTGTGGAATCCATTGTAAAAGACTCATTAATCATTATATTTTATACTAGGTAAATGTTTAGGAAACTAAATTCGCTTAGAGCATTTCGGATGAAAGATATTTCTGTAAAATCTTCTAAGAATGTATTTTTATAAAATAATATTCCGTGTTGGTCTTGTTTAACTTGAAGCCAAACACATTCTGATATCTTAGAATCTTTACCATCTTTATTCTTCTTTCTGGAAACAAAAGGGCCATTTTTCTTATACAAAGATGTAACGTCTTTAAAATTATGAAGTTGCATATCATAGACGTCAAATTTTGTCCTTCCCCCACTCTGCATTGTTTTCAATTGCTTTTTCTTTTTTTCAATTTGTGTGTGTATTTGATTGACTTCCATGTGTGTATGACCCTTCAGCATAAATTTGTGGTTTATTACTTTTAGCTGAAGATATTTGTGCAATATTCACATGTAAGCCATCACGGTCATCAAATTACGGTTTTGGCCCGCTCAGTTATCAGATCACAGAGTTAATTCTCTTACGTTAATAAGTTTTTCACTATTTTCAGACCATAAAATATTTGCAGCGCTATTAGCTGTAGAATCAAATATTGTCAAATTTAATGTCCAAAGCCTTCGTAGATAAAAATATTTACTATTAGTTAAATTTGGCGTGGCTAAATCAAACATTAATACTTTTTTCGCCTGAAGTAGATTCTGCTTTTTTTTTTGTCATTTCTGTTCAAGAAATATCTTTCTTCAGCAACCTTGACGTGAACTTCCATTTCTTTTTCTATATATTTTTTTAGTTCTTCATCCCCAATATCTTATATTTTCCTCTCAAATGCATGGCAATCATCACAAGTATCGACTGATGGTAGACATGTTTCGGTACAGCCATTCTTTAGATACCAAATTTGGAGGGATCTTTTTAGTTTTCATCATTTCTTTATATTGTTTGTACATATTAGGGATATTCAGGTTCGGTCCTAAAAATTTTCGTCCGCTCTTTTGTCGTGAATGACTTTCATAAAATGGATGTAAGTTAATTTATTTATTTATTTATTTATTTAGGACTACCAGTTGTTCATACGTTGCCATCTGCCGGCTGGTATGCGAGCCGGCGGAATACGACCGGTTAAAAAACAATAGTTTCTCATCATATGATGTTATTTCTTTATGTACGCGACAAGAAAAAGCAAGGTGTCTTGTAAATCTTTTTTGGACACGCTCTATTCTTAATTGATGTACATTATAGTGTGGAGACCAGACTACACTGCAGTATTCAAGGTTGCTACGAACGTAGGCGTTGTATAGGGCTATTTTTGTTTCTATCTTACTGAAAAAGTTGCCGTTACGGATTATGAACCCCAGCATTTTAAATGATTTTTTGATAATGGAATCAATATGCGGAACGAAAGTTAATTTTGAGTCAAATAGATCTCCTAGATCTTTTTGCACTGTTTCTTCCCGAAGAACGGTGCCGTTTATATAGTATTGAGAATTAATGATGTTATGTTTCCGTGTGAAAGTTATGAAACTACATTTGCTCGCATTGAGTGTCATGTCGTTAACTATGCACCATTCCGAAATTGAGTTAAGGTCTTCTTGTAGTAGTTGACAATCCAGGGGCTGTTCTATACTTTTAGACAACTTTAAGTCGTCCGCAAAAAGATATGCGCTACTATATTTAATACATGTCACTATATCGTTTATGAATATATTAAACAGCCATGGACCTAGATGAGAACCTTGAGGGACTCCAGATGGGGCTACATATGTATCAGAATGAAAACCCTTTACTACTACATACTGAGTTCTGTTAAACAAATATGATCTAAACCATTCCAAGAGGGATCCGCAAATACCATACATCTCTAACTTCTTGAGCAGTACCGAATGATGAACTCTATCAAATGCCTTTGCAAAATCCATGTACACAGCACCAACCTGGATACCAGAATCTACGGCATTAACTAATTCATTATGGTAGGTAACCAGGTTAGTACTCGTTGATCTGGATTTTACAAAACCATGTTGTTCGTTTATTATAATCTGGCTCGTGTGAGATATCAAGTAAGGATGTAATATGGCTTCGAATAACTTCGCAAAGGCAGACAGTATACATATTGGTCTGTAATTGCTTATATCGTTTTTGTTACCATTTTTATAAATCGGGACTACTTTAGCAATCTTCCATGCACTTGGGAATGTTCCATGTGATAATGATTCATTTATGATTAGAAAGACTGGGTAGCATAGGACAGAAGAACATTTAGATATGAAATATGGTGGAATTCCATCCGGTCCCGCTCCTTTGTTCACATCAATACCTTTCAAATATTTGAACACAGTGTCACAGTTGATATACAGATTACCTAGACTGTTGCTGCTTAAAACATTTTCCCTTGAAAATTGCGAATTATTATTGGTTGAACTATTGAACGTAGAAGAAAAGAAGGATGCGAACAGGTTACATATGCCTGAACCATGAGATTCTTGATTATTATTTAAAGTCATTGATTGAGGAAATTGGGTATCACTGGTCCGTTTATTTTTTAAGTATGAAAAAAAATATTTTGGGTCTTTTCTGATACTATCTTCTATTTTATTTATGTAATCATTGTAACTACTTTTAGACAAAGATTTGCATCTTTTATTTAAAATTTTTAGCGAGATTTCGTCTAAGGGGTTTTGGTAAATTCGAAATCTGCGGAGTAATTAATCTTTTTCTTTGACCAGTTTAATTAGTTGCTTGGTAAACCAAGGTGGGTGTTTTCCGCTATTAATATTAGTCTTTGGCACATACCTTTCAATTGAGTCGTTTATTTTTTCGTAAAATACTGTCACCATATTATCTACGTTTTCACAACGGCCGAATTCTCTGTCCCATTGAACTATTCCTAAATCAGCTTGAATTTTGTCATAATCCGCTTTAAAGAAGTTACGTTTGAGTACTTTACTAGCTTGTAATGATTTATTGTCACTAAACTGAAAATATATTTCCATCGGTGTATGTAGCGGATCAATCCCAACCAATATATCTGTGGAAGCCTTAACACTTAAATTCGCCATATTGCACAAAACCAAATCCAGTATATCACTTCTATTATTTGTAACGCGGCTGCATTGGGTGAGATTGTTAAGAGACATGAAATCTAAAAGCATATGCGCCAGATTTAAATGCTTATTAAATACAGGATCACTATTATCTAGCCATGTGATAAAGCTCATATTAAAATCTCCAACAATACACACATTTTCTAAACTATCAGATACTCGGTTAAAGTTATCAATGAAATGTTCCAATATATTTTTATTTATTGGAGAAGGAAGGTATACACCACAAAAATATACCCATTTGCCTTTACTAACTTCTACATTTACATAAAGATCTTCACACTGACTTTCTCCTTCGTAGTACCGGACAGAATTAAATTTTTTAGCTACTGCTATTAGCACACCACCACCTTCCATACCCGCGTGGAACCCTGTACTTATGCGATCTCTACGATATACTATGTATCGTTCATCAAATAACTCACCATCATATATGTTACTGTTTATCCATGTTTTGGTGATTATTATTATATCATAGCTAATGTTGGTAACACTACAGAGAAAGTCATGTGTTTTGGTCCTGAGACCCCGGGCATTTTGGTAATATATGTTTAGACTGTTGAATTTTAAATAGATTACATTATGATAATCAAGTCGTAATAGAAATAAATTTATATAAAAAGACAAATTGGGCTATTTAAGTTTGTTAAGTGTCTCCTGGTTCTTAACATAAATCGATTCGTCAGCTTCCTTTTTGCGCAAAAACACTCTTCCTTGTTTTATCCAAACAAATTTGTACCCCTTGTCTTTAGCTAATTGTCTTGCTGCGGCGTGTAGTTTCTTGTTGGTGGGTGATAAATGCTTGAGGACATATATAGGTGACATATCACCTCCAATTCCAATGTGGCTGGTGTTGATCTTATCATTTGGATTCGCTTTGTTGTAACTTATGGACTTTGCTAAAAATGTATCTCGGAGTCTGGGTGTCGCCAATCTTACGACAATCGCTCTTGGTCTCTTATCATCTTTGTTGGCTTTTGCGACACGGGTACAGTGATGAATGTCATTTTCCTTTAGTTCACAGGTAATTACTTTGGACAGTTGCAGTACTGTTGAGATCAGGTTTTCCTGTCTGTGTTCCGGGACACACTGTATTTCAATGTTGTTTGATCTGTTATGCTGTTCGACAATCTGTAATCTAACTTGTAGATCCTGAACAGTGTTGGTTAAGCAAGAGTTCTCTTTCGTTAGTTTAGTCAGTGATTCCTGATACATTGTGACTGCGGTTTTCGTGGTCTCGTAATTATCATCCAAAAACTTAACACTGCTCTCCAGGGTTGAGATATCGGACTTGATGGATTGAAGTTCAGCCCTGACCATTTGCTTGAGGGTATGCTGGATTTCCTGTGTGAGCGTTGTCCGCATCACAGAAAATTCCTCTCTAATAATCTCCCTGACGGCTTCTTTAGTCAAAGGCAAGGTAGGATTTTTGTCTTCTTGAGAGTTGGGACCCATGGTTTTTTTCCGGAGGGTTATATTGTCGTTTTCAGGTGGAGATTTCATAGTAGGCATATCCAGAGTCATCTCGTATCGATCATCGGAGCGCAAAGGGGTGTTAGTATTGTCGGTTTTCGGTTGCTTGGCACGACATCCAGGGCACTTCCATTTAGTTTTCTGATCGGTAGACATGGCAGAAAAACGCTTTTCCGGTACATTCGCGCAGCTAAGGTCATATTTAAGCTTGCAAAATGCACAATTTAAATGGTTTTTATTTACAATCTTATTGCGGCATCCGGCACATAATCCAATCGCATTAGACATCTTGTATCCTTATTTCGTGAACAGATTTTCATAAAGAAAAAATCAATATTCCGAAAATAAATATTCCGAAGCCGTCTAGTAGAAAAATAAATATGCAGCCAGCGATAAAGCGATGAATGCGCTTGATTGTAAAGCGCCGTGCGCGTAAAGCTCGTCTATGTGTGCGTAGCAGCGAGTGAACCGCGGGTTGCGCAGGTCAGTTACGCAGAGTTGTTTATTAGCCGTTGCAAATATTTATAAATTGTATTTGATGATTACTCACGCGTCCAGGAGAATTCAGAGTTCAAATAACCACCATTACAAAGGTCACAGTATGAGCTTTAAAACGATGTATAGTTTATATCAAAAATAATACTTTAAACACAAGTTACAAATAAAGTTTACGGAGCTCAGAAATACAGGTGTTGCTACCGAATGTGTGAGAACGAGGTTTTTAATATGATCTATCACAGATTTTACGACCACATCTGATGATTTATTATTTTTTTATTATTTATTATTGCTTTCCTCTCTGATCTGGAGCTACCACATCTCCATCTTATTGTTTTTCCAAACTCAACTTATTAAGAAACATATTCTGGCATATTTTTTCGCTCTTAGAATTGACAATAAGTCTATATTCGTAAGAAAATTTTCTTTAGTCAGTATTTAAGTTTCCATTTGTTCTCATCATGCGTTTTAGTTTTTTTGTGACGTTAGAGACTATAAACTGGCGACGCTGATCCCAACTGATACATTTTTCCAAAATTCATTAAATATTTGCATCCTTGTTTCATTAGGAATTTTCTCATAACATTTAAATTTACACGTACATGGAGGTTTCAGCTCACGACCGTCTATATCAGGTTTTTTTTAGCTACAGTTGATTAATAGGGTGAACCTTTCAGCCTTGCAATTTTAGCAGCAACTCTTTTCCATTTAGTCACATTTTTAACTTTCTTTCTTGTGTTAGATTTTGAAGTGGCTGTTGTCATCCATCTGCTGCATATCTAAATTATTTCTCATTTGACCGTCAACTGGTATATATAATATATTTCCAATCATATCTGCAACCATAATTCCGTTTGAGTTAACTGTATTTTCATTCATAGCAGCATCAGCAGTTTCAACAAAATGCGGTAGAGTTAAAAAGCGTGTAGTGTGTTCCCCACCTGTTAAATTACGGTTTCGCATCGTAATCGTAATGGCTCATCATGACTCGCGCGCAAATAACTTCTATTTTATGTAAACAAAACAAATGCGGCACGCGCTCGGTCAAGTCACCGTGGCTCCGAAAACGACCGAGTGTCCGACGAATATGTCCGATGTTACCTCTATAGCGTCGGTGTGCGGCTACGAAGTTGATGGCATAAGGGGTTTTTTTACATAAGCTTTTCTGTACAACGATAAAGTAGCACTTTTTAAGGGCATAAAGTCTTATTTTGTTTGTAAACCTTAAATAAACAAATAAAATTTTCGACGCATAACATGCGACATCTGATCATTAAATTTCAAGTCATAAAGTTCTATCTGACGATATGTATTATTTTTACCATCAATCCTTGTGGAATAAAGTCGAATGGCGAAATGGTCTCTGATTTACGCGTAAAATAATTTAAAAGCATAAAAACTGTAGTAAATTTTCGACCTTTTAAATATATAAAAATTTTAGGCATAAATACTGTAGTTGTTTTCAATCCTTACTCCACGGTGAATATTCAGAAATTCAACAGATCCGACCTTATGCATTTGTAAATCTATCAGAACAAATAGAGATAGAATTATGAAAGTTATATGCTTAGAAATAGCGCGAGGTTTCAATTAGCTATTAAATTGAATTTGGTCCGATCTTGAAATCCGACCTTATGCGTTGAGACGCTTATATAATTTGAAAGCATAAAAACTGTAGTCAATTTTCGACCTTTTAATTATATAAAAATTTTAGGCATAAATACTGTAGTTGTTTTCAATCCTTACTCCACGATGAATATTCAGAAATTCAACAGATCCGACCTTATGCATTTGTAAATCTATCAGAACAAATAGAGATAGGATTATGAAAGTGATATGCTTAGAAAGAGCGCGAGGTTTCAATTAGCTATTAAATTGAATTGGGTCCGAGAACGGACCAAATTTCGGTTTAGACTCACATACACAGTGGACACAAATGTACGCAGGCAACTCATATAAAGATCTTTTGTTGATTCTAGAGCTCGTAACATGCGTAAAGAGGTCCGCTCGCCGGTGTCGGCGGGCGTCACGTTCTGCGTGTGTCAGAAGCGACAGTACGGCGTGATGACGCAATGCGAGCTTTGCAAGGATTGGTTCCACGGTAAGTTCTGGACTGAGATTTGCTAACCAATAGGACAGTTAAGACAATTTTATTATTAATTAATCCCTATGTTAGAAAAGATAATACTTTACTTTTCTCTATGATTTTTATTTTCTGTTCACGTTGGCATTTCGGTGTGAAAAGTGTATAAACACACTCATTAGTAAAAATGCAACACTGTGTAAGAATATCAAGACAATCCATCGACTATTTTGTTTCACAAATATACGCTATCTGAATTTTCATTCATAAAGTTTTCTTGTACATTCTAGGCAACCTTACGTACGTAACGTTGGTTGTATAAATATAATTATACATTTTAGAAGAGATACTAAAAGCAGGCTTTTAATTTGATTTTCTTATGTTCCAGCATCATGTATAGCAACAGCTAAAGAAGAGAGAGATGAATCGCCAGACCGCGTATTTGTTCCGTTCCCAAATACAGAGCCCAAGTTCCTGTGTCCAGACTGCATGAGGAGCAAAAGGCCAAGACTTGATCGAATCTTAGCGCTACTGGTGAGTTTTTTATATTGCATCATTTTATGTAGAGCCAGAGGCTATGCAACCATTTCTAATTACATATTTTTTTTGCATGCGCGAGTACTAAAGAGAACCTTGCGAAGTGTATAGTTCTCGGCCGTGAAATTATTTATCTTGACCTTGACTTTATTTGGCTTAGTCTCTGTTCAGTTTTAAAATTATTTCTCAGGGTTCGATATTGACTGGACATTATTTGTCTTGTTTATGGTCTCGGCCGCGAATTTATTTGTCTCGCGCTCCGGCTTAGTCGAGTAATTATTTCATAATTCTTTGGCTCAGATACTATTTACGTTGAACTCGATTATAGACTTTAAATTATATGCTGCGAACTCGGTATGAATCAAGAAATTCCTTGATACATTTCTTCAAGAATGTAATTTTTTTGTCACGGTTGCGGTCAGGTATACAATATTTATGGAAATATTCGGTTATGCACTTAAAATTATTTACTTCCGATTCGGTTCATGTAAGTAATTTATCTTAGATTTCGCTATCGCTGCGAGATTCTTTGTCACGGTCTCGATCGAGAAAAGATTTGTCTCGAGAGTCGGAAGTCATGTTTGAACGTTTGTGTGCAGGTATGGCTACAGAAGCTCCCGGTGCGGTTAGCAGAGGGCGAGGCGCTGCAGTGCGTGACGGAGCGCGCCATGGCGTGGCAGGACGCGGCGCGCGCGCTGCTCGCCGAGCCCGCGCTGGCCGCGCTGCCGCTGCACGAGCCTGCGCATGCGCATCTGGTACGTACGCGACATACACACTTCATACTAGCAGAGGGCGAGGCGCTGCAGTGCGTGACGGAGCGCGCCATGGCGTGGCAGGACGCGGCGCGCGCGCTGCTCGCCGAGCCCGCGCTGGCCGCGCTGCCGCTGCACGAGCCTGCGCATGCGCATCTGGTACGTACGCGACATACACACTTCATACTAGCAGAGGGCGAGGCGCTGCAGTGCGTGACGGAGCGCGCCATGGCGTGGCAGGACGCGGCGCGCGCGCTGCTCGCCGAGCCCGCGCTGGCCGCGCTGCCGCTGCACGAGCCTGCGCATGCGCATCTGGTACGTACGCGACATACACACTTCATACTAGCAGAGGGCGAGGCGCTGCAGTGCGTGACGGAGCGCGCCATGGCGTGGCAGGACGCGGCGCGCGCGCTGCTCGCCGAGCCCGCGCTGGCCGCGCTGCCGCTGCACGAGCCTGCGCATGCGCATCTGGTACGTACGCGACATACACACTTCATACTAGCAGAGGGCGAGGCGCTGCAGTGCGTGACGGAGCGCGCCATTTTCTGTATTTAATATATGTATTAATTTACATTAAAATTTTGCAGGCAAATAGAGAAAAAGCAGACAAATTAAATGCTGAATTGAAAAAGGCCACCGGCAGAGCACACGATCACAGCATGTCACAAAATCCTAGGTAAGTAATTCGATATTTTGGTACGATACAAACTAGTTGATGTTTTGGTCGGAAAAGAAAATTCTGTTCAAATAATCAAATCGATATTTGGTTATGAAATCAAATATCGAATCGAAAATCAACATCTTTGATTAGGCTGGAGCTTTGGAGGCTGACTTGTGAATAGGAATTCGTGTGTTGGCGGTCCAAATTCAAATGTCTTGCACTGGATTTATAAAGTGCGGCGCTCTCGCTCCTTTAGCATTCATTTTGTCTGAATACGAACGAAGGAAATATCGACAATTTATAAATTGAGATTCTTGTTAAAATAATTTTGTCACAATTGCAACTATTAGAAAGTATTTTTATATTCTTTTCACACGTTACAACTATTATTACACGTTACAAACTTTCCATAAATGCCTGACATAATAATTATTTTAGTGCAGTTTTATTATAATTTATAAACTCGGATGTATTTAGTGACTTTGGTTGCTGTACTGTACGACCACAACTTTTTGTTACACGTTGCTTATTACTACATATTGTATACAATTCATCAGCCAGTGTAGAGCGTATTCAGTGATTGGGTGCTAGTTCATCAACCAAAGTATATATAATTATATATACAGGGTGTACCAGAACTCAACGTCAAGCCGAAACGGGGTGACAGGATTGATTGTAACCATCATGAGAAAAATTTGTCTACCCTGAAAAGGCCCTCCTTTAAAAAAATTTACTAGAGTGCCTTGGCAAGTGCCATTAAAAGTTGGCGCATTTAATCAGGATTGTAAAATGGTACAATACTTGTTAGTTTCATACTAAAAAAAAATAAGTAAAAAAAATAAAAACCTCAAGTACAAGTATTGTACCATTTTACAATCCTGATTAAATGCGCCAACTTTTAATGGCACTTGCCAAGGCACTCTAGTACATTTTTTTAAAGGATTTTTTTTTAAGTCCAAATGTTTTGAAAATTTTAATTTCACCGTTTAACAAATAGTCTTAATTTTAGGAAACTTGGGGCAATGGTGTCATTATTTTTGACTGTGATTCTAGAAATGTTATGTAGGGTTACGGTTCCAAAGTATAAATGAACAAAAATAATAAAAATTAACCACAATAACCGAAAAATGGTTACAGTTTGACCAAATTTGTTGGTTTTTCTTAAATGCCTATAATTTTCAAACTGCATGGGATAGATTTTTTTTTCAGATTTTTCTCATGATGGTTACAATCAATCCTGTCACCCCGTTTCGGCTTGACGTTGAGTTCTGGGACAGCCTGTATATTTTTTTATAGTAATAATTATTATTATTATTTATTGTCGATCATACTTAGCTACAAAATACAGAAGTTATAGTTCACATTAGAATTATTTTATGATTTTGTAATACGACCAGTGTTGTATGTTGCACGTTACTTAGTAATATTATTGTGCGCAGGTCATCAGCGAGTGTAGAGCACGCGTATAGCGCGACGCCGCGATCACCGAGCACGCGGCTCGCCCCCGGATTATTACAGAAGTTGGAAGAGCTTATGTTAGAAGGAGATTTATTAGAGGTGAGTCATTTGGTATAAGTTTATATATAAAAAACGGTGTGTGTATGAAGGTGTGCGATTAAGAAATGAAGCTTGTATGGTATATTTATATATTTTTTATATTATGTTAATTATGATTTTTTATATCAACTGTTTTCAATTTTTTCTAAGTTTGCTTTTGTTTTTACATTGCTTCATCCTTTTCTATTCTCATTTTCTCGCTCTTTTGAGAGAATAGGAAGTGGAGCGTCGTTTCTCTATTTGTTGTTCAGTCCTTACCCCTCACTTATTTGTTTTTACCTGAAGAATTTAAAATAAATTCTCTCTTTAACTAACACACCACACCAGCAAGATTGCGTGTGCATGCATTTTGGTACAAAATAAATGTCAGTCCAATTGTGAATGACCGCAGCATGCAATGTTAGAACTATATTACGCTTGCGTAGTCAAGTGTGAATTAGACTTGTGTGTGACGCAGCGATTGACTTGCAGGTGCGGTTAGAAGAGCAGGCGCAAGTATGGAGCGCAGTTTGCGCGGCGCGTGCGGCCGACGGGCGCCGCGCGCCGCGCACGCACGACGCGGGCCGCCGCAAGCGACACGCGCGCGCGCCCCGGCACGCGCACCAACTCAAGCGCACGCGCACGCGCACTCGCACGAGACATCACCACCACTTGGGTAACTACGTACTTATAGCTCTCGCTTATGCGCGGCCGACGGGCGCCGCGCGCCGCGCACGCACGACGCGGGCCGCCGCAAGCGACACGCGCGCGCGCCCCGGCACGCGCACCAACTCAAGCGCACGCGCACGCGCACTCGCACGAGACATCACCACCACTTGGGTAACTACGTACTTATAGCTCTCGCTTATGCGCGGCCGACGGGCGCCGCGCGCCGCGCACGCACGACGCGGGCCGCCGCAAGCGACACGCGCGCGCGCCCCGGCACGCGCACCAACTCAAGCGCACGCGCACGCGCACTCGCACGAGACATCACCACCACTTGGGTAACTACGTACTTATAGCTCTCGCTTATGCGCGGCCGACGGGCGCCGCGCGCCGCGCACGCACGACGCGGGCCGCCGCAAGCGACACGCGCGCGCGCCCCGGCACGCGCACCAACTCAAGCGCACGCGCACGCGCACTCGCACGAGACATCACCACCACTTGGGTAACTACGTACTTATAGCTCTCGCTTATGCGCGGCCGACGGGCGCCGCGCGCCGCGCACGCACGACGCGGGCCGCCGCAAGCGACACGCGCGCGCGCCCCGGCACGCGCACCAACTCAAGCGCACGCGCACGCGCACTCGCACGAGACATCACCACCACTTGGGTAACTACGTACTTATAGCTCTCGCTTATGCGCGGCCGACGGGCGCCGCGCGCCGCGCACGCACGACGCGGGCCGCCGCAAGCGACACGCGCGCGCGCCCCGGCACGCGCACCAACTCAAGCGCACGCGCACGCGCACTCGCACGAGACATCACCACCACTTGGGTAACTACGTACTTATAGCTCTCGCTTATGCGCGGCCGACGGGCGCCGCGCGCCGCGCACGCACGACGCGGGCCGCCGCAAGCGACACGCGCGCGCGCCCCGGCACGCGCACCAACTCAAGCGCACGCGCACGCGCACTCGCACGAGACATCACCACCACTTGGGTAACTACGTACTTATAGCTCTCGCTTATGCGCGGCCGACGGGCGCCGCGCGCCGCGCACGCACGACGCGGGCCGCCGCAAGCGACACGCGCGCGCGCCCCGGCACGCGCACCAACTCAAGCGCACGCGCACGCGCACTCGCACGAGACATCACCACCACTTGGGTAACTACGTACTTATAGCTCTCGCTTATGCGCGGCCGACGGGCGCCGCGCGCCGCGCACGCACGACGCGGGCCGCCGCAAGCGACACGCGCGCGCGCCCCGGCACGCGCACCAACTCAAGCGCACGCGCACGCGCACTCGCACGAGACATCACCACCACTTGGGTAACTACGTACTTATAGCTCTCGCTTATGCGCGGCCGACGGGCGCCGCGCGCCGCGCACGCACGACGCGGGCCGCCGCAAGCGACACGCGCGCGCGCCCCGGCACGCGCACCAACTCAAGCGCACGCGCACGCGCACTCGCACGAGACATCACCACCACTTGGGTAACTACGTACTTATAGCTCTCGCTTATGCGCGGCCGACGGGCGCCGCGCGCCGCGCACGCACGACGCGGGCCGCCGCAAGCGACACGCGCGCGCGCCCCGGCACGCGCACCAACTCAAGCGCACGCGCACGCGCACTCGCACGAGACATCACCACCACTTGGGTAACTACGTACTTATAGCTCTCGCTTATGACGTCACACGATGCAAGTGACTGCCACCGACTTCATAGAAGATACTTTTCATATTCATTTATTGCACTCATTTTGTTACTAAGTTGTTCATTTTGTGTTGATTCAAACATGAATCCTGTTAAGCCATACCAACATTATTATATAATTATTATTCTAACAATTATCGTTTTACAAGAATAAAATTAAAGAGGACTTACTTGCGCGGGTGGCGCGGATGCATATTGCTCTTGCAAGTTCTTGAACTTGTGCATGCTTTCGGCGTCGTGTACGACGGTTATAAAAGTGAGCACGAGTGAGTACTGTATTGCGAACCACGATTGGTAAAGCACGGCTGCCAAAAACGATACCATTAGCAATAAGGATTCGCTTGTAATATGCTGAATGACAAATCGCTCATCATATTGTGTTGGGTAACATTTAATACATATGAAGTTTTAAATATATTTTTATTTACAGGCACAGTTCCAGCGACAAAACCGACGTTAAAACGAGCCACTACCGCGACTACCACCACAAATTATATCAATAGGAAACAGGTATGTCATAGAATTAGTGACCTCAACACTTTTAAACCCTGTTTTTCTATTAAGAAACGAATTGGCTTAACTTTCAATGCAAATTTTTATTTCCTTTTATATATTTCTATTATTATATTTTAATTAATATATCAGTTTATTGACGTGTCCAAGATTTGTTTGTATATTTTTATGGAAATAAAGATTTTTGACATTGACTTTGACTACGGACAGTAACATTTTAACATATTTTACATAGAATGTGTATCAAAATTAATGCGGGCTATCGCGCTTGAATTCACCCCTAGAGGTGCTAATGGATAGTAAGGTACTAGAACTCATACTGTATAACTACATCAATAGACACCATAGAAATCGACAATAATTACCTTCAGATACGGCTTTGATAACTGCTGTGGCAGGACCTTACTTGCTAGTGGCGCTAACTGGTGAGCATAAAAACGACAACCCTTATTGTCCGTAGGTAAAACGACTCGTTTTGGAATATAGGAACGGGCCCTATTCATTCATTTATTGTCAAGTAACTTGCATAAAATCCCTGTTTTGTTTGTGGGTCACTTGTATTACAATTACATTACAACTTAACCCTTTCGCTGTCCCGTGAAAGACACAATAGAAAATCTATTGTTATGTATCATAATATGTGACTCATCAGACAGGAAACCTGTCTATGTGTGAAATAAAACTATACATGCATATCATCCTATGGACAGCGCACCGACTGCATACCACCATTGCTTGAAGACGCGTGAATTTACACACTATATGACGTCTGCGCGCACGCATTCCTTCGGCTCGCATTCGGAAATTTCCGCTCGCCATTCACAATCTACGATGATCGACGCCGTATGCACATGCAACGGTGCCCATCGTATTACGATTGTAACCTAATATACGTGTACGAGTATATATTGTTTACTGTATCCCCAAATGTTTATAGGGTGTAGCATCGGGCTCATCAGCGGGTCCCGGGCTCATGATGCGCAAGCACTACATGGCGCGGCAGGAGCGGCGCAAGCGCGGGCTCGCTACCGCCACGCGCGGGAAACACCCGCGACAGGCACGACTCGGTACGTATCCTACACTAAACATGACACATTTCAAATGTCACATGACACATGTTACATGATACAAGAGACAAGACACATGACCCATGACTTATGTCACATGACATGCGAGCACTACATGCTTGCAAGCAACGCAAGTACTACATGCTTGCAAGCAACGCAAGTACTACATGCTTGCAAGCAACGCAAGTACTACATACTTGCAAGCAACGCAAGTACTACAGGCTTGCAAGCAACGCTATTGAATATTTGAATTGAATATTTGAATAATTGAATAAATGAATAATAAACAAATTACTACATGCTTGCAAGCAAGAGGATGTCTACGATTGATTCCCAATTCTTAATTTCCCACGTGTGTAATTTTTCAAATTATTATCGAGACGAATTCTTCTTTATTCAAATTCTTGTACGCTTGAAAAAAAAAAACATTTGACATTGCTAGCTTTCATAGACAACGATGATCACTTATCATTATAGTCATATGCTTGTGCACTATTATTATAAAAACTGCTCAAGTACGAGTCAAGAGTTTGAAATTCGCCATAATGGTTTTTTAAATTATTTGTTGATATAGCGGCAATTGAAAAACACACTGAACATTTCAACTATTAGGTTCATGAGATACAGTCCACGGATAGCAGAGATTTAGGCACCCAAAAAAGAACTAATATGTACTATTTTACCTTTCAAACCGCGGCGGCACAGACATAAAATAATATTAGTCCTGCATTAAAGTACCTATTAAACTGTCCCACTGCCGGGCACGGGCCTCTTCTCAGAGTGAGCCGGCTATAGTCCACAGATCTCTGCGCTGCAGTCCGACTGCCTTCCACTTGGCTATCGCTGCTATTCTGTCGTCTGAAGGAATAAAGAAGCATACGCAAAAAAAAAAAAATACTAGCTGATCCGCGCTTTTCCTTGTTTTAGAGTTCGGAAAAACTCTTATACAACAGCTTTGTCCGTCCGTCCGTCCGTCCGTCCGTCCGTAAGAGCCTAGAGACTCGCGGTCAACGCCATTCGACTCAGCATAGTCGATATACACCCGAAATGACTATGACATTTGACCTCCTTTGCATATTACTTGAAGCATTTTTTCGAACTCTTAGATTTACGGCAATTCATTGCCGTTTCTTACTTGTTTCATTGATGCTCCGCTCCTATTGGTCGTACCGCGATTTTATACAGCTTAAAGCCTGCCTCGAAAATTTTTCAATTCGAACCAATTGTTTCTGATATTAGCGCGTTCAACCAAATCAAGAAACTTTTTAGCTTTGTAAAATTATTATGGTATAGATATAAATAAACTGGCAGATGCGTCTTTTTTACTGATTCCAAATACCTAATTTCGAATAATTTTAGGTACGTATTATTCCTTATGACAGCAGCATCACACATAATAGTTTTTAATTATGTCTGGTATTCTAAGACTTGACAGATTAATAATACGAATTGATGTTACTTTAGCGAACCAGCGGTCGACAGCGAGTGGTATGTCAGGCAATGCGGCCGCGGGTCCCTCACACAGGAGCAGGAGTTCCTCCTCAGCATCATCAGCTGAGGATGACGAGGACTGCGCCGCGGAAGACTGCTTAAGGCCCACAGGTATGAATATATCTCTTTTTTAAATTCACCATATTTTTTGTCATGAATTTTCTATCTTTTCTAAAGCCAGCTCTCTCATTAGTAATAGATCCTGTGACGTGGGAGCTCTATCAATATTCAAACAATGGTCACCAAAAACATTCAGACAGGACAACATTTTTTTCGGATTACACAGTTTTTATTCCCTGTGGAATCACATAATTTTAGTGGCAGTGGCGAAGCGACCACTTAAATCATTACGTTATCTGTGCAATCAAACATGCATGTTTAAAGATTTTATTGTATAGGGTGCCGATTTAATATTTTTTATACTTTGGTATGGTATAAATAATATAAACCTGATTCAATACTTTCAATATTTTAGAAACTTATCAAGTCAACCCAGCAGTTAGTTGCGTGTCGAGACTGCTAGAGGTCAGGTGTAGGAAAAAATTAATGCTCAAGCACGCTCGGGTATCTTCGGTAGAACAAACACTACATAGTTATATGCCTCCCCTCCGACTTGCTGTATTTCTTGCCTGTATTATTTTATAGGACACACAGTGACACATCAATCTAGACTGTTTGGACTTTGAACTATTAGAAGTTGACCGCTGCGAATCGTGCGAAAGAGTGCGTTAAATTTTTGTTACGCTCTATCCTTACCATTACATCGACACCACTATGCACTGTCCCGCACCGACAATTCTCTATTTTGTATGTAGCGTAGTTATGCGTATATAGGGTGTCTAACTTGATGTGTAGCCGTGTGTACCTAGTTAGCGTGTCCATATGTAAAAGTTAGTGCGTAGTAATGTAGTGTGGTGTTGGTTCGCAGGCAAGGAGGTGGACTGGGTGCAGTGCGACGGCGGCTGCGACCAGTGGTTCCACATGCACTGCGTGGGGCTGTCCCGCGGCGCGCTGCGCCCCGACGACGACTACGTGTGCGGTTCCTGCGCCGCACACTAGTGCCACTAGCCCCGGCTTAAATATCTATATATTTTGTGATATATTTAAGCTGTGAGGACGCTCCCGCTGATATAGATGACGATCAGATTGCATCTGATGACACGATGAAACTGTTGTTGGGCGTAGTTCAGGGTATAAATTGTAGGGCGGCTGGTGGGCGAGCGGTGGTGACGTCACTTGCGAATGAACCTAAGTGTAGGAAATGTTGCCTTAATGTTGACTATATTGCGTCCCGTCTTAAGTACCTTATACACAACTTAATTTGCTTGTGAAACCGACTTCGTGAACCCGAGCCTCTATTTATCGCTATAATGACGTCATAACATCCCCATCTTAACACATTGAACGCTATATACAGACAGCAATATAAGTAAGTATAAGCTAATAAAAGTATAAATATTTTATTAATGAACAGTTTTGAACTGTAATTAAATTTCAACTATTACTGATATACAATCTAAATGTGTTAACTTTAAACGATAGACCAAATTAAAAAATCGTCCAGCATGTATCGACTTACCTTGCTGACTGTATCAGACATATTGGAACATTTATTGCTTATGCCCATTTGTGATTATCGCGATTTTCAATGTGTTAGTCTAGTCCCGTATTTATAACTATTAACTTGTGTATTTGGAACCGAAGTAATGTACTTTGAGATTGGCAATGACACGAAACACATAGAAAGCCCAGTTTCAACATTTGGAAACTAACGCCACAAACATATACTAGAGATATCGAATGTGAGTTATTATATTCAGCCGACTTTAAAGCGCTCGGTTCTTTTACGCGTCACACGGTGCGTTTAATGTATCGCGTATTGTTTTATTACATTCTAGCTTTTGCCAGCGGCTTCGCTCGCGAAAAAGTAGGTTAGTTTATGTTAGTAACAGTATCTTATTTTAAATAAAATATAGCCTATGTTACTCGATGATAATATAGCTTTCTAATGGTGAAATAAAATCGGTTGAGTAGGTTTTGAGTTAAATCCTTACAAACAAAAAGAATCAAATCTTTCATCTTTATAATATTAGTATAGATAAAGCAATTGGCACGCTTTAGTATTTGCGTTGAACGCAGCGTTGACCGCAGCGAAAGACGCGTATCATCTCGCTCACTCGGCGCGTGACGTGCTAACGGACCGAGCCCTTTGGTGTCTGCCACACTGCCACACTGCCACACTGCCACAGACACAACGTATCTGTGTGAGTGCGTCTGCTTTTTTAGCAGCCCATCTGTATGTCATTCATTCGTGGCAATGAAACTTGTTAAAGGCGACTTTGTTGATACACGCCATCATTGCTCGTCTATCACCTAGTAATCATAAGGGTAGAGAGACAATGTACGATTTACAACTGGCTTAGAAAATTCATTTACAGATGAGATAATCAATCAAATTTGACGCTTATTACCGCTGTATACGGTTGAGTTACAAACTGCAATGACAGTTGACAAAATGAAGTAAACAAATTAAAATGAATTACAATTTCTGTAGTAGCGATTTTTGAATACATTCAATGTTTGAAATATTGTTCTATTAAATGTTGTTGAAACAATATATTTATGGAATTAGTTGTCTCAATACATGAAAATATTAGCAATTGGTGTTTGTAGGTCCTCCTTTGAACGTTTCGTATTAAATTGTTGCTGTGGTGATGGGATGGATAGACTAATTTATTTGAAGGAATGGACGCAAAGCTACACTCTTAAAGTACACCGGCAGTCACGGTACTTAGTGCACACGGTCGTTATGCACCTAGTGATATACTTTTAATTAAACATCTTTTTTACGCGTGATCGAGTGAGTAGTGACGTATAAATCATTGAGACAATCATAGTGAAAGAAGCTTTCGTACATTGTGATACGGTAGATATTTGCATGTATATGTTGATACGAAGTAAATGCTTGATTTAAATGTTTAAAGCGGCGTACGCAAGTTGGCGATGCAAGGCAGTACGTGGTATTATAACGCGATATTACAACCATGTTTATGATGTGTTGCCATGTTGCTTAGAAAATATCTCGATTCCTACGAATTCTTACTAAAACTGATTTAACAGTAGACCGTGAAAGTAACTAACTATATAATAAAATAAGTGTTAAGTCTGTCTTATAAACATCAGTCATAAGACATTTAGAGTTTTTTTATACAACTAAGGTAGCAAACAGGCATACGGCCCACCTGATGGTAACTGGTGACCGTAGCCTATGGACGCCTGCAACACCAGAGGCATCACTTGCGCGTTGCCGACCCTTTAGGAAAGGAAGTGGGAAGGAGATGGAACGGGATGGGGGAAAAAGGGTGATTGGGCCTCAATTGGAATTCTTCATAACAGAGATTACTGTTATTAGCTTTTACAATAAAACAAATAAATTTAATATAATTATGGCGTCTCGAAACATAATCGCAGTCGTAATCACCTTTGATCGTAATAGATTTAAAAGCGTTAACGCCATTTTATGACTTATTCTGAGTGGCAAGCTTACAATGCATTGTCATATTTTAAATTTGGGCTTTTCATAAATATTTCTAACCTAAGGCACTGCCTGTCCGTGCGGCAATGTAAAGTCGTGATACTTCGTACGATTATAGATCTGATTCATAATAAGTGACCGATTACCATCACCACAGCAATAATTTATCATTTATAGCAATTATATCAATCTCGATGTTAAAGCGATGTTGTTATTAAAATATTAGCAAAATATACAAGTCTCTCTATCGCACTCATGTGTAAGGTCTCTTCAGAGCGCGATTCAAGTGGGCTAGGTAGGCATGATTATTTGTTTTTTTAACGTATTTGACAAATAAGGCGGTCAGGACAGGGAATCGGTGTTTAGGAGACAAATGTGATTAGATATTTATGAAACAAATTGTAATTAAAAGCGCAAATTAGGCGTCTAACGGAGATACTACTTTTTGAAGTGGCCGTTTGTTTTGTTCCTCGGAAAGGGTTCTAATACAAATTAAGGTTAAAGATCTAATAAAGGTTTTTATGAAATCCCATACCCTTTGAGAGGCTAACGCGCGCGGTAAAAGAGTAGATGCCAGGCTGATTACGTCACCGGCCGCGCAAAGTGCCGCGCTTATAAAAAACATATAGCTCAAGTGGTGTTTTTGTTTGAGTTAAAGTGTAAAGCTTGCAAACAGTGTCATAATTTATTTAATCCGTCTTGTTTGAAATAATATACATACTTGACTGTAAATGTTAGCTGAGCCAATAAAAAGATGATGTTCAACATTAAAAATAAAAATTTTTTTGTTCAGTGTACGTTGAAGTAGTTGCATTTTAAGAATAGTCAATTCATATAGAATGAGATGGAATAATAACTAGACATATGGATAGAAAGAAACAGAAGATAATATTGTTTACTTCAATTACTATCTCACTGCAAAGAAAAAGGGAGTGTAGTCACTTGTCGGCATCTAGAAAAATTAAAAAGGGACTGTAATCACTTGCTTAGCAGTCATGCAATTACATCTATGGGTGATATTTTTCATTAAAATCATAATTAAATTTTCATAATAAGATATTTTAAACTACATATTATATGTTATGGTGCTCCCACACTGCTGTTACAAAATGTTTACAAACATTAGTTAACATTTTTAGCAAACATTTGATCACAATGTTAAAAAATGTTTTCATGTTAGGTAATGTTTACTAAACATTTCTAAACAAAATTGTTTGTTAACAAATTGTAATAAATTTAAACATCTGTTACCATTTGTTCGTAAACATTTATTCAGACGACATGAGGGTATACTATACTTTTCTTTAGCTCTTAGCGTTTGGCGCATCCAGTTAGAGCGCTTTTCTTTTTTTAACAAAAAATAAAAGCTAATCCAATGAGCAAATCTTCTTCCATTTTTGTGTAGACGCTTTGGGACGTAAATCCCAACTGCAAACCGATATCATGTTATAAAATGTGAAAAATGTTTGTAAAAATTTTCTATCAGTGTAGGAGCACTCAAAACATCTAACAATTCTTAACAGAATGTAACAACTCTTAACATTTGTTAATAAATGTTTAGTGTTAAAAAATGTTTGTAAACATTTTCCATCAGTGTAGGACCACTCAAAACATCGACAATTTTAACAGAATGTAACAACGCCGAACATTTGTTAATAAATGTTTAGTGTTAAAAAATGTTTGTAAACATTTTGTCACAGCCAGTGTGGGAGCACCATTAGAAGTCAAACATATGTAAACGTAAGACAATATTATTGTCATCAAAAGTTAAAAAAATATGACAATTTTACTCCTCAACCATCGCCGTAATGACCAGTCAATCGTCATTTGACTGGCTGCCCATCAATCTATTGATTTAATTTTCTTTTTCTACCCTAACGTTCGCAGAGTCATGGGTGCCTACTTGATGGTGCCATTTGACACCTGAGAAAAATAAAGTTACCATCTTTGACCTTTGTAATTCTATTCCGAGGCACATAATATAGTAAGTTATACTAGCGATAATTAAATTTGGACTTCAAAAAGTAGCTTTTCTGATTACGTCATGTGCTTTATAAGCGCGTTAAAATTTTGCATATAATTTAATTATTGTGAATAGTAGTTATTCGAGTATGAAAATCTTATAGAAGACGAATATAAATGCGTTTGTAGCATAAAATCGATTATTATATTGTCTTATAGCGTACTATTGTATGCCAATATCTTTTATAAGATTTCTTGTACTAGCACCTTGTTTGCTCAAAACGATTCTTTTTAGCTGCGAATGGTATAAAAGCAAGTCAATATTGCGATTATTTAACAGCTATAGATAAATATCTCGTTGCTTCCCAGGTTCAATCCTCGTGTCGGACGAATTGTTATTGGCTTTTCCTCTTTGGTATTTCTCAGTAACAGTGCCATATCTAACAATGCGTCAAGATTACCACATACATAGGCTTGTCCCGTTATACGTGGAATATAAATCTCAAGAAATACGGGTTACATAATATGGCGAAATATTTCTACATAATTATTAAGTGATATACCTACTTAAGTTTAACATATAAACTATCATCCACATACTGTTAGCAGCATTGGAAGTTTTCCTTAAAGATTAGCGGGATTGATTTGACCTTTAAACTGTACGCAACTTTAACGATTCGTTTTTGATAATTAGACGGGTGTAATGAATTTAACTTGTTATACGAAAGGTTCCCCGAGTCCTGGCAATATTAAAAGAGAATGTGGCTTGTATTTTCAGATTTGACTTTTATTTTTTTACTAATTTTGTACTTTATTTACAACGTTATAAGGTTGAAAATTAGTAGATTAGACTTGTAACTTAATATTTAATTCTTATTCTTGTACTGTAGCTGTGTATATTTAGTAGATTTTATATAGTTTACATAAAATGGGACTTGTAAAGATTTACTTGTATTAATTTGTTATTTTGTTTTTGTAAAATGGCCACATTCATTTTTAATATTATAAAGAATGTAACATGATGACAAGGTCTATGGATAGACGAGAAATTTTTGTAAATATTTTTTAAAAAAACGTTAGAGAAAAATTAAAAATTTTAATGTAATAAAAAACATTTTTGCAAGAAACTGATAGTGTAAGTAGATTATGTGTGAGACGAGTGCGTGTTTTTATCTGTTCGTTGTCGACTTGGCACAGGAGCTGCTGAGGACACGTCTGCTGTGCTCCAGATGTTTATCTTTTGTAATAATGTTTACGTGTACTATGGGCACAGAACATACAGCCGACAGATGTACCGAGTATTGTGCCTATGCCGAGTCGAAACCAATTTGCATTCACTTTTCTATGAACATTTTACACTGTTATGCGGATTTATCTTGTGTTGTTTACGTCTGTATAATCTGTAAATTATTTTTATGAATCTACTTGTTAAGCCGTCTTTACACTTGTCAACATGAATAAGGTACTCGACACCGCACACAAGCATTCACATAGTTACCTGCAATCAATGAAAGAACACAGCATACATGTTAGAAAAGTACTTAGTAACTTTAAATTTATGTAATGATGTCGAAATAACTGTTGATAAGACGGTGCAAGTTACGGAATTCTACAATTATTGTAATTGTCATTTAGACTTAGGAATAAATATAGATAGAGCGCATAGAAATAATAGACAAAAATTTTCTCCGTTTTTGTCTGTACCACATACGGCTTTATGAAGATAGAATCTGGAAGCAACTTTCGTAATGTTTGTGTTTTTATTATTCACTAAGACGGAGGTACAAATATGTTTCCAGAAAGTATCATTATAAAAATCGGTCGCTTCGACTGAAGTATGCGAACATTAGGTCCCCGTTTTTAGGCGCTTACGCGAACAATACGCTCTGTTTATGCTTATTCTTCGGTCTGATTACGATCACAGTGTACGCTTGTGTTGTATGACCAATATATGACTTGTATTCGCTTCTGTTCGGTCGAAAACGTTCTACTTGTAAATAATGTTTAAATGTAGCTCGATGTATGTATATTGAGGCGCTGTCGCCAATTCTTTGTTAGATTAATATTGTAAGAGCTTGCGACGATGTCGCCTAACCAATCGTAAGGTAAATGTTAAGGTCCGATCACACGACACAGCGGCCGTACGCGACCCTACGCAATTCTAAATTATAGTATGTACCGCTGCAGATGTGAGCCGGCCTTAACACCACATATTTTTACAGATATTAACACAAGTTGATTGGGAAAATGAAGATATTTAAATTATTTTTCAATGCTTTAGTATCTGTTTAAATATGTTAATATATGTATGAAGAATATTTATGCGCAAGTCTTTTCTTTTGTGAATCAATGTTTATATGATAGTTTATAATAAGACAATTGAATAAAGCTAATACCTTACCAGATATTCTTTTTCTATTAATACCATTTCTTTTTCAGTTTGCTTTTTATATACAGCTATGTTAAAACATAGGTGAACACTTTTAAGGGAGGTGCCTCATTAGTGCGTTGTGTTGCGTCGTCGCAACGGATCAACGCATTGTATGCCACACCTACGCTACGACGACGCACGACATCGCAGCGCAAAAGGGCGACGCACGCACTGATTTCGGTCTTCATTCTACAATGGATCAGAACACTGTCCGTCGTCGCGCCGGAGCTCCGACAGCGCGCGGCCCGCCGCTTCGCTTTCGTCCGTCGATCCGTTACAACTCGCGTGCGGCGACGCAACGCATTAATGTGGCATGTCTCAAATGGAAAAACGACGCAGCGTCGACGCTGCAACGACGCAACGCAACGCACTAATGAGGCATCACCCTAAAGGTGTGTAAAACTTAAGTTTTGCACAACAGATATAATAATATGTAAATTAAGTAAGCAGTATTATATCACATTTAAAAATAAATAATAAAAGCCGAAATTTGAAATTCATAAATTTTATCCTTTTCTATCTTGACACTAATTTTATGAGTGTTTTCTAGTTGGAGAACAAGGTCTATATTTCTGGTAAGGTATTTACATTAATATAGTGATGATGCGTCCATACAGATGATATAAAGTAGATATATTGAGCGAGACTTGACAGAGTATTATGAAATCATATACATTAGCGTCTGTCGCTGTTGCTATGGCAACTTTTATACATAGCGGTCACTATCGCTTAAATATCGAGTTTCATGGTACGTGGCAATAGAGCGCCATAGTGTCTGTTTTACCAATAATACCAGCATTTTCTCCCCAACACATAATATTTTCAATACAAAAGGACACTCAAGATCAGATGTACCTTTACATCTTTTACTTATAATTATTACGTTTGTAATCTCACTGTTGCAAGAAGTAGAGTTTAGTATGACCATACCTTGCCGTTACATGCATAATATTACGGAGTATTACCGCATATTAACCGGTCGTATTCCGCCGGCTCGCATACCAGCCGGCAGATTTGTACGGCTATTCGTAGCCAATAGGCAATCAGTTTTGATCGGTAAGGTTGGTAATATACGGTTTTAAGCGAAGGCGGCGCGCGGCGTTTTGGCGCCAATTTGGTGGCTCGCATGCGAGCCACCGGCCTACGACGGGTACAAATCTGCCGGCTGGTATGCGAGCCGGCGGAATACGACCGGTTAAACTGATACAGCTCATACAGCCTTAGTAGTAAGTCACTTTTTTTACGTGGTGGAATTGATTGACGCATACCCCTCGGCGGAGGGGTTATGTCGGACTTACCGGAGTAAAGCCTACTTATTCTTTGTTAACCTTTTGAACGCCACGCCATAACGGCACCTCTATGTCCTGTACGCCAAGCCCGAAAATCGATATATTATATATTGTTTTTATGATCAAATATTTCAATAACTAATAACAATTTTGTTTGCTGTATACAATAAAGTAATAATTGGGGATTCAATTTTTAAGTTGTGTCACTAAAACACAGAAAAGTAATGTTTTAATATGTTTATTTTGTATTTTCTGTGAACCGACAGAAAACAGTTTTGTCGAGTATAGACGACGTTGGCGCACAGGGCACGCTTGCGCATGTCGAGTATAGACGACGTTGGCGTTCAAAAGGTTAAAGTATTCAAAATAAATAAATATCATTTGGCCGACTATTTTAGAAATAGTATCGGTAACCAGCTGTCGTATTAAAAGACAGTTGTTGTGTTCTCAGCTGCTTAGGTTTATCGTGTAGATAAACGATAGGTTTAAAAATTAAACTCCCTATTGTGGAAAAAAAGAACGACTGGCTACTTTGCTCTACTTTGTTTCTTTAGAATTATGCCGATAAGTCGAGTTCCATACCAGCTGTATTAGAAGCTAATCCTTTTAATTGGTTCTCTATTGTGTTACCTAACTTTTTTATCCATAATCTAAAGTGCCATAATTTGTTTTGTCCTAATCATCATTTGTCCGAATGATAACTTGCCCGAACTTTATGTCACATAATATCACATGCCATAAAATTATAATCTCTAAATACAATATGCCTAAATTTGTTTGCTATCAATATTACAATCAATAATATACAAAAGCCTTAAAACCGTTTTCAATAAAAGTTATAAGTCTTAAATTCAAATGATTTAATGTTTATTTCGCTCAGCACCGCAGCTGAGGCTGGCCAGTAAGCCGAAGCTGCTCGCGGCTCGCGGCTCGCTCACAGCCTCCTGCTCCTCAGCCCGCGGGTCGCCTCGCCCCTACGCGCCTATGCGATTCTAAATTACACTCTAGGGGTATGGCAGACAAGACTGCGTGGAGTCGGGTTTATAGCGATTTGTTTCTGTCACTAAAACCTTATTAATTTAGCAAATCGCACTCTTAATAAAACAGCGACTTAACTCGTTATTTAAAAGTAAGGCAATTTGGACTCTAATTGTATATGCTAAATTCTAATATTATGTTTGTGTTAAATCATTGCAATAGAGTTCAAATTTGTTTAATCCAAAATACTGAGATAAGTCTCTGTTTTATTAAGAGTGCGAAATGTTTTACAACTAACAATTTTATTATAAATGAACATTCGGAATAATACACATTATATAATACAATAGGTACTTAGGACGTATGACTTTATTTCATGCAAAATTAGGAGATTCAATTATTATAGTACTCGATATTATGACAGAATATTTATAGAAGTAAAGATAATTACGTAAAACAAAATTTCGAATTTTTGAACATTATGGTTATTGAAGTTTATGGCAAACCTGTTATGGATAATGATTTTCGGACAAAAGAGTTTAGGAAAAGAAAGGGATTACCCTTTTATTTACATTTAACCTCTCGCATGTATTCAAACGAGACACAATAGATTTTGTATTGTGTCTCGGCACCGGCGAGCACGCGCCAGACCAAAACAAAAGTCGTTTGTAATAAATTCTAAGCTCTGAGACGCGTGGACATTAGCCGATAGCCGAAATTAAAAATAGTGTCTTCTTTCTCACGTGTAAGGGATGTTTTGATTGGTTAAGGAGAAACATGGGCTGGGTTACATTTCTTAAGCTTGTTCAAAGGAATCAGTTTGCAAAGTGGCACAGCGCGGGTTTTGACCGATAGTACCTACATAACACGTTGCCACTTGGATTTGCCTTAGAAATTCCTTCTGTTTTACAGAAGATTTCAGCCATATTACTTGGTCTTGTGTTCCTTCTGAGAATCGGGTTTCCTAGTATTCAAGAAGACAGTGTACTTCGTCATGTCCTTAATCAAGAGAACTTGAAAATATATTTTATTGAATATTTAAAGTTTTAAGGCAGTTTTTTCTATATAAAATATATTTACAGTTTAGTAGACTTTTTTATTTATTTACTAGCTGTTACCCGCGACTTTGCCCGCGTGTTATATTCGTGGAATCCCAATTTTTTTAAACATTAAGGTAGCCTAAGTTTCTCCTTATAACATCAGCTAACGTCCAGTGAAAGTCCTGTCAAAATCGGTCCAGCCTTTTCAGAGATTAGCCGAAACAAACAGACAGACAGAGAGACAAAAATGTTTATGTAGTAATTTGTTTTTTATATAGGTACCGTATATACTTTTATATGCATTTAGTTAAAAGCTGTTATTGTGACATTACAAATAGATACTATTATATAGACTTATTGATATGCATAGCATGGAATACACATTTGAAATACGAAAAAGTAAAGAACAGAGATTATCCTGTTCGGGCATTCTTAGATTATCCCGATTGGAAAGACTAGTCGCAATTTTAACTTACACTACCGTTTTGTTTGCTATATTTGATTCGCCAACTATTGTCATTATTTCAATGAGGTTGAATCAATAATCACTTTTACCAGTATACCTCACTTCTAACGCTAGTTTCATACGTACCACAATCACACTACAACCACAACCACACCACAACCACACTACGTGGACGGGCGCAATTTTGTATTGAAAATGAATAGTAGAATTTACACGGACCACATTTTGGCGTCATTATCGACCACGTGGGTGATACCGACCACATCGCAACCACCAGCTACACCGCGAACTAGCGTCCGACCACATCGCTGACACAACGTTGCGTCGACACTGCGCGCAAGCCTGCGCTCTCTCCCCGACTACGCTGACGTCCTCTTCATAATAAAATCCATAACAAGGATAGCAACAACAATGTTTCCTCTTCGAATTCCATAAGATTGTTCAGTCAAGGCGTTTCCTCAACGAAAATCGGTGTCGAACTGTCTGTCTGCACTTGTGAGCATCATTGCGTCGTCGCAACGACATCACAACTACTAACGGCAACTCAACCACATCCACATTTTGTAGGGACCACAACGCAACTGCAAAATCCTGCAGCGACACTATTTACACGAAACCACTGCTTGATCACCTTTTGTCGCGTCGATGTGGTGTGGTTGTGGTACGTGTGAATGAAGCCTAAAAATAAGCCTAATTTATATCTCTGTATGCGCGTATATTTAGGTAGATGTGTTTTTTCGCGGGTCGTATCGGTCCATATATTTGTGGATTTTGAACACTAATCAAGTTCTAACAGTGAAGTCTTTAGAATAAGCCAAAGTTTCTGAAAGGTACAGCCTAAATTTTTCATGTTGTTTCAACATAAAAAAATAGGCATTTTGCTTAGATTTGGTGAAAATATCACGGCAATAGGTTAATGATATAAAGCATTTTTTGGCTTGCAAATTGTTTTAAGAAGTAAACGAATTTTGTGCAAAGGTCACTTTCACGATACATTATTGTGTATTTTAAAATATTTTCGTAGTATACGTATACCTAAGTATTTTCACATTTAGTATTATTTAAAACCAAATAAAAGTAATATATCTGCCTTTTTGGGTCCGCAGTTACTATTGCAGAAGATCGTGATGTCCCATGTTCTATGAACTATACATATCTACATATTAACATTATAAACTATAAATATTATAATTTATCCGAGCCGGGGGTTGGAAGAATTATAATATGTATAGTTTAGTTAGAGCTAAAGACCCTAATACCTATTTCATTTAAGAACATATTTGTTATAAAAAATGCTGATAAAGTCAGTTTACGTTTGTATGTGTTCGTAAAACTAAAATTGGAGCTGATGGTTTTTTTTTTACCTTATTTTCCATTTCTGTATAAGAGTATGAGTGTATTTATATATTTGTATCCTGAAGTTTCTACGGGAATGAGAAATTAAAATATCAGCCTTAACCATAGCCTACAGCATAACACAATGAGTGTTAGCTAATAATATGTAATAATATTAACCCTGTATATAAACTGTCCCACTGCTGGGCGCGGGCCCTGTTCCCAATGTTCCCAATGTAAGATGGGTTGGACAATATTCCACAGTTGGACAGACTTCTAATATCTTCGAAAACTTTATGGAGAACTCTCAAACATGCGGGTTTCCTCTCGATGTTTCCTTTCACCGTTAAAGCAAGCAATAGTATTTCTTTAATACGCACATAACTTTGAAAAGTGACAGGTCGGACCTAGGAATTAAACTCATGACCTCTGCGTTACAGTTCAACGGTCTACCACTAGGTTATCGCTTCATAACATAATGTATTAGATACTAGTATAATATAGATAGCAAAAAAGGCGACTGTATTGCTATGTACCTATAGCATATACCTATATACATACACACAATATTGTGTTACCTACCGAAATACCTAAATCTATTTTGATCAGAATAACATAAGTAGCTATTTGAAGTTGTCATTTGAACTGTCACTACCAGTCATTATCTGGTTCAATAATTTACATATGGTTATCATATCTTTGCATCGACGCTTTTCTCAGAGTATCTCTAAGAACATGTCAATCTGTTCACTATCGTTATCTTTAAGACAAGGTGGTCATTGATCGGTAAATGATTACCGAGATTAACCTTTTGGGCGGCACGGTTTTGCATAGAAGACAAACGCTTCCGTGCGCTCCACGCCACGACTTTATTAGAAGACAATTTTTTATCATAACATTTTGACATTAACTTTGTTTTATTTTATGCGTAATTTTTGCTATTGCCTAAAATACTACTCTTACGTTTTTATTTCAATAGAGGCCTTTGTTTATTTTAAAAACAGGAAAATTAAAGGAGCCGTTTCTGGAGGACACTTTGCGTTCAGCATAGCTTGGCGCTCAAAAGGTTAAAGACGTTTGTTCACATTGAGTAACAATAAAAACAATCGTTATTTTACATCCTGAACAACGGGTCACACAGCTACAGTGAAGTCTGTTCCGCAAAGGTCTATAGTAGGCCCAAGGCCTCTGACTTTCTATAGTTATAATAATATGTCTATTAAATTGCTTGCATTAACGGCAACGGAAAACATCGCGAGGTCTTCTTCTTTTCGTGTGGTTAGTGGCCAAGCTGTTGTCAAGAGTTGTTCAAGCCGCCCATAGGCCTCTGACATGGCTTAACGACTGCTGTCAATTTGGCAACAATCGGGACCGACTTTTTATGTGCCCTCCGAAGCACAGAGACACTCAGATGAAATACCACTAAGCAGTCACAGTTCAATAGACTGACCGCACCCAACGTTGCTTAACCTCGCTAATCGTTTACCGATCAGTGAGTGCAACTGGCTATGAGCGCAACCAGCATATCTAAGAGTTCAGTACTGTTTTCGATATGTAAAAAGATACCTAAAGTTTGCCAAGCTGCACCAGGCCAGTGTGGTGGTCTATGGCCTAACCCTTGTCACACTGGGCTGAGGCCCAGGCCCAGCCGTGGGATAGTTTATATTTTTAGACATACATCATGAAGTTGATGAGCAAAGTGAAACGTGGCTTGTTGAAGCTATATTCATTGCGGTACCTATTTATTCGAGCAAGGTGGGCCGCGATAATATATAATTAATCTAACTCATTAAATTTTACGTTAATAAGTGCTTGCGATATAATTGCCTTTTAACGTTGACTTTGACTATATGCCTAAACGGACACAGGTTTATAACACCCACACATTTTGCCAGCTATATTTTACGACTTTGTAATAGGATACGATCCTATTTTCGTCATCCAGGCACATAGCCAGAGTACTGCTATAGAGAATTTTTTAAAAGAACAACCTAACGGCTTTTTGTTTAAACTGCAAATCAAACCTAGGACCATGTAGTCGGAAAATGTGGCTAAATTACATCTTTACTTACCTCGTATATAGGCGTGTGCTATGTATAAAGCAGCGATAGCCCAGTGGGAAACCGTTGGACTGCCACGCAGAGGTCTCGAGTTCAATCCCAAGGCGCACATCTCTGACTTTTAGAAGTTATGTGCGTATTAAATAGTTAATTATCGCTTGCTTTAACGGTGAAGGAAAACATCATGAGGAAACCTGCATGTCTAAGTGTTTTCAATAATGTTCTCAAAGATATGTGAAGTCTGCCAACCCGCATTGGGTCAGCGTGGTGGAATATGGTCTAACCTTTCTCACACTGAGAAGAGGCCCGTGCCCAGCAGTGGGACAGTTTAATACAGGACTGATATATTATATATGTATACATATATTGTGTATTCTTGTTATACCTTCTAATTGAAGAGGTAGATACTAGATAACAAGAACACTAGATAAATAAAGTAATAAATGTATGATAGTGTACATTTCCAATAATGATAGTTAGCATTTGAAGCATGTCCTCCTATGAAACACGTGTGATTGGTCCTCACGTGTTTAAATTGATGTTAATCAAGATCTAATGTTGTTGAACAATACAAATACATATAGACTCGCACGAGGATGACGTAGATACTATGGAAAGCAAAATATGAAACGTTTTTAATTAGTTCAATTTATCGATTCGAAATGTTAATTTGCTATAAAAAATATCTACCTTCATTTTGTGGACACGTCAATGAACTTAATTATATAACTACTAGGTACAATACGACCAAAAGAGAAAAAAAATATTGCAAAAAAGCCAGACTAAGGATGGCAGGCTTTTTTATATGACTACGATACTCATAGCCTCTCTTTCCAATCGTTTAAAATATTTCTGAACAATAATTGCAACAAACTAATTAAATACTTATATATATTGCTTTTCTTAATGTATGATTCTATATTCTATATACCTACATAAATCAGCGAAGTTAATCCAAAAAGTTAACACGTACATAGGTACACCAAACATTGCTCGAGTACCGCTAAAATGGCTATTTCAATGTATTTCTTCATCTTTTTCGTGTAATTTGAAAAGGCCCATGGAGCAATATTACGCAAATGAAATCAAAGTGTAATGCTAAGGCATTGAAGGGGTTGCTTACTTAAGGTTCTTCACCTTTTAAACTTATCGGTTCAATGACCTGACGAAGCATATGCGATAGACCGAATGGCGACGCAAAAAAATTAATTCGTTTTTGCTATCGACAAAAACCGCCACTATCAACAAAAACTAGAACCGATGCCATACTATTTAATTATCTATGGTCTCCATACATATTTTTTTCTTATTATTTGGAGCGCATGGGCATTTTTGATTGATCATGAGTACCTCTGACGGCTGACTTCGGATTCGATCATTTAGGGATCTGTCCGATTGTAAATGTGACACGCTTAACATAGTCACGCAAATATTATTATGTATTAAATTCAGGCCCACAACTAAAGGCACTAAAACTTAAACTAAACGGCAGGCTAAGTGAGTTCAAACATTTCTTACATTATATCTAAGGTTACGATATATTAGTCACCCTGAATTTTATATATATTATTTGAATGACTATTTTAGCGCTATTTGTAAGTTAGCAGATTGATCCAAAAGACTATTACATCAATATTGTCTTCTGTTTACGCGAATATTATTCATTGAAATTAAACTACTATAATTATACGGATTGCCCGGATAGCCCCGTGACCATGGCTGCTGAAAAGCAACCAAAACGTCGGTGAAAGTGTAAAATTATACTAAATGTAAATAGTTGTAATAATAATTTAATTAGCTTAAAATTTAGTAAAGTTTAATAGTAGTAGTAGTAGTGTAACAGTTTTCAAAATTATGTAATAAAGTGTCAAATAAACAACGCGATAAAATCCGTATATAGTAGTTTAATTTCAAGTATTACATCAAATGAAAACACAATATCATGAGTATAAATGGCCAGAGTTTTCAGCTACCTAGTATGTGTAAAGTACCAACAGTTATATAATTATTACACACTGCGTGAAAAAGATCGGCTATGCCAAAATAACGTAAATTTTCTAATCATTATAGAGCGAAAGTCCAGGGCATTATTTATTTTCCGACAATAATTTGTGTAGGATAAAGTAGTGTCAGTTTATACTTTGAACATATGTATACCTAGCTTGGGATGACTGCAAATTTACAGGTAACTGGTACTAAAGATACGTAAAAATATTACGCACTTTTCTTAAAGTCAGAATGTTGAATTGTTTTGTAAAACATTGTTAATAATGAATACTGCCAATCATTTCTAGTCGGCAGTAATTTCGGCTAGATGTTTTAAAGCACGCAAACCATCGACGTTTTCTTACTTATAGTCTGAGTCCTAGTTTTATATATAACTAGGTTTTTCTCGTGGCTTCGCTCGCGTAAAAGTAGGTTAGGATAAGTTAGTAACGACACGGCGCTGCCCACTTTGGCGGATTGCCCCGCCTGGGCATCGCAGCGCCGTGAGTTGATCATGGCAGACGGTATGGTTGCCCTCGCGCTCCTGGCCGTGGTTCAGTCCAGCCACCCTGAGGCTTAACCTGGGGGTGGTGGGCTTTTCGTGGGCCTGCCCACCACCCGTTCAGCACCATGTCCGAGAGGAGGCGTACGTGTTAACACGCGCGCCTCTGTGTCGTGTGTCCGTCCCCCCTCAACGGGACTGTAGGGTTAAAATTTAGAAGTGATAATAGGGTAGGTCTTTACGTGTAGTGGCCTGTCGTTTCATAAGGCGGGCCGAAACCTTGGCGGGGTCGCGATTGCATGTGAAAGTGATACACGCGGCTATACCGATTGTGATTATGTCGAGAAACACTGTAGTGGGTTTAGTCGGTCTTACCGAGATGTCGCTCATCATCTTTACCCCGGTGAGTCCGACATTACCCCCCCGCCCACCCCTACGGAGGGATATGCGTCGATGCATACCACCACGTAAAAAATGTACACCACGTATGGTATAAAATATCGCATCAGATCGCCACCTGTGGCGATAGTTTTATATACCTATTTACCTTTAATTTTTTACCTCTATCTACCAGCTTAGGTAGTTAACGACTGCTTTTTTGTCGGATTACGAGTGTAGGTACTCTATTAATAGTACAGTCAGCCACATAAGTTGATACAAAGCGAAATTCTAAAATGCTTTGTCTTTTTCTTCTTTAATTTAAGAGCGTAGATTTTGGCAGTGAAGCAATCACCACATTTTTGTCTTGTGCTTTCCTTTTAACCTCTTGATATGATATGACTCCTACTATTTCCTTCATTTATTGGATAAAGGTACATCTAGATCTCTCCCTTCCTCATCATTCTTTAATATTTCCTTCTAAGACTGTTGGTTTGTTAAGTCAATAAAATTTGTGCATAACAGTTTTTTTCTTGGATGCAAGGTACCCTATTTTCTTTTCTGTACTCCTGACAAAGTGTATGCGAAATTTCATGACGATGGGTAGAGGAGTTAAGTTAAGGCGTGAAAGCGTATCTAACAAACAAACTCACATTCGCATTGATAGATAATATTAGACAGGATTTAATCACAATCTTTACTTAATAATCATTAGAAAATTTTAATTAAATAAATACGTACAGAAATTTAATTTTTGTTTAATCTTCAGCTCATGTCGCTGACTTTACCATTTAGACAATGAGATAAAATGTATCTGTAGGTGTACATACACAGGCGATACCTATGTTTGTTTTCCACTTCAAAGGCTTATGAATATTCTCGCACTTGAATATTCTGTTGGAAACTAGCGCTTATAAAATATAATGATTCCGTTGTTTAGCATCGCAAATCAATATTTATTAGTCATTATCGTACGTGGATGTAAATTGTACACTCGCGACTGTGACGTAATAATTCTGAGCTTATTTTAAATATATTATAATATATCTCATATTGATTGCGATCATACAACACATATTTAATGACAGAATGAGATACATATTTAGATTCTTGTCTTTATATCACCAAACAGATGTATGGTGTATTCTTTCTACAATTTCCACATTAAGCAAAATTGTCTTTTGCCGGATAATACCTACACAACAGATGTTAGAATTTGAGATACTTACATACATAGATTCTTGCCTTTTTATTACAAAGTAGGTGTATTTCGCTACAACTCTTGCACAAGAACAAATTTTGTGTTACTTTACGAACATTAAAATAACGGACACATGGAACACTTACTCGGTTCAACTATTTTTCGATCACACAAGTTTTTGCCCTTGGTGGGAATCGAACCCACTTTACTTAGCGCACTGTAAGTGGCAAGGCGACCACTTAAACCACTACACGATCCAGGTAATCAAAAATGTAACACCTATGGTTCACCAGTAGGAAATGTTTTAAGTTCTACGGTAACTACGAAAAGGAACTACGTGCTGCTACAGAAAATTTTCCTAATTAAAAATGCCTTTGCCTAACCCTGAAACTGAACCTAAGACCTTAGAGGCTGTACTTAAGCGCAAATTTACAGCAGAAAATAAAATAGACCTAAGGAACTCTAAATACAAAAACGGTAATAGATTAACGTAAGTTGTTTTTTTGTGTATGACACATGCCTACAATAAAAAACGTAAGTACAAAGTATCATATATTGTATAATCTTACAAATAAACACACGCCATCATACGACAACGTGCTGTTACATAAAACTGTCATAATATAATTTAATGAGATATCTTATCAACATAATATCACTCCAAATTTACCTTCAACGCGAAAATCGATTGGAGATTAGCTTGACGTTTTAGAGCACTAATGTAATAATGGAGTACTCATTCTTCTAGCGGACATTTTCCTCTTATAATCTAGTACAGGACAGGACTGGAAGACCATCCTTTCTTCAATCTCTCTAGGCGCCAGCGGCCTACCTCTAAACTCATCCTCAATCTGCTGCAAAGTCTTACCCTTCGTCTCCGGCAATAGAACTGCGATCACAGCCAGACAATAAGTCAGAAGACCAGCGTAAATCATGTACGCTCCATGTATTCCAACGCCATCAACCAAACCTGGGAATGTCTTTAACACCATGAAGAAGGACGCTGACATGGTCGCCAGACTGATACTGCCTCCAATACTTCTGTATTCCAATGGAAACACTTCACCTCCGATAACGTTTGGCAACGGCAACATACCTGTCGCGACGGTAAAGAACTGCATATTGATCAGTAGCGCTGGTATCCACACATGATCATACGGCAACATGTTCTGATCTCTTAAATATACGTAGGCGGCTATAAGGAGTTGAGTGATCACACAGAGTCCTCCAGTCAGGAACATCATGGTTCGTCTCTTTATCTTGTTAATGACGAAGACCGCAACAGAATTGGAGATAAACCTTTGCGTGTCAAGGAATATCATCCAAAAGTGGGGGTTCACATTCGGACCCATGATTAAAGTGATGATGGTAGTGGAGTAAGCTGCCATAGTGGTGCCTCCAGCAAACTGCACCATGACGTATGCGTGCATCATCAAAATAATCGGTTTGTAAAACTCTCTCTTTTCTATTGTCGCCATTGCTGACTTAATCCGATTTGGCTGACGACCAATTTTCTGAGTCTCTCTTGCTTTTTCGAACATCATCCTGGAGTGGATCATTTCTTCTAGCTCGTCATCTTCCCCGTCTCCTCTCAGCCAATGGAAGATTGTCCGGCAGTCGTCATACCTTCCTCTAGCAGCAAGCCAGCTTGGTGATTCAGGGGAATATATAGTCATGACCAAGCTGATGAAAGAGAAGAAGACACAAACTAGGGCGGTTTGTTGCCAGCTTACGAATGAACCTAGGAGATGCACGAAGAGTATACCGAAGGCTTGTGTGAGGGACACCGTGGTGAGGAAGGCGCCTCTATTCTTTGGACTAGCGTATTCTCCTATGAGTACGGAGCGTAGAGGTGACAACATGCCGATTGATAATCCTTGGAGTATTCTTCCGATAAGTAAGGCCTGGAAAATGAAATTTTATTGATGACTTAGTCATATAAAGTGCCTTACCGATTGGTATAGCTTGTTCTACCTATGAACTTCTGTTTGGGTAGGTTTAAAGATCTCTCATTATTTATTTTATTTTATTTTAATACTTTATGCTCAAAATAGTACAATGGCGGACTTAATGCCAAGGGCATTATCTCCCACTCAACCTTAGGGTGATGCAGAGATAAAAAGAAGTAGGTGCATACAGTAACGCAAAACATACATGTAAATATACTAAAGAATATCACAATAGTAATTATATACTACTTAATATTATATACATACCCATAAACATATTATATAATCTAAATAAAATATATACAAATATATATATGTATATATATGTAAATATAATATACATACGTATCATATTACTGATGAGATAAATCCGATAAACTGTCGAAAAGGAGAGCACGCACTTTTACCTTGAAAGTGTAACGGTTTGTGGCCCTCCTGACTTCGTGAGGGAGCGCATTCTATAGAATAACAGACTGAACGAAGAAGGAAGAATGCAGGAAACCAGATGTATGGGAGGGACAAAGTAAGAAGAGGTTATTGGTAGAACGAAGATTTTTATCATGATTGGAACACAGGTATTGGGAAAGGCTGGTTAAATAAGTGGGGGCATTTGGTGAGATTAGAATAGAAAATAATGTTGTAAGGGCACGCAAACTATGGCGTTGACGAATGGGTAACCATTTTAAAGTGGATCTGTGAGATAAAATATGATCATATTTACAAAGATTATAAATGAATCGAATGCAGTTATTTAGAAGTCGGTTATATTTATTAAGTAGATCTGCATTCAGGTCATACTAACACACATTACTATAATCAATTAAGGGAAAGATCAAAGTCTGCACAAGCATTATTTTTGTCTCAGATGGGAAAAAATACATAATTGTTATTGGTAAGTTCTTTTTCTTTATGGTTAAAATATTACTGATTACCAACCTCGAACCCTGTGGCCATCATAGTGGCAAACCAGCCGATGAGTATCGGTATGGTGACTGCGAGGTGAGCTATCCTTCTGCCGAACTTCTCCATGATCGGTGGCGTGATGAAACTGCCGATCAGCTGCGTTATACCTAATACTGCAGCTGTAAAGAAATACAAAATATGAGTATACTGTGAAACGTGTTATAATAATCTGCTGAGAAAATTGATGGCAGATGATTCTGAAGGAACTATGCTTTTAAGATCTAAGGCATAATAGTGTATCGTTGAAACCGACAACGGTCATATTGGGTAAATACCTCCCTGTCTATAGAAGATTGCAACAAAAAAAAGACTTTCTTTGTTTCTAGAGCATTGCTCATGTATGTGTGGTGTCAGCAAGGAGATTATCATCATCTTTGTCCCTCGATGGAGGAAAATAAAAATTCAAGCCTCGATCTTAATTCTGGAGATAGTTGCATAGTTATCGTCCGTTTAAGGTGCTCCTTAATCAGGCGAAAGAGCTAGTAACTCCACTTAGGAAGATCGCAATGGATAACCTTGTAATTTCTGTGGAGAGTAGAGTTTCCAGAAAACCTTAAAGAGGTGCTACGTGGTCTGCAGAAACGTGGTCTTTCAGACTGAATTTTATCCCTGGCCATTGCCAGTTGCTGCATTCGGCCACTTTTTGACCAGAGCAATGCGCCAGTAATTCTCATGTCACGAGCGAGATTGAGAAGTTGTTACCTATCCATGATGCTGCGGAAGTAGACAGCACTATCTCTGAACCAGGCTTGGCTAGCTGTGGCAGCAGGATCGCAGGGTAACCAATGACGCAGCCATGACCGATGATGTTGCTCCCCACTGACGCCGTCACGAAGCACTGGAAACGATTGATTAATATAATAAAAATAATATTAGCTCTGTATAAAAACTGTCCTTCAACTGGGCACGGGTCTCTTCTCAGTGTGAGAAGGCTCAGGGCATAGTCTACTACGCTGGCCCAGTGGGGATTGGTAGATGGAGAGTTGCCTAACATGCAGGTTTATTCACAATGTTACGCATGTTATGCACTCGAACTCTCCGCACACACCAGACATGAAGGAATCATGTCCATACATGACAGACCAATCTGTGCGGCCAGTTTGAGTCTGGATCTAAGCCCGGTAAACGACAATAGGGTTCTATTCTTGGGACCTAAAACTTTAGCGAAATGTGGGTGTAATAGAACTCTGTCTACCCGTAATATGTGAGACTATGTATGTATGTATAAAAAATTGCGCATGGTTTGTTTGATATATTCAATTGACAAAGTCACTTGTAACGCAAACAAAGCGCAGAAAAAGACAATAAATGTAAAGTAGCAGTGCGATATTGGAGCTCATTAGTAACATTTAAATTGAGATTTTTTAAATAAATGTATATTATTATTATATAATTACACCAAAATAGTTAAAATTTTGTACATAAGGATTATTTTTGAAAATTTTACTATCATCCTTTATCTGAAGTGTAGTGTAAAAACTGTTCTATTATTGTGGAATATCTAGTTATGATTAAAATCTTTGTTTTGCAGTCAAAATTTTATTTATTTCTAGTATTTTATATCTTGCTATAACAGACAGCAACAATATAATAAGGATACATACATAAAAAGGATATTTATTATGAAAATTATTTTGCAATTTATAACATAGCTGTATTTGAAGAAAACATACACAAGAATATAATCAATTTGATGCTGACTCCCCGTTAATACTAGGTAGATTTTATCATATCTTTAAAAAAGGTTTAAGTAATCATTCATCATCATGCCAGAATGCGACAGTTCGAAGACTTTCAGACTTGGGTAAACGTCTTTGGCCAGGTGAGAGATTTTTTGAAGAAAGGCTAGATTAAAAGTACCCCAGTGAGTATACATATATGTATGTAGAACATGATGCGAGTGGATAATAATAATATTCTATAATAATATTCTACCACATACACACAATACCATCTAGCCCGAACTAAGCAGAGCTTGTACTATGGGTACTAGACAATGGATAAACATACATATATACTTTTTTTCTTTTTTTTGTAAATACTTACATATTATACATAGATGGTATGAAGAGAAAATTTATAGTCTCTGTCTACGCCTTCGGCATATATGTATGTAGGTAATAGGTATGTACTACATAATCACATGTTTGAATTAATCAGACCCGAAAAAATTGGTCACATATCTTCATCAACTAGAAAAGAGCTGATGATCTTTAAACGGATAAACAGATTTTCTTGCATCATAGCTGAGAACATACTCGACCAAAACAGCTTTCAAACAAAAGGAACTAAATCAAAATCAGTCCACCACTTTGGGAGGTACGATGCCACAGACAGACACACAGTTACATACGTTAAACTTGTACCCCCTCTTTTTGCATCAAGGGTTAAAAATAGAAATCCTCACTTACTTACTGACTGATTCATTAACGCCCAGCCCTAACCCTTGGTGTTAGGAAGCAAAAATTATGCATGGAGGTGCTATAAGAAATATCCCCAAGGAATAAGTATAATAAGAATAAGTTTTACCCTAATTACCCAATTCAAAGGATTTACGCCTGCTTTGCTTTATATATTATAACCAAACACTTAAATTTTGGCATGTAAGTAGCTCATTATAATAACCAATAACTACTTTCAGGACTTTTCATAACTCGCCCGGGATAGGATAGAAATGAATACGTATATCAGCTAAAGTCCATGCAAACGGAGTTGCGGGCAAAAGCTTGTAGTGCATGGTCTCCTTCTAACAATTGGATATCCTAACTAGATCACGTAAATGGCTATGAAAATAAATAGCTGGCGAATTCAATAATCTTAGAATACATTATTCTCCACATTTGAGAATAATAGGGCTATAAAGAAAACACCGGTAAAATTTCTAGAGACCAGGAGCATTTACAATCATTCAAACACCGGATAAAAAGATCGCTCAGGTTCGACAATCACTAGTGGGTCAAACACTCTCATGATGGGTCACACATTCTCTTTTTAAAAGTCTTTAATCTCACATCTATATTCTCAAAGAGCTAGGCAGAAGGGTTCTTTATCCAAATTTCATCGTCTTTGTTTTTAGATTCTTCATAGAAGGTTACAAAATTATTGCCGTCTGCCGGACGCAATTCCAGACACCGTACGTAAAATGTCTGGAGAGGAAATCCCCATCACACTTTGGCTGACTCGAGCATAGAAACCAAGACTTCTTACATACAGCAGTCGCACTAAAGCTACTACACACGTCAAAATATAATTAAGAAATGTGTAAAAGAAGAAAATACTAAAATAATTTTCATTAACAATTTTAATAAAAATAAAACTTACTAACCTGTTTCAAAAACGGTGTGAATCTGCTCTTCTTGGACATGTTTACTATTCACATACAACACAATAGCATTAAACACACCACTTTAAAATTAAAATAAAAATTCGAATTATTTTCTCACCATTAACAATACTAACACATAATACTTTTTTTTACAAACGCTACAGGTCGTTTATAATTTTATCCGATCAGCGGGGAGCGACTCATCGTAATTAAACAATAAATAGTGCTTATTGTATATCATTATAACTGCACTCAAAGGCTTACAAAAAAGTTGTTATCTAAGGTCTGCTCGACACTACCTTCGATCCATTACAATCCTCATTAAATACTGGACTAATATAGATAATCACCTATCTTTTCTTTCCCGATATGATTGTATGATCGATGAGCATTCGCGAGCGTGTTCTCGTCGAATGGTCGAATCGATCAGATCTTTAAAAACATTTTAGTTGCCGGGTGAGTAAAAAATATGTTTTTGTGCTTATAGATGTTATCTCACGGTTGTATTACAGTTTATAGCTATGAATAGGGTTGGCAGGCGACTAGCTATTCGGTTAGTGAAGGTTTTACTACGATTTAAATCATAGATGGTCACCAATTTTCCATCCCTCGGGCACTGTACTTTTTACATCTACATCGCACAAAAATGTGGCCACACTGAACTCACACAATAGATGGAGAACGATAATGTACAATGCTAACTAATATTATATTTTCGAATGTGAGATTGTTTGTTTGTTTGTGAAGCTTTTATGCCTTAACTACTTGACCGATCATTATGAAATATCACTTGCACGTTGGACCACGCACAAAGGTCATAGGGTACCTTTCATCCGGAAAAAAGGTGATATTACTTACATTTACGTGAGTGGAACTGCAGACAAAATTTTGTGTTCAATATGTTTAAACGTGTTAATGCTATGCTTATAATGTAGATGTCATAAAGGAATTGTGTGTCAGCAGACCACTTAAAATCCATTTAGAGCTGTAGATCAGATTGTATAAGGGTTAAGAGGTAATTTTGATACTTAAAATGTAATTAGGTAAATGAGGCTGTTATATATTTCGGTTTTCTTCTTAGGGGATATTTAGGCATCAGTTATGGGTTATTAATTTGTCAAGTCTTACAATACCAGACATAATTAAAAATCGGTTGTATCTGGCCACCGCGCGGTGTACCTCTGCGACTTATTGGTTAATAATGTTCATGTTGCTTCAGCGTGGATTGTAAGACTTTGTATATCATTTAGAATATTGTGGTGACATTTCAGATGGGTTCGTTTCCTCACGATATCTTTCTTTACCATACGCATTACCGGACACCTTTGGGTCGAAATCAAGACCTCGACGTGACAGTTCAATGGTTGCCTCAGTAGACAATCGATTTTATGCGAAATTTACTGGCCTGCAGCGATAGCCTAGTGGATGACAGTTTGACTGCCATGAAGACGTCTTGAGTTCGATCTCAAGACCTCTGACTTTTCAAAGTTATGTAAATAGTTAATTATCACTCGCTTGAACGGCGAAGGAAAACATCGTGAGGAAACTTGCTTGTCTGAGAGTTCTGGATACTGTTCTCGAAGATATATGAAGCCTGCATAGGCTAGCGTGCTGGACTATGAGTCTATGGAACCTTCTCACACTGAGACGAGGCCCGTGCCCAGCAGTGGGACAATTGAATACAGGGCTGATATTATATTATTATTATTGGTTATTGAACCAGATTTTCTGATTTTGATTTGGCAACCCTAGCCACGCCAGTTTCGGCATTCGGCTACATTTTTTGGCGAATCATTTGCCTTATTATTATTACATTAGATAAGCATAGCTATGACGTTAATATTCTCAGTGAAGGTCCCTAAGTTTATGAGTGTTATATAAAAATAGCTTTCTGACTATATAGCCTTGGGATAAGCAGAGATCTATAATACTTCGAGATCGTCAGAATCATAGGATCCAGGTTTTAGATAGTTGCTAATTAGCCTGATAGATATACCTTGTAGATAACACTGGGCGACTTGGGAACGAAAACCAACACTGGCGCTTTTCACAGCAGAATCAGTAGACCAATACGACTGAAGATAACTAGATTGACGAAGTTATATAACGAACTCGCTCGTCTGCTTAAGTTAGACATTTTTTGTGATCCTATGCCTAAATTTAAAAAAGTAATATTAGAGTATCTAAAAAATACAAGTTAATTAACTTGTATTTTTACACTGTTAACCATTTTTAAACACTTATCATCGTTTTTCTCATTTTCATATTTTTATTATTTTATATTATGGTTTATTGTACTGGTACTTCCTGTGTTAGTTGTGGTTGCCTATAACAGAATGAGCACAAGGCATGTATTATTGTAACACCTTTAATTTTGTGTAAGAGTTGTGTATCATTTGTTGGCGATCCTTATAAATAAATAAATATAAGATATAAAATGCACAGTACTTTTGAATCGTAATTCGTATTATGCTAATTCTTTTCAAGTTTATTATTTTAGAGGTGCCTCTGAAGATTTATAACACTACCATAATTATGTATTGTCTTTTAAATTGCTAAATTCTCACAATAAATAACTGTTTTATGTATTCTTTTACGTAGCACACAAGCTAAAATCTCGCTTGATGGTAAACGGTTATGTTTCTATATGACAATAATACGTTTATAATATAATAATAAAATATTCTATTACATACACACAACACCATCTAGCCCAAACTAAGCAGAGTTTGTACTATGGGTACTAGACAATGGATAAATATACATAAACACTTTTTTTTTGTAAATACGTTCATCTTAGTCTCCCCGTGACCATGGCTGCTGAAAAGCAACCGAAACGTCAGGGAAAGTGTAAAATTAAATTAAATCTAAATAGTTTTAATATTAATTTAATTAGCTTAAAAATTAGTAAAGTTTAATAGTAATAGTAGTGTAACAATTTTCAAAATTATGTAATAACGTGTCAAATAAACAACGCGATAAAATCCGTATATAGTAGTTTAATTAAAAATCAATGAATAATATTCGCGTAAACAGAAGACAATAATACGTTCATATTATACATATATGTTTTTTATTAAAATGGTAACAGTGAATGAAAACAACCTGCTAGTTCATGTCTGAGAGTTCTCTAACCCGCATTGGGCCAACGTGGTGGACTATGACCTAACTTTTCTCTCACTGAGAAGAGGCCCGTGCTCGACAGTGGTTCAGTATAATACAGGGCTGATATTATATATGCTAAAAAGAATCTTACCTATGAAGAAGCTCAACTATTTAACAATTCACCTTTCCATATAAAATGTACAATCGTTCAACAGTTTTAAATCTTACCTTACAATACATTATTAAAATTTATTCTATTTATAATAGCTGAGAATAGAATTACTGAACGAGTGTAACAAATACTCAATTAATTTTTGGTATTTGTATTTTGGAGACCATGATATAAAATAGTTTACGAAATGTTTATTTTTATATTGTCATGTAAATGCAGAGAATAGCTGTATTATTTAAATCTTATATGGACAACGGAGGTTTCACACGTGTGTTGCCAAGCATTGTAGAACAAAGTACGAGGAGAATTAGACGTTAGCGAAAGTATTATATTACTATGGTTTAAATACATTTGGAGCTGTGGAATCCCTGATCCGTTGGCGTATATACGCCGGCCGCGGCAGGGCCACGTAGGTCGTGCCCTCCCTAGAATTGATTTAGATGAACCAGGATGCAAGGTTCCAACTCATCATTCTACGGTGGCATATAGTCCAGGAGTGTCCTCTCTCCTGGAATATAACCCTAGATACGCCAATGCCCTGATCACCTTTAGAACAAGTCACAGATTTATTTACCTGTAAAATTTTGATGGTTACCACTCCAGACCGATTAATTCAAGTTTAAGAACGACCTGAAGAGATTTTCCTTTGTAATAGGAAAACTGAAATTTAAATGGAGCGCAATGCACTTGTGCCTCCTCTGGTGTTGCGGGTGTCCATGGGCGGTGGTAATCGCTTACCATCAGGCGATCCGTCTGCTCGTTTGCGTCCTAAAGCATAAAAAACAACTGAGAAAGGTAATGAATTGCCGTAAATCTCAGAGTTCGAATAAATGGTATCACGTGACCGTGATGGTCAGAGGTCAAAGGTCATAGTCATTTCGGAGTATATCGACTATGCTGTGTCGAATGGAGTTGACCACGAGTCTCTAGCTCTTACGGTTCTTGAGTTGAAAGGTAAATTTTTAGGTATTAGAATATCAGACATAATTAAAAACCTATTGTGTTTGGTCACCGGTGTGCCGCGGCGACTTAATAGGTTATTTGGGTAAAATAAGAAAGCCGTGTAACTAGTTGACTCTTCACGGCTAATTGTCGCATGCTTTTCTGTCTGATTTTTCTCCATAATGTTCTCGAAGACATGTGTAGTCAGCCAAACCGCACGTCAGCGTGGTAGATTATGACCTCATTCTTCACACACGTAGAAGAAGTCCGTGCAGTAAGACAGACATATGTACATACATGCCTGACATGTGCATAAAAATATGATTAAAAATTTTTGCAGTTGAAAAAAAACATAATCCGCTGATGTATGCTACACCTAAAAACCACTTTAGACGTCAGATATCGCCATTTTTACGACGCTGAAGGAACAGAACGTGATATTCACGACTTTATCTGTAGATATCGCTTGAGTACAGAATAACAGTACTTCGATACAGACCGAACGGCTCCTTCACGTTATCAGGACAAAAGTGGCGATTGCAATTTTTATTGTTCTGAACAGTTTTATAAACATTTTGTTGTCTGTTCGCATTTTAAGAGTTATCTATATCGATCAGGGACAGTTGACGCGTTCGTTGTAGTGGGCGATAGATATCTTTGTTGTTATTATCTATAAGATCTTTATTTAACATAGGCTTTGTTCTCTCTGGTATCATGAATAGAAAGAAAAGCTATCAAACAATATTAACACGTTAAATCTATACTAATTTTATAAAGATGAAAGAGTCTCCCCGTGACCATGGCTGCTGAAAAGCAACCGAAACGTCGGGGAAAGTGTAAAATTAAATTAAATCTAAATGGTTTTAATAATAATTTAATTAGCTTAAAAATTAGTTAAGTTTAATAGTAGTAGTAGTGTAACAATTTTCAAAATTATGTAATAAAGTGTCAAATAAACAACGCGATAAAATCCGTATATAGCAGTTTAATTTCAATGAAAGATTTAATTTTTCCTTTTTTTTATATAGAACGTACCAGGTTTGCGAAATCAAATACATGTTAAGCCAATGATTTAGTATGTCACACTTTAAAACTATAAGATAAGAATACATTAATTTCGATTACCTTTATCTATTGGTACTTGATCACGCATTATCTCATCGAATAAAGATAATTTTGTTAGATTTTGGGATCTCCAAAATAATAGGTAATTCAATGTTATAGGTAATTAAACAGGAAAATTGAATTTCAAGAAATTAAAATGCTGCTTTGGCCGAACCTTGTTACGTTTGCGGCGTAAACGAAATTATATGCCATGTGAATAAAAAGGTAGTCATAGAAACTCGTACGATTGTAATGACAATAAAATTATAAAGAAGAAAATCTAAGAAAAACTAACTAACTAAACTAAGTCGTACAATGTCGGGTAAAGTGAACTGTTGGTTTTCAAGGCAGGAAATTTTACTCCTACCAGTGTACCTAGTGTGACCTTGAACGGTGTACCGTTAAATAGGGTATCACAATTTAAATATCTAGGCCATATCGTAAATGAAAACCTCAGTGACGATGACAGAGCACAGAGGAATGGCAATTCGGTGCAATATGCTGGCTCGCAGGTTCACTAAATGCTCCATAGGAGTTAAAACCACACTGTTTCGAGCTTATGCTCAATCATTTTGCAGCTGCTGTCTGTGGGCCAGTCACACGCAGCGAGCTGTCAGTGCACTAAGAGTGCAATACAACAATGCTTTTAGGATCCTGATGGGATTGCCTGGGTACTGTAGCGCATCGGCGATGTTTGCAGAGGCTAACATAGATGGCTTTGCAGCTATATTGCGCAAAAGAACCGCGTCTATGATGTGCAGATTGCGGGACAGTCCCAACAGACACCTAAAAGTAATTGCTTCAAAATTAGAAAGACCTATCTGGAGGCATTAGAATAGGCTACATGTTGGCAATGTCCAATAATATTATCTTTCTTGCTCATTTATCTACTAACTCTAACTTAAAGAATTTTACTTAGCCCGTATGGATCTCTGGTCTGAAATAAATTATTATTATTATTATTATTATAACAGACTTATCTATATATTAATACGTGAAGCAAAAACTTTGTATACCTTTTTACGAAAATTGCGCGGACGGAGGAGTAAGGAACTTGGCACAGTTAAAGTTTATATGGAGAAGGAGGGGCGAATTCTAATATTTATATAAAATATGCATTAGAAATACATTAAATTAATGAAAATACACTACACGCACACAACCATGCATTTGACACACGCAGTCGAAGCGCGTAACTATGGTTACATATCATCATCATCAGGCTATAATAGTCCACTGCTGGACATAGCCTTCCCCTAATGAGCGCCGTAGCGCCCTGTCTTCAGCTTGCTGCATCCAGCATCTGCCTGCCTGCTGGTTACATATATCAATATATAATGACATATGATATCAGCAATATCTTACAGACAAACTTTGGTCGAATTTCGAACGCTAGGCGACCGCTAGTAAACATAAATCCGTTTAATTCCGATTATCATGTTGTTGGATAGGGTAATAAACCTAAAATTGTGAACCTTAAGTAAAGTCGTGTTTTATTTAAATAAAGCATCTAACAAGCATAAATTCATTTAAAATATTCTAAGAACAAATGCTATCTTTTAAGAACCCTTTGAAATTGGCATGAAACCGAAGGAAGCCGATCGTTTAGCTACCGCAAATGTGATGCTAGTCCTTACTTCCTTACTAATATTATAAATTCGAAAATAAAACTGTCTGTCTGTCTGTTACCTTTTCACAGGTAAACCACTTAATGGATTTAGATGAAATTTAGTACAAAGATAGTTTAAAACTTGGGGCAGGACATAGGCTACTTTTTATTGATCTAGGTACCAAGCCGCGCGCAGAAGCTAGTATTTTATAAGTGAAATGTGGCGACGGCAACGCCATCTTTCGTACAATCTAAGAACATCTGCGGCTAACTACTATTATTACTACTGTATCCAAATTAAAACAAAAATGTTGTAAACAGTTTTTTGTGAGTAATCGCGGTTGACTATATTACCTAACATAAATTATTTGTGTTGCATGTTGGTTAGTTTTTAAGTTATTTAATTAGGTTATAAGTGAGAGTTTGTAATTGGCCTTATTCATGTTATAAGTTTTTCTATTATATTGTTTTAGCTGAAAGTATTCCTAAAAATGTTAAAAAATTAAATAACAGGACAGTTTATTTTATTGGTAAGATGTTATTTCCATCGTTGTTTACCTACATATTTAACTGTACAAAGATGTGCGATTGCTTATGCTAATATAACATATTTATCTGACATTTACTGAACAGAAATATTAATTATTAATAATTTAACAAAGTGTTAGAAGTCACCGCTATTTCATGGTGTCACACTGTGAGAAGAACACAACCACATATGTACGCCTAATTGCGAAGCTGAAACTACGGATTCTGACATACTACGATATCTCCTGGCTCATATTATTATCTCTTCTTTTTAGGATACGATGACTGCACGAATGACGTAATGGTATAGCGTTTGCCTCGCCACTGCCACGTCACCGAGTGTTGTGGGTTCGATCCCACGTAGGACAAAAAATTGTGTGTTCCGCAAGTACGTAGTTGTTCCAAATCTGGGTGTTCTCTGAATCGGTTGCTTAAATATATGTAGTGCCCTGCGACACAGATATTAATCCAAGTGCAGGAGTTGTCTTTTAAAAACAAAAGCAAGACATAAATTGGTTTTTATAAAAGATCGCATACGCCTTTTTTTTTTAAATCAATATGATTAAAATTATTTTCAAAAGGGTTAATTCAACTGGTCACATTCAAATTAGTAAGTAAAATGACCGAAAATATGATTAGAAGAAATACGTGCGTAGACACGTTATCTGATATGCGCAAAGCTTTTGACTTTAGATCCCATAATTACTACAAAATTGTTGATAGATGAGGTAACCAATAATGAAAAACCAAAATTGAAAATGAATAACATGATACTTATTTATTTTCAATACTTTTGATGACATTTACTATGAGCGGCCGTTACTGCTTACCTGGTAAAAAGAAAATAGCTAAACTAAGATTTAGGAGGCGTGGTATTCATCGAACATCGTGCACTTTCAAAAATGTGTCGTGCTGGTTTCATAGTTTTCAAAATTGTACAGCAGTTGGCGCCAGTGGTGTGTTTGGATATTTGTTCTAAGGACAGAAACTTGCCTCTTCATAATTCTGATCTACAAATATCTTGGGATATTTGTCCTGAAGGCGGAATATTGTCTCTTTTATGGCTTTGACCCACAAATGTCTTGAGATATTTGTCATGAGGACCGAAAGTTGTCTCTTTCATAACTTTGATCTACAAATGTCTTGAGATATTTGTCCTGAAGGCGGAATATTGTCTCTTTTATAGCTTTGACCCACAAATGTCTTGAGATATTTGTCATGAGGACCGAAAATTGTCTCTTTCATAACTTTGATCTACAAATGTCTTGAGATATTTGTCCTGAAGGCGGAATATTGTCTCTTTTATAGCTTTGACCCACAAATGTCTTGAGATATTTGTCATGAGGACCGAAAATTGTCTCTTTCATAACTTTGATCTTCAAATGTCTTGAGATATTTGTCCTGAAGGCGGAATATTGTCTCTTTTATAGCTTTGACCCACAAATGTCTTGAGATATTTGTCATGAGGACCGAAAATTGTCTCTTTCATAACTTTGATCTTCAAATGTCTTGAGATATTTGACCTGAAGGTGGAATATTGTCTCTTTTATAGCTTTGACCCACAAATGTCTTGAGATATTTGTCATGAGGACCGAAAATTGTCTCTTTCATAACTTTGATCTACAAATGTCTTGAGATATTTGTCCTGAAGGCGGAATATTGTCTCTTTTATAGCTTTGACCCACAAATGTCTTGAGATATTTGTCATGAGGATCGAAAATTGTCGCTTTCATAACTTTGACCTACAAATGTCATGAGATATTTGTCCTGAGGGCGGGAAATTGTCTCTTTTATAGCTTTGACCCACAAATGTCTTGAGATATTTGTCATGAGGACCGAAAATTGTCTCTTTCATAACTTTGGTCTTCAAATGTCTTGAGATATTTGTCCTGAAGGCGGAATATTGTCTCTTTTATAGCTTTGACCCACAAATGTCTTGAGATATTTGTCATGAGGATCGAAAATTGTCGCTTTCATAACTTTGACCTACAAATGTCTTGAGATATTTGTCCTGAGGGCGGGAAATTGTCTATTTGACCTATAATACAAATTCATTTGTTAAAAGATTGCAAACATTTAATATAATAATGTTTCAATATCTTACAACTGTTTATTATTTAATAAAGAGCAAAAGAAAAGAAAGAAAAATAACTTTATTTGTTGCATATGTACATAAGGTAACAGGAAACGCAACCAATAATTATAAGAACAAATAAGGTCCTGCGTCAGCAATGTTGCAGTATATCCACAACGCTGGTATTCTCGCAGAGCCTGCATGATTTCAGTGCATGTAGGCAGTAACATACATACATACAACTCAATTAAAATAAAATAACACAAAACAAAACAACAATTTAAATAAATTAGGCAGAAGGTGGTCAAACATGGCGAAAGTAATTTTATACTCAATAACATTTATATAATACTTATATGTATACATATTTATAGAATTAAAAGTATATTGAAAATAATAAAAAACAAAAATAATAAAAGAAAATAATAATAAAGATGTTATATTATAATGTCTGAGCGCAGCATATTAATGTTGTTACATTTCTGAACGAACCCCAGCTCATGTCAACAAACATGACACTGATTGTCATCAATGTCATCTAATAATTCTAATATTAATTGCAAATTTATAAGCATTCATCAGCGTCTGCGCAAATGCGGAAAATAGGCTAGGATGATATTTTATAATACGTAATAATTATACTTATCATGTACCTATCAACATAAATTACGGTGTGACGCGGTATCATAAAGGTAATTGGACATGCCGCTACTAAAATTACGAATTAACAAAATAAATTAACAAAATATGCTTGAACTTGATTTGGAATGCATGTAACGATTTCACGTTCCAGAGTGGTGGCGGCATATCATTCCAACACTTATCTTATCTTGGGGCCCGGTCAGTGCAGACCGGCGAAACTTCGACCCAGTGGGATCTTTTGTATCGACACTCTCCCACTAACGACTGCCAAATATGTTCATAGCAGCCAGGACCGACGGCTTAACGTGCTCTCCGAGGCACGGAGCAGGCGATAATTGTCAATCAATACGCACATAATTCGTAAAGTCAAAAGTCCGAGGTGCGCGACGTGGGTTCGAACCCGAGACCTTTTGCATTGCAGTCTGTTGGTCTCCCACTGAGCTATCGCTGCTCATTCCAACACTAAGTAGCAGCATACCTGAAACTACCTTTAAAAGCAGTAGTCCTATGCCTCGAAGTAACCATAAGATATTGTGATGAGACTCGTGTGTTAAATAGGTTAACATGTCGAAACCAATTCAGCTTATTATAGATATGGTGATATAAGTGGGGTAAATGATAAATGATAATCTGGCCAGTCGGCATTTTCGGGGTCATCCATTATTTACGCCACAACCTGTATAATGCCAAATAGTAATGTAGCTAAGTAAAGGCGCCTACGAGCCGCCATTTTCATAAGATTACCATTTGTTAAGAAATGGTGTGAGATGGCTACGAGGTGGAATATTGTATCAAAACCTAGCACAAGCATTCTGAACCCGCTGAATCGAACTTTGAGTTCTTTTAAAATAGAACTACCATAAATCGTATCAGCATAATTTAGCTTGGATATTATAAGAGATTCGCATAGCAATATCCTCATAACGACACTGAGATAATGGCGTATTCTATACAGTAGCTTGAGACGGTAAAAGCAATTTTTACAGCATCAAGAACATATGTCTCAAAATGCAATTCTCCATTCATAACTAAACACAAATTTCGAGCTTCAGAAACTTGTCGTATGGGAGAACTGTCAACCAGTACTACAGGGTTTTAATTTTTTATCTTTTTGATACATTTGATACAGGATCAAATGATCCAAGTACTAAATATTTGGATTTAGTGGGGTTCAGTACTAAAAAATGCCTTCTTGCCCAGTTAGATATCCCATCCAAATCTGCGTTTATTTTATTTAAAGTTGAAGTAAAAGCGTTTGGATTTCAGGAAAGATTATTTGGAGATTATCAGCATACATATATGAAACTTGGTGTTCTGAATATGTTGAACAATCTGCACTGTACAGTATGAAGAGAAGTGGCCCAAGTACTGAGCCCTGAGGCACCCGACGGCTTATCTGACAACAAGAGGAACTAACCTTATTGCCCCCGTCCATATCCAATTGTACAAACTGGGTTCTGTCTGTCAGATAACAATGGAACTATTTCACAGTAGCAGAGTCGCATCCATAGTATGAGAGTTTGGCTAAAAGAAGAGATTTATTCATTGTTTCAAATGCTCGGAAAAAATCAAGTAGATTAAGAATAGTACCCATACCCTGGTCCCTAGACTCCAAAATATCATCAACTACGTCGAGGAGAGCGGTACTCGTCCTTGGCGAAAACCCGACTGAGTATGAGGTAGGATGTTGTATTTCTCAATGTATTTCTTGAGCTGACTACTCACCACTATCTCTAATACTTTTGACAGGCAAGAAAGTAAACTGATAGGTCTAAGGTCTTTTGCTAATGTTGGATTAGGGATTTTGGGTATTGGCTTAACAATGGCAATTTTCCATAAATCAGGGAATGTAGAAGAGAAAATTGATTTATTTATAATTGCAGTGATGAAAGGAAGACTCTGAGGCAGTGTCATTATTAGCATTTCCAAAGAGATGTTATCAGTACCAAGAGCATTTCACTTAAGGCTGCAAATGTGTAAATATACCACATTTTCACGGACAGGCTAAATACTATATGTGTTTGCGTGGAACCTCTTTGATTCAAAGTAAATCAATTCAGATAAAGGAACTGTATCACTGCCAGCAATATTAAGTAAGTGCCTATTATTTGTAGCGGTGATGATACTTGTCACGTAATTCCACCATTTCTTTAACTGTGTCCGTAATCCAAGGATTAGATCTTTCTCTAACTAGAACTTTTTTAACTGGCACATGTAAGTTAAAAAGAGTAATGATAAATGTATTCAATGTTATCACCACATGGTGATAACATTGAATTTATAGCTCAGGATAATGTGAATGACATCATTCACATTATCCTGAGCTGTAATATAAGTCCAGTTCAATTTGCTGAGGTCAGATTAAAAAAGATCAGGCATTATGTGCTTTAACGGTCTATAATGTATCAACTGGAGGACCGGTTTACTAATTTTAAATTCTAATTGCACTGATATGATCGCATTTTGCCCTAATTCTGGCTTATGTTGCACTACAATATTGTTGACCTGAGTGTCAGTTTTTTAATTTTTTTTTTACAACTCTGTTGCCATACTAGCATACGGCCCACCTGATGGTAAATAGTCACCGTAGCCTATGGACGCCTGCAACACCAGAGGCATCACATGCGCGTTGCCGACCCTTTAGGAATAAAAGGAGGCGGGAAGGAAAAGGAACGGGAAGGGGGAAAAAAGGTGATTGGGCCTCCGGCACTCTTACTCACCGAACGAAACACAATAGTAGGAATGCTGCTATTTCACGTCGATATTCTGTGAGAGGGTAGTCCTTCGCCGGTCGAGCCGGCCCATTCATGCTGAAATCAGCGAGGCTCAGTGCATATAATGTCAATCAATGTCTCGCTGTGTTTTGTAGTGTGTAGGTTCATGTACTACTTGGTTGAGGTTAGAATAATGCAAGAAATGGTTTAACAATGTGGTATTAGTATCATTAGTATTTAAACAGTTTAATTTGAAGTCACCAAATAATATAATTGTATCTGCTTTATTGAAATATGTCAAGGAGTCCGTTATCGCATTTAGGAAAGAGTTTACATTCAACCATGGAGGTTTGTACACCGTACCTATAACTACAGTTTGTTAGTTGACAAAGAGTTGGAGCCACATTTGTTCAACATTCGTCGCGACTGGATGTGTCAAGGTTCGAACCCTGAGATCGCGACGCACGTAAAAGCAAACGCCCCCGACCCTGCCACCGCGCACGTTCGTCTGCCGCGGTATATGTCGTAGCCGGTAGTTAGTGACTATCGGCGCCCGACCCTCCTCACTATCCCGCAACCAAGTTTCATTAATAGCCATAATGTCTACTGCGAGCTCATCCATTGCCAGTAAGAATTCATTATGACGTGTTCCTAATGATCCTGCGTTGAATAAAGCTACTTTTAAGGATTTTTCCCAATCATTTATGTACATTTCGCACCTTTGGGAACAAAGGGTCACTTCTACATGTTTGTAAAAACTAAAAGTGACCCTTTGTTCCCAAAGGTGCGATTTATAAAATAAAACTTATTGTCTTTAAATGTAATCAGAATATCTAAAGAGAACCATGTATTCGTCGCACTCTTTACTTGTATTTAAAAGAGTTAATATGTACTCATTATAATAATAAAATAAAATATTTTTTATTTTAAATCCTGTTTTATAAATCGTAACTCGCGCCAGCTACGCGCCGTGCTAGCTAATCTCTCTAGGCGCCAGCGTCCTACCTCTAAACTCATCCTCAATCTGCTGCAAAGTCTTACCCTTCGTCTCTGGCAGTAGAACTGCTATCACAGACAGACAATAAGTCAGAAGACCAGCGTATATCATGTACGCTCCATGTATTCCAACACCATCAACCAAACCTCGGAAGGTCTTTAATACCAAGAAGAAAGACGCTGACATGGTCGCCAGGCTGATACTGCCTCCGATACTCCTGTATTCCAAAGGAAACACTTCACCTCCTATAACGTTTGGTAGCGGCAACATACCCGTAGCCACGGTAAAGAACTGCATATTGATCAGCAGAGCTGGTATCCACACATGATCATACGGCAACATGTTCTGATCTCTTAAATATACGTAGGCGGCTATGAGGAGTTGAGTGATTACACAGAGTCCTCCTGTCAGAAACATCATGGTTCGTCTCTTTATCTTGTTAATGACGAAGACCGCAACAGAATTGGAAATAAATCTTTGTGTGTCAAGGAGTATCATCCAAAAGTGGGGGTTTACATTCGGACCCATGATTAAAGTGATGATTGTAGTGGAGTAAGCTGCCATGGTGGTGCCTCCAGCAAATTGCACCATGACGTAAGCGTGGATCATCAAAATAATCGGTTTGTAAAACTCTCTTTTTTCTATTGTCTCCATTGCTAACTTAATCCGATTTGACTGACGACCAATTTTCTGAGTCTGTCTTGCTTTTTCGAACATAATCCTGGAGTGGATCATTTCTTCTAGCTCATCATCTTCCCCGTCTCCTCTCAGCCAATGAAAGATTGTCCGGCAGTCGTCGTACCTTCCTCTAGCAGCGAGCCAGCTTGGTGATTCAGGGGAATATATAGTCATAACCAAGCTGATAATGGAGAAGAAAACACAGACTAAGGCGGTTTGTTGCCAGCTTACGAATGAACCTAGGAGATGCACGAAGAGTATACCGAAGGCTTGTGTGAGAGACACCGTGGTGAGGAAGGCGCCTCTATACTTTGGACTAGCGTATTCTCCTATGAGGACGGAGCGTAGAGGTGACAACATACCTATTGACAATCCTTGAAGTATTCTTCCGATGAGTAAGGCCTGGAAAATCCAATTTCATTGATTATGACTCAGCTATATAAGAATCAGTATCGATTAAAATAACTTATGTTGCGTATAAACTTCTGTTTGGGTAGGTTTAAAGATGTTCTTTTTCTATTATGGTTGAAGTAAAACTGATTACGAACCTCAAAACCTCTGGCCATCATAGTGACAAACCAGCCGATAAGCACGGGCATGGTTACCGCGAGGTGGGCTACTCTTCTGCCGAATTTCCCCATGATCGGTGGCGTGATGAAAATTCCGATCAGCTGCGTTATACCTAATACTGAAGCTGTAAAGAAATACAAAATATGAGTATACTGTGAAATGCCTTATGACAATCTGCAAAAAAAATTGATGGCAGATGATTCTGAAGGAACCGCTTTTAAGATTTAAGGCATAATAATGTATCGTTGAAACCGAAGAAATTCATATTGGGTAAATACCTGCCTGTCTATAAAAGATTGCAACCAACTAAAACTGACTTTTTCTTCATTTCTAGAGCGCTGCTCATGTATGTGTCGTGTCAGCAAGAAGACTAGACATCTTTGTCCCTCGATGGAGGGTAATAAAGATTGAAGCCTCGATCTTAACTCTAGAGATAGTTGCATACCTATCGTTCGTTTAAGGTTCCTTATCGGGTGAACGAGCTAGTGACTCCACATAAGAAGATCGCAGTGGACAACCTTGTAATTTCTGTGGTGGGTAGAGTTTTCAGAGTTCATTAAAGAGTGGTTTGCAGAAACGTAATCTCTAAGACTGAATTCTACTCTGGCCATTGGCAGTTGCTGCATTCAGCAACTCTTTGACACGAGCAATGCACCGGTAATACTCATATCAAGAGCGAGATTGAGAAGTAGTTACCTATCCATGATGCTGCGGAATTAGACAGCACTATCTCTGAACCAGGCTTGATTAACTGTGGCAGCAGGTTTGCAGGGTAACCAATGACGCAGCCATGACCGATGATGTTGCTCCCCACTGACGCCGTCACAAAGCACTGGAAACGATTGATTAATATGATAAAAATACCTCTGTATAAAAACTGTCCTTCAGCTGGGCACGGGTCTCTTCTCATTGTGAGAAGGCTCAGATCATAGTCTATCACGCTGGCCCAGTAGGGATTGGTAGATGGAGAGTTGCCTGACATGCAGGTTTATTCACGATGTTTTCATTCATGTCTGGTCTGTACGGCGATTTCGAGTCTGGATCTAAGATCCTGCCTGGATCCTGGATCTAAACGCAATACGATTCTATTCTTGGGACCTACAACTTTAGCGAAATGTAGGAGTACTACAACTCTGCCTACCCATATTATGTGAGACTATGTATGTATGTATATTATGCCGTAAAAATTGTGCATCTTTTGTTTACTTGGACGTGCTTTATATTCAGCTGACAAAGTCACTTGTTACCTAAACAAAGCACACAGATAATAAATGTGAAGTACCTATTTTAAACAGCAATGTGAGATTGGAGATCATAAGTGGCACTTCGGATGAGATCTATTAAACAAATGTATATTTTATTATTAATACACCAAAAGTGTAAAATTTTTATATATGAGCATTATTTTTGGAAATTATACACTATCGCCCAATGACAATATAAATAGACGCGTCATGCATGAACATCACGACACTCGAAAACAGCGTAAATACTATCGGTAGCTAGACAGCTACTTGGAGCACGAAGAAAGGGAAAGAAAATTAAATGTCATCTACGGAATTCCTGTTGTTAGAGAGAGATAAATATATTTCTTTAATTACATTGTCATTCTGTGGTGCATGCTCATTGGCCGATTGCGAACAAAAGGAGGCACGTGACTTACCTCAGGCGCCAGTCGCCATTAGAAGGCATCGAAAAAAATAAAATAAAATCCATTTCTCTTGATACTTGCGCATAAAATGATACTTTTTTATGATCCAGGGAAAATGATCCAGGGGCATTTACAATCATTCAAACACCGGATACAAAGATCGCTCAGGTTGGACAATCACTTGTGGGTCAAACACTCTCATGATGGATCACACATTCTCTTTTTAAAAGTCTTTAATCTCACATCTATATTCTCAAAGAGCTAGGCAGAAGGGCTTTTTATCCAAATTTCATCGCCTTTGTTTTTAGATTCTTCATAGTAGGTTACAAAATTATTGCCGTCTGCCGGACGCAATTCCAGACACCGTACGTAAAATTTCTGGAGAGGAAATCCCCATCACACTTTGGCTGACTCGAGCATAGAAACCAAGACATCTTCCATACAGCAGTCGCACTAAAGCTACTACACACGTCAAAATATAATAAAGAAATGTGTAAAAGAAGAAAATACTAAAATAATTTTCATTAACAATTTTAATAAAAATAAAACTTACTAACCTGTTTCAAAAACGGTGTAAATCTGCTCTTCTTGGACATGTTTACTATTCACACACAACACAATAGCATTAAACACACCACATTAAAATTAAAATTAAAGAGTCGAATAATTATCTCACCATTAACAATACTTTTTAAAGAGCAATGTTTATAATTTTATCCGATCAATGGGGAGCGACTCATCGTAATTAAACAATAAATAGTGCTTATTGTATATCATTATAACTGCACTCAAAGGTTTACAAAAATGTTGTTATCTAAGGTCTGCTCGTCACTACCTTCGATCCATTGATTTATTACCCGTAGTACAGTTCAGTTGTCCGGTCAACCGGACTATACAATCCTCATTAAATTCTGGACTAATTTAGATAATCACCTATCTTTTCTTTCCCGATATGATTGTATGATCGATGAGCATTCGCGAGCGTGTTCCCGTCGAATGATCGAATCGATCAGATCTTTAAAAACTTTTAGTTGCCGGGAGAGTAAAAATTATGTTTTTGTGCTTGTAGATGTTACTCACGGCTGTATTACAGTTTATAGCTATGAATAGGGTTGGCAGGCGGCTAGCTATTCAGATAGTGAAGTTTTTTGAATTGGACAATTTAATACAGTGCTGATATTACATTACCATAATTGGGTATTGAACCTGATTTTCTGATTTTGATTTGGCAACCCTAGCAACACTAATTTCGCATTTTTTTTGCCAGATCATTTGTTTTTGTGATAAGCAAATTTATATAATGTATATTATATACATTTGCTTATTTAATGTATATAATGTATATTATATACATTTGCTTATTTAATGTATATAATATACATTAGATAAGCATAACTATATGTATGGCCCAATAAACTTAAATTTTCAATCGTCAAGTCCTTGCACAAAAGGAATGAAAGAGAAATAATTAGTCATTATCGGCCTATTACGCTAGTATTTATAATTTCAAAAATATTTGAAGATAATGCACTCTCGTATTACTTATTTCCTAAATAAACATAAGGTTCTAGCGAAGGAACAAAATGGGTTCCAAAAAAATAAATCAAATCAAAAATAAGTCCATATGATTATAACCAGCCTACATAAAAAAATAGCAGTTGTATGTGTAAGTATACAAATGTACAATAAGATTCCAAAATCCACACGAGAATTAACCCTTTCAAGATTTGTAAACACTTTTAAGAAATGGCTCACAGGTAAATGTTTTTACAGAGTAGCCGAATATATGTCTTATAGAAGTTAGGAGGATATATAAATAGTAATATAGTGGTAATAGTATAGTATTTAATATATACAATTAGTGTATATAACAAAAGTAACTTTTGTAAAAATTTGCACGCCTATTGTATGGCAAACCATGTGAAACACAAACCATGTATCGATCAACTTGAAAACCATGTTTTATGTAAATAAAGATATATTAATATTATTATTATGACGTTAATATTCTCAGTGAAGGTGCCTAAGTTTATGAGTATTATATAAAAATAGCTTTTTTGTTATATAAATCGACAGAGTCATAGGATCCAGGTTTTAAATGGTTGCTAGTTAGCCTGATAGATACACCTAGTAACACTGGCCAACGTGGGCACCAAAAGCAACACTGGCACTTTTCACAGAAGAGTTAGTAGACCAATACGGCTGCAGATATAAAAGACACAGTACTTTAATCGTAATTGGGTTTATGTTAATTCTTTTCAGATTCAAAGTCATTATTTTAAAGGTGTCTCCGAAGATTAATTACATGTATATTCTATCTTTTTAAATTGCTAAATTTTCACGATAAATAACCCTTTTTTTGTGTATTCTATTAGGTGACAAACAATTTAAAGTATCGCTTGATGATAGTCGGTTATGCTTCTATATGATAATAATACTTTCTGACAATGGTACAAAGACTATCACATATGAATAAGCATAACTATTTAATAATCCACCTTCCCATATAAAAGACTAGACTGAACTGGTTAGGTTAGTAACATTACTATTCCTGAATAAAAAAGGTACCCTATGTTCTTTTCTGTTCCCCTGACAATGTGTATGCGAAATTTCATGATGCTCGGTCACGTGAAAGCGTAACAAGTAAACAAACTCAGATTATTTATTATATTTACTAGTAGTTTTTCCGCGGTTTCACCCTTGTAAGTCCCGTTCCCGTGTGAATATCGGGTTTCACCTCTTTTACCCCCTTCAGGGTGGAATTTAAAAAATCCTCTCTTAGTGCTCCCCTACACTCTCCAAGGAACATACATGCCAAATTTCAGCTTCTTGCGTTCAGTGGTTTCGGCTGTGCGTTGTCTGTCAGTCACTCAGTAACGGAAGAGTTTTATATATATAGATTTATTATTATTTATTTATTATATTAGTTGGGATTTACGCTTGTTCAACAGTTTTAAATCTGAACTTTAAAAACATTATTAAAATTTATTCTACTTATAATAGTTGAGAATAGAACGAAGCATAAATAGCTGAACGAGTGTAACAAAGACTTAATTTATTTTTGGTATTTGTATTTTAGAGACTACCAAATGTTTATTTTTATATTGTCATGTAAATGTAGAGAATAGGTACCTACCTAAATTTAAATCTTAAAATATAGACGACGGAGGTTTCGCTCGTGTTTTAGTCTTATTTTGCACAAAGAGCAAGGACAATTGGACTTTAGTGAAATCATTATACCCATTAGTTTTACTTTACTAGACTTGGAGCTGTGGAAACCCTGATCCATTGGCAAATATACGGCAGGGCCAAATGGGCTGTGCCCTCACCAGAATTGACTTGAATGATCCAGGATGAAGGTTTCTAAAAATGATATGGTAGCTCTCCTGGGAAATAACCCTAGATACGCCAATGTCCTGATCACCTTAAGAACACTACACAAATTTATTTACCTGGATAATTCTGTAGGTTACTTCTCCAGCCTAGTTAACCCAGGTTTAAGAACGACCTGAAGAAATTTTCCATTGTAATACGAAAACTGCTCTATATATTATAATCTGTCAAGTCTTAGAATACCAGACAGAGTTAAAAATCTATTGTGCCTGGCCACCGGTGTGCTGCTGTGTCTTAATAGGTTATTTAGGTAAAATAAGAAAGCCTTTCACTAGTTGTTGCTCAACAGCTTATTATCGCTCGGTTTTCTGTCTGATATTTCTTCATAATGTTCTCGAAGATATGTGTAGTCAGCCAAATGGCAGGTCAGCGTGGTAGATTATGACCTCATTCTTCACACACTTAGAAGAAGTCCTTGCAGTAAGACAGACATATGTACATACATGCCTGACATGTGCATAAAAATACCATGAAAATTTTGTGCAGTTAAAAGAAAACAAAATCCGCTGATGTATGCTACACATAAAAACCACTTTAGACGTCAGATATCGCCATTTTTATGACGGTGAAGGAACAGAACGTGATATTCACGACTTTATATGTAGATTTCGCTTGAGTGCAGAATAATAGCACTTCGATACAGACCGAACGGCTCCTTCACGTTATCAGGACAAAAGTGGCAAATGCAATTTTTATTGTTTCTGTACAGCTTTATAAACGTTTTGTTGCCTCTTTGCATTTTTAAGAGTTATCTATGTCGACCAGGGACGTTTAACGCGTTCGTTGTAGTGGGCGTTAGATAACTTTGTTATTGTTATCTATAGGAATTTATTTAAGAAAGACTTTGTTCTCTCTGGTATCATAAATACAAGGAAAGAAAGAAGATTTATTTATTATATTATATATTCAAAGACAATATTAGCAGACTAAATATCATCATCATCTCAGCCGGAAGACGTCCACTGCTGGACATAGGCCTCTGCCAAGGTTTTCCATATAGACCCGTTGTGGGCCACGCGCATCCAACCGCTTCTCGCGACCGTTACCAGGTCGTCAGTCCACCTTGTGGGGAGCCGACCCCTGCTGCGTCTTCCGGTGCGTGGCCGCCACTTCGGAACCTTTCTTCTCCAACGGTTATCGGTTCTGTGCGCTATGTACCGACTGCCACTTCAGGCTATTCGGGATCTCCTCATTTCTGATTCGATCTCGCAGGGAAACCCCGAGCATAGCTCTCTCCATCGCCCTTTGAGTGACTTTGAGCCTTCTGATAAGGCCCATAGTGAGCGACCACGTCTCGGATCTGTATTTTACCACTGGCAACACACACTGGTCAAAGACTTTTGTCTTGAGACACTGCGTTATATTGGTGGATTATAATAAAATAAATAAATATTGCTAAATGAGACATAGTACAGCATATGCGCTAAGAACACCTGGAGCTTGTTTTCACCTAGATCCGGTGACTGCACGGATGTTAATAGTAATTCACATAAATTATAACGAAAATATACTTATAAATGTCGAAAAGAAAAATTGTAGGCATTTAATGAATATAAATATGTATGTATATGATACGAACTTTCCGAAATCAAATACATGTCAAGTAAATGATTTAGTATGTTACACTATAACACTATTAGATAGGAATATATTAATTGCGATTACCTTTATCGATTGGTATTTGACCACGGATTATCTCATAGAATAAAGATAATTTTGGGATCTCCATTATAAAATTAAATTAAATAATCTGTCTACGTAATACTTATTAAACCACGCGTCATAGATCTAAGAATATTAGAAAATTATAATAATACTTTGATCAAACCTTGTTACGTTTGCGGCGTAAGCGCAAAGCGTAATTTTATGCCATGTGGATAAAGAGGCAGTCGTAGAAATTCATACGATTGTAATGACAATAAAATTATTAAGAAAAGTTAAACTAGCATAACCGACTACAGGCACGCCACAATCGTGGCGGTAAGACCCATTTTTTAGAAGTGCCTGGAGAGACGGTATGGTGCCCTCACCTTCCGGCTGACACAGGTAATGACTGGCCACGGTTGCTATGGCCAGTTCCTGTGTCGCATAGGCCGCAAGAGACGCCCGGTTGTCACCACTGCGGCGACTGCCGCGACGTTGTTGAGGACTCGGCACTGCACACTTTGGCGTACTGACCCGCCTGGGCCTCGCAGCGCCGTGAGTTGATCGCGGCAGTCGGTATGGTTGCCCTCTCGCTCCTGGCCGTGATTCAGTCCATGGTCCGGAGTGAGAGGTCGTGGAACGCCGTCGCCTCCTGTGAGGCGAGGCCTTCTGTGAGGAAGTAATTGCCGTCAAGAAGGCGGCGAAACGGGAGAAGCAGCGCTCAAACTCTTTCCCCAACCGCAGAACCGGGCGCCGGAGGGCGCGCGATGACCTCCAGCCACCATGAGGTTTGACATGGGGTGGCGGGCTTCGTGGGCCTGCCCGCCATCCGATCAGCATCAGGTCCGAGAGGCGGCGTGCGTGTTCCCACGCGCGCCTCTGTATCGTGTCTGTCTCCTCTCTAGGAGGAGGGGGCGACAGAAGAAATTTTAAAAATAGTGGTGACCAAGGTGTATGTCTTATCGTGTAGTGGCCTGCCGTTTGATACGGCGGGCTGAAACCTCTGCGGGGTCGCGATTGCATATGAAAATGATTCGCGCGGCCCTGATTGCGGGTTTGTTGAGGAACACCGTGGTAGGTTTAGTCGGTATTACTAGGAGGTCCATTCTTATCATCATTACCATCTCTCTTTTACCCCGGTGAGCCCAACATGCGGAGGGGTATGCGTCAAAGAACAACAGAATCGCCAAAGGAGAACTTAATGTCATATAATATCACATATCATAAAATTGAAATTCCTAAATACAATATACCCTAAATTTGTTTGTCATAAATATTATACAAAAGACTTAAAACCGTTTTCAATAAAAGTTATAAGTCCTAAATTCAAATTATATAATGTTTATTTATCTTAATAATGATTTTAAAACTAATTTGGCTTTTGTCACGGCTCCGGTGCTGCGGGTCTCCGGCGGTCCCACGTGTGCTAATCGTCGCAGACGGCTTTCGCTCACCCCTACGCGCCTACGCGATTCTAAATTACATTCTAGGGACAAGACTACGTGGAGTCGGATTCACAGCGATTTGTTTCTGTCACTACAACCTAATTTTTAGCAAATGTTTTAGGACTAACAATTTTATTATATATGAACATTCGGAATAATACACATTATATAATACAATACTCAAGACATATGACTTTATTACCTGTGAAATTAGGAGATTCACTTATTATGGTACGTAAGAAAATTCTGGACATTAAGGTTACTGAAGTTTATAGCAATCGTGTTATGGCTAATGATTTTCGGACAAACAATTTTAGGAGGAGAAAGAGAGTATCGCTGCCTCTATTTGGTAAGTGAAATGTGGCGTCGGTAGCGGCATCTAACGTACAATTTTAGCACAAAAATCTGCGATTAACAGAGCACTTTCTGCAATATACACAATCTTTATTGTTGGTAAGATTGATGTGTTTACCTACATATGTATTTCACATATACTGTACAAAAATCAGGTAGGTACCTATGCTAAAAGTGCTGCATTTCTGACGGCTGTGATTTTGCATATAAAGATCGGTTATTTTCATACTAATATATCATACTTATCTGACATATAATAAATATTATTAATAATTAAAGTGTTAGAAGTCACCTCTATTTCACGGTGTCACACTGTGAGAAGAACACAACTACAAACAAATATCTTCTATTATGTTTACAGACACGATTCTTGCTTTTGCTATCTTATCTTATGTGGGGGCCAGTCAGTGCAGACCGGCGACACTTCGACCCAGTGGGATCTTTTGTGTCGACACTCTCCCAATAACGACTGCCATAGATGTTCATGGCAGCCGGGACCGACGGCTTAACGTGCTCTCCGAGGCACGGAGCAGGCGATAATTGTCAATCAATACGCACATAGTTTCTGCTTGTTTGCTTTTGCTAAGCTAAAATTATAGATTCGGACATTATACTATTTGGGCAAATATTATAATTATAATAATTATATTAATAATAGTCATTTATTCACAAGGATACTATTACTGCACGAACGACGTATTATAATAATCATTCGCCTCGCCACTGCCGCCTGCTCGCCGAGTGTTGTGGGTTCCATTCCCACGTGGGACAATAACTTGTGTGGTCCACAAATACTTGTTCCGAGTCTCGGGTGTTTCCTGTGTTCGTGCTTGAATATTTGTAGTCCTCTGCGACACAGGAATGAATCCAAGTACAGTAATTGTCTTTTAAAACAAAAATAGACACACATTCTTCTCTCTTAGCCTTTATTATTCCCAAGTCACTTGGGGTCGGCTTTTCTGGTCTAACCAGATTTGACTGGATATCAGTTTTTACACGGACCACCTGCCACCTGACCTCCGCAACCCGAAGGCTAACGATACCCTAAGGCTAGACCAGTGTCAGGATATTAGAGGGTACTGACTTTCCCAATAACGATTGCCATAGATGTTCGTGGCAGCCGGGACCAACGGCTTAACGTGCTCTCCGTGGCACGGAGCAGGCTATAATTGTCAATCAATTAATATAAATTAAATAGAGAACACAGACACACATTGGTGTTTATAAAATATGTGTGTTATATATCTTTTTTAATTAGTCAATTTATTAAATCAAGAATAATATGGTTTTCAAAAGGGTAAATGCAATATACTGGCCACATTCAAATTCATGCGTAAAATAATTGAAATTATTAATAGAAGAAATACACGTGAGGAAACGCGTTATCTGATATGCACAAAGCTTTTGACTTTTGATACTATGATTTAATACTACAAAAGTGTTAATAGACGAGGTAAACCAATAATCATATTACCTTATTTATTTTCAATACTTTTGTCGACATTTACCATGAGCAGCCGATACTGCTTACCTTACCAGGTGAAAAAGGAAATAATGAAGATTTGGGCGACGTGGCATTCATCGAGCACCGTGCACATAAAAAAATCTGTCGTAATAGTTTCATAGTTTTCAAAATTATACAGCAGATGGCGCCAGCGGTGTGTTTAGATATTTGTCATGAGGACAGAAAGTTGTCTCTTTCATAACTTTAACCTACAAATATCTTGAGATATTTGTCCTGAGGACTGCGAATTGCCTCTCTGATAAGTTTGACCTACAAATGTCTTTAGATATTTCGCATGCTTAATAAAACAGCGACTTAACTCGAAATTTGAAAGTAAGCCAATTTGAACTCTAATTGTATATGTTAAATTCTAATATTATATTTGTGTTAAATCTTTTCAATAGACTTCAAATTTGTTTAATCAAAAATACTGAGATAAGTCTCTGTTTTATTAAGGATGCGATTTGTCCTGAAGGCGGGAAATTGTCTCTTTTATAACTTGGACCTACAAATGTCTTGAGATATTTGTCCTGAAGGCGGCAAATTGTCTCTTTCATAACTTTGACCAACAAATGTCTTGATATATTTATCCTGAGGACCGAAAATTGTCGCTTTTATAACTTTGACCTACAATACAAATAGATTTGGTAAAAGATTGCAAACGCTTAATATAATAATGTTTCACTATCTTACGACCGTTTATTACTTAATAGCTAATAAATAACGTCAATGTAATCCGGGTGAGATAAGATACTTACATATTTATAATCCTCGTTGCTGCGTGCTTTTTGGTATGTTAGCATTTATATTTGCGATTAACCCTGAGGACTTGCGTTTTATTGGGAAGTCGAATGAAGTGCTGTTGGGTTTTTCTGTTAAGAAATTCTTAGTAGAAACTCGAAGTCTGCAACTGTGCCTGGTACTTCGCAAAAGTCTCGCTCTCTTTTTCTCATTCGGTCTACCTAATTCAGTCGGAGGACTTTCTTATATAAATCCCTTCAGACCGAATATCGGTTGCAATATTAAAGGCGACTGGCCATCTGTGCAGGAGATATTACAGCGCAAGTATGTGCGTATACACAAGTGCACTCTCTGTTTCCTAACTCTCATGATCCGATGGGACGACAATACGACACGACTGGAGAGAGAGCAGGCGCAGGAACAATGGCTTTGCGTGCTTTTCCAGTCACGGGGGTGTCTAACACCGCCAACTTCCGAAAGCTGTATTGAGATTAACAAAAAAACCCAATTACTTTTTGTTGGCCCGACCTGAGATTCTAACCCGAGACCTAATGCACAGCAGTCGCATTCACGACCGCTGCGCCATGGAGTCAAAGTCTCCATATTAGGTTGCATCCAAAACCATACATAGAAAAACTGGCTTCAATACACATCTACTAAGGGATTTTACGTCTAAAGGTGCTGATAAACTTGAGCATTTACATGTAATTAGCATTCTTGCGAATGTTACATTACAGAAAAATAAACGCTTTAGCGAGAGTTCTAGCGAACATTCTAGCAAGCATTCTAGTGAGCATTGAATTATAATTATAGATAACAATTAGAAATTTGCGTCGAGCTTTTTGCCGAGCATGAGTAAATATGATGTCTTCGTAATTGATTATTTTAATGAGCATCGTCTAGAGCGTTCGCTAGAATGATCGTGAAAATGTTTGTAGCGATGTTTGGCTCTATGCTTGGCTCTGTTCGTTGTTCATTTCGACAATTTAAAAACGGCGTATGCTCGAGGGTCTTTTAAGACGAGTACAGACTTACGAAATGTAACATGCAATGTAACACGCAATGAAAGAATTTGCCGTCCACATTGTCGCAATGTATCGTGCAATGTAACAGAATTTCCATAGTGTGGACGCCTTGCGCGCACGAACCGTGCACACTATGCGCACGAACAGAGCATTTCAATTCGTGCGCGCCGCAATTCTTCGGTTTTTCGTCGAACACAAAGGGGCGCGCAGTGTGCACGGAGCGCCAGTGTGGACGGGTTGTGTGTGTCTGTTGTGTGAAACGCGCGCGAAAAATGGAGGAAAAAGACACAGCAACAGCTACGCGCGCATGCCAGAAACAGATACGAGTAGGTACTATCGACATGAGCGACGGTTGACCATTTCAGAAAAATTTTCGCTTGCGCATGTACGGGTTACACGTACTGCACGGGTACGGGTACCAAGTGTTGGCCTGCTATGCGATTTTAACCTTAGGAGTGGTCATCCGTCGCTCAAGTCGATAGTACATGCTCGGTTCGTGCGCGCGCTGCGTCCACACTTATGAAATGCTCCTTTCATGTTACATTGCTTGTTACATCACAGCAGTCTGTACCCGCCTTTAAAAGTGAATGTTCGAGTCTATCAGTACCATAAGCCGTAAGAACGTTTTGAGACTTTCGCGATTTGTACACATACTTAATATAATACTATACAACAAGTTATACGAGCGTATTATATATAGTATAGTTATTTATTACCTTTAAGGTGCCGTTGAGCTCACACTAGTCAACCCGTGTCCACAATCGATGTCAGGGCAATCAATAGGTGTTTATTACCTTTAAATACTTAATCGCACATAAGACCCGTTGTTTAGTATTGTATGAAGTATAAAACGTAGGACTTTAAAATTTACTGTTATGTTCTTATTTCTTTCATTTTTCTACAACAACATTAGTCCATAATCTCTACTCATATTATAAAGAGGAAAGATTAGATTTTTGTTTGTAAGCATTTACCTCAAAAACGACTCAACCAATTTTAAAGTCTTTCACCATTAGAAAGCTATATTATCACTGAGTAACACAAGCTATATTATATATGCTCACAGCATTATATTATAATTAGTTTTTGCAGTCGTACTTCGCTTGCGTTAATTTAGATTTTGTCAATAAATTCTATACCTAGGAAAAATAACTTTTTCCTGGATGACATAGGGACATAGGGTATCCCTATGTCCTTTTCTGTATCACTGAAAACGTGTATGTAAAATTTTATAAAGATCGGTCTAGAAGCGTAAAAAACAAACTCACATTCGCATTTATAATATTACTAGGTTTTTTCCGCGACTTCGGTCGCGTAAATATAGGTTAAGTTGGTAATAGTTCCAGAAGCCCAGATCATGGTAGGAAGTTGCTGTCGAACCAACCCTTAAGTATCTGGGTTTCTTGCTCGACAGCCGATGGGACTTTGTAGCCCATTTTCGTCGTCTGGCCCCCAGGCTTCTGGGCGCTGCAGGTGCACTCGCGCGTCTGCTGTCCAACCTAGGGGGGCCGGGCATCTTCTGCCGGAGGCTCTACGAAGGGGTCATGCGGTCCATGGCCCTTTATGGGGCACCAGTTTGCGGCGATAGCCTGACGGCCCGTAATATTTCGGCGCTTCGTGCGCCACAGCGTGCAATAGCTATCAGGTTAATTAGAGGCTACCACACGAGGCTCGTTTGAGGCAGTAAGCCTCCTCGCCGGATCGATGCCCTGGGACTTGGAAACGACGCTTCTGGCGGCGCTCTACCGTTAGCGCCAGGAAGCGCTAGCTCAGGGTGTAGGATCAGTTCTTCCAGCTTTAGAGGTGGCACGGTCTGAACTCCGCCAGGTTCTGGTAGAAGAATGGATAAATTGACTTGTGCAACCCAGCGCCGGGCACGCCACGACGCTGTCACGACGGTAAGGCCCGTTTTTGAGGAGTGGCTGGAGAGGCCACATGGCGCCCTCACCTTCCGGCTGACACAGGTAACGACTGGCCACAGTTGCTTTGGTCAGTATCTGTGTCGCATAGGCCGGCAAGAGACGCCCAGTTGTCACCACTGTGGCGACTGCCGCGATGTTTTTGTAGACACGGCGCTGCATACGTTCGCGGATTGCCCCGCTTGAGCTTCGCAGCACCGTGAGTTGGTTGCGGAAAACGACAGTGCCCTTTCACTTCCGGCCGAAGTTCAGTCCATGGTCCGGGGTGAGAGGTCGTGGAACGCCGTCGCCTCCTTTTGTGAGTAAGTCATTTCCATCACGGAGAAGGTGGAGCGAGAGAGAGAGCTTAAACCCTCTCCCCAACCGCAGAGCCGGGCGCCGGAGGGCGCGATATGACTTCCAGCCACCCTAAGGTTTGACCTAGGGGTGGTGGGCTTCGTGGGACTGCCCGCCACAGCACCAGGTCTGAGAGGCGGCGTGCATGTTCCCACGTGGGCCTCTGTATCGTGTCCGTTTTCCCTCAAGGGAGGGGACAGTAGGGCTTTTTATAAGTGAGTGGTACCTAAAGGGTAGGTCTCTTTGTGTAGTGGCCTACAGTTTCAAACGTCGGGCCGAAACCTCGGCGGGATAGCGACCGCATGTGAAAGGGATACGCGCGGCCCCGTCGATTATGGTTTTGTCGAGGAACGCCGAGGTATTTTTAGTCGGTATTACCAGGAGGTCCATTATCATCATTACCATCTTTCTTTTACCCCTTGTGAGTCTGACATAACCCTTCCGCCCGGCCCGGAGGGGTATGAGTCAAGCATTCCTCCAGGTAGAAAAAAAAGTAGTAGTACTTTTTCCTGGTTGTAAGGTACCTTATGTTATAAATAGCAGCGATAGCTCAGTGGAGAGACCAACAGACTGCAATGCAGAGGGTCTCGGCTTCGAACCCACGTCGCGCACCTCTGACTTTCGGAAGTTCAGAGACTTAAAGAAATTATGTGCGTATTGTTTGACGATTGTCGCCTGCTCCGTGCTTCGGAGAGCACGTTAAGCCGTTGGTCCCGGCTGCCATAAACATCTATGGCAGTCGTTATTGGAAAGTCAGTGCGCTATAATATCCTGACATTGGTCTAGCCTTAGGGTATCGTTAGCCTTCGGGTTGCGGAGGTCAGGTGGCAGCCGCTCCGTGTAAAAACTGATATCCAGTCAAATCCGGTTAGACCAGAAAAGCCGACCCCAAGTGACTTGGGAATAATAAAGGCTAAGAGAGAAGAAGAAGGTACCATATGTTATTTTCTGTTCTCTTCGAAATCGAGTAACTAAGGCGTGCAAGCGTAACAAACAAAGAAACAAAAGCACATTCGCATTAATGGACCAACTTAGAGTTCAAATGCGGAAAAGGGAGTCCAATTACAATTACAATTACAAAAAGCACATTCGCATTTATAATATTGATTAGGATATGGTCACACATATCTTAAATTTATGACAGCTACATCTATTGGTATCAAAACACATACATCGTCAAAAATTAAACGCAATCTATTAGGTTATCACATTTGTCACTAATTTGGACGATATGGTTTGTCGATGATTCGATAAACTTATTAAGTTTAAAATACCTAGTTATACAGATAATTAGGTATTTTAATCATTTTTTTTATTATTTGCTGTTGTCACAACATTGTGACAACAGCAAATGTCTTTGTGCTAGGGAGGTCTCACAAACGTCGATTACTTATCTACATAGAAACAAAATATTTTAATCTGAATTCTCAACATTTATCTAAACTAATATTATAAAGAGGAAACATTTGTGTTTTTGTATGTATGTTTGTAATGTTTTCACACAAAAACTAATGGACCGATTTCAAAAATTCTTTCACCATTAGAAAGCTGCATCTTCACTGAGTGACATAGGCTATATTACATATTAAAAAAAAATGGGGTCCTTAATATTAATGCAATAATATAACCCAAGGTGTGAAAAAATTAGTCATAAAAAATCTGTCATCGCGTGGGCTGCGGAAACTATTAATGATAGAACAAAAAATGTTCTACAGTATTATAGAACGTATCAATATCTACAAAAAAGTCCGCGATACAATATGAATTTTTTGAATATATAGCTAACTACACCTATATAGGTGTAGTTAGACTTATTAATTTCTTTAGTTGTAGTTTTATATATTAAAATTAGATAACAAATTAAAAGTAGGTATTGGGTAATAAATTAAAGTCCACGCGGACGAAGTCGCGGGCAACAGCTAGTAATTTATAAATTATTAGTTGAGCAAGTTGTCTAAATGAGATGTAAGTAAACAATTACGCATGAGCAGTATTAATTTTATCGCTAGCGGAAATAATTTTGTATTTGTTGTGTATGTCAAATAATAATAATAATACTAGCCCTTTATTAAACTGCCCTGCTGGGCACGGGCCTCATCTCAGTGTGAGAAGGGTTAGACCATAGTCCACCACGCTAGCCCAGTGCCGGTTGGTAGACTTCACATATCTTCGAGAACATTATGTAGAACTCTCAGACATGCAGGTTTCCTCACGATGTTTCCTTTCACTATTAAAGCGAGCGATAATTAACTATTTAATACGCACATAACTTCGAAAAGTCAGAGATGCGCGCTTTGGGATCGAACTCGAGACCTCTGCGTGGCAGTCCAACGGTTTCCCACTAGGCTATCGCTGCTTTGTGTATACATAAGCATAATTACATTTATTGCACGTGGTTCTATAGGGATTTAGTGATAACCAGGTTACTAGATTTACGCAGATAAAAACAGATAAGTTTCTTAAAATACACAATTTTATTACAAAATGTAGCTTAACATTGTTTTTATAACGTGTACACACAGCGACACATCAACCTAGACTGTTTGGACTTTGAACTATTAGAAGTAGAATGCCGCGAATCGTGCGAGAGAATGCGCTATATTTTTGTTACGCTCTATCCTTACCATTACATCGACACCACTATGCACTGTTCCTTGCCGACAATTCTCTATTTTGTATATAGCGTAGTGTTGCGAATATAGAGCGTCTAACTTGATGTGTAGCCGTATGTACTGTATTATATCTCATCCATTTATTTAAATCTATCAGTTTTAATGATGACTGTTTGTATCACAATTTAAATATGAGTTTACTTTACACTGTGTAAATGTAAAATAATACTGTAAATTAATACATATTTACATAATATATACAAACAAATTGTTTACAACAAGATTGACTAATAGAGAAAATAAGAACAACACTTTTTAAAAAGTGTATTCCTCCGCATCGATGTCAATTGGCAACGTGCCCAGAAGACTGGCAGCGTAGCCACGTTGCATAGCGATGCTTATTATTTGCACAAAGGAGATAACAGCTTTCTGATCGCGCGAGGCCTCGATCAGCTTAGCTGGGTATCTATAAACAGACCCAGCTTTTGAATCCCATGGCTCCAGCGATTCGACACCAAACAGCTCAAATATGTACTTGATATTTGCGCTGTTTGAGCATCTCCGCTGATGCAGCACCAGCACAACCCGCTGTGCTATAAATAGTGGCACAAGGATATCCATACATTATGTGTGGATATCCTTGTATTTCATTTTTCTTGTTATTTAAACTTGTAAAACTGCAGCTAAGGCTTCTCGTATTTCAAATACAAGAACGACTTTATAAATCTCCACGCCTATAATTCTCGCTTCTAAAAGATTTGCAGGATGTTTTACTTAAGAATAATTAAATAAAAATATTAGTAATATGTTTCAATAAAAAATAAACAGTTAAACATATGTATACTTAAGACAATTCAGTCGGTTCTTATGTCGGCCTTTTATTGAACGGACGACATAGGGTATCAAAATAAATATTATGTGTCCTACGTCATCTGTGTCCACGACGTTTTCTATTACTGTGACACTAATACTAAACCCTCTGGTACTTATTGCGTTTATGTACTTTAAAATATGGCAGGCCAAGAAGAAGCAAAACACATCTAGACTTCATGATACTTTGACCTCATTCTGCGTAAATAGAAACACCAAAGATTAAACTATGATTTAGTAATATTGTCTTCTATTTACGCGAATATTATTCATTGAAATTAAACTGCTATATACGGATTTTATCGCGTTGTTTATTTGACACTTTATTACAAAATTTTGAAAACTGTTACACTATACTACTATTAAACTTTACTAACTTTTAAGCTAATTAAATTATTATTAAAACTATTAAAACTATTAAGATTTAATTTAATTTTACACTTTACCCGATGTTTCGTTTGCTTTTCACCAGCCATGGTCACGGTATCATTAGTACTTTGAAATAACTACACTTCAGAACATTGCGACAACTACCATCTTAGTCTCCCCGTGAACATGGCTGCTGTAAAGCAACCGAAACGTCGGGGAAAGTGTAAACTTAAATATAAATAGTTTTTATTAATTTAAATAGTTTAAATTGTAGTAAAGGTCAATATTAGTAGTGTTAGAGTTCCAAAATTATGTAATAAAAGTGTTTTAAAGTAAACAACGCGACAAAGTCCGTATAAAGAAGTTTAATTTCAAAGTGTTTGTGTTAGAAAAATCTCAGTTGTGGCACGAAATCTAGAAATGTGTTTGCTCTTTATTATACAGGGTGTCTGGTAATTAATGGATAACCTTAAAATGTCTTATGAGAACACAGATGGCCGTTCAGAAAAAAAAATTATAGGAAATAAAATTAAAATGTGCAAAAGCTAATCATACTTTTGACTGTCTATCTATAAGCACAAATAGTGTTTAATAATAAAACAACAAAAAACCGATGGAATTCATTCATTTATGGTATAAGTGTACAAGAAAGTTAGACACGGTAATTAAAAAAAAATATATCTCAGGTAGTTAGGATAGATTTCTAACACATTTTTTCTAAACGGCCGTCTTTTCTACTATAAGACATTTCAAGGTTTTCCATTAATTACCGGATAACCTGTATACATACAAAGTTTCACGCTTATACAGGGGTGCCTCGTTGGGGATATCCGCAAGGCAGGTATATATCATCCATATTTCACTAGCTATGGTTTAGGTCCTTAGTTATTACCCCTATAACCTAAGCCTACTGTCGTTAACCAAGCACAGTTCCAGACTAAGTGCAGCGACTTCGAATTTCTTGTCGGAAAAATCCAACAAAATTTGGCTGACCTGACCTGCCGGGCATCGAACTTGAGTACTCAAGTTGACTTAAGCCACTGAGGCAACCCATATATTATGGGAAACCTAAATAAAATAGCTGCATGTGAAATGTTGTTGTAATATATGTACCTCTGCCCGTCCTTATAAAGATACCACCTGATATATGATTTCTGGTAAAACATGAAACATGTTCGCTTCTGTACTCTATACTTAAATTAAATCAATCAAAATAAATAAGAATCAGAGAAAACTACTACAGATTCCTTTTGTTTCTGTCAAAAGTTTTCATTTACTTCACAATTGCATTGAAAAGTTTGTGCTCAATCTATTTTATATTATTTAATAACCTCAGAATAATAATACTAATATTCTACACATACACACAACACCATCTAGCACATACTAAGCAGAGCTTGTACTATGTGTACTAGACAATGGATAAACATACATACATATATTATACTGCTTTTTTTGAAAATACATACATTCTACACATAGAAACACCCAGACCAAGAAAAACATCCATGTTCATGGAATGTTTGACTTGTTAGGGAACCGAACCAGAAGTTTCAATATGAATTATCTCTTTTGTTAAGCCTGAAAGCTTGTCGTACATTTATTAATAACAGATGCCTTGTTAATAAATCTAAGGAAATATATCGTACTTCAGCCTTTTTAAGTCTTAAACCGATTTTCTTTTTAATATCCTCTCGGTACATTCTCAAAACGAACTATCTAATTAATGATCCTCACACTGCATTTCTTTTCTCATCTGCATCTTTACCGGCATTATCATTATTGTCTTCAGTATTACTCTTTAAAGTCTGTAATTCTTCTGCATTCTTTTCTACTGCTACTCCTTTTCTCCCTCTGTACTCGTCTTCGATATCTTGCAGAGTCCTACCTTTAGTTTCTGGTAACAAGAACCAGATCACAATCATACAGTATGCAAGAACACTACCGTAAACTGTGTAGGCACCAGAGATTCCAATAGCGTCCACTAGTGCTGGAAATGTTTTCAGCAACAAGAACATAGCAACAGACGTGGATAACATGCTGAAGGATACACCAATACTTCTATATTGTAAAGGAAATACTTCACCTGCGATCACACTTGGTAATGGCACCATACCGAAAGCAATCGTAAAGAAATGTAAGATCATTAGGCCGCCTGGTATCCAAAGGATATCATGCGTCAAAAGACCTGACTGCCTGGCAAACACATAAGCGGCTATAGAGAATAGAGTAAATATACACAATCCTAAGGTTGATAACACCATGGTTCGTCTCTTAACTTTGTTTATAATGAAGATAGCTACAGTATTGACTATAATTCTTTCAGAATCGAGAACTATCATCCATATGGCAGCATTGACCTCTGGATTCATTATTAGTTTAATGATTGTCGTAGCATAAGTAGCCGTGATCGCTGCACAAGCGAAATGAGTCATTGCATACATATGCAACATTAGGACGATTGGTTTGTAGAATTCTTGCTTTCTTATATTACCAATGATGTCTAATTTCTTATTGTCTTTATTAGCCTTATTAAATTCAACCCGCGCGGCTATCATTGCTTCAAGCTCTTCTTCTTCATCGCCCCTGAGCCAACGGAAGGCTTTTCTACAGTCTTCGAATCTGCCTTTTGACACCAGCCAACTTGGAGATTCTGGCATGAAGATAGTCATGATGCAACTCGTCAACGGCAGAAAGAGGCAGAGCATTGCAGTTTTGCGCCAAGAGAGGATAGATCCCACGAAATGCACGAAGAAAATGCCACACCCCTGGGTGAGGGATATCGTAGTAAGGAAGCCACCACGGTTTTTAGGGCTCGTGTATTCACCGATGAGAATTGAGCGGAGTGACATCATCAATCCAAAAGATAGCCCGCCAATAATTCTGCCGACAAGAATAACCTGAAACATAATAAAGGAATCAATTAGCAAGTTATTACAAGAAAGTAGGATATAAGAAAATGTGAGTCAAAGAATATACGTTTACGTACTAGGTACTATATTGTTTAGGTTGCAATATAAAAATTATGAACGCCACGTTTGAAATTACAAAGGTCAGTAGCCAAACTTTGCTGATGTTGTTTACGCACGGTGTTATAATGTGAATTGCTTAATAAATATGTTGCCCCTAACGTCTAACAACTAATTAACTTGGCGGTTGCATCATCTTATCACATTTTATATGTTACGACACGGCTCGGAACAACTACATGTGTGATCCACAAATAATTGTTTCGAGTCTGGGTATTCTTTGCGTCCGTTGTTTGAATATTTGTAAAGTCTCACGCGACGCAGGATTTATTCCCAGTGTGGGCGTTGTCTTATTAAAATGGAAAGGATCCTAGAGTCTTAGGAAATTAAGGTATGAGGGTGAAGACTGACTTACCTCGACGTTCCATGCGATTACTGTTGTGATCCAGCCTACTACTGACAACGTGCTGACGATGTAGTGCACCACTTTTCTGCCGAAGCGCTCCATGAGTGGCGCAGTCAAGAAGCTTCCAATTAAGAGAGTTACGGCTACCGATGACGCTGGAAAATGTACGAAATAATTAAGTAAAGGATGGTAGGATTGTGAGCGCGAGGCATCTTCAGGACAGTTTGGCAACGGCCTCGCGGTGAGGAAAAATACATGTAGACGCAAATCTTGTGTTGAAGCGGAATATTGCAAGTTGGTGTACACCTAAAACGCGGCTGTACCTAACCAGGGGTGTTGGGTATTCTCAAACGTTTTCTGTGGCAGTATAAGTATAAGTTAATTATGGTAATAATGACGTTGATTTTGTTGTAAAATTGTGATTTTTGTGATTTTAGATGTATGTTTGTTAATTATGATGATAGTGACGTTGATCCTGTGATAAAAAGTGTAATTTTTTTATTTAGGCTTTTAGTTTTATTATTCATAATATTAATGATGTTGATGCTGTGATGAAAATTATGATTTTCGTTATTTTAGATGTAAGTTTGTTATTTCAGTCCTCACAAGATAAACGTGATTAAAGTGAATAAATTATGATTATGATACAAGTAGTTCTTTCTTTACCAGCTCAACATAGATGATGATGATATCCATAAATGTTAGGTACTATTTAAGGCATTTTATTACTTATATTAAATTAAAATACGTTTTAACGTTTTAACAAATTATAAGGCTCTACCCGTTCGTCATACCAGTGGGACAAAGAAGTGGGAAAAATGGGAATACACGAACGCTGATAGTTACAAGTTGGCACCAGGTCGCGTAGGTACATACATATGTATATTAAATAACGATAACATCTCATGTAAAGTAAATGTTCTACACGTGTCAATAAACATTATTATACTTTACGTATTGCATATACAGCAATAGCTTAGCCTAGCCCGTTGGACTGCCTCGCAGAGGTCTCCGATTCGATCCCAAGGCGCATCTTTGACATTTTTAAGTTATGTGCATAGTAAATAGTTAAATCGGTCACTTTAACGGTGAAGGAATACATCGTGAGGAAACCTGCATGTCTGAAGTTCGCCATAATGTTCTCGAAGTTATGTGAAGTCTGCCAATCCGCACTGCGCCAGAGTGGTGGACGTGGTGGAGAAGAGGCTCGTGCCCAGCAGTGGGACAGTTTAACACAGGGCTGATTATATTAATATTACTATCTTACTAAATATGCCGTTTTGCTCGACACTTTGTTCTTGTTAATTTAATTCGTCCATCGGCGTATGGACACCGGCGTCCAGTCACAGTGCCACCATTTAAAATTTACCCGACCCGTGAATCAAACTTGAGAACTCATATGTATCGGTCTCATTCACTACTGCTGCACATGACGCAAGTAACTTCTAGATTGAAATGATACCTAAAGAAATGAGAGTAGGTATCATATTTTAGTATTGAGTCTGGACATCTGCAAAAACTGCGGACAGAGGTTGTGAAAATATTTATGTACATTTTTGATGAAACATAAATATACAATGTGTGTACTGTAGACTACGACAATAATTCATATTATATTGATTTTATAAATTCTGCATTGCTGCTTCATATAAAATTTATCTGTGCTATTCTCACACTCCAATGAGAACGTAATTTGTCTTCTGTATGCGGGCATAACATTGAAATCCTCACAAACGGCTGGACCGATTTTGATGAAACTTTGGGTATGAATTTAAGTCCGTAAATGCTTTAGATTGGTGGCTATACCCAGTAGGTGGCACTGCGATCGGGTTCTGGGAATTTTTATTTTAAGCTAATGTTCAGGCAGGCCTCTGGGGTGTGTTTTTTAAAAAGACTGCTCCCACATCTGCTTTAATTCCTGTGTTGCGGGTGACTTTACAAACATTCCGACAACTAACACAAAGATCAAACAGACTCGAAACAACCATTTGTGGATCACACAAAGTTTTGTCCCGTGTGGGATTCGAACCCACAACACTCGGCTACGTGACCACTTAATCTACAACGCCTTACGTGCAGTCAAAGTCGGGTCCGCTAGTGTAGATGTAGATTGTAAGTTAAACCACCATTTCTGCTTTTAATAACTCGTTGTGTTACTCCGATACAAGGACTCCAATATAAAAAATCCTTTAAAACTTACCAATCCAGGAGTCAGCAGTCTTGTTGGTAACAATATCGGAGTCTGGCTGGTGAAGCTGTGGCAGTAGCACTGCTGGGAAACCCAGGAGACCGGCGAGACCAGTCAGGTTGATTCCCACCGCTGAAGTGATGAAGCACTGAAACATTTGTGTCTGTGTTGTTAGTTTTTTATTGTCAAGGTCTTTGGTGTTGTTATTCAGCTAATAAACTCATCTTGAACTTTTTTTTTCTTGTATACTTAAAAAAAAAGATTACTAGCAATTTGGGTTTCTTCTAGTATTATTGTTAACCCCTCTTAGAAGTGGGTTCACGTCAGTAGTGCAATGGGTGGGAATCGAACCTACGACCTCTCAATGGCAATTCCAATGCCTTATCCATTGAGTTACCGCCACTTAACTAGATTGTCACTTCGCCGGTATCGTGGAAACTGTGGAGGAACGTGGTGTGATGTGTCTTCAACACAAAGGGAGAACCTCCGACTACGCTACGTGACCATGCCTGGCGGGCCCCGGCTCAGCGATTGTTTTCGGGCACATGTATGTATAGTATGTATGTATCTTATGTGGGAGCCAGTCAGTGCAGACCGGCGACACTTCGACCCAGTGGGATCTTTTGTGTCGACACTCCCAATAACGACTGCCGTAGATGTTCATGGCAGCCGGAACCGACAGTTTAACGTGCTCTCCGAGGCACGGAGCAGGCGATAATTGTCAATCAATACGCACATAATTTCGAAAAGTCATATAACTTCCGAAAGTCAGAGATGCGCGACGTGGGTTCGAACTTGAGACCCTCTGCATTACAGTCTGTTGGTCTCCCCACTGAGCTATCGCTGCTCTTAAAGTATAATATTGAAGAATATGTTTTTCACAAAAAAAGGAATAAGTGGGTGGAGAGGAAGCCGCCCCGCACCCTCGGATTGCCCTCCTTGACTATAGCAATACCTCATTTTCCTTTTAAATCATTCTTCACAAACTCCATCCATCTTTTCTTTAGCATTCCTCTACTTTTCTGCACATTGATATCCATAACTTTTATACACACTTCCTTTTAATGTCTATTCTTAAAATGCCGATACAAACGATTACCTTTTAAATTTTACCTTGAGAGCTACTTTCATACTCATTCTAGCCTATTCCATCTCCTATGTATATCTTTCCAATTATATATAGGTATGTAAATATTTTGAAACTATACACATTTCGTGTCTATATGTTTATGCAGCGCTAATGACGTCAATTGGGTGAGGTTTTCTGTAACATCAAGTGTTTCAATAAATACAAAAGTGACGTCAGTTTTAAAATTCTCTAAGGCGATGAGACGCTCATAGCTAGTTGCACTCACTGATCGGTAAACGATTAGCGAGGTTAAGCAACGTTGGGTGCGGTCAGTCTATAGATGGGTGACCGCTTAGTGGTATTTCATCTGAGCGTCTCTGTGCTTAGGAGGGCAGGTAAAAATTCGGCTCCGGTTTTTGTCAAATTGACAGCAGTCGTTAAGCCATGTCAGAGGCCTACGGGCGGCTTGAACAACTCTTGACAACAGGCTGGCCACTAACCACACGAAAAGAAGAAAGATGAATTCTCTAAGAATTTCTAGATTAATACACGTTTGCCTATGAATCTGTAGTTTAGGTGGTCGTCTCGCTACTGCCACTGCGACAAGTTTGTGATTTCGAACCAGGGATGTTGCGGATACGGATATTCAAAATCACACATCCGCGGATGCGGATACGGATGTGGGTGTCTAAATCGATGCGGAAGCTCCGCAATTGCGATTGCGGATGTTGATGAAAATTGTTCATCTTATTTAATAAAAAGTATCTAATATCAGTGCTTTTGCAGGTTCAAGCCCGTTTTGCATAGGTTCATAAATTAAACACGTACTACTGCACAACTGATTACTTTCTTATCGTAACCTACGCTATATCTGGATCCGCATTAAGATCCGCGTTGATTATTGCGGATGCGGATGCGGATACAAATGTCCAAATCAATGCGGAAGCTCCACGATTGCGGATGCGTATGCGAATATTCGCAACATCATTGGGTCGAACCCCACGCGGGACAAAAAATTGTGTGATCCAGAAATAGTTGCTCCGACTCTAGGCGTTTTTTGTGTCCGTTGTTTGAATGTTTGTAAAGTTCCCGGAGAAACAGGCTTTACGCCTAATGTAGGAGTTGTCTTTCTGTAGAAAGAAAATTAGAAAGATTTTACCACCGCCTCAGTGGCGAAGCATTAATGAATGCGGCCGCTGTGTTATCGTTGAACGTGATTGATTTATATTGAAAATGCGTATCAGTTTCCTGTCGTGAATCACGAAATTGATATAATTGTTACTATGGTGACTCATCATGTTAAATCATGAGTAGAAAAATGATTTACAAAATAAATGATTATCGTATTATTTGTAGATAAGACAATATGTTTTTGCATAATATAGATGATCATCATTATAAATGAGCCGTGCATATTACCGTGATAATGAATTAACTCAGTTTAGCATGCGTGCTACTTAACCGGTCGTATACCGCCGGCTCGCATACCAGCCGGCAGATTTGTACCCGTCGTAGGCCGGTGGCTCGCATGCGAGCCACCAAATTGGCGCCAAAACGCCGCGCGCCGCCTTCGCTTTAGCTTAAGCTAACGTAAAACCAATTTGGTGGCTCGCATGCGAGCCACCGGCCTACGACGGGTACAAATCTGCCGGCTGGTATGCGAGCCGGCGGTATACGACCGGTTAATTAATCTTATATTATATAATGATAATTAAGATTTGATGTCAGTAAATGATATCAAAAATATTATTAAGATATTGGTCCTAATCATTTTTGATATTGAATTAAATTAAGCCTTACTTGTCTGTAATACATCGTAATAAATTTTTTGGAAAGAAAGAAACCCGACACACGCCTTCATATTGTCCACCCCAACTATTGTAGTAGAAAAGGTTGGCAATAACGAACTCATCTGGTTTGGGATAGACGCGTCGTGAGATCCTGGTCGCTGGATTTCGTGAAAAATGATATGACAGGAAAATGAGTTATTGATAAGATGACGACTGATAGAAACATCTAGGGCAAGAAGAAATTATTGCGCAGACTCTTATTAAATTGGGATCGGGATAAAAGAATGAATGGGAAAGACAGATATACCAGATCAACGCAATCATAACGTGATTTAAGACTGCGCCGAGCGTAAGACAGATAATGACAGAGCTCGTGCGGCGCATATTCAAATCGGCACGCGGCCGCAATAGTAAAATTGTATGGAGGATTTGAAGTGCTTTTTTGATAAATATGTATCTTTATTGTCAACCAATAACTTAAATGTTTGGGACGGACAAATTGTAATATAACTATTTATGTTTCGTTTAAGCTGTAAAGTAGGATAGATTGCTACTGTTATAATCTGAAAATCACGTAACACGAGCTTATGTTTTTGCATTTTTCGTGCAAATTTACGTAATTTTATAGGCGAAAATATTAATTATTTTAACTTTTTTACACGGAGTAATTGTAAACACATTCATTGTTATCGTAAATGTATATTTTGTATTTGTATTAAACAAAAAGTGTTGATTTTATTCACTTAACTGTGACCGCCTGTTTTGGCGCACTAGGCTCCTATATCTTTTCATTCTTTTTCAAATCAAGGCATGCGTAAGGTTTACGGTTAGGTCTATATTTAAACAGAGAATGTTAAGGTCTTTCTAATGGAATCTTTTTATACGATTTACGTAAGCGGTGTATAAAGCGCCAACAAATATAAAACATAAAAGAAGCCAACTAGATTCCTAATATCTTTTGTAATAGATATTATAAGTGCGAAAGTGAGTTTGTTTGTTACACTTTCACGCCTTAACTACTCAACTGATCATCATGAAATTTCGCAAAGACGTTGTCAAGGTTAAGGAATAAGACAAAGGATACCTTGCATCCAGAAAAAGTACTGTTACTAACCTGACCAACATTTGAGCGAGCGAAGCCGCATGTATGTGTATGTGTCTAGTGTATGATATTATTGTAAGGTATGATATTATTTTAATAATCGATAATGTAAAAATTGACTGCCTTGCTGCCACTGCGCCGAGTGTTGTGGGATCGACCCCCTACGGGATAAACATTTAAAACACAGACTGCGCGCTGTGCCCACGTACCACACGGTGGCACGGGCTACATCACTGGTGCCGCGTGTACTCTTCGCACTTAATACTCTCGTGAAAGCCAACCCGGACTGTGATATTTTTGATGACGACTTGAAAGTTGTCATGAATGTTTGCAATGTTTTTCATGAAAAGTTATCTTAAATTTATATAATGTAATCCCAGCTCTGAAATTAGAGGCTTCGTTGTTCAAACAAAACACCTTATACAAATCACAAGTAGATTTATTAGCGTTTCTACAATTTTATGCAAACACTTGAATTTACATTAGGCTTGTACTTACTTGCTAGGTTTTATTTTAATCCAACAGTATTCTCATACGACGTTTATTACACGACCGATCACTTCAACGCTCCGAACAAGAACGCCGTGCTGTCAGTTCCGTAGCCGTCAGTTGCAAGTTTGAATTAAGAAAAATGTATGGTGTTGCCAGAAATAAAAATGTAAACCAATAGAACAATCAGATTTATAAAATATTCGGAGTTACCAGTAGTCAGAAATATAGGCTAACAGTAAATACCTGAATTAGGGTAATACAAAATAGTTATTCCGTGTTGTGCTCTTTATCTCTGTTGTTTGAATGTTTGTTATATCTGTATCTAATATTTATTACTAGTTTGGAAGATGTTTTAGACAAATAAACCTAAACAGTCTAGCGCTTTCGTTTAAACTATATAATTCATGCACATTTGAAATGCATAGCTTATATTAACAGTTTCAAAGAACTTGTCATGTGGAGATTTTTGAAGACACGTTAACTTGCTAGATTTTTCAAGTTATGCATATTTTATAAAATTAGAACTAATCTTTATAAAAAATTTATTTGTAGCAAAAATTAAAAGAATATTTGCATGTCGAAATTGGCCAAGTTACAAGGATAATATTTAATATAACTAAGAACTTAATATATCCATGATCTGCAAATAAGTAAATCTTTTTGTTTATTACAAGACAATTCCCGCACTAGGAATAATTCCTGTATCGCGAGAACTTTACAAATATTTAAACAACGGACACAAAGAACATCCAGACTCGGAAGAACCATTTGTAGAGCACAGAAATTTTTGTGCTGTGTGGGACTCGAAGCCACAACACCCGGCACAGTGGCGGTGGTAAAGCGTTTACTAACACCACTCACGTGCTAGTCATTCATTCAAACAGCTATTTTTACCACTTTAGTAATTTATTACAATGTCTTCTATCATTAAAATACATGTAATTTTCCTTACGCTATTGTTTGACAATCTTTAGAAACGCAGTAGTACTTTAGAATCTTAAAAAATTATTTAGTATCTCAATGAGGCCTTTGATTAACACAACAACGAATAGTGGTCCTATAGGGCTACCTTGTGGAATTCTCTATTGAAATGTTTACTTTGAGACTAGATAATTCACTTGATATTAGTAAGTCTTTCTATTGGAATATGCTTTTAGCACATAGAATTAGGTTAATACTTTATCAAAGTCCTTTGATAAATCTATGTGCGACAATATGCGACTGCACGGATGGCGTTGTGGTTTAAATGGTTGCCTCGCCACTATCACTGCGTCGAGTGTTGTGGATTTGATACCCACAGGACAGGACAAAAATTTGTTGTTACGAGTCTGGATGTACTTTGTGTCCGTTGTTTGAATGTTTGTGAAGTCTTCCGCGACATAGGATTCATACCTAGAGCGAGAGTTGTCTTTTAAAAATAAACATATCTAAACAATGTAAATTAAATCAAACTACTGCTAAATGCAGTCATTACAACGTAAGAAATTCTTCACACAATCAAAGTTAAAAGATATTTGTTTATTTTAGACGAAGACTAAAGTAATGAGTAAGAATATGTCTTGTTTTATCATATTCAAATATTTAGTTTGTTCATGTTTGTGTTTGGCCAAATCATTTGATCTATTATATTGACTAACCCGATCTAACTTTAGAATGTTGTTATCGGTTTGGGTTCGAAGTATACTCAGCTGAATATAGTTAATAAAAATAATAATAATAATAATAATAATAATAAAGCCTGAGCATACTTGACATGCCGAAATCTACAATCACACTCATGCAAAAAGCCGTTCTTCTTAACACATGTCGCCTCACACGTAAATTTCTTGCATCATCTACTTCTTAACTTTTTCCCCCCTCTGGCACACTTGGTTAAGGCCCGTGTGTCAGGTTTTTACCCCTTTGAAATAAAAGGGAGACTAAATATAAAACAAATACAATAATAATAATTATAATAATAATAATAATAGTTTATTAGCAACAATAAAAGGATTTAGAGCTGTATACATCATCATATTTAAATAAATGAAATAAGTCGGGTACATCTGAGGTATACAAAGTGAGCAATGTCCCCCGAGCTAGGAAATTCCTGTGTTACGGGGGACATCCCTCCATCCTGTGTAATGTCATGGAAATACAAAAATAATTTTGATTATATACAGAGTTGTTGATGCAAAATGCGAGTACGATGCTGTGCTTAGTAAACTAATTTCGAAACAAAATTCAAGTAGACTAATTTGGTGAAATTTGAAGAAGAAAAACAACAAATAATTAATGAAATAGTTAGATTAGAGAAGAGCCCAGTATAACAATTAGATATTGATTTTATGTTTACGCAGTATGTTTTGTATTCAGTCTTGCATACAACAACTATGTGAGTGGTCTTCTAATTGGTGCAATACATTTCTGAAATATCGTTTCATACTCAAGAACTAGTGTTAGAAAATATAATTTACTACAGTACAAACAACTCTGCAGTTTCTGTTTTCAATCAATTGGCCAGTATATCGTCCCTTGTAGTGCCCTTATCAGCATCTAATCGACGATGTTTGCAAACAAGTTCTTGATTATCTAGACGAAATTTAATGTTTGGATAGTACTAGTTACTTCATTCTATATCTACTACAGGTATCTTAACTATAAAACTGAAATTCTGTGAATTAAAGTGTTTCGTTTTTGCAGAGTGTCTACTGTTTTATGACTAAGTTAAATGGATTGTATTATTGTTTATTATTAGAGTTTGTTATGCTTCGAAATCTTTTAGTGTATATTTATAAAGCTTAATTTAGATTTTGAATCTGATTCAACAGTTGAATCGAATTGCAAGTTATTTTTATTAAGCGGTGTAAAGGTTAGTTTTGTTAGTATTATAGTCATGGGATCCGTGTGTTCTCATTATAGTTTGTGAAATAGTTTAGCCGCAGTAAATTTTAATAAATATTATTGTATTTTAATATAACGTGTATAATTAAATTATTCATAACTGTTGATAGTAAAATAGTGCCATCATTGACTATGAATATTTTCTTATGAATGCATTGATTTTATTATATAGTTCATAGATGTCACTAATCGTTTTTTTAGGTTATGTATTGATTTGATAACGTTATTAAATTATTTAAAACGTCAAACACTGCATTCAGGTTATAATTAATTTAACATATAAAAATATACATAAAGCTTTACTATTAAAACAAATTACCTGCTTCAGAAAGGGTGAAATTCGTGATTTTACCGACGTCATTTTTATAAATGTATAACAGATTTATGATTTACACTTGCATGCATCTTAACAACATATTTTGAGTCTTGCCAATGAACTGGTTTATTTATAATAATTTCATGTTAATATATCCATATACACTGAGTTTTAGTAATAAAATGTATTAAACGTCACATATTACATTTCCGCACTTGAATTTTATTTTTATCAGCGTCGATTTGTCAATCACACACAGCTACATACGAAATTGAACTGAACTAATGTTTAAGTGCGCAAGGAAGGTCATTTTCACACGGCCCGCATGACGATTTATATAAACATTAAAAACATAAGTACAATGTTCACGCACTTCTGTTATGTCAGCGGTCACGTGGATTGGGTTTGCCCTTTTGGTCTTGAGATCCTGGGTCAATAGCCACTTGGGTTATAGGATTTCTGTTATGAAATTCTCAGCACGAGCAGTTTGGAAGCGTGCCAGGTATATGGCAATAGCCTGGCTTACTAAGTGAGATTTAAATTTGGCTAACAACGTGTGGAAGAGGAGCCACGTCTGTTAATGACGATCAATATTATGATTTGATTTATTTGCTTTGACGGCAGGCCACTACACAACAAGACTACCCTTTGGGTACTACTACTTTTAAGCCCTACTGTCCCCCCTTAAGGGGAGGACGGACACACCACACAGACGCACGCCGCCTCTCGGACCTGGTGCTGATCGGGTGGCGGGCAGGCCTACGAAGCCTACCACCCCCAGGTCAAATCTCAGGGTGACTGGAGTTCATCTCGCGCCCTCCAGCGCCTCATTGATGGAAATGACTTCCTCCTCAGAAGGAGGCGACGGCGTTCCACGACCTCTCGCTCCGGACCATACATTGAACCACGGCCGAGAGCGAGAGGGCAAACATACCGACTGCCGCGATCAACTCACGGCGCTGCGATGCCCAAGCGGGGCAATCCGCCAAAGTATGCAGCATCGTGTCCTCAACAACGTCGCGGCAGTCGCCGCAGTGGTGACAACCGGGCGTCTCTTGCCGGCCTATGCGACACAGGAACTGGCTAAAGTAACCGTGTACCTCAAAAACGAGTCTTACCGCTACGATCGTGGCGTGACTGGCATGCCTGAACCAGTTGTTCCTGAGATTAGCGCGTTCAACCAAACAAACAAACTCTCTAGCTTTATATTATTAGTATAGATTGATATGGTACTTTATTATTATACTTATTTGCTGGTTGTTTTTGATCAAGTTGTGAGACTATCCTTCGGGCTCCTATCTCTTCACGTGTTTCAGCTGTTAATTGAGATACCAAATATTAGAATGTAGGTTTTAAATAGTAGCATAAATGTATTTAACATTTTTAGTACTGTTTACGGACATTCCCTATAATATAATTTAAATAACCATAATTTTCCTTGTAAACGTAAACGGCATATATAACTATACTAGCTGACCCGCGCAACTTTGTCTGCTTCACATAAGAGAATTTTCCCCGTTTTTGCAACATTTTTCATTGCTGCTCCGCTCCTATTGGTCGTAGCGTGATGTTATATAACCTATAGCCTTCCTCGATAAATGGGCTATCCAACACTATAAAGATTTTTCAATTCGGACCAGTGGTTTCTGAGATTAGCGCGTTCAAACAAACAAACAAACAAACTCTTTAGCTTTATAATATTAGTATAGATATGCCGTTTAGGTTTACAAGGAAAATCGGAGGCTAGTAACCTAAAGATATGGAAAGCACTAACTAGTATCAATGACCTTGGTGGTCAGGGGCACAAGATAAATTTATTGGGTCAGTCCTACCTAGGCCCTACAGGGTCGGCACTAGTCGTTACTAGCCTCCGATAAGTGAAAGGCAAAAACAACATGTATTCTAGATAAAATCGTATCATTCTCATTCGTTGGCAAACGGTCCTGAAGACGCCTCGCGCTAAGGCGAAACATGTGTAGACGCATATTTTGTGCTCGAAGCGCAATACTGCAAGATGAAGTACGCTCAGGTCCCACGTTAACCTTTTTCTATTGCAATAGTTGAGGTGGCAATCCGAGGATGCGTGGAGAGTTCCTCTCTTTGAAATTAAACTGCTATATACGGATTTTATCGCGTTGTTTATTTGACACTTTATTACAAAATTTTGAAAATTTTTTACACTGCTACTACTATTAAACTTTACTAATTTTTAAGCTAATTCAATTATTATTAAACTATTTAGATTTAATTTATTTTTACACTTTCCCCGACGTTTCGGTTGCTTTTCAGCAGCCATGGTCACGGGGAGACCTTTTCTGTTCCTCTCTTCCCAATATTTTATTAAAATCGTATTAAAAAAATCTCACGTAAAACGGTTAAAGCACAATCGTTTGAAGTTATCTTTCCCACGTAAATTCTTTTCATATATTTTGCGCTACTTGTAAGTTCAAATTGTCACCACAAGTGCACTAAACAAAGAGCAAAGATTTGTATTTTGTTTTTGATAAAATTTCAAAACTGCTGAAACGATTTTAATAATGCTTTTACTAGTAAGCTACTTTATCCAGAAGTAACATAGGTTATATAACATTATGCTAGGACACAAGGGAGCAGAGTAGAAGTCAAAGTGGATGAAACTGACAACATTTTTTTTAAATAAAATATTTCGTACCTGATTTTCGTCATCCATTACTATGACAACGTTGTAGTCATAGTAATTTATTCATAAACAAATTACATTGTGTAAAATTAATTACACTTAATATTAAAATAAACGCAGCAGGGGTAGGCTCCCCACAAGGTGGACCGACGACCTGGTAAGGGTCGCGGGAAGCGGTTGGATGCGGGTGGCCCAAGACCGGTCTGTGTAGAAAAGCTTGGGGAAGGCGTATGTCCAGCAGTGGACGTCTTTCGGCTGAGATGATGATGATGATGATTATGATTAGATAAACTAAAAAATACTTTATTCATATAATAATGATTAAAACTCAATATTACTATGCGGACATTTACTCAACATGAAATTTAATTTGATTATCAAAAGAACTACTATAAAGAGCGCTCCTATCATTTTCGGATAGTTACTACTGATTCTTCTCCCTTAGCCTTTATTATTCCCAAGTCACTTGGATCGGCTTTTCTAGTCTAACCGGATTTGACTGGATATCAGTTTTTACACGGAGCGGCTGCCACCTGACCTCCGCAACCCGAAGGCTAACGATACCCTAAGGCTAGACCAGTGTCAGGATATTAGAGGGTAATGACTTTCCCAATAACGACTGCCGTAGATGTTCATGGCAGCCGGGACCGACGGCTTAACGTGCTCTCCGAGGCACGGCGCAGGCGATAATTGTCAATCAGCTACTGTTATAGTTACTACTGACTATAGAGCAGCGATAGCTCAGTGGGGGGACCAATAGACTGCAATGCAGAGGGTCTCGGGTTCGAACCCACGTCGCGCACCTCTGACTTTCAGAAGTTTAATGACTTTTCGAAACTATGTGCGTATTGATTGACAATTATCGCCTGCTCCGTGCCTCGGAGAGTACGTTAAGCCGTAGGTCCCGGGAATGCCATGAACATCTATGGCAGTCGTTATTGGGAGAGTGTCGACACAAAAGATCCCACTGGGTCGAAGTGTCGCCGGTCTGCACTGACTGGCCCCCACATAAGATACGTACTACTGACTATTAAATAATTTAACTGCTTGGTATCTAAAGTGCCTGTGCATTACTATATTAAGTTGTGGGTTTATTTGGTCTTGGATTCCTTTCTTTTTGTGTCAAGAGAAGGAACAAGAAGAAAGGACTATTGACTTAAAAACACGAAACGACATTTTGCTTTACTAACCTACTGACATTTTGTTCTTAAATTGCTTTGTAAGTATCATTGCAATAAATTTTAATGCATAGCTTAATACAAAAGTTCGTGTGATGTATTCGTTTAATGCTATCATCAGTTTTGAGCAGAAAAGCAGTTTAATTTCAATAAAATATCCTTTATTGTTACTTATTTGATACTTTATTATTGTGAAATTAATAATAAAAAATGTTGTATCTAGTTTAATTATTATTTTTCTCTTAAATGCTTATTAGTTTATTTGATTTTAATTTATATATCACTAAATTTTATATAATAATGTAACTTTATTCAATTTATTATGATTTAATTTAATTTAGTTTAATCTTATTAACTTAGTTTAATTTAATCTTGTACAGACATCTGTAAGTGCTGTGCACGGCTGTAAGTGGCAAATTCAGTCTGGATGATAATAATTGTCTAACATTTAGGTACTTTCGAGTGTATTAGTGAATAAGTCTTTGGAGTGCTATAATTAACTAGACAAATAATTACTTGGTTGTTATAAAAGCTACGCAATAGTCCCGCTGGTTGCAACGCATGCGACGTTGCCAGCCCGCTGTTGCTTTTCTACACGTGCAACAACGGGCTGGCAACTTGGCATGCGTCGACGTCTCGGCGTTTGCCACTCATTTGTATGATAAGTGTGTATGGAATGAATAAATAGCTACCACATGTACCTAGGTACCTACATCCTTACTAATATTATAATGCGAATGTGAGTTTGTTTGTTACGCTTTCAGGCCTTAACTGCTCGACCGATCATCATGAAATTTCGCATACACCTTGTCTGAGATGCAAAAAAGGACATGAGTACCAATAATCCAAAAATACTGTTTCCTGAGGATATAAATTTATTGACACAATCTACATAAACGTGAGCGGGCAGAATTAAGTACTTATTAATTCTATGTTAGTATGTATGTGTTACGTGAGTACTCAGTAAAAAGGTAATTTATCAACATTCCTGCGTGTCTCTGCATGGCTCCGTTTGTGATATGAGTCATCTTAACTAATATGTGCTATATTATGCATATTAAAAATTGACCTAATGAGTAGCTGCAGCACACCGGTGTCCAGACACAATAGATTTAATGATTTCTGGTATTTTAAGACTTGACAGGTTAATATGTTTACTAACTAGGTATATTAGTGTGGGGGAACAGGGTGTGATGTCCCTCCAACACAAAGGAAGGATCCTTCGACCAGGCTGATTGGTAGTGCCTGGCGGGCCGCGGCCCGACAGTTGATGACGGGAGCTTGTATATATATACTTTGTCGCTGTGTAAATGTTACTTGTGCGATTCAGAATTGTATGACGCGAATTCGCCGTCTATGATTTTAGGTCGAGTCGAGTCTATTGCGGTCTATCTAGCATAGTTTTAGACTCCGTTCAGCTACTGACAATTTATTGATGGAATTACTTACTACCTACTTATATAACTTAGCACCTAGACCTTGCACAGCAGTCGCTTGTGCTACCTGGTTGACCTGTGACTTTAAAGGCTAGAGATTAAAAAAAAAGATCTTTGCGTTGCATAGTATTATTGTTATGCAATTAAGTTGGCAAACAAGCATACGTCCCACCTGATGGTAAGTGGTCACCGTAGCGAATGGACACCTGCAACACCAGAGGCAACACTTGCGCGTTGCCGACCTTTTAGGAAAGGAAGTGGAAAGGAGAAGGAGTGGTAAGTGGGCAAGCGGGTGATTGGGCCTCCAGCACTTTCTATCACCAAACGAAACAAAACAGTAGGGATACTGCTATATCACGTCGATATTCTGTGAGAGGGCAGTCCTTACCCGGTCGAACCGGCCTATTTATGCTGAAAACAGCGAGGCTCTACTACTCACTAGTACTACACATAGTGCAACAAGATCATTAAAGATAAAAGTTGGATCACCAAGATCTTCGAAAATTGAATATCATGGAACAGTACAATGGTAGTGCCAATAACCTCTGTTTAAAAAGGTTTATGCACTTGATAGATTATTCTAAATATTTTGTCTAAATATTCAAAGAAATACCAAAATAAGTACGTTTAAATATGTGTGTGTCTCATTTGTAAGTACTTACTTATCCCGGCAATAGTGCCGATAACAAACTGTATAATGAATCTGGCTAGATTTTATGTCATTGTTATTTATAGGTTAGATTCTAGGTTAAGTTACAATTATAAGATCAATTTTAGAGTTATTTACATGTTCAAACATAAAGAAAAATAAACTATGATTTAACAACATCATTAGCGAAAACTAAGCAGCTCAAATATAATTATTTCTAAAAACACGTGGCCGCCCGACTTGTTTGTTCACTAGTATAAAAGGACACGTGTCAGACGGATCGACTTACTTGTCGATTGGCCGCCGAACCGAACGGAGCTCCGAGTTTGCGCTATAAAAGCTGAGTAACTATTTAAATTGTTATTACTGTTTGTTTATTACTATTTATTAACTTGTTAAAATATTCTCGTTGGAATTTCTATTTGCCGTGTATTGTGTACGACATTATGAATGTTAAAAATCATATTTAAATTTTTTTTCAATTACCCTATCAATATGAATTAATTAAAGATTGGGTTATTCTATAAATTATTTAATAGCCTAACATTGTATACGCTTAGTATATGAGTAAATGTATATATAAATATACATAGCGTTTAGGTATACGTATATGTAGATAGTGTACTATATAATCTTATATACATAATTATAATAAATACATATAAATGAATTAATGGTTTGTTTTTATTTACTTTTAAATATATACATAGATAAAAATATTACGTAGTTAAATAAAAGAAATTTAACACACTCATAGGTACTTGAAGGTTCTGATCGCATCTCTTGTGGCGATGGGTCTGTAGTTAATCGTTGGCGCCATTGTGATCTGTTTTGAACCCACTGAAAAAAATTATTATACGTAATTAAAAAAATCATAGATCATCCAACTCCGTTTAAATATTAACCATATTTCTAAACATAAAGTTTTCATCTGACTCTCTGACACAATACCAACATGTAATCTGAATTATAAAATGTATAACGCTCACTCATATTGAAAATAATTGTACACTGTCGTTCACTATCAAGTGAACATAATATGTGAGCTCACTTTTATACTGTGGACCCTCTTTCGTGCGGACCTTAGTCTAGCGAGGGCACATACATATGTATATGATTCAAATCTTCGACTATACGATATAATATATGTCAATAGGTTAAATGTCAATCTATATATATAAAACTCTTCCGTTACTGAGTGACTGACAGACAATGCACAGCCGAAACTACTGAACGCAAGAAGCTGAAATTGGGCATGTATGTTCCTTGGAGAGTGTAGGGAGCATTAAGAGAGGATTTTTGGAAATTCCAGCCTGAAGGGGGTGAAAGGGGTGAAACCCGATATTTACAAGGGAACGGGACTTACGCGGGTGAAACCGCGGGAAAACTTCTAGTAATCGTATAAAATAAACATTTCAGAGTGTATGAGAGCAAACTGATGTCAGATTATGTCATGGAGGCATGTTTATTAACAAGAGTAATCGCGGAGAAACACGCCTAATTCATCACACTGGATAAATATACGTGGTATCGTATACGGAGACTATAAGGTGTATGTTTATCTACCTGACTACACGGATGGCATAGTGGCTTAAGAGATCCCCTCGTCTATGCGCCGAGTGTTAAAGGTTCGATCCCTATACGACACAAATAATTGTGTGATCTACAAATAGTTGATCCGAGTAGAATCTTTTTAAGTCCTCCGCGATACAAAAACAATACCCAGTGCGGGAGCCTTTTAAAATCGTAATCGTAATCCTAGCTATCCTAACTGTAATTTTATAAATGAAAATGTGAATTTGTTTGTTTGTTTGTTACGCTTTCATGCCTTACTCGACTGATCATCATAAAATTTCGCATACACGTTGTCAGGGGTACAGAAAAGTACATAGTATACTCTTCCCAACTGATAGCAATTTATTGACAAAATCTAGATTAATGCGAAAGGAGCCGCGGGAAAAACCGTGTTTTTTAAGTACCTACAATTTCTCCACTAGAAATAATTCCGGAATCGCAGAGAACTTTAAACAACGGACACAAAGAACATCAAGTTTTCCTCGAACGACCATTTGTGGCCCACGCAAACTTTTGTCCAGGATGAGATTCGAACCCGTAATTCTCAGCGTAGAGGGAGTGGCAGGGCAAACACTAAAGCCCATACGCCGTCTGTGCACTTGAATTACAGAGTTGCTATCTATTCACTACAATTTGCTATTTTCTACACAACATTGTTGAAACGACAACTTGTGAAACACCAATGATTAAATTATGTTCGGGTACTTTGAAATAACTACACTGGAACATTGAGACAACTACCATCTTAGTCTCCCCGTGACCATGGCTGCTGAAAAGCAACCGAAACGTCGGAGAAAGTGTAAAATTAAATTAATTCTAAATAGTTTGAATAGTAATTTAATTAGCTTAAATTTAGTCAAGTTTAAAAGTAAAAGTAGTGCAACAGTTTTCAAAATTTTGTAATAAAGTGTCAAATAAACAACGCGATAAAATCCGTATATAGTAGTTTAATTTCAATGACAACTTGTGATATAGGTATTCGGACAAATATATATTTTTAGATCAGTCATTCTGACGTTATTTGGCTAGTAACAACTTTGTTTAGCATATAGAAGCGGAGTTTGTTTTAGTGATTAGTGTCAATAATTGATACCTATCTAGGCGCTCATAGCCAGTTGCACTCACTGATCAGTAAGCAACGTTGGGTGCGGTCAGTCGATAGATGGGTGACCGCTTAGTGGTATTTCATCTGAGCTTGTCCGTGCTGGGCATGTAAAATGTTGGTCCCGGTTGTTGTCAAATTGACAGCAGTCGTTAAGCCATCTCAGAGGCCTACGGGCGGCTTGAACAACTCTTGACAACAGGCTGGCCACTAACCACACGAAAAAGAAGAAGAAGAAAGAAAATCCTGTCTAATAGGTAATTTAATAAAGTTATGTTAAGGCTTCGCACATGAGGAAAATCTATACATCTATACAAATAAATAAAATTGAAGTGTCTGTTTGTAATGTCAAAATAAAAGCGTTTTACTTCATGCATATGAAAGTATATAAGGTAATTATATTAAAAAACAATTTTAAAATGATTGTCGGTCTGTCTGTCTGTTTGTTTGTTCCAGCTAATCTCTCAAGCGGCTGAACCGATTTTGACGGGACTTCCACTGGCAGATAGCTAATATTATAAGGAGTAACTAAGGCTATTTTTATTTTGAAAGAAAATTGGGTTCTGCGGCTAGAAATTAAAACCTATGAAATAGTGAATATAATCCGATTCAAATTGAGAATCATTTATAAAATAATAATAATAATATACATCCAATATAATAAAATAAAACCGAGTCATAAAGTAGAAGAATCACATCAATTTGAGCATAGATATTTCTATACGAGGCATAAGAAATATTAAGTTTTCGTTTACTCTCCAAACTGAACAAACACTTTTTTGTTAAAATCCACGCGGGCGAAGTCGCGGGTAACAGCTAGTAATATAATAATATCAGCCCTGTATTAAACTGTCCCACCGCTGGGCACGGGCCTCTTCTCACTGTGAGAAGGGTTAGGCCATAGTCCACCGCGCTGGCCGAGTGCGGATTGACAGACTTCACATATCTTTGAGAACATTATGGAGAGCTCTCAGACATGCAGGTTTCCTTACGATGTTTTCCTTCACCATTAGGGTCAGGTGGGGTAATAATAAAACATCGGATAATTTGGGTAAAAATAAGACAGCGAAAAAATAAACATTACACGCATAAATTCATAACGTAATTTCATTTAAATGTAAGCTTCAGTTAATAATAAGAAATAAAATAATATTATAAAATTAATTTGTATGGCTTATAAACATTTTTTCTTTAATATAATATATCTCGTCAAATTTTTGGCGCAAAACTTTTGGTTGAGGCCTGCTCACTTTGCCGACGATCGCTAGCGGGACAGCCCCGCGCGCCCCTGCCCCCGTCCGCGTGTCGCCGTATAGCTAGTACTTGCATGTGCGGGCGGTTGGCGGTGGCGGAGGTAAATCCTCCATACAATTTTACTATGGCGACCGCGCGCCGATTTGAATATCGAGCTCTGTCATTCAGTCCAACCGCGTCTTACGCTCGGCGCAGTCTTAACTATATTTATGCACATATATTTTCCAAAAGTCAGAGATGTGCGCCTTAGGATCGAACTCGAGACCTCTGCGTGGCAGTCCAATAGTCTAAGGACTTAGTTTGTTTAAATGGTTTTGCGGTACGAAGCATAAAGGATGTGATTGGCCTTACTGCATATATAGTCATAGTGAGGTCTAAAAGATAAAGAGGAATCGAACAACACCCCCAAGTCGCGAACCTCTGTAACTCTCTCAATAATAGTATTTTTAATGAAGTAATTAAAGTGCAATATTGTTGTTTTATCTTTGGTAAACGTATGTCCTGAATTTTTTTGTATTTAGCGACACGAAATTGCTGTCACACCAGTTCACGATCGTATTCATGTAAACGGTCAGTCTCCTTTAATGAACTTTCTTAAGAAACAAATAAATAAACAATTTCACATTTGCCTTAATAATATTATTTAAAATAATATCCATTGCATTTGGTACAAAAGCCACGAGATTAGATGTTGGACATGAACGGCAATTTCGTAGCTAAATACCTAATAATATATGCTATATTGTACGAAGTGCCTGATAAATTATAAAGAACTTTATTGTTAATACATCGTCTTGTTTAATTCTATAGGTGTAGGTACGCATTTAAAAATGAACAAGACGTACATAACGACACCCCTTACTGCCCAGATTGGTGTTGGCTTCTGCCGCTTTTAGAAGTTGTCTGCCTATGGCAGCCGCATTCCGAGGCCCATGTAGCGATACGGCGAGACACCGTCTACGTATCTGACTTAAGGCTATTGAATTATTCAGAGCAGACGGTGTTTTCGATCCGTAGATACCATTGCACCGGTTCATGAAAAACCCCATAGCTTAAATTTGTTAGGTTCTATATGAAGCTGCATCTGCTGCGAGCAATGTTTTATGCGCACGCCCATTTACTTTTAAAGACGACGGTAACAGAAAAATTTAAAGTTGAAAGACGTAACACATGTTTGCACAATGCAAACATATTTGGCAGGAGCTAGTTAGAAATGTTTACATCTTGAATACGATACATATTACTGTAGAACCTCTTTATTATATTTCCATTAAAGTATATAATATTCGAATAATACCAAATGTTTTCGAATACACGAGTGATGCATTCGTGTATTCGAAAACAATTGTGACAAAAAGTTGTGTGACCCGCAATGCAGGTGTCTATTATTCGGTAGTGCGAGAGTTGTCATTTTTAAACAAGAAAAGATGACTATTACACGTCGATCATTTTAATAAATATAAAATAATTAATTAACATGATCGACGTGTAATAGCTAATTCCAGTAGAGATAAAAAAATGTGCTACGACATAATTCTGCCTATGGCTATTATGATTTTGTTAAGGTTTATATGATTGATTGACAATTATCGCCTGCTCCGTGCCTCGGAGAGCACGTTAAGCCGTCGGTCCCGGCTGCCATGAACATCTATGGCAGTCGTTATTGGGAAAGTCAGTACCCTCTAATATCCTGACACTGGTCTAGCCTTAGGGTATCGTTAGCCTTCGGGTTGCGGAGGTCAGGTGGCAGCCGCTCCGTGTAAACTTTGATAGCCAGTCAAATCCGGTTAGACCAGAAAAGTCGACCCCAAGTGACTTGGGAATAATAAAGGCTAAGGGAGAAGGTATCATTCAAGAAATAATACAAACTGACAATGTAAATTATGATTTATAAAATTAACAATATTAACTATATAAAAGTATTCAACCTATTAAACAATATCACATTCAAATAGAAAAGGAATTCAAGGATTTGTAAAAAAAATTATTGCTAGCTATTTGTGATGCAAATTAACTAGTAATCTTGTTAAAACTCCAACTATGCAAAATTCTAGTTTAGTTAGTTTAGAACGGACGCAAGTCATTAAGTAATTAACAGAATGGCTGCCTATCAAAGCTGCCGGTGTTTTGAAACGAATCATTTAATTCCTGTCCCTATGTATTCAATATTGATACTATTTACCTATAATTTAGTTAAGCCTAAACAACTTAGATATATACACACAGCGACACATCAACCTGACTGTTTGGACTTTGAACTATTAGAAGTTGAACACTGCAAATCGTGCGAGAGAGAGCGGTATATTTTTGTTATTTTGTCTCATTCACGTTGAACGGGACGCGACGCTCTATCCTTACCATTACATCAACACCACTATGCACAGTCCCTTTCCGACAATTCTCTATTTTGTATGTAGCGTAGTTATGCGTATATAGGGTGTCTAACTTGATGTGTAGCCGTGTGTACATGTCATGTAATAGAGTAGTTTCCTGTTTGTTTTTGTACATTATTTTATACACAAGACCAAATAGCAATCAAAATAAATCTTTTTGTGAAAACAGTATCAAAATTGGTAGCAACAAAGGGGAGTTATATTTTAAATCTGAATCTAAGAAAAAGTAAATTGTAGTGAGGATATCTCGCTATCTCCCTCGGACATCTGCATTTTAATAGCGATTACGTCACACTTTGTATCTTCCACCCGTTTTCGGTCATTTGACAATTATCCCTACTACCAGATTTGAAAAGCTTGTATCTAATTTATCATTGAGTAGATTTCAAATGTATATGTATTTTAGAGTTTGGGTAATGTAACAATTTGACTTAAATAATAAAAAAATGTGAGTTATCTATCTTATTTTGGATTGTTTGAAGATTAAGAGAGCCAATTTTTTGTATACATAAAGTACCTAACGTTCAATACTGCAGACAAGTCTCGGGATAGCTAGCATAGCCAATAGCCAACGATACACAGCAGGAATGGGTGGACATTCCTATTTCTATTTTACTTTTACTGAAACATATCGTAACCAAAACATAGAACTTAAAACAGAGGGATTTGTGATTACGGTTTGTGGTAGACGGTCATGCCGTTGTTCAACTAACAATTGAAAATTATTTTCTATCCATCGATTCCTTTATAAACCTCAGCTGACAGCCTTTTCTATATTTTCTTTGTTCTTCAAAGACTGCCTGACTTCCATCTCTTCAGGCCCCAAGGATTTTCCTCTAAAATGTTCTTCAATCTGCTGCAACGTCTTCCCTTTGGTCTCAGGCAATAGAGCCCAGACTATTATCAGGTTATAAGACATAGCTGCGGCATACACCGCGTAAGAACCATGGAGTCCAATAGCTGTGACCAAAGCCGGGAACGTTTTCGTGACAAGAAAATATCCGCAGGCTATAGAAACAATACTGATACTACCACCGACACTTCTGTATTGTAAAGGAAAGATTTCACCAGCTATGACGTATGGAAGACACACCATACCAACAGCTACTGTGAAAAACTGAATATTGATCAGCAGAATTGGTATCCACGTTGCGGTGTAAGTCAACACTCCAACGTGTTTCGCATAAACGTAACAAGCTATGGCTATGCTACTCAAGATGCAAAGAGATCCAGTGCTCAACATCATGGTTCTTCTTTTCACCTTATGTACTACATAAACAGCTATCATATTCGAGATGTTTCTTTGTACATCTAAAGCAACCATCCAGAAATGAGCATCTACTTCAGGTCCAGCCATGAGTGTAATCACAGTGGTGGAGTAACAGGACATTAGAGCACCTCCAGAGAATTCGCCCATCAGGTAACTATGGATCATAATTACGATCGGTTTATAAAATTCTTTCTTCTTCATCAGGGTCATGAGGTCTCCACAGTTGGCTATTGGTGATTTATCGGATTTGTTAGATCTCGCTGTGATCATGGCTTCCAGTTCATCTTCTTCTCCATCTCCTCTGAGCCATCTAAAGACTTTTTTGCTCTGATCATATTTTCCTTTATCAGCTAACCAGCTTGGAGTTTCAGGGGTGTAGAAAGTCATAAGTAGACTGGCAAGTGGGAATGAGATTACTATTAGTATGGTTTTCTGCCATGAGACGATGGATCCTATGAGATGGACCAGCAGGATCCCAAATGCTTGTGTTACGGAGATGGTAGTGAGGAAGGCGCCTCTGTTCTTGGGGCTGGTGTATTCACCGATGAGGACTGAGCGAAGAGGCAGCATCAGGCCGAAAGACATGCCGTGGATGATTCGGCCTACGATCATTGTCTGGAAATAAAAAGCAAGATGGTTTAAATATATAGAGGCACAAATACTATACGTACCTAAGAAAAGGAAGGCAAATATGTATATATAAATCAATGCAGTTAGGAGCGAGCGTATTGCTTTTTACTGGAGAACATAACGAGACCCGCGATGTCATCTAAAATTTCCAATTTTTATAGGCAAACTCAAAAATTTTGCCCATCTCGAAACAGTATGTAATGTCCGGTTCGAATCCCGGGTCGAGCCAACAAAAAGTTATTGGGGTTAATCTTTAAGAAACCTTAATACGAGCCCGGAGTTAGGAAGTTGGCGGTGTTAGAAACCCGCGTGCCTCGGAAAGCTCGTAAAGCCGTTGGTCCTGCGCCTGATCTCTCTCCGGTCGTGTTAGATTATCCGTTCCATCGGATCATAAGAGTAAGGGACCAGAGAATGCACTTGTGTTTGCGCACATACCTACTTGTGCACTATTCTGGCCAGACTGGCCATCTCCTGCGCAGATGGCCAGTCTCCGTTAAGATTGGCCGCAATCCGAATTTCGATCTGGAGGACATTAATATTATGTAAAGCGGAGTGTAAGGTAAACAAATTTCTACGTGAACGAGACTAATGAACGGCGAGCCAGTTACTGCGCACTGGTCTGACTGGAAAGTTGACGCAACAGGTAAGAACGTGTTATGATATGAATATTTAGATTGTGTCTCTTAATAAATTAATTTTTAATTACCGTCCTTACAACCTTCTACCACCAGCCGAAGCAGTGACTCTAATTAGAGATAGTAAGTAACAAGTAAGTTTACCTTTAACTTTAAGTATTTTATTTAAAATAATTTTTAATGAAGGAAAAACCAAACACACACTCCTACCTCGAGGAAAAGGAATCAAAGATGGGATCGACATGAAAATTCCTGGTTCATTTTCTAACTTGCGAAACGCAGTAACAGTGTTAATACTCTCAGTCGCAGCTTTGTTCCTGTTTCCTCTTAAGACTGCGCCGAGCGAAATGTGCCAAAACAGGCGGTCACAGTTAAGTTGATAACATCAATACTTTTTGTTTAATACAAATATAAAATATACATTTACCATAACAATGAATGTGTTTACAATTACTCCATGTAAAAAACTTAAAATAATTAATATTTTCGCCTACAAAATTACGTAAATTTGCACGAAAAATACAAAAACGTAAGCTCGTGTTACGTGATTTTTAGATTATAACAGTAAAAATCTATCCTATTTTACAGCTTAAACGAAACATAAATAGTTATATTACAATTTGTCCGTCCCAAATATTTAAGTTATTGGTTGACAATAAAGATACACATTTATCAAAAAAGCACTATAAATCCTTCATACAATTTTACTATGGCGGCCGCGCGCTGGTTTGAATTTCGAGCTCTGTCATTCAGTCCAACCGCGTCTTACGCTCGGCGCAGTCTTAAAGTAGGTATTTTTATTGGAAAGTTGGCTCATTCTTATTTTTATCCTAACTTACTAATTGGCTACAACACAAGAGCACAAATATTTTGTTTGCAGAACTGACTTAAGTTACTGATCTCGAATTGAAGTAATACAAGCTGCTAACAGATGCGATGCTATTATGTTTTATAAGGTGCTTTCATATAAGTTGTGTTTCTAGTGTAAGAAGATATTCCACATTTTCTTGAGCAGATTTTATGCTGTCAGTAGGGGTATGTGTTCTATTATTAGTATAAGGTAATAGAAGAGTAAGAACTCGTCTTATAGGAATCGGTGTGACTCACGTGTCACCCACGCATATTCTTCATCTCCCTTAGCCTTTATTATTCCCAAGTCACTTGGGGTCGGCTTTTCTAGTCTAACCGGATTTGACTGGATATCAGTTTTTACACGGAGCGGCTGCCACCTGACCTCCGCAACCCGAAGGCTAACGATACCCTAAGGCTAAACCAGTGTCAGGATATTAGAGGGAACTGACTTTCCCAATAACGACTGCCATAGATGTTCATGGCAGCCGGGACCGACGGCTTAATGAGCTCTCCGAGGCACGGAGCAGGCGATAATTGTCAATCAATACGCACATAATTTCGAAAAGTCATATAACTTCCGAAAGTCAGAGGTGCGCGACGTGGGTTCGAACCCGAGACCCTCTGCATTGCAGTCTGTTGGTCTCCCCACTGAGCCCGTGGGGTGTCACCCACGCAAGTTATACACTATTAAACAGCTTTAGGTCTTTTAAGTAGTTTTCATTGATTATACCATTGGCGTAGTGCTTTAAGTGGTCGCTTCGCCACTATACAGACTGTGGTCAGTTTGAATCTCACACAGGACAAAATATTTGTGTGATTCACAAACGGTTGTTCCTCGTCAGGGTGTATTTTGTGCCCGTTGTTGCCTAAAGTCCCACGCAGCACAGAAATTAATCTTAATCCGAACATTGTCTATGTAAAAGGAAACACACTACACATACACTTCGCTCGATCGAATTGAATCATTGACTTCACAGTCAGTCAAACAATATTATTATATATTAGACTTACCTCTATATTCTTAGCTAATATAATGACCGTCCAGCCAACGAGTATGTTGGCGATGACTACGAAGTGCGCCACCCTCCGTCCCAGCCGCCCCATGATGGGAGGCGCCATGAAACTCCCTATTAGAAGGGTGATCGCCGTGACTGAAGCTGGAACAATAAAAATAAGTTATTAGACATGCCTAGCAGCAAAGCGGTCGTATCTAATTATTCGAGGTTGTTTATCTTATATAGCGTTAAGGAAATTTTGCGGACAGCTTATAAATAATAAGATCAGTCCTATTTTATAAACTATCCCACTGCTGGGCACAGGCCTCGTCCCAGTATGAGAAGGGTTAAGCCATAGTCTAGCACGCTAGCCCAGATGGCAAACTTGTCTCCGCACGATGTTTTCCTTCACCCTTAAAGCAAGAGACAATTAATTATTTAAAACGCAAATAATTTCTATAAATCAGAGGTGCGTTAGAATCGAACTGGAGACCTCTAAGTGACAGTCCAAGGGTCTCCCACTAGGCCATCGCTGTTATATAAAAGTAACTAGTTTTTCCCCGCGGTTTCACCAGCGTAAGTCCCGTTCCCGTGGGAATAGATAAAAAGTAGCCTATGTAAGAATCCAGGTCTTCAGCTATCTACATATTACTTTATTTTCATCGCAATCGGTCCAGTAGTTTTTGCGTAAAAGAGTAAAAAACATCCATACATCCATACAAACTTTCGCGTTTATAATATTAGTAAGTATTATTCGGGTTTGTTTTTTAAAATACCTCTATTTAGCTTCTGTGTAAGGCTTTGCTCGCGTAATGATACATTAAGTTATACAGACCGAATTTTGGTCACGGCGGCCAATCTTAAAGGATACTGGCCATCTCCGCTGGAGAAATTATAGTGCACAAATGTGTGGGTAAACAGAAGTGCATTCTCTAATCTCTAACCCTCGCAATCTAATGGGACGGCAACTCGCCACGACCGGAGAGAGATCAGACGCAGAAGCGGCGGTTCACCGCAACTTTCTAACTACGGGCTGCTATTAAGATTTTCTTGGCAAGAAAGCCCAATAAATTTTTGATGATCTGACCGGGAATTCAAACCTGAGATCTCATGCACAACTGTGCACCAATCTTGATGATTGATCAATGGGGATTTGTGGACATAAAGTTCACAAATCCATTGGGTTGTCTCATTAATCGATGGATTTTTCATCCACGAATCCCCATTACATTGGCATCGAGTTCACAATGGGGATACTCAATGGGGATATATGGAATAACCCAATTGTTTTCCACTATGCAGTATTTTTTATGCCATCTACTAGAGATAATTCCTGTCAACATTTAAACAACGGACACAAAAACTTAAAGACGTGTGTTATTCGAATCCAAAGCATTCGGCGTCTCAGTTATGCCGTCCGTAAAAAAATCGGATTAAAGATAATATGAAGTTGAACGCTCAGCCAGTGGCGAGCGATGCAATGATTATAGCGCCGGGTTTTGCAAAGTTGGTTTCGTAACAAAACGGTAAGTACTCACGGACAGTGCATTGGCCCTTTTCCAGGCCATCGATGGATAACAGGTTTGATGCGGTTTATTAAATTGTAAGTAAATATTATGTATGTGTATTTATAATGCTGTAACAGTTATGCATAACACGCCGAGTGTTGTGGGCTCGAATCCCAGATAGGGCAAAGTTTTGACCGCGGCTTCGTTAGCATAAATGTAGAGTATGTCAATTTTCTATCCCTCTGACACAGTGTTTTTTTTATAAAAGTTTCCCCGTGTGTTTTTGTGTCTCTGACCAAGTGTATGCAAATTTTCATGATGATCGGTCGAGTAGTTAAGACGTGAAAGCGTAACAAACAAACAAACTCACATTCTCATTTATATTAGTTAGGATGTAAATAGTTTGTAAGCCTTATTACGACACAAGGTACATATGTCGGCATAGCTCTAATATATATGTACATATATCCTCATGTTACCTACCTATCCATGATCCGGCTTCTTCAGTGAGCGTGAGGTATGATCCTGGCTGCTTCAGCTGCGGCAGCAAGATGGCAGGGAAGCCGACCACGGATCCATGGCCGACGGTCGTGAAGCACACCGCCGCTGTCACGAAACACTGGAAACAACATGACGAGATATTAATTAAATGGAGAAATGGTTTAAGTGGTCTTTCTGGCGCTGCTACTGTCTTCTCCCTAGCCTTTATTATTCCCAAGTCACTTGGGGTCGGCTTTTCTAGTCTAACTGGATTTGACTGGATATCAGTTTTCACACGGAGCGGCTGCCACCTGACCTCCGCAACCCGAAGGTTAACGATACCCTAAGGCTAGACCAGTGTCAGGATATTAGAGGGTACTGACTTTCCCAATAACGACTGCCATAGACGTTCATGGCAGCCGGGACCGACGGCTTAACGTGATCTCCGAGGCACGGAGCAGGCGATAATTGTCAATCAATACGCACACAATTTCGAAAAGTCATATAACTTCCGAAAGTCTGAGGTGCGCGACATGGAATCGAACCCGAGACCCTCTGCATTGCAGTCTGTTGGTCTCCCCACTATTCCTATCTATATAATATTAGTGTAGACAACTCCCGCATTAGGAATAACTCCTGTGTCGCGGGGGACTTTACAAACATTCAAATAACGGGCACAAAGAACACTCAGACTCGGCACAACCATTTGTGGGTCACACAAATATTTGGTCCGTGTGGGATTCGAACCCACAACACTCGGCGCAGTGGCAGTGGCGAGGAGCCCACTTACACCACTATATACCATCCGTGCAGTTTCGAGTCTGGTTGTTTTTGAGTCGTGTGGTTTTTAGTTAGTTGGACGTGTGTTATCCGCATTTGACCTCACAATGGGCCATTGTGCGTAAGTGACCGACGCGAAAATTTGTTCGGTTACTGATAGTACCTCAGCTCCATCCAGAAAGATAGTAGGGGAATTACAGTATAGCGCATACTTCCTTCACCGTTTCTGGAATGTTTGTGTCCTTTGTGCCTATACAAATATTATAAAGAGGAAAGATTAGATTTTTTGTTTGTTTGTAACGGTTTAACTCAAAAACGACTATACCGATTTTAAAAATTATTTCGTTATTAGAAAGCTATATTTTTACTGAGTAACATAAGCTATATTTTATTTAAAAAGCGTACTGTTACTAAAATAACCTAACCTACGTTTTCGCGAGCGAAACCGCGAGCAAAAACTAGTGTCTAATAAAAAAGTACCTAATCACTTTTGTATAGAATATCGCGTCAGTACGCTAACCAAAAAAGTTCCTAATCATTTCGTAAAGTAATTAATGCAACTGACGTCATAACTTAGGTGTTACACTTACATTAAAATGTACATATTTTACATAATTATGTTACACAAATCAGATGGGTCACTATGACCTTTGTTACTTCGGACAATAACAACTTTAAATCTACCTGCATTCGTGAAGTTTGACCCTACGTAAACATTGGTTGTATGTCTGACATTTTTATACCACAAATTGACTACACGAGTAGTGCAATATTTTTAAATGTCCCTTCGTGATTATGCTTCATCGAGTTGATGGTATATAGATATCGTGGTTTGATTTGTTGTTGTATTGTTTGGGACAAAAATTTGAGCGCTCTACAAATAGTTGTACTGTTCTTGGATGTTTTTGTATCCGTTGTTTTAACCCGGTCAATATAATAATAATGCTTATTAGCATTTTTATAAATATGATAGTTGTGGCATTATTTTATGAATATGATAGTAGCAGCGATAGCTCAGTTGGGAGACCAACAGACTGCAATGCAGAGGGTCTCGGTTTCGAACCCACGTCACGCACCTCTGACTTTCGGAAGCTATATGACTTTTCGAAATTATGTGCGTATTAATTGACAATTATCGCCTGCTCCGTGCCTCGGAGAGCACGTTAAGCCGTTGGTCCCGGCTGCCATGAACATATATGGCAGTCCTTATTGGGAAAGTCAGTACCCTCTAATATTCTGACACTGGTCTAGCCTTAGGGTATCGTTAGCCTTCGGGTTGCGGAGGTCAGGTGACAGCCGCTCCGTGTAAAAACTAATATCCAGTCAAATCCGTTTAGACCAGAAAAGCCGACCCCAAGTGACTTGGGAATAATAAAGGCTAAGAGAGAAGAAAAAGTTGTGGCATTGTCTGCCAAACTATGAATTTCTGTAACATAGTAGGCAGTTCTTTTTTTGTCCTTATAGTACCTTTTTTCTGCGGCTTTAATCGCGTAAAAGTAGGTTGTGAAGTACCTTGCGACACGTCACATAGAACAGCGTCTGTTATAAGAAAAATAAGTACCCAGATGTGCTGCTATTTTATTTTATAATTACGCTATAGGCAGCACTTACGTATGAGCCTCCACATTAATGATCAATGCAAATCATGCAATGTTAACAATAATATCAGCTCTATTACAAGGAACGGGCCTCTTCTCAGTATGAGAAAGGTTGGCTCATAATCTAACACGCTGACCCGTGACTTCAAACATCTTCGAAAACATCATGTTGAACTTTCAGACATGCAGTTTCCTTACAATGTTTGCCTTTACCGTTAAAGCGAGCGATAACTATTTAATACGCACACAACTCCGAAAAGTCAGAGTTACTTTAGGATCAAACTCGAGACCTCTGCGTGGCAGTCCATTGTTTTCCACTAGGTTATCGCTTTTGAATCTCTCCCTTGAATTTCCAAACTACTCTGTTTGAAGGTTGAAGGAAGTTATCCCCTGCCAGTCCCTTTCGACGACGTCCAAGTCATCCCGACATCTTCGTTTAGGTCTCCCTCTTTGCAGTTATGTTCGAGTCATTAAAATTTTGCGCCATACCCAGTAGTTCAAGGACATATATAATCACCTACTCGTTGCAATAGACTACAGCTGTCGAGTTTTATTCTCGGTTGAGGTCATGAGACATTTACTGCATGACTTTGTATATAATTACGTTTATGTAGAAGTAATAAATGTATGCGAATTAATGTGGACACATATTGAACACGTGTAAGACTCCTATAGACGTTCTTTGGTGTGTGTTTTAAAGATATGGAAGTGGAGTCTTCTGACACTGATATCTCTTGACCTGTTGATAACGAAATAAAATACCTACCTATTTTAGTTTTATTTTAACGAGATTTTGCGGTTGACTTCGTCCATGTGAATGTATTCTTTGTCAATCAATTTCTATTCTTCGTAAACAGTATTTTTTCGGGATGATAGGTACTCATGTCCTTCTTTGTACCCCTGACAACGTGTATGCGAATTATCACGATGATCGGTCGAGTAGTTAAGGCGTGAAAGCATATTAAACAAACTTACATTTGCATTTATAATATTAAGTTAGGATTAAAGTACATTACATACATTATAATTCATCGTTACACAAATGTTAAACTATTTATTTGGATGTAAATAAGAATTACGGCGTACATACATACATACATAGATTCACACCTGTTTCCCAGAGGGGTAGGCAGGGACTATGCATTTCCATTTGCTATGATCCTGACGCACTTCTCTGGCTACGGCGTACATAGCAGTATATAATATAACTAGATGTTTCCCGCGACTTCGACTGCCTGGATTTATTTTTGTGAAACCCTATTTGTTTTTAAATAAAGGTAGTATTCTAAGTTACTCCTTATAACATCAGCTATCTGTCAGTGAAAATCCCGTCAAAATCGGATTGTTTGGCAACAATACTGAATGCGACTGCTGCGCATTAGGTCTCTTCGATTGCCGAGTTGGGTAATGTTCGATTACTTCTGTCAAGAATTTCTAAGTACCTAAAGGAAACCTGGATCTGAGTCCGGTAGACGGCAATCGTCATGTCCCTTATTACATACCTATAATCATAGTTGGTGAAATATAAGTATGTGTATCACGCCTTGTCACGCGGACTGGTCTAGCTCAGCGGCCGCGTTCGCGCTGGAGTGGTGGCGCTCCTCTCTCCCTCCTGCCGACGCGCGGCGGTAGCCGAAATATAAGATCAAGACGCCCTGACGCGAGCCTGCTACCTGCCGAGCTGCCTACTCAGTTAAATGATATTTCTATCAAAGACCACGTAACAAGCCATACTTCTAGACCACGCCCTGTTTCTATTGTTAACGTGTAGTTATCTTATCTTATCTTATGTGGGGGCCAGTCAGTGCAGACCGGCGACACTTCGACCCAGTGGGATCTTTTGTGTCGACACTCTCCCAATAACGACTGCCATAGATGTTCATGGCAGGCGGGACCGACGGCTTAACGTGCTCTCCGAGGCACGGAACAGGCGATAATTGTCAATCAATACGCACATAATTTCGAAAAGTCATATAACTTCGGAAAGTCAGACGTGCGTGACGTGGGTTCGAACCCGAGACCCTCTGCATTGCAGTCTGTTGGTCTCCCCACTGAGCTATCGCTGCTCTCTAACGCGTAGTTAATATTTATCGTGTAAAATTACTGTTGTTACTGTGCCGAGTTTGGTAAATTTTAATTTAAAACCTTGTAATTGGGAAGTATATTATTTGCATTATCTCCGCTATTTACTACATTGGTTGATCTAGTTCCTTAAATTAGAACGACCAACTATAACGTTACAGTCTTTAGCTATCCAATTAAGGTATATAGGCCTCCTACGTACGACAAGGAAACAAGTGAGAGTTCGGAAAATGGTTCAAGTAACATCCAAAGGTCACGTAAGGTGAGGTAAGAGGTCAAAAGTCATAGTCATGTCGGGGTATATCGACTATGCTGAGTCGAATGGTGTTAACCGCGAGTCTCTGGCTCTTACGGTTCTTGAGTTGAAAGATGGTATCACGTGACCTTAAGGTCAGAGGTCAAAGGTCATAGTCATTTCGGGGGTATATCGACTATGCTGAGTCGAATGGCGTTAACCGCGAGTCTCTAGCTCTTACGGTTCTTGAGTTGAAAGTTGTATAACAAACACACGGACGGACGGACGGACGGACGGACATTTTTCGAACTCTAAAACCTACGCCAACTAGTGGGTATAATAACAGAGTACTGCTCACTCAACAAATACCTATTCAACATCGGCATCACTGACAGCCCCTTATGTATAGGCTGCATGGAGACCGAGGAGATACCGTCACGTGCTCCTACTTTGTACAAGCGTGAGCAACCAACGGGCGAAACTACTAAACACTCCAGAATCGATGAAGGAGGTATTGCGCAACACCGGTTCCCTAGTGTCTTTTCGGACGGAGCTGAGGTGGTATGAGCAACCGAACAAATTATTCGCGTCGGTCAATTTTGCACAATGGCCCAATTGAGGGTCTAAGTGCGGACAACACACGTCCAACTACCTATCTAAGCTATATATGCGTGAGATTATGTATGTATGTTTGGTAAATAATACGGCCAGTCTGAATCGTCAAGGTAAGCGGTTACCATTGGCCTACTTATAATGGCGTTTAATATTGCAAGTACAATCTCTGCTTAGTTTGGGCTAGATGCTTTTGTGTGTATGTGGTAGAATACTTTAGCTTAGATTTTACTTTGGATCAGACTTTTTTAAAAGATAAGGTTAGACTCTGTGCAACGATTTGTGTAGCACAGATTTTTTATAACGGCTGTCAAACACACAACACTTGATGCACTGATGAAGTGATCATTACACTATCTGGCAGACGGTGCAACAAAAGTACACATTTACAATCTGTTATATATATATGTCGGAGCGTCAAGAAATAAATGATTGGATTGCAATTTATTTCTGTAATTCGAGTTTCATAAAGCGCCATCTATTGGTTTGTTTCGGAACGTCAAGCGTAAGCTTGAGTGAGGTCGCCATAGAGCCAATGTGTCAGTTGGAGTGACAGTTATAACTGTCAGTGTCTTATTGACGTTATATAAGCGCCGGAGACTCGTGCGCGGACACATTCGGGTGACGAACTCGCTGCGTTACGGATCAAATCAGAGATAAACACAGTCAATCTTTTTTTTTATTTCTCTTGTATTTGCCTATCATTAGTATACGTACAAAATATAATACCACGCCTATATTTTATTGCTTCATCATGTCAAAAGCGAGTTGCCGTATATGTATTACATATGATTATCTCAGTGTATACTTAAAGGTGCTTTAAAATGTGTATTATATTCCAGCATCCCACAATAAAATGATATGTTTAAGTATTATTTGGAGATAAGGAGCCTGTGAGATTGTATGCAAATCGCAGATTTATTACAAAAATCTTGTATCTGACAAGATTTTTATCAATTCTGTTGCAAATTAACCATTTTCTAGAAAATAATTGAGCAATTGTGCAATTGAGCAATTGTCTATCTAGATGCCAAAAAACTCCAGGAAACAATTCCTGGAGTTTTTTGGCATCTAGATAGACACAATTTAATATATGTATCTTTTTAGAGATGGCAGCAAACATTTTAAAGGTTATTTTAACACAAAATGTCAAAATGTAAAGTATTTTTTTTTGGTCATGTTGTGCTGCACGGTTAGATGTCATACATAATCATACACGCTACTTGTATGATTACTGCTTCACTCCGTTGGCTCGTAGCGTGATGTTATATGGCTTATGTTACTACAGGACAAAGGAGCTTTCTAATAATGAAATAAATTTTAATAAGTCCTGTCATTTTCGAGTGTATCTATTTCAAACGAAAATACAGAAAATAAGCCTTAACTCTTTATATTAGTATAGATACTATTATAATAATAATGTACTCCAGACCGATTTCGGTCACGGCGGCCAATCTTAACGGAGATTCGGATTAACGGATTCTGCGCAGGAGATATTATAGTACACAAGCGTATGCGCAAACACAAGTGCACTCTCTGTTCCTTAACTCTTATGATCCGATGGGACGTAATCCGACACGACCGGAGAGAGATCAGGCGCAGGACCAACGGCTTTACGTGTTTTCCGAGGCACGGGGGTGTCCAACACCGCCAACTTCCTAACTCCGGGCTGTTATTGAGATTTTTTAACAGAAAACCCAATAACTTTTTGTTGGCCCGATCCGGGATTCGAACCCAAGACCTCATGCACAGCAGACGCATTCACTACCGCTGCGTCACGGAGGCAGTTATATAGATACTAATATAGTATTATATTATCTGTAGTAGAGACCAGCTTTATTAAGATGTCACCCGGGTTGAGCATATAAAACATTCTACATTTTGCCAACGGCTTCGCTCGCATTAATGTAGGTTAGCTAAGATTAGAAATAGTACTTTTTTTTGCATGAAAGGTATTCTATGTCCTCACGCTTGACAACGTGTGTGCGAAATTTCATGATGATCGGTCGAGTAGTTAAGGCGTGAAAGCGTAACAAACAAACTCACATTCGCATTTATGATATTAGCTAGGAATGTGTAACGTTATGCTGGTGAACCCGCTGTAGAGGCGTGGTTGACCTAGGATTTTAATTGAAATTAAAAGTGAACAATGCGATCAAGAAGCATATATTTTCACTTACAACAGGTGTATAAGAATAAACAGAACAACAATTAAATTCGACTAGATATTTAGTGGTATTTCAGGGCGTGGTTCAAGATGAAGGTTTGTTACGTGGTCCTGGGTATAATGGACCACTTAACTTCAGTAGGCAGCGCAGCAGAAGGAGGCCGGCACCAGGGCGCGTTGCCAACATACATAATAGGGCCGCAGCTGGGGAGGAGAAGCCGATGGAGGGATGAGCACGGCCACTCAGCAACGACTGGTCAGCGTCACAATTGCTATATTTCAGGTGGACATAGGCTATAATGTCCATTTGGTTTGTGCTTAGCAGACATCAATAAGGCCTATTGCAGACAGCAATAGGCCTTCACCCCATGTAATTTAGTACCTAAAACCGTAATTGGATTACATACATACATACATAGATTCACACCTGTTTCCCAGAGGGGTAGACAGAGACTACGGATTTCCATTTGCTACGGGCGTGTATGAGGAATGTGATGAAAGTGAATGAAGCCAGAGAAGTGTGTCAGGATCGTAATTGGATTAATGTGGGTTAAATGCACCATTGGCGATTCCTTCAGGAATACAGGCATGAGGCTATACACGTGTATAGTTATTACATAATGTGATAATTGCGTGGACCATTACGTATGAATGAGAATAAACTGGTTCATGTTTTAATATATTGTCGAGAAAAGAACGAAAAGAAAAAAGAAAGAAAGAAATCGTTATTGCTTTACAGCTTTAAGGTGGGCACAATGTGTAAGAATAAAAACAAATAATAATAATAATATTGTCTTCTGTTTACGCGAATAGTATTCATTGAAATTAAACTGCTATATACGGATTTTATCGCGTTGTTTATTTGACACTTTATTACATAATTTTGAAAACTGTTACACTACTACTATTATTAAACTTTACTAATTTTTAAGCTAATTGAATTATTATTAAACTATTGAAACTATTTAGATTTAATTTAATTTTGCACTTTCCCCGACGTTTCGGTTGCTTTTCAGCAGCCATGGTCACGGGGAGACTAAGATGGTAGTTGTCTCAATGTTCCAGTGTCGTTATTTCAAAGTACCCGAACATAATTTAATCATTGGTGTTTCTATTTACGCAGAATGAGCTCAAAGTATCATGAAGTCTAGCTGTGGTTTGCTTCTTCTTGGGTTTGACTATTTTTACCACCAGCTTGGGATCCAGTAATAAAAATAGTCAAACCCAAGAAGAAGCTCTTGTTAGTTAGAATTTATCCTGACTATTTCCGACATGTATTTTTGTTACATGGATGTATAGTTAATATAATATAATATTCTGTCACATACACACAACACCATCTAGCCCAAACTATGCAGAGCTTGTACTATGGGTACTAGACAATGGATAAACATACATTTTTTTTTTGTAAATACATACATATTATTCATAGAATTGAATTGATTGTATACTTATTAGTAATAGGCTCAAAAAGATATGGGGAAACCGGAACATCAGAAAAGCCACGAAAATTCGGTTAGTCAGAGCGCTAGTGTTTCCCATATTTCTGTACGCCGCTGAGACCTGGACATTGAGAGAGAGTAAGAAAAAGAAGATAGATGCTCTAGAAATGTTGTTAGAGGAGAATGCTTAAGATATCTTGGACCCAGCTTAGAACCAACTTGTCCATTTTATAAGATCTAGATATCAAGCAGCGCCTATCTTCTATCGTACAAGCTCGAATTCTCACTTTCTTCGGGCACGTATCAAGACGTGGAGGTGTCTCCATAGAGCGCCTTGTGGTACAAGGAAACGTCGAGGGCAAACGAGCACGTGGTAGATCGCCTATGCGCTGGACCGACCAAACTAAGGCAGCATTAGACAATGGTCCCTTGTATGAGTGCACCAGAAAGACAAAGGTGCGTTAAGAGTGGCGACGGATTGTCAAGCATGCTACACGACCTTAAGGATGACCACGACCACTCTGTCAAGAGTGAAACGACGTAAAAAAAGAATGTGTAATGTCTCTCACGATACAGTTCTTATGGAAAGTATAGGAGGAGTAATATTTAAATAAAAATAAAACGGAAATCGCAGTGATTAGAGTAGGTAAGCTTACTATAATTATTTTATCACGTTTTGTGGTTAGATCCTCAGACGATACAAAAAACTGTGTAATTCACAGGTAGTTGATCTGAGATTTGCGTTATTGTGAAGGACATAGATGATTAAAAGAAGTAAATATTGTGCTTTTGACCGTCTAACTTTGTTTGAAAGGTATAGACACGAAGTGGCAGGAACATAATGCTTAGGATTTGGCTTAAAAGGGAACCCGGTTGGGTACATAATATCACACACTTAAAGAAGATCTTATCCAAGTTTTAGCCGTGATCTTAGTCGTGAGGTATCTTATAAGCCGGAACCATATATATTATAATCTTATTGCAATTAACCTAAATGCAAATTCAATACCATTAGTAAACTTACTAGCTCATCAATGATACTTCGTGATTAAAATAAATAAATTATTATAAACATAATTTTTTCTTTCTAATATGACGCCTTAGGAATAAATCCTTTGTCGTGGGGGACTCTACAAACATTGAAAGAACGGACACAAAGAACACTCAGACTAGAGGCAACTAATTGTGGGCCTAACAAATTCTTGTTCCGTGTGGGGATCGATCCCACAACATTCAGCGTGACGCCACTGGCGAGGCAACCACTACGCCATCTGTACAATGAATGCGCAGATGTCTTGACTTTGAAACTATTGTTTGTGCTGAACTAGGCTTCTAGACTTGTGTGTCAGTACTAGTAATATCTTGGCAAATTGGATATAGACATTTTAATTAAACTTATATCTTATTGAGGTTGACTACTAAGGTTACTTACATACATACTAACCCTAACTATAATGTTATAAATGCGATTGTGAGCTTGTTTATTTGATAGTTACGCTCTCACGCCTTATCTACTCGACCGATCATCATGAAATTTTACCGAAAAGGACTTAGGGTATCTTTCATCCAGGAAAAAGTACTATTCCCGAGGGTTAGAAATTTACATAACCTGCATATACGCGAGTGAAACTGCGGGAATAATCTAGTGCATAATATAATTTTACGAAATCGCAGGTCGTTTACTGTTCAACCATTACAGTATCTCATAACTCGCTAACTCACTCGACAAGATATAAAAACTTGAAACAAGAACCAGTTTATGTTCATTTAGACGTAATAGTCAACGCGGTTCTTATATTATTTAATAACTACACATCCGAAGAAGAATCCGAATAATCCGAACTATACATCCGAAGGGGTAAGCAGAAATGTACTTCAGCCACATTTAGACACTAAAATTAAACTACTTCATATGGATTTTATCACATTGTTTATTTTGGAAAAACTATTATTACATTATTTTGAAACAATTAAACTACTATTTTAGGGTATTTTAATTATTTAACTATTAAAATTTACGACGTTTTACTTGCTTTTTAACAGCCAGGTTCTTGAGACTAAACTCGATAAAATTCGTTAAAAGTAGTTTAATTTTAATGTTTAATATTCGCGTAAACGTAAGACAAATTAACATATGTAGCTAATTATGGCTATAAGCTCCACATTATACGAAGCGAACCTATTTCCGTTTACGAGGTACAATTCCAGACCCAGGACTACTGATAATTTCTTGACATATAACCTTACTAGATGTGCCCGCGGTTTCTCCCGCGTTTATGATAACTGCGCCGGCCCCGTTGGTCGTAAATAGGCTATCCAAAACTAAAACAATTTTTCAAATCGAACCAGTAGTTCCTGAGATTAGCGCGTTCAACCAAGCAAACAAACTCTTCAGCTTTATAATATTAGTATAGATTAGATTTTGCTCGCGGTTTCGCTCGCGTAAATGTAGGTCAGGTTAGGTTATATTAGTTACAGTACTTTATTCTGGATGAAAGGTACTCTATGTCCTTTTCTGTTCCCCTGAAAACATGTTTGCAAAATTTCATGATGATCGGTCAAGTCGTTAAGGCGTGAAAGCGTAACAAACAAACACACATTCGCATTTATAATATTAGTTAGGATAAGGATATTGTAAATGTCGCATAAAAATGAAAATAAATGTGTAAGTATTAGCGATATGTGAATTATATACATTTCTGTCTTGCTGTTCTTTGAGATGTATTTATAAGTAATGCACTGTTCATTTGATTTTATTTGATTAAACTTAATGTAAGAAACCTGCGCACTCAAAGTCATATATATCATCAGATTCATCAGTTATTAAGATAATTGGCCATGTTTCCAACATAATTGATGCAACAACAAACACGATAATAAAAAAGTAATAAGCAGTTGAGGATTATTGTAAGGATTTTCCCGGATTTGCGTGTGAGTAAAAAAAATATGTGATATATGCGATTAGTTGAACTAATGTTAATTAAGGTTATTATACTTCTTGCTCGGTCTTCTTCTCTTTCTTTTCGTGTGGATAGTGGCCAACCTGTTGTCAAGAGTTGTTCCAGCCGCCCGTAGGCCTCTGACATGGCTTAACGACTGCTGTCAATTTGACAACAACCGGGACTAACTTTTTATGTGCCCTCCGAAGCACGGAGACGCTCAGATAAAATACCACTAAGCGGTCACCCATCTATAGACAGACCGCACCCAACGTTGCTTAACCTCGCTAATCGTTTACCGATCAGTGAGTGCAACTGGCTATGAGCGCCTCCTCTTGCTAGGTAATATGTAGTATATTTATGTCAAATTAAGTAAAGTTTAATTTTGAACATCAGCCGAAATATTGGTGTTACTGATTTGCTTTTCAAGTATAGCCTGACCACCTAAAAGCATTTTAATGCATAATGTACATTGCAGAGAAATTAAATAAAAGGATTACTTACTAAAATCATTTTAAATAAATCGACAATGAGAGTAGTAGAGCCTCGCTGATTTCAGCATGGATGGGCCGGCTCGACCGGGTAAGGACTACCCTCTCACAGAATATCGACGTGAAATAACAGTATTCCTACTATTGTGTTTCGTTCGGTGAGTGAGAGAGCCGGAGGCCCAAGCACCTCCTTTCCTCCTTCCCACTCCTTCTCCTTCCCACTTCCTTTCCTAAAGACTCGGCAACGCGCAAGTGATGCCTCTGGTGTTGCAGGCGTCTATAGGCTACGGTGACCACTTACCATCAGGATGTATGGTTGTTTGTCACATAAGATGTATAAAAAAAAAATACTTTTTAATTGCCTCGTTAAAACAGCTAATTACATTATGCGTGGGAAACATGGGCTATGTTTCATGCGAGCAAAGTGAAGTAGTTATAAGCTACAGATCTTTGATTAGCAACGACTTTATACGGACGTAACTTATTTTATTATTCAAATCAAAACAGGATGCATAAAACACTTTAGATTAGTAAATTAGCTTGTATTGACAAACTTGTTAAGTATCCTGTAATTACGTTTAAAGGTGGGTACTGACCAACGTTACAAGGTGTAATGTAACATTCGCATCGAGCGTGTTACTCATCGAGCATGTTACGCAGTGTCCTTAAAATCGACGTAACGTGCTCGTCAAAACTCTGTGCTCCGTCGCCGCCAGTTCACTCCGAGATGGCCGACAGCGAGGACGTATTGGGAACTTTGATTCTACTTAGTTATTGTTTCATCCAAGTGAAGAAAAAGAAAAAACGTTACTGGACATCAAACTTATTTAAAAATAGAGGCGTATGTGGTGGTTTGTCATTGATAGCAATATTAAAAAACCAAATGATTACTGGACAGTATAAAAACTTTGTACGCATGTCTCCGATTGATTTTGAAGAACTATTGAATTTAATTGGACCAAAAGTACATAAAAACGATACAAATTATAGAAAAGCTATCAGTGTCACGGAACGGTTAGCACTAACGCTTCGTTTTTATGCTACAGGAGATTCCTATACTAGTATGCAATATCTTTTCAAGATATCAAAACAACGAATAGGATTTATAGTGAAAGAGGTCAGCGAAGCCCTTATTGGAGCATTAAAAGAATATGTAAAGGTATGTATTATGTATGTATTAATTCAGAAAATGTAGTCATTACATATCAAATTAAATTAAATCACCAAATTCTGACATAAATTGTTCACTCATAGCTGGTGACCCATAGTCATTTTGATGGGACGTATTTGATGCAGGAGTTTCAGGGCTTTGCTGTGGCTCATAGTCATTTTGATGGGACGTATTTGATGCAGGAGTTTCGGTCTGTGGCATCCATGAGGCTCTGGAAGTTGTTGGTCGTGTAGAGTAGCCTGAATAACTGTAGCTGTTCATTCCATTTCCAACATAGTCATACTCTCCGCGATCAGCACTGAACAATATATTTGATATATAATGCTGCACATGTATTTTTGTTGTCTTTGAATAAGATCGTAATTTATTTGCCAAAAACATACCATAGGCTTCACATTCGTCAGGTCTGTGCGAAGTTGCCTCCGTTTGCTCGGTTCTCTTTTTTAATATATTTAAAGTAGATACCATTATCTCTTCTGGGCTTGGGGCTACTGATTTCTTTCTTTTTGGAGGAGGAGGGCAATCATTGTCGCTTTTTTTGGCAGACGGAGGGCAATCATCAGGCAGTTGTTCTGAAGCACCTTCATGTCCACGTAGCTGAAAATAAATATTAATTATTATTTCAGACGCCAGAAACACCGGAGCAATGGCTGGTTGTAGCAAATGACTATGATACTTTGTGGAATTTTCCACATTGTTTAGGTGCAATCGACGGTAAACATATTTTACTGCAATCACCGATCAACAGTGGCAGTGAATTTTATAATTACAAGGGTTTCTTCAGCATCGTATTACTGGCAGTTGTTGACGCGAAATATAATTTTTTGTATGTAAATATTGGGTGTCAAGGAAGAATATCTGATGGAGGAGTTTTCAACAACTGTGTTTTAAACGAAAAACTAAAAAATAATGCACTAAACCTCCCTCAGCCCACTGCGTTGCCAGCAAGAACAGAAGAAATTCCATTTCACTTCGTTGGCGATGAAGCTTTTGCTCTTTCCCAAAATATGATGAAAGTATATGCAGGATATCATGAACGTGGTTGTAAAGAAAGAATATATAACTACCGACTTTGCAGAGCTCGTAGAGTAGTGGAAAATGTGGTCGGCATATTGTCAGCAGTGTTTAGAGTTTTGCGGAAACCAATGTTGTTAGAACCGAAAACCGCGACATCTGTCGTAACAGCAATAACATCTCTCCACAATTTAAGAAAAATTTAAGAAAAGGTAATAATGCTCATGTATATACCCCTGCAGGTAGTTTTGACGAAGAATTGAACGGCCAGGTCAGATTAGGAAACTGGAGAGAAGGTAACAATGATATGACTAGTATGTTACCCTTGCAAATAAGACCGCGAAGGGCTACAACATCTGCTCACAATATTCGTAATGAAGTTGCTGAATACTGTATTCAGCAAGGGTCTGTAAGTTGGCAAGAAAATTATGCTTAAAATGTACTTACAGTATCTGTTGTGTCACGAGGTGTATTTCTATCCAGTAGAAATAACATGGATTTGTAAGCGAACCAAGTGCTGTGGTAAACTTCATCTGCACCTGAAATTTAATTTGTAATTAATATTGAATTATTTTAAATAAAAAGAAGCACTATACAGATTAATACCGAGTTTATATTGTTTTCCCCACACTAGCTTGGAAACACCTACTTCCCTCACTAATTTCCACCCCCCCCTACTATAACCCGCGTTAAACTTAATAAATAATTACGTACCTTTTCCAGTACCAGTTGATTGTTTAGTTTTCTGTTTTTCCCTCCTCAATGATGCCAGTAAACTTGTCATTTTCTTTTTACAGGCTTCTCTTTCGCTGTCGAGTAACGAAGCCAATCTATCCCAAGCGTCTTCTTTCTTTAATTTGTTATAATGCTCTGGGTGAGCTGGGTTCCACAACAGTGTTTCTTCTTTGTATTTTTCAATAAAATACAAAGTTTTTTCTTTATTCCACTCCATGCTTCTTGAAACTTGATATAATTACGAGAGGAATAACGGGTGATCACTTGCGATGTCCACGTGCGCTCGTGACGACTCGCAACGGCGTACTGACTGAACCGCGTAACAGTCAAAGGATTCGCCAAAAAACCGACAGCCGGGTGGAGCACTCAAAGCGAGCAACGAGCGGCTCGTTGCTCGCTGGTTTTCCCGTAACACGACGTACTGACTGCATGAATGCTCGCTGTGTAACACGTTACATTACGCCCCGTAACGCCGGTCAGTACCCAGCTTAACGAGTAGATTTACAATATTTTTTGTAAAACTATTGCTTTTAGAGTTTAAAAAACTCTTATACAACAGCTTTGTCCGTCCGTCCGTCCGTCTGTCCGTCTGTCTGTTATACAACTTGCAACTCAAGAACCGTAAGAGCCAGTAACTCAGAGCGATTAACGCCATTCAACTCAGCATAGTTGATATACCCCGAAATAACAATGACCTTTGACCTCTGACCTCAAGGTCACGTGATACCATCTTTTAACTCAAGAACCGTAAAAGCCAGAGACTCGCGGTTAACGCCAATCGACTCAGCATAGTCGATATACCACGAAATGACAATGACCTTTGACCTCTGACCTCAAGGTCACGTGATACCATTTTTTTCGAACTCTAAGATTTACGGCATGTCATGGCCGTTTCTCACTTGTTTATTTTAGGATTCTGTATGGAAACTTTGAAACCAAACGAAAGTTGAATTGGTTTAAGAATAAAAATGAAGACAGTTTACATGATGTAGCTCTAACGTTCTTGAAGATATGTGAAGTCTGCCAACCCGCGCTAGGCCAGTGTGGTAGACAATGGACTAATCCTTCTCACACTGACAAGACGCTCGTGCCCAACAGTGTGACAGTTTCATATACTGTCACACTGCTGTGCACGGGCGGATATTATTATGTTTGACGTTTTGACAGATTTTTGTATAGAATCGAGAATATTATGGTAAATTCTCAAACATACAGGTATTTTCACGATGTTTTCCTTCACCGTTAAAGCAAACGATAATTAACTATTCAATACGCACAGTACTTCGAATGGTCAGAATTTTGAAGAAGAAGAAGCCCCTGGGATCGAACTCGAGACCTCTGCGTTGCAGTCTAATGGCCTCCCACTATGCTATCGTTGCCTTTGGGTCATACTTATTGGGCAGATAAATTTATCTGAAGAGTGACGAGAATGGACAGAATTAGGAATGAATACGTAAGAGGTAGTATGAAAATGGTGCCCATAGATGAGAAGGTGAAAGGAGATCGTTTGGCTTGGTATGGACATGTTATGCGAAGAGATGATACGTATGTAGGTAAGCAAGTGATGGATATGAGGGTAGAGGGACGAAAAGGGAGAGGAAGGCCAAGGAAAAGATGGATGGACTGTGTGAGGATGGATATGAAAGGAAAAGGGGTAAATGATCAGATGACGGGTGACAGAGAAGTATGGAAGCGAAGGACATACTGCGCCGACCCCAAATAAATTGGGACCAGGGCAAGAGAATGACTGATGATGCACTGAACCCTCAGTATACCAGTCCGATTCACACTTAATTGCTTTTATAAGAACATTATAAAACAGGTACAAAAACAGTAGGTAGGTATGTCTAATCGAGTTAGATATTAATGAATGACGGAAATTAGTATTTTTTGCAATAAGTGACCTTTAAAAATGTCTTAAATTACACCCAGTCATTCGTTTAATTAAGGATAGTTAAATGGTTATATTGGATCAATAGGCTTACCCCGCGTGTATCTCACGAAAATTTATTCCGGGATAAAAATAGTAAGATTAAAAAACTCAATACTCAATACTCAATTGTTTATTGCGTTCCACAATGTACAATTGAGTATTGAGTATTTTATAGTATAAGATCCTCCATATCGTATTTGTAATCCTAAGAAGGAGCCTGACCACGAGCGCAGGCGATATTATTGTGTACAAGTGTGTGCGCAAGCACAAGTGCACTTTACTTCCTTCTCCACGACTGCACGGATGGCTTAGTGGTTTAAGCGGTCACCTTGCCGCTGCCATTGCTGAGTGTTTTGGGCTCGATTCCCACACGGGCTTATAATTTGTGTAATCCACAATAAGTTGTTCTGAGTCATGGTGTTTTTGTGCCCGTTGTTTGAATGTTTGTAAAATCGCACGAGACACAGGACCTAATCGCAGTGCGGTAGTCTTTTTTAAAAACTAATCCTTCATAGTACAATGGGATGGCAATCCGATACAAAAGCAGTCAAAGTCAAAAATAATTTATTCATTTATGTTACAAAGTAACGCTTATGAATATCAAAATTTATTGGTTAGTGAGTTTACTAAGATCGGAGAGAGATCAGGCGCAGGGCTAACGACTTTACGAGCTTTCTGAGGTACGCCATTGCAACATCGTCTGCCTAACAACAGCTTCCTACCTTATGGGCTATTGTTGAGAATTTTTTGACAGAAAATCCCAATAATTTTGTTATTCAAACGAGCACAGAAGTCACATTCTCTACCACACCGAAACCAAGGCAGTATTTAGTGAAACTCAAAGATTTTAATCATAGATCCTAATCTTATTTAGATTATGACAATTATCGCCTGCTCCGTGCCTCGAAGAGCACGTTAAGCCGTCGGTCCCGGCTGCCATGGACATCTATGGCAGTCGTTATTGGTAAGTCAGTGCCCTATAATATCCTGACACTAGTGTAGCCTTAGGGTATCGTTAGCCTTCGGGTTGCGGTGGTCAGGTGGCAGCCGCTCAGTGTAAAAACCGATATCCAGTCAAATCCGGTTAGACCAGAAAAGCCACCCCAAGTGATAAGGGAATAATAAAGGCTAGGGAGCAGAAAGACTAAGAACAGGGCGCTCGCACATTAGGTTGAGAACATTAGTATACAATTTTCAATATGAGTGAGCGTGATAATACTACATTAATAATTCAGATGTCATGTTGGTATTGTGTGTAGGATTATAACATATAATAATAATTATGTTGTATATAATTTTGCAATATAGGTATCTCATTTTAAGGGCCTCCTATGCGCCAATGACCTTGAGCGTTTAACGTTTGCGACTCACTTCTAAACATTTTACGACAATTTACTGCCACATAGTGAGATGTAGCTGTACTATGATAATTTACAGACAATCCAAAATAAAGAAATTGTCCTATACTACTATTAGACTAATTCTAAACTATTTATTATCTTAGGTTCATACACTCAAAGATTGATAAAATTACGTAAATATACGAGAGCGTTTTGGGGAAAAAATTGCATGCGTCCATCCGTCACAAAGGCTGGCGCCGTATGCCGCCCGTCGCCCGCGCAGAGACCTGCTAGAATGATTCGACCGAAAAATCGAGAAAAACAAATTTTTAAATGAAAAATCATCGTAAATAAAAAAATAATTGCACACGATTTACAATAAATGTATTCTCTACATATAAATGTGAGTTTTATATTCATACTTCTACAGATGAGGAAGTTTATACATAAACTTTGTGAAATCAATCATTTTTAATATTGCTTGTATATCTCATAAAAAATAAAATATAAATAATATAAATGTATGGAATTAAAGTTTATAAATCGAAGTATTGTTTAAATGTTGTTTGAGAATTTTGGAACATCATTTAAGGTACTAGATACGTGTTGTAAATCGTGTATTTTTTACGTTCTGTGGTAGGAGGCCCTTAATATTGCTATGTGCTGGGTTCGACGGATAAGAATATTAACAATATTACCGACTAAAACACGTTTTATTCAGACACACAATTAAATTTAAAACACAACAAACACTATACCACACTTTTTCACTGTACTACTTCAAACTCCGTAGTATTTCCGCTTCCGTTCGCTTCGATGAACACTTGACCGCTTACGATTGTAAACTGACTCGGCGGTGCGCGTGCGCCCTATTTATACGCGGCTAAAGCGCTTCTAGAGCTTTCTAGCAACGCCACTCCCGGTATGTTGACAGTACGATGATTCGAGAAAGTACCAGCGTCTTCTCTATGATTCTCGTAAGCATACCTACTACGTAATTCCGTAAGATGTCAATAGATGGCGGTGTAAATTATTAGACGGAACTGCCGAGTCTTTCCTACAATGCCGAGAGATGTCACTGGGCGTAACAATATCTTTGTTGTATATACATAAACGCGCATGTATATAATTATATTTAATTGAACTGTATACTTACCTAATTATTAACTTATTATGTAGGACATCGCCTATAATTAAGTGGTTTCCTATAATTAAAACGCACGAGGCTATATAATTGATGTAAATTAATTTGAATGTGCTTCCTATGTGTAATTATTGTTGGAGATAATATACATAATTATATATAGTAATATCAGCCCTGTATTAAACTGTCCCACTGCCGGGCCTCTTCTTAGTGTGAGAAGGGTTAGGCCATAGTCCACCACGCTGGCTCAGTGCGGGTTGGTGGGCTTCACATATCTTCGAGAACATTATGTAGAACTCTTAGACATGTAGGTTTCCTCACGATGTTTTCCTTCACCGTTAAAGCAAGCGATAATTAACTATTTAATACGCATATAACTTCGAACTTACGCGCCTTGGGTTCGAACTCGAGACCTCTGCATGGCAGTCCAACGGTTTCCCACTAGGCTATCGCTGCTGATAGACTGGAGATAATATAAATAAATAACTAGTTAGAAAGGTGATAATTTTTAATTTAGTATGCTATGATTATTATGATGGCGGCCTCGATGGCGTAGTGCTTAGGGTAACCGACTGCCACGCCTGAGGTCGTGGGTTCGATTCCCGCACAAGTCAAACATTTGTGTGCATGGACATGGATGTTTGTCATGGTCTGGGTGTTTCTATGTATAATATGTATGTATTTACAAAAAAAGTATATACATATGTATGTTTATCCATTGTCTAGTACCCATAGTACAAGCTCTGCATAGTTTGGGCTAGATGGTGTTGTGTGTATGTGATAGAATATTATTATTATTAAGATTTGACTGAACCGATGGCGGAGTTAAGTGGTCGCCTCCCAATTGCCACTGCGCCGAGTTTTGAGGGTTCGATCCCCACACGGATCAATAACTTGTGTGATTCATAAATGATTGTTCCGAGTCTGGGAGTTCTTTGTCTCCGTTGTTTGAATGTTTGTAAGGACCCCCGCGACATAGGAGATATTCCAAGTGCGGCTCATGTCGCTTTAAAATAACTCACAATAATAAGTGTAGATAATTTTTTTTTCATGGGCTTTTTATTAAAGAAATTTGCTTATCTACCGTAATGCAATTAAGAATATTAGTTACTTCATTGATTTCTATCACGGATGTGAACGTTGTAAGTTATGTTCAAGATTGGGATCGTATGCATAACTTTTTAACCCATGTAGTTTCTTCTTCACAATGTAGAAGCGATGCCGGTGCAGCGCTAGTAATTGCGACTGCTGAATTATCGTGCATCAGATCTTGTGTACGATTCCCTCGTCGGGCAGTGTTAGGATATTGCCTTCAAGAGATTTTCACTAGAAGCAAGGAAGAACTCTGCGTGATAGATGGTAATAAAGCAACATAATTCGATGTACACTTGCAAGATTTCGATAGTCTTTATCTTTTAAAATTATAACAAATCTTTGTTTCTATAGCAGTCATAGTCAAAATATAGTTGATATAATTACAGTTCATAAAAAAATACTAATTTGAATTTTTAATACATTAAATACTTTCACACATTTGTTATAACTTCAGTTACTTATGTTGGTGACTGCACCTAAGCTTGCTTGCGTTTTGTGTGTAAAATACTTCTGCCAACTCTTTTGCAGGCATAGTCGTGAGACTACTTATATAGGTATGTATGTGCCACATTATTATCGCACCATACTCATATTATAACAAATTGCAGATAATTACCGATACAGGAAAATAACAATACATTACTTCACTGGTATTCTGGTATTCACTGGTAGTCCGCAAATTGCTCGCAATTTTATTTGCTTTGATGATCCCTGATTTTCCTGAACGCAGTTGGATGATCGTAGTATAGATTTCTCTTATCACAGGTATTTACTAACATATTATATTCTTATCTTATGTGGGGGCCAGTCAGTGTAGACCGGACTGGGACTTCAACCCAGTGGGATCTTTTGTGTCGACACTCTCCCAATAACGACTGCCATAGATCTTCATGGCAGCCGGGACCGACGGCTTAACGTGCTCTCCGAGGCACGGAGCAGGCGATAATTGTTAATCAATACGCACATAATTTCGAAAAGTCATATAACTTCCGAAAGTCAGAGGTGCGCGACGTGGGTTCGAACCCGAGACCCTCTGCATTGCAGTCTGTTGGTCTCCCCACTGAGCTATCGCTGCTCATTAACATATTATATTAGGGAAATACCTGGCTCTTTGGGAGGCTTATACGGAGACATGGGTCCAGTGCGAAGAGGCTTCGAGAGTTTTAATCAAAGGTGTGATGGAACATCTACCCTAGTCGTAACAGGCGTAGGACTATTGCTACGTATGGATTCTAATATACATATATGTATGTGCTATGGGTATGGGTGTGCGATGGACCGGTATATTGGTAACTATGGATGAAAAACGGCGTCGGCATAGTTCAGATTATTATTAGCTGTACTTTAAGCTGCTAAACTGTGAAAAGCACATCCAAATCCGTTCAGTGGTTTTTGCATGATGCTCAAACAAACAGATAGGGATCAAAAATTTTGTTGTCTTTTTTTTATACTGCTAAAGTGGCAAAAATGCATACGGTCCACATGATGGTAAGTGGTCACCGTAGCCTATGGACGCCTGCAATACCAGAGGCATCACTTGCGTGTTGCCGACCTTGTGAAAACCATTTGAGGCCTTTTTTGAAGAACCCTATACTGTAGTCTTGTAGGAAAACTTGGGCAGGGAGTTCATTCCACAACCTGAGCGTCCGCGGGAGAAAATTTCTTTGGAATCGCTTGGTGCGGCACCAATAATAATAATAATATTCTACCACATACACACAACACCATCTAGCCCAAACTAAGCAGAGCTTGTACTATGGGTACTGGACAATGGATAAACATACATATATACTTTTTTTGTAAATACCTACATATTATACATAGAAACACCCAGACCAAGACAAACATCCATATTCATGCACACAAATGTTTGACTTGTGCGGGAATCGAACCCGCGACCTCAAGCGTGGCAGTCGGTTACACTAACCACTACGCCATCGAGGCCGACAATTGTTAGTCTTGTGTCTGGACACAAGACTTATAATTTGCGCACAAACTTGTGCATTAAACATTTCATGGCTTGAACAACTCTCGACAACAGGTTGGCCACAAACCACACGAAAAGAAATATGGGCAATGTCCGCTATGATTGGTCTGGAGGACATTATTATTACTACAGGAGACAGCTATCATATAAATTTATTGATCAGTATTGCAATACACGTGAGGGCAGGGCGTGGCCTGAGGGCGTGAATAAGTATAAATATTTTGCACTCCGTCATGTCTTTGCAGCAAGCGCATCATGGCATTGACTAAATAATTAGAGAAAATGCTCTCTTATATGTATTACAAACTTTCTACTTCAGTTTTTTGACTGCTTAAGAGGTCGCCTCGCTACTGCAACTACGCTGAGTGTTGTGGGTTCGAATTCCACACGAGACAACACTTTGTGTGATCCACAAATGGTTGTTCCGAGTCAGGGTGTTCTTTGTGTCCGTTGTTTGAATGCTTGTTAAGTCTCCCACGACACAGGAATTATTCCCAGTGCGCGAGTTGCATTGTTAATTAAAATAAAACCATAAATAAACAAGTGAGAAACGGCCATGAATTGCCGTAAATCTTAGAGTTCGAAAAATGGTATGACTTGACCTTGAGGTCAGAGGTCAAAGGTCATAGTCATTTCGGGGTATATCGACTATGCTGAGTCGAATGGCGCTAACCGCGAGTCTCTAGCTCTTACGGTTCTTGAGTTGAAAGATGGTATCACGTGACTTTGAGGTCATAGGTCAAAGGTCATAGTCATTTCAGGGTATATCGACTATGTTGAGTCGAATGGCGTTGACCGCGAGTCTCTAGCTCTTACGGTTCTTGAGTTGAAAGTTGTATAACAGACGGACGGACGGACGAACAAAAGCTGTTGTATAAGAGTTTCTTCGAACTCTAAAAAACGAATAGTTATCTCTTCAATACATATCGCACTCTGAATTAAAGACCGACTTAACTCGAAATTTGGAAGTAAGGCAATTTTAACTCTAATTGCGTGACTATAAATTCTAATATTATAGTTATGTCAAGTAATTGCAATAGAGTTTAAATTTGCTTAATCCAAAATACATATACTCTGTTTAATTAAGAGTGCGATATAATCAGACATTGTTACATACTTTAATTTTATTACAACGCCAACTTAGCTCAACTTTTATATGACATATTTTAATAAACACAAGATTTTGCCCGTGGCTTTGTCCGCATAATGTAGCTTATGTCAATTTTCTCTCTTTGGGAAATCTGAATTCTTGGAAGAAAGATACCATATTTCCTTTTCTGTTCCCTTGATAACGTGTATGCGAAATTTCATGATCATCGGTCGAGTAGTTATGGCGTAAAAGCGTTACAAACAAACGAAGTCACATTTGCATTTATAATATTAGTTAGGTTATGTTAGTAGCAATCCGGGCGCAGCAGGGCGCGAGACGACCTCCAGCCACCCTGAGTAGAAGCCTGCGGACGGTGGACCCATTGGGGCCATCCATCGCCCGATCAGCGCAAATATGAGTAGGCGGCGTTCGTGTTCCACGCACGATGTCGATGTCGGAAAGGGGACTAGGTCCCCCGCTTTGTTGTCGGGACCAGGTTCCCCAATTGTGTGTGTCAATTTTTGTTGTATGTTTGGTGAATTTGTGTGATGATTGTGTTGGACCCGCCACGTCCATCGGCCGGTCAAACCTTTGACGGGGTCGTGATTTGAATGCGAGAGCGATCCGCGCGGCCCCACCATAAAGGTGTGAGGAACACCGCGGTGGTTTTAGTCGGTTCAGCCCAAATTTCTATCATATGGGCTAGATCCCGACATATCCCCATCGCCCGCCCCAAAACCGGCGATGGCAAATGCGATTTGCACAATTACACGCGTGAATAAAAAAAAGTTAGTAACAATAGAAATAAAGTAATAAATTTATTTTTATGAACACAACAATTCACACTTTCAAAAGAAAATAAATTGTCGTGAGAACAAATGGAACAGTCTAACAATCGCTTCCTGAAAAATAAGTAACACATTCATTAACCTCTTTTAAACTGAATTATGACTCAAAAATAGTATCTTAATTAATTTTATAAATGCGAATGTGAGTTTGTTTGTTTCGATTTCATTCCTTAACTACTCGACCGATCATCATGAGATTTTGTCAGGGATACAGAAAAGGACAAAGAGTACCTTCCATCCAGAAGAGATAAGTTTAACCAAATCTACATTTATGTGAACAAACTCGTGGGCAAAATCTAGTCTCTTTTATAAGCAGATATTTAAATCACAGACGTCTGTGATTTATATCTTTGCTTATAAAAGAGATATTTTCTCTGTCACTCTCGCACCATACCTAGATCGTAGGCAAAACTTCTGAGATTTCTGCGTGGCAGTATAAAAGAGTTTTAAGATATAATATAAATAAAGCTATATTCTTTCTTAAAAAATGACATCACTCGCACTTGGAATACTTTCTATGTTGAAGAGAACTTAAGACTGCGCCAAGCGTAAGACGCGGTTGGACTGAATGACAGAGCTCGATTTTCAAATTGGCGCGCGGCCGCCATAGTAAAATTGTATGGAGGATTTGAAGTGCTTTTTTGATAAATATGTATCTTTATTGTCGACCAATAACTTAATTATTTGGGACGGACAAATTGTAATATAAGTATTTATGTTTCGTTTTAGCTGTAAGATAGGATAGATTTCTACTGTTATAATCTAAAAATCACGTAACACTAGCTTACGTTTTTGCATTTTTCGTGCAAATTTACGTAATTTTGTAGGCGAAAATATTTATTATTTTAAATTTTTTACGGAGTAATTGTAAACACATTTATTGTTATGGTAAATGTATATTTTATATTTGTATTAAACAAAAAGTGTTGATTTTATTTACTTAACTGTGACCGCCGGTTTGGCACATTTCGCTCGGCGCAGTCTTAAAAGCGCCGTAAAATCGAGCGATAATTAACTATTTAATACGAGAGACTCCAACCTATATCATATAATATATTGCCGTCATTAGAAAAAAGTCGTATATAACTTCTTTTTTCGTTATTCACATTTTTGCATATTTGGAGTCAATAAAAAAATATGCAATAGCGCACAGATTTATAAAAAACAAAAAATTGGCAATTACGTCTTTTTCCCTTATGACGGCAGTATACACTTGTTCATGTTTGCTAACATAGTCGACAAGATATGAGTTTTTTATTTTTCATGATCAGCCAATGCTTACATTACTAATAATCGATGTATTGTTTTCACCTTGTAATATAGTTTACACACATGCAATGTTCGAGGCCGGCGCTATTTGATCGCATGAGCTCCTTAAGTCTTTATTAATTTCAATTGTACAAAGGCATATCTATTAATGTGTCTATTTTTGGCTGTCATACTGAAGTATCCGATGTGCAGACGTTGCTTTAGATCGAGCTTTATACATTTGTTACAATATAAGACATCTATACTTATATTTAAAACAGGAAAGATTTGATTTTTTGTTTGTTTGTTTGTATCGATTTTAATCAAAAACTACTCAACCGATTTGAAAAATTCTTTTATCATTAGAAAGCTATATTATTAACGAGTGACACATGCAATATTTTATTTTTAAAAAGTAATGTTACTAATATAACCCAGCCTAACCTACTTTTGCGCGAGCACACAAGCTAGTGTAATAATAATGTGACTGCACATATGGTGCAGTGGTTAAGTGTTCGTCTTGTCAGTGCCACTGCGTCAACTGTTGTGGTGTTCAATCCCCACACCGGACAAAGACAAGACAAGGACAAGAGGCGCTCATAGCCAGTTGCACTTACTAATTGGTAAACGATTAGCGAGTTTAAGCAACGTTGGCTGCGGTCTATCTTTAGATGGGTGACCGCTTAGTGGTATTTCATCTGAGCATCTCCGTGCTTTGGAGGGCATGTAAAAAGTCGATCCCGGTTGTTGCGAAATTGACAGCAGTCGTTAAGCCACGTCAGAGGCTTACGGGCGGATTGAACAACTCTTGACAACAGATTGGCCACTAACCACACGAAAAGAAGAAAGAAGTCGAACCGGACAAAAACTTGTGGGTGCACAAGACGAGATGCTCAGATGACATACCACTAAGCGGTCACCCATCTATAGACTGACTGCACCCAACGTTGCTTAACTTCGCTAATCGTTTACCGATCAGGGAGTGCAACTGGCTATGAGCGCCTCAATGCTGCTATTAAAATTCCTTGACGGAATAATCTAACCACAATTGTCTCGATCCGGTAATCGGACCCGAGCCCTCATACTCAGCACTTTCATTCTCATATTCAATACCGCTGCGCCATCGAGGCAGTTTTATATACTTGACTAATCTAAATTGGTTTCTGAATTGAGAATCACATGTTAAGAACGACTTAGACTTTATTTAAGTATTGTTATATTTACCCATAACACAAGTTAGATCTTATTGGGTACCAGAGTTCAACAAAAACACTTTGTTTGTTGTTTATAAAATATTTATTCATAATTCATTTATTCATTTGCGAATATGGGTATACATTTGCAGGTCTTATTAGCTGAAACAATTATTGGTCTTTCACCATATTCAACCATAAGGCATGCAAAAGAAAAATAAGAGAGAATAGACATTGTAATTAACATTAATAATAATACTACATATCTAAAAATAGCAATATTAATACTTAATGTAAATCTGCCATAATAATTTCTTAAAATTTCAAAATAATTTCAAGTGATAATAATAAAATTATAAAATGTCATACAATTATAAAATAAAATTATATTCTGTCATACAATGATAATAAAACGTCATAGCATGAAAAAAAAAGGATGATGCCAAATATTGACAGACTTATAACTATTTTTATGCTTGTCCTCTGAGAACTCTTAAAGCAAATAATAGCATTTGACTACAAGCAGTTTTTGAAGACGCCTTTTAAATAGATGTACCTATATTTTCAATATTTTTTAAAATTTTTCGTAGTTTATTATATACATATGTGTGGTGCAATATAAAAAAAGCTTCTGTGCATTGTTTCTCCAATATTATTTGTAAGTGTAATTGTAATTTTTTTGGTAAGAAAATTATAATTTTTATTATATTTCAAAATTTGTTTAACTCCCTCTTTTGAAGGGGTAAAGGCGTGTCATGCGGGCCAAGACCAAGCATGGCACGTTAAATGAAGTAAGTTGATGATATGGATGATGATGTTAGAAATTTGCGTGTGATGCGGCACGTGTTCAGAATCGAGGCTTTTTGCAATAGTTGTAGTGTGTGTATAGGCATGTGTAAGATGTCAAGGCTTTGAGTGAGTGTTTTGGGTTATACCAGTTGATTATTATTATTTAAATATCCTTTTTTTTCCAAAAATAGCAGCGATAGCTCAGTGGGGAGACCAACAGACTGCAATGCAGAGGGTCTCGGGTTCGAACCCACGTCGCGCACCTCTGACTTTCGGAAGTTATATGACTTTTCGAAATTATGTGCGTATTGATTGACAATTATCGTCTGCTCCGTGCCTCGGAGAGCACGTGAGCACAGAGAGCCGTCGGTCTCGACTGCCATGAACATCTATGGCAGTCGTTATTGGGAAAGTCAGTACCCTCTAATATCCTGACACTGGTCTAGCCTAAGGATATCGTTAGCCTTCGGGTTGCGGAGGTCAGGTGGCAGCCGCTCCGTGTAAAAACTGATATCCAGTCAAATCCGGTTAGACTAAGAAAAGCCGTCCCCAAGTGACTCGGGAATAATAAAGGCTAAGGGAAAAGAGGATCCTTTTTTTTCCAAATCAAGTTTTCCTAAACTGTAATACAATTTAAGTAGGTTTTGTTCAGTTTCAGGTTAGGTTCAACATCATATACTTAATTTACTTACTTTAAACAAATGTGTTCAGCTGTATACCACCATTCACGTCTTAATCTAAACATATGTATATTCTCTAGTGTCAATTATTACGACAGCTGTACACTGTCAGCCAAAATACAGGCTGTTGCCTAGTTTGGTAAAAAGTCTCAGTACCTTTTAATGAGATACATACTGTATAGTTAGTGTTTAATAACCATGTACCCACAGTGAATGTATTCTCTTTTGTGTCAAATAAACTTTTCTTTTTCTTTTAAGTAATTTCTCAGTTAATAGTGGTTTGATGAAATTCGATTCTGGAAAGTATTTTGGGAGAATTCAGTTGAGGTTCGTTACTTTTTCATTTAATAATAATATCTATTAAATATATCTTAAATACATTCAGTGTCGTCAGCAAGTTTTTATCTATAGATTAATCATCATACTACAAGAGTTTTTTTTTAAAAGACTTCTCCCTATCTACGAGTAATTCCTGTGTCGCGGGGGACTTTACAAACATTCAAACAACGGACACAAAGAACATCCAGACTAAGAACAACCATTTGTGGATCACACAAATTTTTGTCCCAATTCGGACCAGTAGTTCCTGAGATTAGCGCGTTCAAACAAACAAACTTTTTAGCTTTATAATATTAGTATAGTTACAAGGTACATAAACGGGGTAAGATATGACCACGCCTTATGGTTACTTGTTGTATTTATACTGTTCTTCGAATTTGTATAAAATGAAATAACGGTTTTGGAATGCTCAGTAAACACAAATTTGAATACAATTACATATCACTCGCTCGTTTAGATGTATTTAGGCCTACAGAATTCCTTCGATATATACAATACATTACATTATATATTTAATTTGAACATTTAGTTACACTTTAAATATCACAAAAAATATATATAAAATTGCACAAAATTTAATTTTATGTGATATTCAAAGTAAAACATTTATTATTAAATTCACTTGTTTTATAAACTTACTTGTTTCAAAAACGGCGTGATCCGTGATTTTGACATTAAAACACTTCACTTAAAATAAAATTAAAATATACAATTTTGTATTTGTATAAAATATCACAAATATATATAAAATTTGAGGCAGAATTTTAAAATTGAATTTAAGTATCACAAGAATATATAAAATTAGGTACGTATTTTAAACATTGCAACAGTACTACATCGCGTCGTAGTGATATAATTGCAACTGAGCGAATAAGACCCCGTTCTTAGGCTAATGAATACATCACGAAACACATTTGATTATAAGCTTTATTCCCTTGTACTAGAGCTGCTTTTACAATGCAATATAAATGTATCATACAAGCTTATTTCACTCAACCGGTTTACATTTCTGTGCAAAATGTTTTTCATCGAGATGCTCTTACGCAGACAGAATGCAAAGCTTCCTATAAAAAGTTGCAGAGGAAAACGTATGTTTTTTTTTATGCCTCCATCTCGTAAATTAACCATAAATAATAGTTGTTTATGGTACACATACGGGGAGGAACATTTTCCTTGACATGTGGTTGATTGCATTGATCTGTAAGTCTAATCAAAATGGCTATGACGCACGTGGTATAACTATGTATAATGATATAGAATTATTACTAACTATTTTATTAAAATTTTCTTTAGATACGACGCCCGCACAATGTGTGTCACTACAAGTCTTTTACAAATACCGAGGAACTTTACAAATATACGATTGACGGACACAAATTTGTAAGTAAAGTACACCTAGACTCCGATCAATATTTGTGAATCACTCAAATAATATAATTGACCCGTTTGGGATTTAACTCCACAGCATTTGCACGGTGGCAGTACTGGCACCGGCGAGGTAACTACTTGGATAATTTTTATTCGACTACTGTTATATCTCACTGCTGACGAAGGCTATTAAATGTTATAATATGATATAGGGAATTTACAAGGCCAAGAAAACGGGATTTTTATATCCCCTGTAGATATCTAGTAGTTTTCACGCCAGGTTTCTACTTCAAGGAACAAGTCATTTTACCAACGACGTTTTTTTTTTTATTTTTTTTTTATACTCTAATAGGCTCGCGTTTGACCGCGATCTCACCTGATCTTAAGTGTAGATGCAGTCGAGTCGACGATGGAGCACGCTTGCCTAGAAGATACCTATTCACTCGCGACTTGAAGACACCCAGATTGTACTCATCGGGAAACACAGACTTAGGTAGCGAATTCCACTCCTTAGCGGTACGCATTATAAAATTGGAAGCAAATCGCTTCGTGCGTAAATGTGGTATATCCACCATGTACCTGTGTCGCTGGCCTGATTGTCTGGTCGTCCGATGGTAGAATGGGGAAGGAGGAATCAAATTATGCAGTTCCTGTGCACACTCTCCGAAATGTATCCGATAGAAAACCGAGAGACTAGCAACCTTACGACGATGCTCCAAGCTTTGGAGTCTTGTGTTGACCAATTGGTCATCGCCGATAAGTCTCCTGGCCTGTTAATTTATGACACATATTCTAAAATTATCTTGAAAAATATGTCAGAATTTAACTGTCCGTAGCTAAAACAATTCTTCCTAGATATAGAACCCGAGTCTAAGGCACTTCCCTTCGGTATATTCCGCCGCAGTATACAGTCAACTAAAGACAAAACAAATCTGTTCCTCTTATAAACATACGTTCTGTACATCAAATAGGGTTACCACGTTTTCTTCAGGAAAAAACCTTATACCTTACCTTTTTATTTTTATACCTATTTCTTTTTATTGAAATTAAACTACTATATACGGATTTTATCGCGGTGTTTATTTGACACATTATTACATAATTTTGAAAATTTGTTACACTACTATTAAACTTTACTAATTTTTAAGCTAATTAAATTATTATTAAAACTATTTAGATTTAATTTAATTTTACATTTTCCCCGACGTTTCGGTTGCTTCTCAGCAGCCATGGTCACGTATATAGTAGTTTAATTTCAATTAATAATATTCGCGTAAACAGAAGACAATATTATATTTCTTTTTATTTTATGTTATTTTCATATGTGTCAAATAACAATATTTTTTCCATTTCTTTTTTTTATAGATGCTAGATTTAGCCCGCGGATTTTCTCCAATGTAAATATATTTTGCTCGTGGATTTATCGGTGTGGAATATATGTATTTCGCCCATGATGTTATTTATATTAATTATCTACGCTTTAACTAAACAAAATTAGTGGATTTATTTATCAGGTTCTAAGTTGAACTTAACACGCAGCAGGGGTACACAAGGTGGACCGACGACCTGGTAAGGGTCGCGGGAAGCGGTTGGATGCGGGTGGCCCAAGACCGGTCTGTGTGGAAAACCTTAGGGGAGGCCTATGTCCAGCAGTGGACGTCTTTCGGTTGAGATGATGAAGTTGGACTTGTAAGCTACCAATTTGATAACTATTTAAATGCTACCTAAAGTAAGTAAAGTTTATTAAGTTTTTACATAAAGCAACTAATGCTTTATGTAAAAACTTAATAAACTATTTCAACATTATTTTGTGTTGAAAATTTTCTAAATAATTATCATATTTTTTTTTAAATAAAGTTTAATTGGAAGCCTCGTTACTGTTTAAAATAGCATGGATTTATGTAGTATTTTAGTACCTAATGCAGTTTAATATAATATATTATATTTATATTATTATATATATATATATTTGTATATTTTTTAAATTAAAAACTTATCTCATAATCTACTTATAAGTATAACTAATGCAATGAGCAAGTTTCCACCTGGCCTAAATACGTAGCTAGCATGTTCTACAGCACTCTAAATTATCTTCTGAGAGTATACCACAAGTTTTAGAGTTAAAAAAAAAATTGTTGATCGGTTACAGCGCTTTTTAAGAATATGACTAATTATTTTAGTTTACAAAACATTAGTACATATAGTTATAGTTAATTCACGTCGGTAGTGCAATAGGTGGGATACGAACCTGCGACCTATCTATCTAAAGTCTTATCTATTAGGCTTCCACACCTTTCTGTAAATTTCACAATTGTAAAATCTGACTGACTGCCTCAGTGACACAGCCGTTTATATGACACTGCTATGCACGAAGTCCTGAGTTCAATGTGTGGGTGTCTAAATATTATGGCTTCTAGGCGGAATATCAAGATAAAAAATTCACCAGATTTTAAGTGAGAAATCCAGCAATACAATTCCGAAAACCGTATCCAATTTCGTCCAGTAGTTTTTGCGTGATGTACAACGTACGTACAACGTACAAACGTACAAACGTACAACGTACAAACATACAGCCAGATAACATTTCTGAAAATAATAATTGTTATAACTTCTATAGCTTATATAAATATCTCCTATGTAAAGATATCGACCAGTTACAATTTTTTAATACATATATTATATACTCTTGTAGTATATTGTTTTTGCCATAAATTGTGTTTATAAGGAAGCCGATATGTTTTAGTTTTTTATTAATTAGTAATTTAAATTATAATTAGTTCGCAGGTACATGTTGTAAATTTAAATTGCTTAATTATGTCGGTAAGATAAAATATTGCTGCCTCATTCCTATGTTTGTAATTATTAATAGTATACTGCTGCGTCAATATCATGCCATAAATTTTATAATAGGCAGCTCACTGTGAAGTGTAGGGTTCGATTTCTGACTCGGGCAAGCGGTTTTTATTCGTAAATAGCGGTGGTAGCCCAATGAATAAAGGTACTTGCGATCGAAAGGTCGTAAGTTCGAATCCCAACCGTAGACTGGACTGGAATGCCACGCCGAGCACGCATCTCTGACATTTCGAAGTTACGTGCGTATTAAAATAGTTAATTATCGCTTGCTTTAACGGTGAAGGAAAACATCGTGAGGTAACTCGCATGTCCGAGAGTTCTCCAACCTGCATTGGGCCAGCGTGCTGGACTATGGCCTAACCCTCTCACGCTGAGAAAAGGCCAGGCCATGCTCAGCAGTGGGACAGTTTAATACTGATATTATTATGGCACGTTTCCAATTACTTGGGACCTAGACCATAGATGTCGAAACGTGTGTGCAATAGACCTTGGCCTTTCCCTACGGGGATGTCTAGTAAGATTTAGGCGACATGTGGTAGCTTATTACGAAAACATTACTCGTATTAATGCTAAATGGCCTTGCTTTATCGCATACTTAAGTAGCATTTGAATTACAAATCATTAAGTATAGTCGCCTACATAAATACCTGATCATTGATCAAAGTTTAAAACGTGTTTTAACTTTGATTAATGATCGTGTGTTTATTTATTATTCTGTATTTGTATTGTGATTGAAATAAACATTTCTATGACTAGTATTGCTGTAAAAAATTGAGAATTATGATTGCCTTGGTGGCGTCGTGGCTTGCATGAGGTCTCAGTTCGATTCAAGGGTTTGGTACAGTGCTTTTTTGTCGAGAAATTCTTAGTAACACGGAGTTTGGAATTGGCTGGTTGGTTTGAAGGTTGGTGGAGGTTGACAGCAATAGATTATTCACGCGGCTTAAGGTCGGATCAGGTACCAAACATCGTCAAACATAATTTGACCAACGAAATATGAATTGCGCTATAATCAAATCGAGTTTCGAGGAATCGATTATAAATCAAATTACAAAAATTTTAAAAGAATCTTAAGGTCGGAAATCCTTTATATATGTATACATCACAAAATAACACTTACAAACGTCTATCTTATCTTATCTTATGTGGGGGCCAGTCAGTGCAGACCGGCGACACTTCGACCCAGTGGGATCTTTTGTGTCGACACTCTCCCAATAACGACTGCCATAGATGTTAATGGCAGCCGGGACCGACGGCTTAACGTACTCTCCGAGGCACGGAGCAGGCGATAATTGTCAATCAATACGCACATAATTTCAAAAAGTCCTATAACTTCCGAAAATCAGAAGTGCACGACGTGGGTTCGAACCCGAGACCCTCTGCATTGCAGTCTGTTGGTCTCCCCACTGAGCTATCGCTGCTTTAAACGTCTAAGTCTATTGTATAGTTAACTAAGTTACTAAAGCTATATTTGGATTAGCTGGTAGGTTCAGACATAGACCCAATGAGAAGATAATATTAATAATAATTAAATGGATGTATGGGCCCCTCAAGACGGCAAGCCAAATCGTAGGAGGCCCAGACTACTAAAGACTACAGAACTGGACTCTTATAAAACAAGTGAGAAACGGCAATGAATTGCCGTAAATCTCAGAGTTCGAAAAAATGGTATCACGTGACCTTGGTCGAAGGTCATAGGTCATAGTCATTTCGTGGTATATCGACTATGCTGAGTCGAATGGCGTTGACCGCGAGTCTCTAGCTCTCACGGTTCTTGGGTTGAAAGTTGTATAACAGACGGACGGACAAAGTTGTTGTATAAGAGATTTTTGGAACTCTAAAAGATTCCTAAGCGGCTTCGGACAAAGAGAGATAGAAGGAGAGTTAGGAAGCCTTTACCTGCAGTAGGACATAACAGGCTTATTAAGTAAGTAATTAAATGATATAATCCCAACTCATATCAACAAGGTGTTGCAACCATATTATATATTACTGTCTGAAAAAAATAACAATACTTAATAATATTTAAAAAATAACTATTACCAATATTCAGATGTACATACATACATACATAGATTCACGCCTGTTTCCCAGAGGGGTAGGCAGAGACTACGGATTTCCATTTGCTACGATCCTGACACACTTCTCTGGCTTCATTCACTTTCATCACATTCCTCATACACGCCCGTTGGTTCAAGGTGCTCTTAACCTGGCCTTTGTCCAGAACGCCTCCGATCTGATCAAGAAACGTTCGTCTAGGTCTTCCTCTTGCGACTGTTCTATATTCAGATGTGAGAGCGTACAATTCTCGAATATTGCGTTGATTCTAAAATCTTTTACCTAGACCTACTAATCAATAGGGCTACTAAAAATATTGTAATAGTAGTCTATAACTACCTGACTAGTATAAAATGCCACTGACTATACAAATCAATTAAATTAAACACCTAATGATATTAATGGTGTGGAACGATTCCACTTCCGTAGTCATGTTTAATAGTAGCAATTAATAAAACATTAGTTTTTACTCGCGACTTCGCACGCGTGGAAGTCGGAAGCAGTTTTTTTTGTTAAATATACCCCTAGGAATAACTCCTGTTATATATATATATAGTACTTCACAAACATTCAAACAATTATCGGACACAAAGAACATCGAGACTCGGAACCAGTGATGTTGTGAATATTCGCATCTGCATCCGCAATCGCGGCGCTTCCGCATCCAAATCGATGCGGAAGCATCCCCATCCACAATAATCAATGCGGATCTTAATGTGGATCCAGATATAGCATAGGTTACAATAAGAAAGAAATCAGTTGTTCAGTAGTACGTGTTTAATTTATGAACCTTTGCAAAACAGGCTAGAACCCGCGAAGGTGGTGATATTAGATACTTTTTATTAAATAAGATGAACAATTTTCATCAACATCCGCATCCGCATCCGCGGTGCTTCTGCATCGATTTGGACATCCGCATCCGCGGATGTAAGATTTGTAATATACGCATCCACATTCGCGGATGTCAAAAATTCTGCATCCGCAACATCCCTGCTCGGAACACCCATTTGTGGATCACACATATATTTGTCCCATGTGGGATTCGAACCAAACCAAAACTAACAAAACCAAAATTCGCCGTAGTGGCAGTGGTGAGACTACCACATAAACCTCTACACCATTCGGGCAGTCAAATTTATCTACCTATATTTTTCTTTCTTTGCATGTAAGGAGAAGTTAATCTACGCACAATATTCAACTTCTAGGCGACCTATTACCATAAAAGATGCACTAGACTTTAAGTTAGACCTCCAGCAATACAACAGTGAAAACCGCATTCAATTTCGTGCAGTAGTTTTGCGTGATGCGCATACAAACATACAGAGAGACAGAATAAATTCTAAAAATGGTTTTCGTTTCTATGGCTCTTAAAAATACACATTATTTTTTAAATATCGTCTATGAACCGATCGACCAGCTAAAATTTTATTATATGTATAGATGTTATGTATCAAATTATGTCGCAGCCTGTACATATGTATATATCTATTATGAAATACATGTTTGTTTTTCTTAAATATCAACTACAATTTCGAGGTCAGTGTCAAACTTTTGCGAATTATAAGCAGTATATCGTAAACTAATCTATATTCAAAGTTAAAGAAGAACGAAATAGAGTTGCCCTCTTTGTCGCATTATCATAGTTCTGAGTTTATAAACGTTTGTGGTAGATTATTATTAATATTTTTTAATTAAAAAAAAAACAATTCTCGCACTAGGAATAATTTGTCGGCCTCGATGGCGTAGCGGTTAGTGTAACCGACTGGCACGCCTGAGGTCGCGGGTTCGATTCCCGCACAAGTCAAATATTTGTGTGCATGAACATGGACGTTTGTCTTGGTCTGGGTGTTTCTATGTATAATATGTATGTATTTACAAAAAAAATGTATATATGTATGTTTATCCATTGTCTAGTACCCATAGTACAAGCTCTGCTTAGTTTGGGCTAGATGGTGTTGTGTGTATGTGGTAGAATATTATTATTATTATTATTATTATTAATTCCTGTGTCGCGGGGGACTTACAAACATTCGAACAGCGGACACAAAGAACATCCAGACTCGAGACAACCATTTGTAGATCACAATTTTTTTTGTCCCGTTTGTGAATCGAACCCACAGCACTCAGCGTGGTGGCAATGGCAAGGCGACTACTTAAACCACTAAGCCATCCGTGCAGTGAGTATGTTGAGCCCCTATTTAAATTACCAGTCAGGTATACCATAAGGCGTTTTGTTAAATAAAATCTCTACAGAAGTACGAAGTCTGGCATTGGGCCTCATAAACCACAATGTCCTTGCTTGCTTTATTACTCCAGTATTCAAATCAGGTGACAGGAAATGTATAAAAAACTATAGACCCATCTCAGTTTTACCAAGTCTATCGAAAGTTTTGGAAAAACTTATAAACGTTAGATTGATAAAATATCTTGAAGACAATAATATACTTGCAGACAGTCAATTTGGTTTTCGCCCTAAAAGGTCTACAAACCAAGTTGTTCACTATGTGACAGACTACGTCACTAAAAGCCTAGATAAGGGTATGCACACAATTAGGATCTTTTTGGACCTTGCGAGCGCTTTTGACACTATTTCTTGCTCTATGTTATTGCACAAGCTTGAAAGGCTAGCAATACGAGGTATTCAACATAAATTAATCTCAGACTATCTAACTGACCGTCACCAATGCACAGAAATTTGTCAATATACAAGTTCCACTTACAAAAACAGTCAATTTGGCATTGCTCAGGGTAGTATACTAGGCCCTACTTTGTTCTTGATTTATTTAAATTACCTCTGTGGTTTAAAACTCCAAAAAGGTGCCATAGTATCGTATGCAGATGACACGGCATTGTTATTCTCCGGTTCGTCACGCACCGAGGTATATGAATACGCACAGCGAGGCTTCAACATAGTCTCGAAGTGGCTACAATAAAATGTATTGACTCTGAATGCAGATAAAACGAAATACATTTTATTTAGCACAAGAAACAATAACACGCTTTGTACAAACCTAAACATAATTGCACATAATAACTGCAGTACGTTTGCTGACACTGCATGCACTTGTCCCACATTAACTAAGACGGACGATATAAAGTATTTAGGTATTACCATTGACACAAATCTAAACTTCCGCAAACACATCGATTTGTTATGTACAGAGTACGTAAATTGATTTATATAGTTAAATACTTGCGCAACATAGCCGACTACAAATTGATAAAACAGGTTTATTTAGCGTTGTGTCAATCTATTCTCACATACTGCATAACCTCTTGGGGTAGAGCAGCCAAATCAATTCTCCTGCCCCTAGAGTGAGCTCAAAGAGCTGTTCTTAAGGTAGCCACATGTCTCCCATTTTTGTTTCCCACACATCAGCTTTACACCGCTTGCAAGGTACTAACCATTCGTCAATTATATACATATTAGTATTAACAATGCGCTAGTGTAAAATAAAATTGTCAAGTGATATCCTGAAATACAGGTTTATCCTAGTTCAGGCAAGCTTAACTTTGAACTTAATTTATATTATACAGTCTATCTATATATATAAAACTCTTCCGTTACTGAGTGACTGACAGACAACGCACAGCCGAAACTACTGAACGCAAGAAGCTGAAATTTGGCATGTATGTTCCTTGGAAAGTGTAGGGGAGCACTAAGAGAGGATTTTTGGAAATTCCACCCCGAAGGGGGTGAAATGGGTGAAACCCGATATTCACACGGGAACGGGACTTACGCGAGTGAAACCGCGGGAAAACTACTAGTACACTATAAATTAACATAGTTTAAGAATTAATTTAAATATAAGTTTACATTATTTAAGGCATGCTTTAACACGGTTGATGTAATATGAATGATGTAGTGTAAGGATGTATCTTATTTTTTCTTTCTTTCAATAAATAAATATTATTATTATTATATATTGCTTATGTGTAGCTGTTTTACTGGCGAATGGTGTGTGCTATGAACCTCTTTTTACCTCTTCGAGATATACAGACATCAGTCTTGAATGCTATCCAGCGATCCACGACGATGGCATGACCACAAAGTGGATTTTGACCCCACATTTTATCAGCAAAAGTTTTTATTTCAAGTTATAAAATATAGCTTATTGTCATATTGCTACTAAGTATTTCTTGACAGAAAACCTGATAATTTTTTACAGAATTTTAAGCCTCATAGAACTTATATTAGCTGTCTTTTGCAGTTTCAATCACGTTTATGATTACTGCTCCCCTCCCATGGCTCGTAGCGTGATGTTATATAGCCTATAATGTTCTTTAAGAATTCGGCTATCAAATCTAAATTAATAATAATACAAGTAATGCCAGAGATTAGCGCGTTCCAACAAAAATACAATCTTTTAACTTTAAGCATGGACATAAAAATTAAGCTTTCGTATGTTTGTGTCCGCAAAACTCGAAATCTAATCGACGGATTGACTTGAATTTCTTACGAAATGTTTTATATCTATATAAGAGTATTTTTATATACTTTTTATACCGAATATCTTACTGAAACGGCAATTACTGACTATATAATTAAAATCTCATTGAGCCATTGCGATGTATGGTAGAGTTTAGCTAGTAAAATATACTACAGAACCCAGTTAAGAATAAGTAATATTAGCAGATACCATTACGGAATTCATTTAGCACAGTCCATTAATATTATAAGTGGAATATATATCAGTCGGATTTAGCCTTCAACTTGTAGAGCAGCATTAAACAAAAAATTATGTCATCGTCACACCTCATTGATCACCCATGGGCATTTCATCAATATCGCGTCACTATGCATGCTGTTTAAGATGAGTATACATTGGAGAGAAATCAAATTAAGGTTTAAGGTTTTGCTCTTTTGTATTATTTGTCATATTTATATTTATATAATAATAATATCAGCCCTGTATTAAACTGTCCCATTGGTTAGGCCATAGTCTACGATGCTGGCCCAGTGCGGGTTGGCAAACGTCACATATCTTCGAGAACATTATGTGAAACTCTCAAACATGCGGGTTTCCTCACGATGTTTTCCTTCACCCTTAAAGCAAGCAATAATTAAATATTTTAATACGCTCATAACTTTGAAAAGTCAGAGTACGCGGGTTGGTAGACTTATATATTCGAGACCAACACAACGCACCCTTAATAAAACAGAGACTTATCTCAGTATTTTGGATTAAACAAATTTGAACTCTATTGCAAAGATTTAACACAAATATAATATTAGAATTTAACATATACTATTAGAGTTCAAATTGCCTTACTTTCAAATTTCGAGTTAAGTCGCTATTTTATTAAGAGTGCGACAAGTGCACTCTCTATTTTTATTCTCTCTATTTTCTATAACACTCATAGTCCGTTGGGATGGCAATCTAACACGACCAAAGAGGGATCAGGCACAGAACCAACAGCTTTACGTGCTTTCCGTCGCACAGGTGTGTTCAACACTGCCAGCATACTTGTCCAGGCTGCTATTGCGAATTTCTTGACAGAAAAACCACATATTTTTTTGCTGACACGACCCGAGATTCGAACCCAAGACCTCATGCACAGCATTCGCATTCACTACCGCTGCGTTACCGAAACAGTTAAACAATTAATAAATTTAAGTAAATAAATACACACTTACATACAAAATTAACAATACGACGCCAAGTTTTTACAATCATACCTGTATTAGGTATCTGACTCAGAGTCGGTACGACTGGTGTAATGCCGTTATATCTTTTTTAATAGTCTGATATAGTATAGATTGCCAAATATAGGGACAATAAGAACACAGTCAACTTGTTATAATTACAAATTGAATTCTTTTTTTAAGAGTTGTCTGTCTTATGTGTCACATATGATACCTAGCGGTCTACTGGTGGTCTTTTTCTAAAGGTCAGAGAAGTCCCTTTCCGACCATTATCGTCGGCGGGTGTCGGAGTTTTCTGTCCGTTGGAAAAACAGTACGTCATTTGCGGAGCGCCTTAAGATTAATTGTAATTTTTTAATGTATAAAAAGACAACTCCCGCTCTAGCCTGTGTTGCGGAGGATTTACAAACGTTCAAACAACGGACACAAATAACACGCAGCCGCGGAAATTTTGAAATTTGTGGATTACACAAAGTTTTGTCCCGTGTGGGATTTGAACCCACAACACACGGCGCAGTGGCAGTGGCGAGTCGACCACTTAAGCCACTGCTCTATCAGTCATAATTTCAATTACACATTATTAGTATTTTTTGTTAATTCTTTCAGCTAAGCTTTGGGGCCTGCTATGGATGAATCCTCTAAGTTCCCAACTGGCCCCCCCTATTGGATGAGAGAGGGAACACCCCAGGTTTTTTAGTGGGTAGACCAGCGCGTCTCGCTGGGAGTCCCACACTCCCCCGCCGGTGCCGTCCCCTAGCCGGCGGGCAGTGCATGAAGCATTTTTCCTGGGTAACAAAAAAAAAAAAAAAAAAAAAAAAGGATACTTGTGTTAGAAATTTGTTCACATCGGTAGTGCAATAAATTCCATTCGAACCCATGATCTTTTGAAGCTTCTTTAGCCAGAAGTAACATAGGCTATATAACATCACGCTACAATCTACGGGAGCGGAACAGTTATTATAAACGTGGGTGAAATCGCGAGGGACAGCTGCGTTATACACCCTTTCTTATATAATAATAACAATATCAGCCCTGTATTAAACTGTCACACTGCTGGGCACGGGCCTCTTCTCACTGTGAGATGGGGTTAGGCCATAGTTCACCAGTTATTCCACCTTATCCCACCCTCCCCTTTCGTATACAGAACAACGCGTGCTGGGCTCAGATGTCATCCTTACACGGTAGAGTCGACTAGAGCGCTTACCAACAAGTTTGGGTCCTCTCTGCTGAACGATCAAGACATGGAATTCTCTGCCAAGGCACGTGTTTCCTTCTTCTTTCAATCCTGGGTCCTTTAAGCGGGGCGTGAAAATCACCTTCTCAGGCCGTCAAAGTAGAGACCTCAACATGGCCTCGGCTCTGCTATGAGGACGGTGTGGACGCCACTGCTCTTAGACCACACGACTGCTTACCACCAGGCGGAGTGGGTTCAATTTGACGAGCAAAAAAAAATTATACATGTGGTTTCCTCACGATATTTTCCTTCACCGTTAAAACAAGCGATAATTAACTATTTATTACGCACATAACTTCGAAAAGTCAGAGATGCGCGCCTTGGGTTCGAACTCGAGACCTCTACGTGGCAGTCCAACGGTTGCCCACTAGGCTGCTGCTATTTCTTATATGTTTACTCAAAATTTACAAAATTGTCAAACTGTGCACACAGTTATACATTTTTACTAAAATTATTACTAACGCTTAGGTGTAAGTCAATATATAATCTATACTAATATTATAAAGCTGAAAAGTTTGTTTGTTAGTTTGGTTGAACGCGCTCATCTCAGCAACTACTAGTTTCAATTGGAAAATTATTTTAGTGTTGGATAACCCATTTATTGAAGAAGGCGGCGCATCAATGAAAAATGTTGCAAAAGCAGGGAAAATTTTCTTACCTATGTGAATTTTCACACAAAGTTGCGCGGGTCAGCTAGTGAATTATATAATATAGTAAGTCTATATATAACGAAATATGAGTAATATGAGATAATGAACAAAATACAATTGTACTATTAGAGATCACAAGCAATATGGATGTTTCAATATTAAATAATTAGGGTCGTAGGGTACTAGTGCATTGTATAGGGTCTTTAAAATGGAATCTGTCTCAGTTACGACATAACGACGTCGGTACATCACAACAGTTACTTACAGTCGTTCCTGTAATAAAAATTTTCTTAAAGCTATTGAGTCGACGGGTATGTAAATTTTTAAATCGATTTTTTACCTGAAACAGTTGTTTGTTATAAATTCCCGTCAATGTACTTACTACCGGTGGATGTTTGTACATAAAAGATATTTATGAAAAATAATGTAAAGTGTCTTTTTAAGACCTAAGTATAAACAATTTGAGGTCACGGGTTCAATTCCCGCACAAGTCAAATATTTGTGTGCATGTACATGGATGTTTGTCTTGGTCTGGGTGTTTCTATGTATAATATGTATGTATTTACAAAAAAAAAAGTATATATGTATGTTTATCCATTGTCTAGTACCCATAGTACAAGCTCTGCTTAGTTTGGGCTAGACATAGCTATGTATGCGCATCATGCAAAACTACTGCACGAAATTGAATGTGGCTTTCATATTTGTTTTGCTGGGGGACGAATTTAAAATATGGTGAATGTTTTATCTTGATACGCCACTTAGAAGTCGAGTATTATGTTTGTAGAGCAGATTTTATTTTCATGCTAAGAAAAAACATATGGATAATAATATAATATTCTCTGATTCCACGCATACGAATCGCGGGCAAAAGCTAGGACTAAGTAAATTCAAATCAACATTTAATTCTTAGAAACCTGAACTCTTTGGAACAATTCTCATAATAAAACCTGTTTAAAATAGATAACCCATGTTCTGCTTGTTACGATCCTCGATGCAAATCATTAAGATTTCCATCTCTGTATTTGATTATACATAGCAAGATGAGAAATTTGTGAGAATACAATTATATTGAAATCGGATAAAGTAATATGTCAGCCTCGATAATCTAATTCCTATCAAGACTAAAACCAAAAATAAGAAAACCATTTGTACAATTTAAACTAAATCGTATTATACAATAGACACCCTGATAAAAAATCCTAACATAAACTTTAACTTATATATTATGTTATTTTCGGACACGACGATTTTATACTAGATCTTGCTAAAAATGTCATGTATTTATTATTTAGGAGGACTATTTTCATAGCAGTTTAATTAACTACTCTTTCATAAAAATAGAACTGATCGGTTCTTCTTTTTGTCAGGTTTAAGGCTAGCGCCATCTCTTGGTAAATATTATAATACTAATTAATTTGTACCTCAGAGACAGATGGCGTTAAAAAGAATGCTAGCTGCCTGTTCACAAAAACCATTGGTGTATATAAGGGATAGACAGGTAAGCCACCTCACTACAAAAATGTTAGGTTATGACTCAAAACTTTGTATGTAGGACATCGCAGCTCAGAGGCAGTCCCACTTGGTAAAAATAAGACTCAATATGTGTGTTGTTGTTCTAGTTGCCTGTTTAGTAAGTATTGTAATTGTTAGCCAGATTTATACGCTATTAGTAGTAATTTATCATGAATATAGTTTGTTTTCTAGTTCATGTATGTAGAAAATCAAAGTCTTCTGTCCAAGACGCACTTGATGCCCCAAAAAACACCCAAAGAAGTTTTCAGTAACTATAGATATTGCCAACAAAAATGTTTTTTAATTTTTCATGAATCGTATGGTTAATGTATGCTTTAACCAGAGAATTCATGGCAAAATAAAAAGTATATTGCTTAACCGTATAAAATAATCTTTCAATTTTCTTTTTGCAAAGGCATATCCTGCTTCATGACATTGCAATTTAGGAGAGCAAGTCATTATGTACTATGCGTACAAAATGAACTAAATAGTTGCATTAATTAACTTCATTAGGTATTACCTAATGTATAATTCTAAATAGCATTTATAAATATTATGTGTCAAAACAAACAAAAATTTTACTACCACCGCCTACTTCAGTTTTCATCGCAATCTCACAACAATCAACAACAAAACCCAAAATACCCAGTTCCAAAAAATCTTCCAAATCCTCAAACAAAAAAACAAAACACTACTTAAAAAAATATATAAATCGCAGCCTACTCCATGTGGGTTGTGCTCTCGGAAAGCTAGGAGCGGTCCTCCACGCCTGAGTTGCGTTCATTCTGCAACGAAAACAGACAGCGGCCGACCGTCTTCGCCAGACACAATATGTCCTTAGCAGAAGGCGCTTCAGACACCGAGCACACTACCAGACAGGAAGACGAGAACACTCAGCAGAACACACAGACTCCTACAGGAACCAAGAAGAAGACCACCAACGACAAAGGAAGACAGGTCAGTTCATACTACATTCACAGTTCCCTTTAAAGTTACGCAATTTTTACTTAGTAAACCAATTTCACTGGCCGAAACCCTTGGAGATAAAATCAAATTATTTTCTTTATTTATTGTGAGTGAATTTCTAGTAAAGTATCTTCTTTATTTTTGGATTCGTCTATTCATCTTTGTGGAGGTAAATATTAACTATTTCATTTTTATACGAGTTTTCTGAGTAATAACTGGATTAATTCTGCAGCTTTTCTTCTTAATTGAGAGCTGATGTTACTAAATCTTAATACAATTTGTGTAATGATTTTGTAATCAATTTTCACATATAGCGTAAAAAAGCAATCTAATTTCAATATTTACAGACTGTATCTGATTCGAATTTAGGTATAGTTTTTATTTACACGGTTAATTGTCATGATATATGAAAACAATATAATTTCGCTATCTCATATTTGTGAATTTAATTCTCGATAATACTTTTTTCATAAGTAACGGTTAAGATGATGATCGGAAAGCTTATTTAAAATAGTATTTAATAAAATCAAACGCACAAAAATCAGTGAGAAAACAATTAATTTCGAAACTGCTGAAATAATATCTGAAGCCTCGATTATTTCATTCCTATTAAAACATAACTAAAAGCAACAATAAGAAAACTAATTGCACAATTTAAACTATATCCCATAATATCAATAAATACTCTGTTATAAAGCTTATCATAAACTCCTAACTTAATAATATATTATTTCTGGATGCGATGATTTTTATACTTTATCAGGTCAAGATATTCATACAATCTATGAGGATATTTATTATCTATGAAGACAACATTAACAGCAATTTTTGTCTGTAACAAAAAAATCATTATTCGCCTTCTAATATAATTTAGTTCTTGCCTTTTTTAGCTTCTGATCAAATTCTTTATATTTGTTTGCCCATACCTCTTACTTATGTAAGTTTTATAACTAAATAGATATATCTTGTGAAAAGGTAAATATATATTTTTGTTATAAATTTCATTTTTGATCATGTTTTGCTATCCAATCGTCCAATGAAACGAAAAGGAAAAGCATAACAAATAATTAGAAAACCAACATTTTTTATTTACCAATCGATTATAATATAATAATTATTAATGTAGCATTTCGAAACTTTAAAGAGCGTATTCCAATACATAGAAAAATTCATACAAAAAAAAAATTGTTTGCATTGTTTACTAAAAATCTAGATCAAATTCAGTTTATTAATTTACTAAGTCTTATAAGTCGAATAAAGTCTTTTAAAATTAGAAAAGTCTTATCACTGAAACTTGCACTAATGAAAGCAATAAAGCACTAACTAAGATTTTTATATTTACATTAATTTAGATTTCTTTGTCGCTACGTTTAGCCAACCTAAAGTAAAACCTTAGCAGATCATAGCAGAGTTATAAAATTTACTAAAAATCTGCCCAAAAGCTAAGAAAAGGCGCCAGCCTTCAAGCTATTTAGCCCATACATAACATGGCTATCAACTCAGTGATTCAGCCGTGAAAACGATCCAGCTAGGGCAACTTTCGCCTTGTGAATATTGGTGTGATATATGCACTTATTAAATTTTAGCAAATCAACAAATGCTTATTTTGATCCTATACCCACACATTATTAGCTAAATTCAGGTTATACAAGAGACAATAACAGACCATAACTTTCCACTTAGATACCAAATTAATAACCTATACACTTGACTGTCCTTTATTAAAAGCTTTGCTTTATTATTTGACCTATAAAAGTAATAGTAATAATATTATAACCAAATAAGTTCAACTTAATAATAAAAGCCATATTTGGTAAACCAAACGAGCACGCCTAAAAACTTTAATGCGATACATTTTTAAACTGACTACAGCTAACCAAAACCGTTTAATTAAAACTAAAACCGATACATTTCACTAAAATCGTCTTACAATTGGTCCAATAAATACTGACCTTAGAGTCACACCATAAGAATTAAACAATTAATGAGAATCACCAATTTGTACCATATTAGGTTTTATAGTTTTGTGGGACAGAACGAACATATGGGCAATTGATGGCAATTTTGTCCGTATTCATCTAGCTCGCCCACTTTTAAACGATTCTTAATTATATGATGTTTATGTTCTAGTATCCAGTAATTGGGTACCCTCCTACGCGTACATTGTGATATATTATTTGTTCTATTGGTGTAATCTCCATAATGTTAGCCTGTTTGTGATGAGTTGTAAAATTAACGACTGCTGGTTTTTTAATCGTGATATTTCTTTTGATAAACAAAAGACACATTACGACAATGTTTTAATATTCTCGTGTTTAGAAAGCCCGAACCTGTAACGGTTCTTATTGAATCTTATTAAATTAAAATAAATAAAAAGGTCGGCAACGCACTTGTGCCTCCTCTGGTGTTGCGCGTGTTCATGTGCGGCGGTGATCGCTAACCATTAGGTGACCCGTCTGCTCCTTTGCCAAGTATGCCATAAAAAAAATCTTCTAATCAATTTATTGGTTAGGTTGTTGATAACAACCGAACCAATGAATTGAACATCTTTGCTTTATTTAGTAAATAAAGCAAACATGTTTAAAATTCACATTTTACCTATAGAATCGTAGCAGCACACTGGTGGCCAGACGCAATATATTTATACTTATGTCTGGTATTCTAAGATTTGACAGATTAAGGAAGCTACAGCTATGTTAAAGCTATGTTTAGTTCGAAGTCGTAGTTGTTTACAAGTCACTATATCTAGATATCAGTTTTCCGAAAACATTCATAGAGGAAAATAAAATTTTGCAAGAGTCACGAAACGAATCGTGCTATATGTACTTGCAAGTTCATTACTTTCAATAAATGTGAAAAGCGTATCGTATCCCAAAAAAGGAGATTGATGGAGATATAAGTTTCTAGTAGGTTATCGTATTCAGTGAACGCTTACCAAAAATGAATCAATTTGTCTGAAGGTATTGCTTGTCAATCCAATTACATTGTTAGGAAACAATCAGATTAAAATGATATCATGCTAAATAATAAACACATATCTATGCTAATATCATAATAGTAACAAGACAAATTTATTCGCGACATCCGCCCTAAACTACCAAAGCTTTGACGGCCGGAAATTAAAAGAACAATGCTACAATTAAGCTTGAAACATTTCTTGCGCATACGCACCCTAAGCTCAGCCGTCCGTGACGCAATTATAGATCATTACTGTCGCAACACTATTCATGGGATCTATTGTATTCTTATTAGGATTTTTCTTGATCATTCATATATTGATTTGAATTCTAATAATGATGGTAATTTTAATACTATGTACTCAATAAAGATTTATATTTATTTATATGTGTTATATTTTATTATTTGTTACCTACTAGATTCCCTTTGACCTTCATAAGTGTTACTTTGTAACCTAAGTGAATAAATGATTTTTGATTTTGACTTTGAATTAATAAATCAACATTCAGTATAGTAATTTTATTTCATATCTTCAATGTTGTCCATCGTATATTTAAAATTACAAATTTAACTAAATTAAATTAATTTTGAAATCAATTGGTAAACATAACGAAATCCTTGCCAGATGTCAGACTCTTACATGTGGAAGGAACAGATCCATACCTTGATGAAGGGCGGAGAGAGCGAGTCCGATATATCGGACTCCGAGCACTTCCTGACCAAAGGCGCTTTCCTCCTCACTCCCTCCCACGGCCTCAGCATGGAGAAGGCGTCCGCCATCTGCGAGAAGATGGAGTTCAAGGGCTGCTTCTCCCTCACGAAGACCGCCACTGGCATCTTATTTAAGTTCTCCAGCGTTGACGACTACCAAATGGTCTTCAAGAAAGGTTTCCATAAAGTCACTGGCTCCAGGTTCTATAGGAAGGTAATTGGCTTACAAAATATTTCTTTCATGTGTAAATGCTTTCTAGTGTCTCTCTGATGATGTAATTTCTTCTTGATTTTCTAAACTTTCTGTAGTATATTGCGCTGTTTTGTTTCCTCTTCGCCCTTCTGTCTATCTGCTTTCATTATGAGAATTGGAACTATGACTGCATTGCAGATGTATCTATACAACTAGTAATCTTCATTATTTAACTTACCTTTTGTGCCGAGTTACTATTAACTATACTTAGTATTTTTATCAATTCAACCTTTATCAATAGGCTAGTCACTAATGCTTATAATTTATGCTACCTGCTCTTACACATCAACTTGGTTTTTCAGATCGCCATTCCTTGCAGACCTCAGAAGACCTTTACGGTCTACGTTTACGACATTCCTGATGAGGTCCCAGAAGAGGACGTTCGCCACGCCCTCTACAAATTTACATCCGTCGTAGAGGTTGTCCGTCTACATTTTACTGGATCCCCAAAGGAGGGAAACACTGGTTGGTATAGTATAGGTATAAAAAACTTCTATGTAAATATTTGCTTCGCAAATGTCATGGGAAGGTTTAATAAGAAGTATTCCAGGCGCTTTATCATCTTAAAAATGTGGTGGTACATTTTTTATTACATTACATACATTGTCATTAGTTTTTTAACATAAGGACTACATTTTCATTTTTTCATTTCTTTACATTAATTGTCATTAGTATTTTAACTTCAGGACTATATCTATTATTATTAATTCGTGTCATCTCATTAGACATTACAGAAAGCAGCTCTACATTAGCCTGCATAAAATCGCATATTTTTATTGTTTCAAAACTCGAACCAGCATCTCACTATTACTTTTTCTAGGCACCTCCACTCCGAAACCTTTGGAGAAAACTTCTTCCCGCGCGCTCACCACCATCGATGGCGAACTGGTGAGCAGCATGATCCCCAAGGAAGCTACCAGCGTGATCCGCGTAACGTTGGCCAACATCGAGGAGGCCAACATCTTATTACAGAATGGGCTGGACTTCTACGGAGCTACTTTCTTTCCTACTGAGTTGGCGACGCCAGCTCAGGCTGCTAAGCTTATTAAGCCCAGCAGGTATGCAGTTAATCTTTTTTATTTGATTAGAAGGATGGCTTTTGTGTTAACCTTATTTAAATTTGCTCATATTTAACATAAATGGAATGTGTTAAATAACTGTTAAAGCAGCAGCAGATGTATTGTCCTTTATGGTTTATTATAGGAAGTTGTCATGAGATTTCCGACAATAATAAATGGTAAATTACATCTATACTTTGCCAGATATATATATGGTTTTATGATCCCACGTAAAAGGAGGTGAACCTGTAGCCGTCTACTGGGCACAGTTTAAGTCGCCGTGCAGCATTTGACAATTTCTTGAAAATAAACCTTATAATATTTGGGCCAACCCAGGGATTGATCCTCATGCACATATGGCTCCACTCGCACGCTTAAATCTCACCATAAATATGTGTAGTTGAACAATAGATAAATAGTAAATGTTTATTGTATGTATCATATAATTTCTCAAATAAACAAAAGTCATCTTTATCGTTTTGTATATTTTTCACGTATTACGTTGGGCACTAGCACATTTTTTAACAGAACATGTTAAAGCTTAATTGTCCCCAGGGTGACGGGAGGCACTGTCTCCGCCAGGGTCAGGGATCTACTCCCAGTCTTCGATCAGCAGGGCTTCGCCAAGTTTGCCCCACCAGCCTCGCGCCTCGTCAAGCCAAGGTCCAAGTAAATGCTCAGAAAAACTACTCATCATTGCATTTATTAATTATAAATACAAGCTTTTCATTGGTTAGCGTTGACTCGTTTAATCCAGCCATTTCGCTCTAAGCGCTTGCTCGTGAAGAACGCTTACCTGATTGGCTTGTGTATGTAAAAATTGTGTCTGACTTTACTTTGAATGCAATGATGGGCTTAAAAACAAAGGAAAGCTTTGGATACGGAAATCGAAACGAAAATAAGTAACACCAATAAAATTCCATATTTAGGATGATTGTATTAATAAAAACTAATAATGTACATATAAAAAATAAATGTTTGAAAATACAAAAAATGAATGAGGTTAATTGTTCATCTATGTACTTAATATTGTATGACAGTTGTATGAGTACCAAAATGCATTTAATATTATATTTAACTTAACTAAATAATTGTGCCATTTCATAGACACTATACCTGTAATCTCAGATTTGTTACCAATATGTAATAATAAAAGTTATTTTCTACATAATTGAAGATTTTTATTTGAGGACATCCACGCTTCTTTGACGATGGCATTTCATAAATTGAAGATTATAAAATTATACGAATGGATAATTTCAAAACTATGGTAATAATTTTCTTATATCGCAGGTAAGAGTTACATAAAGCTATCGTAGATTTAAATACAATTAAGAATTTGTTTATATAAAAATTTACTAAGGAAGAACTCAGTGCTACAATTGCTTTATCAGAACCTTAGGATCGAAGATTTAAATCAGAAATGCGCTCTAAAATGTTTAAATATTTTACTTTTCTGGACGTTAGATTGTCATCTGACACAATACCAACATGACATTTGAATTATAATTGATATTATATTATCACGCTCATATATATTGAAAAGTGTACACAATTATTCCCTATCATGTAAATGTAATGCCTCGGAGAGCACGTTAAGGCGTTGGTCCCGGCTGCCATGAACATCTATGGCAGTCGTTATTAGGAAAGTCAGTTCCCTCTAGGCTAGCCTTAGGGTATCGTTAGCCTTTAGGTTCCGTAGGTCAGGTGGCAGCCGCTCCGTGTAAAAACTGATGTCCAGTCAAATCCGGTTAGACCAGAAAAGCCGACCCCAAGTGACTTGGGAATAATAAAGGCTAGGGAGAAGATGTAAATGTAATGCGTGAGATCACTCATTTTACTGTGGACAGTTTTTTGTGCCATCTAAGAACAGTGAGAGCACATTTATGATTAAAACCTTTGCTTAGAATATGATGTCAACAATAAATGTCACCAAGGCGATAATTTTAAAAATATATCTATAAGCTATAGTATATGTCGTCGATAACCCTATGGCACTCATTTATCGTTGTCATTCTGTATAGTCATTCTCATTACCACTAAATTAAAGATAACTATGAGTAATAAAATACTTAAAGTTACATTTTTTATAAATTCGTGTCTTCAATAGGGAATGTCATATTATCAATGTTACAATCATCCAAAAAATCTTTTCATAAAATAAAAGGAATATAAATTTTAACTACTTAATAATAATTTATTATCACTCCCTCTTTTCAAAATAGAATCGAGAAATAACACTTAAATATAAGCACATCTTCACTTACTCCAATAAAGTTCTTTTCATAAAAGTACAACGAGGAGACAGCTCATCTTATTTTGAATGACTACCTTAATATCACAGATGCAAATTATATCGCTTTCAGCGGGCTTCAAATCCTAAAATTATTTGTACACTTCGTTCTTAAACTTTTGGACCTGAGCTGCTACCGTTTCGAAACCTCTCTTCAATCTCTTGTAAACTCTTTCCCTTAGTTTCTGGTAATATAAAGTACATGACGGCGGTACCAATAAGGGCAATTACTCCGTAAGTGAGGAATGTGATCACTTCACCAAAATTACTCATCATGCCAGGCGCAGTCTTCACTACTATGAAGAAAGCCACAAAAGTTGTAGCGGAACTAATACCAGATCCAAGACCTCGCAGCCTTGCAGGAAAAACTTCACCACACATGATCCAAGGTAAAGGTACCAAGCCTATTGAAATGGCGCATATATAGAACATCAAACAAATTAATGGTAGCCATGACATATTTGCTGGCTTGAAATACAAAAACATTGATAGCCCCATCATGGACACTGCTGTCCAAATACCGCTAATGAAACACAGAGGTCTACGACCATATTGTTTGCATATTACGCAAGCCACGATTGACATTACGACTCTTAATGAATCAATAATTAGCATCACAAGGTAATTATCGATAGTTTTGCCGATCGCCTTATTAACAATCTCAATTGAATAAAATGCGACTGCGTTGACTCCGGAAAATTGGCAAGTCATGAAAAATAGAATCATAATAAACAATGGCTTTATAAGTTCAGGACTCTTCAAGCTAATTAGTTTTTCTTTCACATTCATTTGTGGTGCATTGTTAACAGATTTCTGGCTGTCAAGTATTCCTTTTAGTTCCATTTTTGCGTCGTCACCATATCCTCTTAACCAGTAGAACGACTTAATTCCATCATCAAGTCTGCCTTGAGCTACAAGCCAAATTGGACTCTCTGGAATGAACGTTAGAAGAACAAGAGCCAAAACAGGGAAAGAGCCACAGATGATGGCAGTCCATTGCCAGGTCATAAATGTTCCTATCGTATGTGCTACTAGAATTCCTAGAGCTATAGCTAAAGAGACACCTGCAAGGAAGAATCCTCTGTATTTGGGTTCAGTAGTTTCGCCGATGTATACAGGAATTAGAGGACCAAGGAGCCCAGCGCAGAGGCCTGTGAAGAATCTTCCAATAAGCATCAGGCCGAGGTTGTAGGAGCAGGCAATGAATATCCAGCCGAGGAGAAGAGGCACGCAAGTTATGTACTGTGAAGTGCGTCGTCCGAACTTTTCCATCATCCAGCCAGATACCAGGCAACCCGGAGCCATAGGAAGTGCAGCCATAGCAGCTGAAATTAGAATAAACACAAATAAGCTTTCATATATTATATTGATGTAATATTTTGAATTGAAATTATATTTTAACGTTTGACAGCAGGTTATTTAAGGAAGATTCTTGGCTATTTAACATCATCTTATGAAACGAAAGAGCCATGAGTGAATCTGCAGCATTATCTTTAATTATTCAGTAACATTTTTAAAATATCACGTTACCTAACGTTCAAAATCTAAATCTTTAGTTTATGATAATTTTATGTGGATTAAAGTACCTGTATAACCTTAAATATTTATCACAAAATATCAGCACTGACGCAGACCATTACTTAATTATCGTCTTAAATTAGTACAACAATGGTGTAATAAATAATATTAAATCTAGATTTTATAATTGAATCCCTGTTTCATTTTAAACATGTCATAAATTTTGGAGATTTGCACATTTGATATGAATAAGAATATTATATTATGTTTTAACAGTAAAATATTACCTAATTAGTTTACAACAATCATGCTGTTTATTTATATACACAGCAAGGTTCACCGTCACACAACAGACAAAATAATCATAATCGTGTTTGAATTACGTGGAACTTAAAATCATGTAATATTACTGCGTTTTAGATTTTTACCTACCTTTCCAAGGATATTATAAAATAGGTGTATTTTATCTCTATATATACAGAGATATCAGCAGCGATAGCCTAGTGGGAAACCGTTGGTCTGCCATGCAGAGGTCTCGAGTTCGATCCCAAGGCGCGCATTTCTGACTTTTCGAAGTTATGTGCGTATTAAATAGTTAATTATCGCTTGCTTTAACGGTAAGGAAAACATCGTGAGGAAACCTGCATATCTAAGAGTTCTCAATAATGTTCTTGAAGACATGTGAAGTCTGCCAACCCGCACTGGGCCAGCGTGGTGGACTATGGCCTAACCATTCTCACACTGAGAAGAGGCCTGTGCCCAGCAGTGGGACAGTTTAATATAGGGCTGATATTATTATATAATACAGAGACAAATTAATTTGTCTTTTGCGGACCATCAGCGCAATTATCCAGTATTTTATTACTAATGTCAAAGTGATGACTTCTGATGATGTATAAAATTTGGCTAATACATACCTATCCATGATGCGGTGTCTTCATCTGAAGGTATAGGTCCGTGGCCACTCTTTAATTGCGGCAGCAGAATAGCTGAGTAGCCTGAAGTTAGTCCAGTGATGAAAGTGAGCAGGATTGGAGCTGATGATGCCAATGTCTGTAAAACAGAAGATGAAAATGAAAATTGCTTTATTGGCTTAGAATAATGGCAGTTAAGCTCGTTTACGTATCTTAAGTGACTATAGTCGTAATATAATAATTATGATCACACTTCTAATTACTTTTAGCCGTGTTGGTCCCGTAGTATAAGTTTGTGATGAGTTTACCGCCAATCGTGATATCCAGATCTGTTTATTGGGTCAGATAAAGTGGTATAAAAATAATTTATTGGAAATTAGCATGATATAGAAGATTGTTGTATTTGGCAATAAATTATGTTAGTTATGATTGGCGATAGTAAATAATAAATATTTTAAATATGATGTATTTTTTTTTGTAATTATAGCGTAGCTTAACTGTTATCCAGTGACTGAAGCGGAGTCTAGGTCAAACAAAATATTATTGAGATTTTCTACCAATAAAGTCTCGGTTTCATCCATTTACTCGCCTAGTTGAGGACGTAAATCAACGATTATGGATACAGAGAATCAATATTTATACAACACACAAATATACTGACAGGTGTCTAAAGGTACAAAGGTACAAACGTGAGATATGTCTTTATCCGGTGTAAAAATTTAACATAAAATTAACAGCTATAAATATAAAATAGTTGTTCACATCTCTAACAGAGAAGAGGGAAATAATTAAGATAAATAATCACGTGAGCATTGTGTTCACATTATTCTAATTTATGCACAGATATTGGTTTACAGGACTAGCATATTTTACAAACAGCAATATTATTGCATTTAATTAATCAAGCAGCAAACTCCGAAGTTCCAACTTCTTAACTTAGTACTTTGAAGTGAAAATTTATAACTGTTGTTGTTAGCAATCAATATACACAGAAGCCACAAAATTCTGACTGGAGCCTAAAGCACAAAGCTACTGAGTTAAGGCAAAGTCTCTTAGCCTCGTGTAGTGGCCTGCCGTTCCATACGGCGGGCCGGATCCTCGGCAGGGTCGCGACCGTATGTGCAAGTGATTCGCGCGGCCCCGTCGATAGCGGTTTTGTGGAGGAACACCGTGGTAGGTTAAGTCGGTATTCCGGGAGGTACATTATTCTTATTCCATCTTTCTCTTTTAACCCGTCGAGTCCGACATAACTCCTCCGCCCGCCCTCGCGGAGGGGTATGCGTCAAAGAATTACTCCAGGTAAAAAAAAGGAAGAAAATATTATTGCAATTATTGTTTCTGATAATATTTAGATTATTTACCTAAGTAAAGAGTTGATACATTTAATAATATCTAATTTCTACTATCACGAACCTGGCGCAGTGCAACTTGCTTGCAACACATCAACTTTATCGTATTTCCTGCCACGCATCATGACTTCAAGTCTTCTTGAAATATGTCAAAACCATTGTAAATTTTTACAATACCATATCTATACATCTTTATAATAACAACTATTTATTTAACATAACTTATTCTGTAAACATATTCTAAATACACAAAGGTAAAAAAATATGCCTTACCTGTTTCCATAGAGGAGAAAATCGGGCAACAGTTGTGGAGTCACCAAGCAAATTATTGTCTTTATTATCTGTGCCTTTTAAAGTCAGTCCTAGAGAAGAATTTGTCATTTGTATGTTGTGCAAATAGTTCGACATTCGTCTCGAATTCCTTCTGTCTTCTTGTTTCTTGCCATCTGCAATTTTTATTTCTACTTGACTATTTGAATTTTTGAGCGTTTCGCTAACTAATTCATGGATGCTTTGTTTATCTTCGTAATTTTTTATTTCTTGTCTGGAATTACTTTTGTGGAAGCTTCGAGATTTCCTATCTGGATTTTGTTCAATGGCTGAATTAATCGCTTCAGACACTGCATCTTGCTGATGGTCGTTATCAATTTTGTGGTCGGTTGCTTCGAGAGTATCTCTCGAATCTTCTGTATCGCTATGGAAAGCTTCGTTTACTTTAGCGAGTGAATTTCCGATCTTCTCTGTTGAGTCGTCCCCCATTGCACGATCTGGCAACCAAAATATATTATTATAAGTAAATTTATTCGTTTGTATCGTCTTATACACGTGTGTCAAGGATGAAATACCGTAGCGTTGTGCAGCTGGTTTACGTTCAGGAAAATTTGGGAATACTATAATCAATAAATTACTCATTCATGACACGCATTAGTCATATAAATATGGAGCCATTGTAGTCTTCCACAAACGCATAATAATGTTCAGTGACTTTACTATTGCAATAATATTCCATAATCTTATAACTTGTTTTATTGCTGACAATGACTGAATCGTCTTAAATACTAAGACTATCTTATCGTTTGTTTATTTTATGCCTGCAATATATGTATTGTTATATGCTAAAGATTACAGTAGATAAAATGCTTAGAAGGTTATCTTATTCATCGAATTAATAAAATCGCACTTTTCAATCTTAGATTTGTTTTAGAACCTGCATTGGGCGAATTATCATAGGGTATACAGAGAAAGTCAAGAAAGAGACCAACCTATGGAGGTTGGTCTGGTTAATTTGAATGGACAAATTAATGTAAGAAGGCTGTTGCCTTCCTTGGAGATCTGCTGTTGGATAGGGAAGGTAGACCCTTCAGAACAATAACTGGTTATTGGTTATGGTCTATGGAACACTACCTAAGATTATCCGTAATTATGATTATGTTTGAACAGTATCAGGGATTTAATTATATAATTGTAAGCGATTGCGCAGCTGCCGATTCTGTGCCCTGTGTCTGATTGGAACTTTACCAAGGCATTCTTGATGAAGTATTCATAGGTAGTGGTAATTGCTTACCGTCACGTAGGCAGAATACTTGTTTACCACGTTAATGGTGTAAAATATGTTTCCTATCCTTTGTTTAACTAATATGATGCTGGTAGTGAGATACCATAAGTTATAATTATAATAAATATATGACACTTCCATCTGGGTGTTTGTATATGCAAGAATTTTAGCGTCCTCGTATGTGAGCTGTTTGGTCGATGTATGTATTTATGTTGCTGACACAATATACCTAGTTCCTCGCATATATTCTAGTTCGGTTTTAATAATGCCTCATATGTCTTATTAATGGTTATCTGCAGATATTTAATGTGTGGTATAATCTTTTACTGAAAATAGTTTGTTATTCTGTACAATTTTTATTTGTGTATTAATTTGCGGTTCTTATACTATTTCATTGATACTTAAATTGGTTGTATGGGAGTCACGAAATATACTAATTATAATATTGTCTTTACTAATTGTTTTCTAATACATGGAAATAAATTTCAATGATGGAAGAGCTCTATGTTACTACTGACAACTTCGTAAGATGGTCTCGGTATATAACAATACCCTTGCTTATAACATGCCTGAACCATAGCTGGTGATTGTGGATTATATCTTGTATATAGGTACCTATTATAAAATGACTACGTGCATGATTTACAACAATTATAATCTTTTATAGATTCAATTCTTCCACAAACAAATTTGACAGCAATGAAAGGAAATACTGGCAAATTTTCTTAGAATTAGCGGGACTGTTGGAAAAATTCAAGAACATAGATATTAATGAGTCGACGATATAATACTTATTATCTAACGACGTCTGTGTGTACGACTAAGACAATGATTCGCGTGTTTCGTGCAATAAAGTGCATTGTATAATATTGATTCATTAGTTCGCATTACAAGCATCTATTATTGTGCTACTAAACTTTGATTATTGATAAATTTACTGCTGTTTACCTGTCTATAAACCTGATTATTTTTATGGCAGTAATTGCAATTGGTTTGTTGTGTTTAATTTTTGATAGCACGAATACCGCAAGTATTTTTAAAAGACATATCTCGTTAACTACTAATTTTGTGTCCCTACCCTTTACAACCATTCTAACAACGGACAAAAAGAATATTCAGACTCATAACAACTATTTGTGGATCAAAGAAATATTTGTGACGTGTAACACGCGGCATAATGGCATTGGCGAAGTGACCACTAAGGTTTGGTTATTATATTCAAGAAACCAGTCGTTTTACCTACGGATAGTTGAATATTGACATATTTTTCATAGAATATGTGTCAAAATTAACTATCCGTAGGTATAACGATTCCTTTCTTGATAAAGGAACCAAGCTTTAATGGTCGCCAAATACGAACCAGGCCCTACACCCCTACACCGTCCGTGCAGAATTCATCTCGTTTTTGCTACTTACCACATAATATAATATAATAGTATTAAAAGCACGATCGGCAAAAAAATGGCTTATTATTTAATCTTTCTACGTAACATTTACTTTATATTCTCACGGCTTGCTATACAAGGACAGCAAAGTGAGTTTCATTATTACGTGTATTATCTAATATCTTTTGTTTTTCTTTGCTTGCGACTAGTAAACAATAATTACTATTTGATTTAAGACTGCGCCGAGCGTAAGACATATAATGACAGAGCTCGTGCGGCCGCCATAGTAAAATTGTATGGAGGATTTGAAGTGCTTTTTTGATAAATATGTATCTTTATTGTCAACCAATAACTTAAATATTTGGGACGGACAAACTGTATTATAACTATTTATGTTTCGTTTAAGCTGTAAAATAGGATAGATTTCTACTGTTATAATCTAAAAATCACGTGACACGAGATTACGTTTTTGCATTTTTCGTGGAAATTCACGTAATTTTGTAGGCGAAAATATTAATTATTTTAAGTTTTTTACACGGAGTAATTGTAAACACATTCATTTTTATGGTAAATGTATTTATATATATAATATTATATATTTGTATTAAATAAAAAGTGTTGATTTTAGTCACTTAACTGTGACCGCCTGTTTTGTCACATTTCGCTCAGCGCAGTCTTAATAGTCAAGGAAAACATCTGGAGGAGTGAACTTGATGACTTTGCACAATGTTTTATAAGACTTGGGCAATTTGCCAACTTGTCTTCGACTTTCTCGCAATATAATACAAGATCTATATTCTTAAAGAAAGAAAGAAAGACAGACAGAGGACTTCTTTGAGATAACAACCTGCCTGATAATGTTTTTCCGCCTAATCGTATTTATATTATATGAACCCAGAACTTTGTTATCATTATCATCATCATTTCAGCCTATTGCAGTCCACTGCTGGACATAAGCCTCCCCCAGGGTGCGCCACAAGGCCCGATCTCCCGTTTTCGCCATCCAGTCACCTCCAGCCACCTTTTTCAGGTCATCGGTCCATCTGGCCGGAGGGCGTCCTACACTACGCTTTCCGAGTCGTTTCGTATAAAACTTTGTTATAATAGCAATTTATTGTAATAGTATAAGGGCTGATAGCGCATGATAAATCTCTCAAATGAACAAGTTAGAGTTTGACATTAAGTTCGTTTTAGTATGTGGTATGTGACCACATAAACACTTTCCTTTTTTTAACAGTTTTGGGAATCTCGACTTCAGTCTAATTGCGTCCCAAAACTGTTTAAAGATTCCGGTCAGTCCAGATAATGAATTTCTAGGTAGGAGATTTTTACAAAATGCGAATGATTGGGAATGTAGATATGGATTATACCGCAAATTAAATATTGCTAGCTATTCGGCAAAGAGAATTCTTTTTGGCTTAAGATTTTATCTTGACTTAGCAATCATCACCATGTTACTTTCATTATACAGAAAAGATATACAGGTACAACCAACCATCCAAAGAATGAACATGCGGCAGATAGCCAGTTAAAACAAAAATCTAATCAAAAATATAATCTCGACAATTTCCGCATAAGCAATAATTCCTGTGTTGCGGAAATTTTACAAGTATTCAAACAGACTCGAAATAACCATTTGTGGATCACACAAAGTTTTGTCGCGTGTGGGATTCGAACCCACAACACTCGTCGCAGTGGCAGCGGCGAGGCGATCACTTAATCCACTCGTGCAGTCTCAACTAACTAATCTCAGTCTATCAAATTCTTGGCCTTGCCTGTTAAACTAATCTAAGGTCCTTTCTAGGCTGTAGCATGTAGTTTGTAAAAATGTACCACGTTTTATATTTTTATGGAAATAAACGAATTAAAAAAAAAATGTAGTCTCTATTCTATTCTAATGTAATAAGAATAGTATGTATAGTATTCTTATTACATTAGAATAGAATAGAATCAGATATTTGAATATTAACAGTGTTACAGGGCCAGCGGCTATGTATGTCGATTAGTTATTTCTCAAGACACAATTGCGTCTTAACGAAGAATTTTAATTGATTTGCATTGTCACGCTACTGTAGAGCTACGGAGACATTTTGTACTCTGTATGATACCATAAATAATGCTTATATTATTAAAGAAATCTTGGCATCTTACTATGCACGTGTTAAAGACAGGAATACATCAGGTCCACGTGGCGTTTCATTAATCACTGGAGAGATAGCTCTATGGTACAGAAGATTACAGCCAAAAACCTTATGTTGTGGTGATTGCCAACTTCTTTAAAGTAACGTATATGCTTTCTGCGCACTAGTAAAAAGCGCAGGTATATTAGAATTGGAATATATAGTACCTACAACTAGCAGAACCGACAAACGTTGTCTTGAACTAACCTATAGCAGCGCCATCATTCCCTTAAACGTACATTAGATTGCAGATTCATTCAAACGTACACTACTTATTTTATCAATATTGGTCTTGTCATTTATGAGGCGTTTAGCGATATACATATGTACAAAATAAATATATATAAGTAGAGTTCAAAGGTTAGTCTATAGGAACCCATGACGTATTATATTATAATTATTTATTAATCCTTAACTTCATAAAACGAATCTGTATTTCGACATACTTTTAAAACAAACTTAAACTACTTATAAGTAAAATAAAATAAAAAGAAGACGCACAAAATATATAACTTAAATTTTATAAAAAATATGGAATGGCTGGTTTAGGCAGCGTTGTAAAATGGATATGTGAAGTTCTAGTCCATAAAATAATTCAATTACGAAAGAATAAACAACATATGAGCAAAGTAGTGTTAGAAATAGATTACATCTTGATTTTAAAGTGTGTATTATATAAATAATCTTGTTAAAGGACCTTTATAATGTTCCACTTAGCTACGAAGGTTATTTTTATAAGTATCACAGCAATATAATGATACTTGATGGTTAAAGTGATGATCGACAAGGTTAAGTGATCATCAATACGGTACTTCTGTTAAAGGTTAATTAATAGTAAATATCCTCGAAGGATGCACCTATTGCCTTTGTGACAATTTACAAGTGTGGATAAAGACTTTCTAGCCTCCATGTTCAGTTAAAAAAGAGGAAACCTGTCAAATTTTTCGCGTAAGGTACACGCCATACTAATATTCAATTAATTGTTTTTAATTTATTCCTGTAATGCTCTATTATTACTAGGGTAAAGACGCTAGTCTTTACAAACATTCAAACAATGGAAACGAAGAGCACTCAGAATTGGACAAGTTCTTGTGGATCACAATAATTTTCAATAAAGATTTCCGATCTCCATACGCTCAGTGCTATAAATATTACAAATGGATCTTCTTAGATTAAAATAATGTCAGTTGTCAGAATAAACTGGATATTAGTTCACATTTAAAGTTTATAAGACTAGATTAAATCACATAATAATTTAAAAAAATCTATATATATAAAACTCTTCCGTTACTGAGTGACTGACAGACACCGCACCTGCAGCCAAAACTACTGAACGCTAGAAGCTGAAATTTGGCATGTATATTCCTTGGAGAGTGTAGGTGAGCACTGAAAGAGGATTTTTGGAAATTCCACCCCGAAGGGAGTGAAAGTTAGTGACTTGAAAATTTGGATTTTCACACGGGCAAAGCCGCGGGCGGAAAGCTAGTACATTATAATATTTGAGATTTTATTTTGAGATTAACAGAATTTTCACACCCTTATGTATGTGAACCTTCCATATGAATGAGCTATTTATATTGATACAAAGTTACTAATCGATACAACAGAGTGCAAAGATCGGTTGTTCAACCCAACTTATAATGAATTTATGCGAGAGATAATTTAATATACATACACTGTTATTCAACTTAATATTGCAATATTAATTACTAGATTGTGCCCTCGGCTTCGCTTGCCTAAAAGTAGGTTAGTTTATGTTTGTAAAGAAAACATTTTTTTTTTTTTTAATAATATATTGCTTGTATTACTCGGTGATAATACGTATATAGCTTCCTAATGGTGAAAACAATTTTAATATCGGTTGAGAAGTTTTTGAGTTAAATCATTACGAACAAACGAAAAATCTAATCTTTCCTCTTCTCTATATAGTACTAGTATAGACTGGATTCTGCCCGTGGCTTCGTAGGCGTAAATGTAGGTTAAGTTAGTAACAGTAACTAGTGACCCTGAGGTTTGACCTGGGGGTGGTAGGCTTCGTGGGCCTGCCCGCCATCCAATCAGCATCAGGTCCGAGAGGCGGCGTGCGTGTTCCCACGCGCGCCTCTGTGTCGAGTCCGTCTCCTCTCCATGGAGAAAGACAGTAGGGATTAAGTGAGAAGTGACGATAGGGTAGGTCTTGTCGTGTAGTGGCCTGCCGTTTCATACGGCGGGTGGGCCGAAACCTCGGCGGGGTCGCGACCTCATGTGAAAGTGATTCGCGCGGCCCCGTCGATAGTGGTTTTGTCGAGGAACACCGTGGTAGGTTTAGTCGGTATTCCGGGTGGTCCTATTACATCGTTTCAACATCTTTCTTTTACCCTGGTGAGCCCGACATAACCCCTCCGCCCGCCCCCGCAGAGGGGTAGGCGTCAAAGCATTCCCCCAGGTAAAAAAAAAAACCAGTTACTAGTACTTTTTCAGGAAAAAAGGTAACCGATCTCCTATTCTGTACCACTGACAACGTGTGTGCGAAATTTCATGATGATCGGTCGAGTAGTTAATGCGTGAAATCGTAAGAAACAAACTTACATTCGCATTTATAATATTAGTTAGGATTGTAAAATGAGTAGCTTAGTTTCAAAATCCTCTAAAATAATTTTCACCAAATAATAGTAAATCTCAAAAAGGGAAAGCAGCGATAGCTCAGTGGGGAGACCAACAAACTGCAATGCAGAGGGTCTCGAGTTCGAACCCACGTCGCGCACCTCTGACTTTCGGAAGTTATATGACTTTTAGAAATTATGTGCGTATTGATTGACAATTATCGCCTGCTCCGTGCCTCGGAGAGCACGTTAAGCCGTCGGTCCCGGCTGCCATGAACATCTATGGCAGTCGTTATTGGGAAAGTCAGTCCCCTCTAATATCCTGACACTGGTTTAGCCTTAGGGTATCGTTAGCCTTCGGGTTGCGGAGGTCAGGTGGCAGCCGCTCAGTGTAAAAACTGATATCCAGTCAAATCCAGTTAGACTTGAAAAGCCGACCCCAAGTGACTTGGGAATAATAAAGGCTAAGAGAGAAGAATAGTAAATCTCAAAAAAACATTTAAGGCATAATAAAATGGACTGGACAAAGGCCAGGTTAAGAGCACCTTGAACCGACGGGCGTGTATGAGGAATGTGATGAAAGTGAATGAAGCCAGAGAAGTGTGTCAGGATCGTAGCAAATAGAAATCCGTAGTCTCTGCCTACCCCTCTGGGAAACAGGCGTGAATCTATGTATGTATGTATAAATGGACTCTTTTTGCGGTGTTTGCAACAAACTGCTACTTTTGTGAGCTGATTTAATGGAATTTTTTTGAGTGTTGTTGAAAACTATCAGTGCTATGCGATAGAAGCAACAGAGGAGTTTCATATTCAATCGGAAGATTATTTTTGTTCTGATATCGTTTTGGCGGGTTTTGAAACTATACTCCTCAAATGCAGTGTTGTTTAAGAGGAAATACAGACATCCACACATTGAAAGAAAAGGTTTTACAGATCTATTGATGCCGCGCTGAAAATATTTACAAGTGTGTTAGATAAAAAGGTCTATAAATTATAGATAAAACTGAATTTCATAATGTTTAAAATAAGTTATCTTTTACGCAACAGTCATAACAACTTTTGTCTGTCAATGCCATCGCACGATTTATCATTTTGACAAGTTGTGGCAAGATTTTATCTTTAAAGATTTCATCTGATGCTAGCGTCAATAAATAGATATTTAATTATATAATAATATATACCAATTATTGAGCACAGTATTCGAACTTTCTGCTAATATTTTAAATGTGAAAGTTTATGAGAGTCGATGGATGGAGTTTGTTAGTCTTTCACGCATAAACTACTGAACAAATTTTGATAAAACTTTACAGTATCATTGTTTATGCATCAGAATAAATATAAAATCTACCTTAACATAAATCTACATTGACGCGAGCGAAGCCGCGTGTAAAATCTAGTCGACCATAATTCCAAACCATAAAATCATAAATGCGAATGTGAGTTTATTTGTTACGCTTTCACGTCTCAACTACTCGACCGATTTTCATAAAATTTCGCGAACAGGTTGTCAGGGGAACAGAAATGGACATAGGGTACATTTCATCAAAAAATACTGTTACTAACTTGCATTTACGCGGGCTAACCGGCGGGAACTGCATAATTTTGGAAAATTGTATAATTTTGGCCCTCCTACTCCGTATAACCTTTAACTACGCCTTAAGTCAAACTCCTCGTTGGGGTCAATATGTCTAACAAGGGAGAACAAAGTTTTCTCTTTATTCATTCGTATTTTTTTAATATCCAATTTGGTAGTCGTTTTTCGCATTCCTCTTAATATTGCAGGTAATTAATTTACCTCGTCATATTGCACATATGTACGTTATATACTAGACAGCCTTGTAACATGGGTTACATGTTATGTCAACTTTCAAACACCCATTTATTAACATTTGATTTGTTATTGAATTCGTTAACTATCAAACACGACTGGATTTTAATGTGCAAAAACTGGTACTAGCTGAGTTAAAGACCTTTTGACAGTTAATTCAAATGTCTCGCGTTCGAATCAGAGACAAAAAATTATAAATCTATATTTATTTTTTTGTAGTTTTTTTGCGTAATAAGCACAGTGTACACACATATTATTATACAGTCGTATGATTATATAATAATATAAATCTTGACTGTGATAGGAGTACCTATGCTTCGACGACGAGGCGACATATACAAATGTATTAGAACCTTATTACCTTTGAGGCGCTCATATCCAGTTGCACTCACTGATCGGTAAACGATTACCGAGGTTAAGCAACGTTGGGTGCGGTCAGTCGGGTGGTTGACCGCTTAGTGGTATTTCAGCTGAGCGTCTCCGTGCTTCGGAGGGCACGTAAAAAATCGGTCCCTGTTGTTGTCAAATTGACAGCAGTCGTTAAGCCATGTCAGAGGCCTACGGGCGGCTTGAACAACTCTTGACAACAAGTTGGCCACTAACCACACGAAAAGAAGAAGAAGAAGCTTCTTTCTTGCTGTTGTTTTTTAAATTTCGATGGTAGTATATTTTCTTATTGACATAGTTATTATCACCTAAGATTCAAGCTCTACTTACTTTATTAATCTAAATCTAATCTTTAACTGATTAATATTAACGACTTATATTTATTTTAAATATTTCCATTTGATTATGTTGATACCAAAAGCTCACAATCGTAATATCCTTTGTAATTGTGCCCCATATTACGCAATATAAAAATTATGTACTTTTCTTGACAAATATAGGTAAAACATATATATAACTAAAATATTATTTATGGCACATCAAAAAATAAAATTATTAACATAAAGTTAAGTTTAAAGTTATATTGTTGTGTGGGAATTTACAATTGAAATTTCAAATACTACTTAAAATCTATTATATCTAGTGTTAGAAGATATTAGTTAACGTGCTAGCCTCCAATTCCATGATGAATACTTCATTGAAAGGTTATAAAACGCACGCATCAACAATATAATGTTATTAAATATTTAACATTGAAGAAAGACAATAAAAATAGTATGTACCTATACCTTGAAAGAAATTCTATAACAGACTAAATAATAGACAAAAAAAAAATTGTGTACGGCCTACTAAGCTTACTATCCTCATCCTTACTTTAATATTATAAATGTGAACGTGAGTTTGTTTGTTTGTTACGCTTTCACGCCTGAACCACTCGACCTCTTTATTTTTAGAATTTAGTTTTATATGGACAGTGACATATGGCATAATGACTGCAACACCTGATACATAAATAAGTTGTAAAATACTGTATAATAATAAGTTGATGGCGATTTAAAAGAGTGGCTTTGAGTTTCTTGCAGGTATCAGTAAATGTAATAAACTCACTAACCCCTTTGACGTTCATAAGTGTTACTTTGTGACCTACGTGAATAGATTTTTGACTTTGACCTATTATCATGAAATTTCGCATACCTTGTCAAAGGTAAAAAAGAACATACATCCCTTTCAGATCTCAATGCCCAGTACCTAACGTTTATATGTGAAATTAAAATTTATGTGACCCACACATATTTTTCTTCGGGTCTGGATGTTCTTAAAGTCCACTACGACACAGAATTTATCCGTAGTGCCTGTGACTTCTTTTTTTAAATCTGTCAGATGTAGAATAATATAATAATAATAATATTATTCTATCACATACACACAACACTATTTAGCCCAAACTAGGCAGAGCTTGTACTATGGGTACTAGACAACGGATAAACATACATACATAATATATACATATGTCCTTTTTTTTGTAAATAAATACATATTGTACATAGACATCCAGACCAAGACAAACATCCATGTTCATGCACACAAATGTTTGACTTGTGCGGGTATTGAACAGGCGTGGCAGTCGGTTACACTAACCACTACGCCATCAAGGCCGAACTACCAGTTCCAATAAAAATCTAGTGTGTCTGATCACCGGTGTGTTGCTGCGACTCAATAGGTTAAATATGACTTTGTATATTATCGAGAGTTATAAACACTTGTACTAATGTCACTGTCGACAAGTACGTTTTGTCCTCGGACAGTTCTTGATAAGGGGCACGAGACGCATCGATAGGTTATCAGAATAAGCAATCAATCACAATATATAAATGAGTCAGAGATATACGAGGCTCTTTGGGTGTTATCAGAGAATATAACTGTCTTTGTAACAGTCTACATTATTCGAAGAGGCTATAACTTCTGCAATCTTAACTAATTTTATCTACGCTTATGTGCGTTTGATAAATGCAGCGATAGCTCAGTGGGGAGACCAACAGACTGCAATGCAGAGGGTCTCAGGTTCGAACCCACGTCGCGCACCTCTGACTTTCGGAAGTATATGACTTTTCGAAATTATGTGCGTATTGATTGACAATTATCGCCTGCTCAGTGCCTCGGAGAGCACGTTAAGCCGTCGCTCTCGGCTGCCATGAACATCTATGGCAGTCGTTATTGGGAGAGTGTCGACACAAAAGATCCCACTGGGTCGAAGTGACGCCAGTCTGCACGGACTGGCCCCCACATAAGATAAGATAAGATGTGCGTTTGATTGTTTGTTACGCCCTAACTACTCGAGCGATGCTCGTTGTCGGGGGAACGCAAAAAGACGTAGGGTACATTTTATCAGAAAAGTAGGTACTGTTATTAACCTTTTTTTAGCCTGGGGAAATCATTAACGTATACCCCTCCGCACAAAAGGGGACTGGAGAGGTTATGCCGGGCTCACCCGTGAAAAGATGGAATGTCTCCAGAACTACCGACTCAACCTACCACGGTGTGGCTACCACGTACCACGGGGTGATTAATCTAACCTATATTTACGCGAACAAAGTCGTGGCCATAATCTGGTATTAATATACATATTATCAGTTATGTTTATAATTTGTCTTACTGCAAGCCGAACCTCTTTTGTCATACCCACGCTATCTTAGTGGAGTTTGCGTAGACTTCACACGTCATCTTTAATTATGGAGAACTCTTAGACAGATAATACGACTGCTGTGCATGCTGCATGTTGGCTCAGATTCGAATCCGTCAGGTAAATAATAACTTGTTGGATTGTATTCCTTAAATATTCTCAGTAGGTACTTATCCCGGAGATAGTTGACAGTGTTGGACATCTCCATGACTTGGAAGGACAAGTAAACCAGTTGGTATTGCGCCTGATCTTCCTCCAGTTCTATCGGATTGCCGTCCCATCAAACTATGGGTGCGAGAGAATAGAGATGGCACTTGTGTTTGTGAACACGCTTGTGCATTATAATATCTCCTGCGTAGATGGCCAGTCTCCATAAGATTGGCCGCCGTGTCCGAAATTCGGTCTGGAGGACATTTTTATTATGTATGTAAATATTTCTCTAGAGCAAGATTACGTGAGCAAATTTTTTATATGGATAAATACCAATTCTATCTCGTCAAAAAATTAGACAGCGGTTGTCTATCTCGCTTCCGCAATCCAGCATAGCCGGTAGTTAAACCGGATCGGTTGCCAGAATTATTTGGCTAGCATCTCGTGTTTGTCATAGCTCAAAGCTTGGCTAACGGCTATTTCATATGATTTCGTAGTACATCAGGAACAATTCCTGTAGTTTATATGTGTACATAATATACTATCTATACAGGGTGATTTTGAAATCGTGTAATTCCTTTCAACCACGCATTCTATTGGTGGTATAGCATAACCCTGACCATATATTTTTTTATTAGATTTATATTTTAGGAAAAATTAATGTACCTTTTTTTCGTGAAATGGTTTCAGATATTCAATTTTAATATTTTACAAAATAAAAAATAATAACCTATCAATAATAATTAATGTCGTAAATAATAACGGGCGGTCCTTTTTTATTGCCCCTTATTATTTACGATATCAGTTATTGTTATTTGTGGTCGAACTCCTCCGAAACGGCTCAACCGATTTTTATGATTTTTTATGTATATTTGGAAGGTATGAGAATAAGTCGTAAAGTATATTTCATACAGCTAGATGATTCCCTATCCAGAAAAAAAATATGTCTACGGAATCGCTGGTAGGAACCAGAATTATTTATTTAATTAGGGAGGTCTTTATTTCGCGGAAAGAATAAGCAGAGCTCACTACCAGTCGACTGTGATGCGGAGGAATTCTATGACGCCTATTAGAGGGTTTTAGTTTTAGGATTTCCTTTTCTTAAACTACTATATACGGATTTTATCGCGTTGTTTATTTGACACTTTATTACATAATTTTGAAAACTGTTACACTACTACTACTATTAAACTTTACTTATTTTTAAGCTAATTAAATTATTATTAAAACTATTTAGATTTAATTTAATTTTACACTTTCCCCGACGTTTCGGTTGCTTTTCAGCAGCCATGGTCACGGGGAGACTAAGATGGTAGTTGTCTCAATCTTCCAGTGTAGTTATTTCAAAGTACCCGAACATAATTTAATCATTGGTGTTTCTATTTATGCAGAATGAGCTCAACGTATCATGAAGTCTAGCTGTGGTTTGCTTCTTCTTGGGTTTGACTATTTGTATTACTGGATCCCAAGCTGGTGGTACATTCCAACCATTATGTCTATATTTATATATATACTAATTTAATAAAGCTAAAGAGTTTATTTGTTTTTTTTAACGCGCTTATCTCGGGAACTACCTGTCGGAAGCTGCTCAGATGCTCTTTTCTTTTGTAAGAACGATTATGCATATAGATTTTCCACTTCAAAAGATGCAGACCCTAATATAAAGTAAATAATAAATAAAACCGACTAAATTTAAATTGGGAGCGCATTATGTGGCAATACGGATGCCTTGAGAGAGTCCATCTCGCTCTTGGCCGGTTTTAACTAACGATTATTTGTTTACAAACATACTAAATTAGATTTGGCTCAAGCTTAAAACATTATATACACGCTTAGCAACCGAGATCAAACTAAAATTATCCGGCGAGATAGTTTCTATGTCTGTTGAACTGTATGACGTGTTCTGATAAACTTATTTATTGATTTACGCATTAGTAATATATCCACGTGCCGCTATTTTCACAATAATCTTTGTTATTCCCAAGTCACTTGGGGTCGGCTTTTCTGGTCTAACCGGATTTGACTGGATATCAGTTTTTATATGGAGCGGCTGCCATCTGACCTCCACAACCCGAAGGCTAACGATACCCTAAGGCTAGACCAGTGTCAGATTATTATAGGGCACTGACTGCCCAATAACGACTGCCATAGATGTTCATGGCGACCGGGACCGACGGCTTTACGTGTTCTCCGAGGCACGGAGCAGGCGCTATTTTCACAATAAATAAAGAAAATAAATCTATATATGAATATTTGTATGAAGTGAAATCTTTGTTGCCTATTTCCAAGCATATTGAAAAGTAAATATGACCTAGATTTTGCCCGCGGTTTCGCTCGCGTTAATGTAAATATTTTTAATAAATTCATATCTCTCGTGAACAGTACTTTTTTCTGGATGAAAGATTCCCAATATCCTTTTCGGTACAGAAAAGGACATAGGGTATCTTTCATCCAGAAACAAGTGAGAAACGGCCATGAATTGCCATAAATCTTAGGGTTCGAAAAAATGGTATCACGTTACCTTGAGGTCGGGGTATATCGACTATGCTGAGTCGAATGGCGTTAACTGCGAGTCTCTACCTCTTACGGTTCTGGAGTTGGAAGATGGTATCACGTGACCTTGAGGTCAGAGGTCAAAGCTTATAGTCATTTCAGGGTATATTGACTATGCTGATTCCAATGGCGTTAACCGCGAGTCTCTAGCTTTTACAGTTCTTGAGTTGAGAGTTGTATAATAGACAGACGGACGGACGGACGGACAAAGCTGTTATGTAAGAGTTTTTTCGAACTCTAAAACGTGACAGCAGGTATGCGAAATACAATATCAGTTATGTTAATAACTATACACTCGACCAATCAACACGAACTTTATTTATATAATATAACTGGTATTATATAAATTATATAAAGTTCGTGTTGATCGGTCGAGTAGTTAAGGCGTGAAAGCGTAACAGACAAACAAACAACTTATTTTCGAGCATATAATATTATCATAGTTAGGATTCTAATGTACCTTTGTTGACATTATGTGTTAAATTACAACCTAAAGTTTAGAATGGTGACCATCAATAAACTATAATTTTAATCTTAGGAATTATGGTCAAATTTTAAGCGCTGGTCTTATTAAGAGTGCGCCGAGCGTAAGACAGATAATGACAGAGCTCGTGCGGCGCATATTCAAATCGGCGCGCGGCCGACATAGTAAAATTGTATGGAGGATTTAAAGTGCTTTTTTGATAAATATGTATCTTTATTGTCAACCAATAACTTAAATATTTGAGACGGACAAATTGTAATATAACTATTTATGTTTCGTTTAAGCTGTAAAATAGGATAGATTTCTACTGTTATAATCTAAAAATCACGTAACACGAACTTACGTTTTTGCATTTTTCGTGAAAATTTACGTAATTTTATAGGCGAAAATATTATTTATTTTAACTTTTTTACAAGGAGTAATTGTAAACACATTCATTGTTATGGTAAATGTATATTTTACATTTGTATTAAAAAAAAAGTGTTGATTTTATTCACTTAACTGTGACCGCCTGTTTTGGCACATTTCGTTTGGCGCAGTCTTAAGTATATATTATTATATTATCGAATATCTACTTATTGACACTAGCATCTGTGTCGGCATTGAGAAGAAATTATTAAAGATAAATCTCACGGCAACTTGTCAAAATCATTAATCATGTTACGACTTTGACAGATAAAAGATGTTTTGACTGTTGCGTATATTACCTATATTTCAAACATTATGCAATCCAGTATTTTATCTATAAGTTTAGACCTTTTTATCTATTACACGCCTGAATATTTTGAGACTAGTGTTATGAATGCGATAGTTAAATTTTACAGTTTTTATTAGAAGATTTTTAACCTGACAATTGTTGGAATGCCAGACATAATTGAAAATCTATTGTATCTGGCCGCTGGTGTGCCGCTGCGACTTAAAAGGTTGAACAGCTGAACGAGTTTAGAGGAAATTATAATAATACATATATACGCAGTGTCCAGTCTTCGTTAAGACTGTCCGTCGTCGCAGAAGTTTGGTTTGAAGGACATTATTATTACTTTTATTTATTTTTGACATTTTATATAACGATCGATGTCCTATAGCAGGTGTTCACACACAATGTTTAAGTCGTAGGATATTCGACATAAAACCAGTCTTTGTGGAACTTCCAGGACGATTGCTTAAAACCGGATTTTTGGAATCTAATACAGATATATTCGTAACGGCCGTGTTCAAACGCTGCCTGACTCATCTTGTAACCATGGTCAGTGTAATAATACAAATCATCGGTCGATATATTATATTATCACTAGATTTTTCCCACGGCATCGCCTTATAATTTCGAAAAGTCATATAACTTCCGAAAGTCAGAGGCGCGCGACGTGGGTTCGAACCTGAGACCCTCTGCATTGCAGTCTGTTGGTCTCCCCACTGAGCTATCGCTGCTCAAGCCCAATTATAGTCCAGAGACAGTGACGACGAGGAGAAGATAGATGTCATCTAGCCATCGCCAGTATCAAGCCGGTCCGACCAGATGCTCTTCACACTACGTTTGAAGGACCCAATGTCATAGAAGGGAGGGAACACATTGTTATTAAACGACTAGCAATAAATCCTGTATCACGAAAGTATTATTACAAACATTAAACCAGCGGACCCTAAGAACGGCCGGACTCAGACCAACTATTTTTTTGTCCCGTGTGTGATCGAACCCACATCCCTCGGCGCACAGGCCATTAGCAAGGCGATTACATAAACCACTATGCTACCCGTGCAGTCCAATCAGTATCCATCAGGCGATCCGTGTGCACGTTTGCCCCAAACACAATAAAAAAAAAAAAGTTGTCGATTGCCGAGTCAGAATGACGAGTTCATATAAATTAGTTGCTATGTAATTATTATTCAAAAACATACGTTCTATAGAGGAATGCATGAATAAAATGTAAAGTAATAGCATATGTTTTACATATATTATACAATATGTCACAGATATAACGCACAACCTCAAACACCCCAATTAGATTATTAAATCGTAATAATAATATAATTATAGCAGCGATAGCTCAGTGGGAGAACAACAGACTGCAATGCTGAGGGTCTCGGGTTCGAACTTACGTCGCTCACCTCTGACTTTCGGAAGTTATATGACTTTTCGAAGTTATGTGCGTATTGATTGACAATTATCGCCTGCTCAGTGCCTCGGAGAGCGCGTTAAGCCGTCGGTCCCGGGTGCCATTAACATCTTTGGCAGTCGTTATTGGGCAAGTCAGTACCCTCTAATAACCTGACACTAGTCTAGCCTTAGGGTATCGTTAGCCTTCGGGTTGCGGAGGTCAGGTGGCAGCCGCTCCGTGTAAAAACTGATATCCAGTCAAATCCGGTTAGACTAGAAAAGCCGACCCCAAGTGACTTGGGAATAATAAAGGCTAGGGAGAAGATTGTGCGTGGATAGTACGGGTATATTACAATAAAACTAACATTATTGCCTTTATTGCATCAAAAACCTTATTACCTTGAATTATGATACAGATTTTTTTGACGATAAATTCACCCTGCCCGAGATTGACTGCCGTGTATAAGCGTAGCGGTCGTATTTATTAACGCTGCGCCGCCAAGGTAGTTTAATTTAGGTTTTATATTCCAAAATAAACTAAAAATCGACTTTGATATGTTAGTTGACTGTTTATTTTTATTTTGAGCTAAAATTAGAACAGCCCACGAGGCGGAATCACGTTTACTGTAATGTGTATAAAACATTAGCTGTCTGCCGCAGTTTCATTCGCGTTTATGATCACTGCTCCACTCCTGTGGCTTCTGCGTGATGTTATATAGCCTATGTTACTTCTGGATAAAGTAGCTTTCTAATGGTGAAAGAATTATTAAAATCGGTTTAGTAGTTTTATTATTGATATTGATTATTGATATTGATTGACGGCACTAAGAGGTCTACTTATAATTATGTAATTAAAATACATAATTATAAGTATATAATTATGTATTTTAATTTTATGTATGTTAGTAGATCTGTCATTGCAGTGTCGTCACTGCATATATATCAATATTAATAATAAATAATATATATTTTTTTTAAATTTATAGTTTAATACAACGCACTAGAACTACACCAAAAATATTACATGAATTTTAAATAGTTTATATTTAAACAAAAACATGACATAAATTTAGTTTAACTTTGAAACGATCTCGGTAATAATTATACTGATATGACGTTATAATAAGTTCTAGTAATTGAACAGGAAAATTGTTATACTAAAAACAATCACGTGAATATTTGTTACATAAACTTTTTTGTTACGTTATGTACGTATTACATATGTGACACGTGTTGGCCCTGATATGTCAATAATTTAGCTTTTTTTTGGCGGTAAGACAATTCTTGCACGCTGTTTGCCATTCTTTTTTTGTATGATACGCACAATTTTTGTCGCCTATATTGGGTGAGGTAAGCAGAGTAGTGTGACACTTAGATACTTCACCAGCTCAGACTTAGGTTTCATGAGATACGGGCTAGCGAATTGCCATTTACAAACTCCATTCTATTTCTGAGAAGTTTTTGGCAGGTAAACCTAATAATACCTATTTGAATCCGATTTGTGAGTTGAATCCAAAATCTCATATACAGTATATACATACATGACTTTGTTCGTGTTTTCAAGCTCTCTTACGTCTTTCCGTAGCGGTCAAGGTTCTTAGAGGTCAAGGTCCTTTAGTAGTCGGTCTCACAAAAGATTGCAGCCAAGCAACCTTGTATTGTTTCTGCGGTCAGTATGGTTGCCGGGCTCCTTAAGCGTTTTGCAGAACCGCTTAGCACTACGCACATACTCATTTTTGAAGGATCGGTAACGAGCGCTATATGTGTTTCATAAGACGGACAGCGAAGGACCAGACAATTTGACCGGTATTATAGAACATATGTAATCTTACAATGCACACGAAGGACCCTGGACTCGGCAAACAAACCCTGACTGCCAGCCGTGGACGAGAACGGACAGCCGGAATTTTATGTTCGTTAAATAAAAAGACCGTCGACTGTGGAACACCTTATCAGAGTTTCAAGTGTGCATATTATGGTACAGTAACCATGGAAATATGTTTGTTAAAACAAAATATATAAAAGCGCTCAATGAATGAATAATAAAATAACTGACTAACACAATTTAATGCGGTCAACTGATAAAAAGTGTGCAATTATTGATTTTACGTAGTGTGACTGATCAAGCGTTGAATGAAATAAAATAACAGGAAAACCTGAGAGGTTATGAGCGGTAGTAGAAGGGATTAATTGACATGGTATGACCTAATATTAATATATAAAGACCTAATATTAAATGACATGAGGGAGATATTGAAAGGAGAACGATTGCGGGAAACAAAGCGAATGGAGCTCTACGCGCTTTTATGAACAGTCGAAATGTTTCCGAAAAGGCACGTTTGGCTGTTCATAGAGGACTATTAGTGCCCACACTTATGTATGGAAGTGAAAGTGGCAAAAGAAGCATGAGAGCAGAATAAATGCTGTAGAAATGAGAGCGCTGAGAAATATATGTGGTGTGACTCTGAAAGATAGAATAAGGAATACTGTGATTAGAGAGAGATGCGGCATGAAAGTGGATATAGTGACAAGAATAGAAAAGGCTATGTTAAGCTGGTTTGGGCATGTAGAAAAAATGGACGAGGAAAGACTGACTAAGAAAGTTTATAAGGCTAGTGTGAATGGAACAGTCGCAAGAGGAAGACCTAGGCGAACGTTTCTTGATCAGATCGGAGGCGTTCTGGACAAAGGCCAGGTTAAGAGCATCTTGAACCGACGGGCGTGTATGAGGAATGTGATGAAAGTGAATGAAGCCAGAGAAGTGTGTCAGGATCGTAGCAAATGGAAATCCGTAGTCTCTGCCTACCCCTCTGGGAAACAGGCGTGAATCTATGTAATGTAATGTAATATTAAAACCAATAAAAACCTATTATTCAAAAATCCAATGAAAATACTAGTAATTAACTCCTATATACGTCACACCTTACTTACTAACAATAGTTGTTGAACTATTGTTTTGGCACTTTTTGCGAAACTCAATACTTTTGCCAAAAATAAGAAGTCCTGCAAAATGTTTCTTACCCTGCGGCGAGTTGTTAGGTTAAGCCGCTGCATTCTTGTGTGACCGCGTTTAGTCTTAGGTCTTAATCGTGTGAGAGGAACCTATTTCAATACTTGTACTATTGTTTAAAACAAATAATGAATTATAAAAATGGGATAACTAAAATAAAAAATTTAAAGTTGTTAAACAAAGTGACGTTGAGTCAAGCCACGAGTAAAAAGTTATTAAGATTTTTTTATTAACCCTGTATAGAGCGATTTTTTAAGACAACGCCCGCACATGCTACCTCCGTATAACGCGAGAGACTTTACAAATATTGAATTAAACCTACAAGCGGTATAACTAGTTGTACGTCACAAAGAAGTTTGTCCCATGCGGGTATCAAACCCACAACACTTAGTATACTAGCAGCGGCAAGGTGACTAATGGTTTCACTAGTCTTCTGATAAGTCATATGAAAGGAAACTTCAAAGCCAGCGAGTTTCTTACCAACGCTAATGCAATCATACCTGTAAGATTGTCTTCTATTTACGCGAATATTATTCATTGAAATTAAACTGCTATATACGGATTTTATCGCGTTGTTTTTTTGACACTTTATTACATAATTATGAAAATTGTTTCACCACTACCTACTACTATTAAACTTTACTAATTTTTAAGCTAATTAAATTATTATTAAAACTATTTAGATTTAATTTGTTTTGGTAGTCCTTGGTAGGAATCGGTGTTCTTTAGCAAGAATCTTTGGTTTGTCAAATCTCAGGTAGTGGTTGGTCCAGTGTTGCACATGTTCACACACAGCAGACTTTGGTAATAAAGTGTCAAATAAACAACGCGATAAAATCCGTATATAGTAGTTTAATTTCAATACCTGTAAGAGTTCAACATGATAGGTAAAACCTTGCCATCATGCGGGCCATATACTTGTTTGTCCTTTAAGTGGTAAAAAAATGTAGAGTGAATCGTGGCTTGAACGATAATAAAGTCCTTTATTTCGATACAAGGAAAATGAAAAAAAAAAAAAGGCATGGAATAAATTAGGTGTTTTCTTTTCTGTTTATCTTGTTGTTCTCGTGACTTGTGACATAAGTCCCACGGCTATATAATCGGGCAGGGATAAGCTGAGGTGCTCACCCACGTGCTTATGACCGTAGACCGATCACAGTTTCATACCAAGGTGAATTTCAAGACGGAAAAATTTATTAACACTCCTGGGAATCGACCCGAGACATCATGCTTAGCAGTCGCAGCCACTATTACTGCGCCATCGTGATAGTTACTTAGTTATTCATGACGCCTTTTAAAAGATTCATGGTAATAGTGTAAAATACCATAGGCTGATGCTGACGGGTAAGGAGGCGACCCAGTCTCGGTTTGTGTCTATCTTTTGCTAATGTAAATATACACGAGTGTCATCTCTTGTGCTGAAAATAGGGTTATGGGTAACCGCTTACTATTTCAGTAATGATGACAAGGTTACTTACAGTACATATAGTTACATATAGTTTTTGCGTGAAAGAGTAACAAACAGCCATCCATCCATCCTCACAAACTTTCACATTTATAATATTATTAGGATTAATGTACTAGTACATTAATCTCTACTAAATAGCAGCGATAGCTCAGTGGGGGGACCAACAGACTGCAATGCAGAGGGTCTCGGGTTCGAACCCATGTCGCGCACCTCTTACTTTCGGAAGTTATATGACTTTTCGAAATTATGTGCGTATTGATTGACAATTATCGCCTGCTCCGTTTCTCGGAGAGCACGTTAAGCCGTCGGTCCCGGCTGCTATGAACATCTGTGACAGTTGTTATTGGGAGAGTGTCGACACAAAAGATCGCACTGGGTCGAAGTGTCGCCGGTCTGCACTGATTGGCCCCCACATAAGATATAATAAGATACTTAGAGAACGTCTGTACTAATAGATTAACAATAAGGGAAAATTACGACATTAAATTCAAAAATCATTCATTTATAAATATGTATGTGCTTATAAATAAATAATTGATTCAATATGTGTGTATGTGTATTTGACCTTTAGGTCAAACACATATCAATGTCAAAGTTAAGTTTGTGAGTTTATATTTAATTTACATTACTTGCTAGGTTCAGGTAATGGGTTGATATGAGCCTATGAGAAAATGCATACAAGAAACTTGCGACCCCTCTTAAAATTACAAATTATAATTTCAGTATATATTTTGATTACAAAAAAAAAAGCAGCGATAGCTCAGTGTGGAGACCAACAGACTGCAATGCAGAAGGTCTCGGGTTCGAACCCACGTCGCGCACCTCTGACTTTCGGAAGTTATATGACTTTTCGAAATTATATGCGTATTGATTGACAATTATCGCCTGCTTCGTGCCTCGGAGAGCACGTTAAGCCGTCGATCCCGGCTGCCATGAACATCTATGGCAGTCGTTATTGGGAAAGTCAGTACCCTCTAATATCCTGACACTGGTCTAGCCTTAGGGTATCGTTAACCTTTGTGTTGCGGAGGTCAGGTGGCAGCCGCTCCGTGTAAACGCTGATATCCAGTGAAATCCGGTTAGACTAAAAAAAAGCCGACTCCAAGTGATTTGGGAATAATAAAGGCTTAGAGAGAAGAAGATATATTTTTATTACAAATGTAATATTTAATATTCGGGTACCTACGTAAGCATATAAGAAACATCTGATATTATTTCTTTTTTAAACATAATACCTAAGTAATTAAGTTAGTTCCCACACAATTCAGTCATAAATCGTTTCCAGTATATGTCAGAAACCTAAATGTAAGTACCTATTTAAAATGAGCACGTGTTAAGTTTTTGTATATCTAATACTAATATAATAAAATAAGTGTGTCATGGGATCCCAGTGCTCGTGCTCTTTTTGGACAAATAGCACAAAGGTTGATCGACTCTTCCTGTGACCGGCTGGTCTTTATTTCGCAGAAAGAATAAGCAGTGCCATTCAACGTGGCAATGGCAATGCTGCCAGTTTTCTGGGCACACTACTGGTCGACTGTGATGCGGAATTCTATGACGCCTAAGGGTTTTAGATTTAGTTTTTCTTTTTTTTCTATTTAAATATTAAATCTTCTTCTTCCTTTCGTGTAGTTAGTGGCCAACATGTTGTCAAGAATTGTTCAAGTCGCCCGTAGGCCTCTGACCTGGCTTAACGATTGCTGTCAATTTGGCAACTACCAGGACCGACTTTTTCCGAAGCACGGAGACACTCAGATGAAATACCACTAAGCGGTCACCCAACAAAAGACTGACTGCTTCTTGCTTAACCTCGCTAATCGTTTACCGATCAGTGAGTGCAGCTGGCTATGAGCGCCTTCTATTAAAATATTAAATATATAATATAATATAATATTCTACCCCATACACACAACACCATCTAGCCCAAACTAAGCAGAGCTTGTACTATGGGTTCTAGACAATGGATAAACATACATATATACTTTTTTTTTTGTAAATCAGACATATTATACATAGAAACACTGTAAAAAAATGGTGAAAAAAAATGGTTAATACACTGTAAAAAAATATATATAATGTAATATTTTTTTACAGTGAATTGACCATTTAATTAAATAATTTAATTGGTAATTATTGTACGTGGTTGAGCCGTTTGGAGTGGAGACGCTAAGTTCATAGGGTCCGGGCGCTTGTGCGCTTTTTAGAGATTATATAATATATATAAATAATTGTTATTTTTATTCATTATATTTTAGGGATCTGTTCTATTTTAATTAACGTTTATTTTTACTATAGCATTTGAAACAAAAATGTTTCTTTCGTCCCACCTCTGTCCTACTATAAGTATCTAATCCGCTAATAATAATAATATAATAATAATATTCTAATAATATTCTACTACATACACACAACACCATCTAGCCCAAACTAAGCAGAGCTTGTACTATGGGTTCTAGACAATGGATAAACATACATATATACTATTTTTTTTTGTAAATACATACATATTATACATAGAAACACCCAGACCAAGACAAACATCCATGTTCATGCACACAAATGTTTGACTTGTGCGGGAATCGAACCCGCGACCTCGGGCGTGGCAGTCGGTTACACTAACCACTACGCCATCGAGGCCGACAATAATAATATTTACTATTTATTTTTATTGAATATAGATAATATAATATAAACGTGTTATATTAATAGTACTCTATATGTATACTATTAAAAGAAAATCAAATATTTTACGTAGGCAGGAACTCTAATAAAATCAAAATATAGATATTTATTCATTTAGGTCACAAAGTAACAGCTATGAAGATACATACATAATTGAATAAGCTTTAAATTAAAATTACGACATCACAATAATTGAACAATGTTCAATAATTAAAATAGTTTAATTTAATTCAAAATTGTTATATCAAAAATTTTACATTTATGTAGTTAAATATATTATAAAAACAATTGCGTATCTGTAAATCTTTCAACTGACTTTTAAGCAATCTATAAAAATATTATAAAGCTGAAGATTTTGTTTGTTTGTTTGGTTTAAAGCGCTAATCTCAGGAACAACTGGTTCGATTTAAAAAAATATTTTAATGTTGGATAGCCTATTTATCGAGGAAGGCTATAGGCTATATAACATCACGCTACGATTCACGGGGGCGGCGCAGTAACTATAAACGCGGGTGAAACCGCGGGCACATCTAGTAATATACAGGCTGTCCCAGAATATGTGAATCAAATTGTAACGGCAGATTCCTTAGGTAAGGACCATTCAAAAGTGAAAAATAAAAATTATGACATTTGTGTAAAAATAAAAAATCTAAGTTTTTAAAAAAGTACGACTTTATCTGACTTTTCACTACAGGTACTTCGTTTATGACTAATTTTTTTTTTTCTTATTATTATTTGTGAACGACTGATTCGTTAATCTAAAAAGGATTTTTTCATTCATTTTTGCACCAAAACTTAGATTTTTTATTTTTACTCAAATGCCATAATTTTTTATTTTGCATATTTTAAAGGTTCTTACCTAAGGAATTTCCCGTTACAATTTGATTCACATATTCTGGGACATTCTGTATATATTTTAATACTTATTAGTTAGATTAGTAACAGCGTTTCTTCCTGGATGGAAGCTATCCTATGTTCTCTTACGTTCCCCTGACAACGTGTACGCGAAATTTCATAATGATCGGTTAAATCGTGAAAGCGTAACAAACGAACTTACATACGCATTTATAATATTAAGTTAGGATTATTTAGCAATAGCAAAATATGCTTTGTACTTGTGCTTCAGTCTTTTTTTCTATACAACCAAGGTGCCAAATAAGCATTCGGCCCACCTGATGGTAAGTGGTCACCGTAGCCTATAGACGCCTGCAACACCAGAGGCATCACTTGCGCTTTACCAACCCTTTAGGAGAGGAAGAAGAGAAAAACGATGTGGGAAGGAGAAGGAGCAGGAAGGGGTATTGGACCTCCGGCACTCTCACTCACCGAACGAAACACAACAGTAAGAATACTGCTATTTCACGTCGATATTCTGTAAGAGGGTAGTCCTTCCCCGGTCGAGCCGGCCCATTCATGCTGAAATCAGCTTTGTGTTTTTATCGCGTCTATGTTGTTTTCTAAGTTGGTTAAACATATACCCTCTGTCTTTATTATTCCTGCCATAGGTATACCCTCAGTCTTCATTATCCCTTAGTTTATGTGTAAGAATAATACAGTGGCGTTTTGACCCAAGCAATGCCGAGGTCATTTCTACCGTTAAAATAAATAGCTGGGCTATTTATACACTGTATATAAACACATTACTCGCATGTAAAGATCGTAGCTTTTCATTGTCTGTGCCAATTCTTAGACGGGAAACGTTTTGAATGGAAATTCCCGAAAGACATTCTGTACAGTTTCAGATTAGTTTAAAAACAATACATATTCAAAGTTAGGTGATTGCCTTGTCGTTGTTACTACACCAGTGATGTGGGTTTGAATCCCACACAGGACATATGTTAGATGCGCGGCTTCACTCGCGTTTATGGTTACTGCGCCGACCTCGTGGATCGTAGCGTGATGTTTTATAGCCTATAGCCTTCCTCGAAAAATAGGCTATCCAACACTAAAATAATTATTCAAATCGAACCAGTCGTTTCTGAGATAAGCGCGTTTAACCAAACAAACAAACTTTTCAGCTTTATAATATTAGTATAGATAAATGTGTTAGCATTTCTTGGACACATCAATTAATTTATATATCAATAAGAAACTGTTATGCCTATCGCCGTGGCTTAAGTTTAGGTTATTCAACTGCTATGCATGTAGTCTAGCATTCGATCCCCGGGTCAGACAATGTTATTAGGCTTTTTCAGTAGCAGGTCTAATGAGGTCTACATCTCCACCAGGCCATTTTCAGTGATACATTTTTATTTCATTTTAAATACATGCATACGTAGTTTCACGCCCATATGTCCTTATGTGTAGAGATGTTTGTTGTATTGTTGTTGTTGTTGCAAGACTTCATGCTGTTATAAATTTCATAAAAAAAATAAACCGAAATACAGTTTGCCCAAACTGTATATCGAACCCGAGACTCCAGTCTTATACAAGCACATATACCACAGTACCTAAGAGGTCGTTTTAAGGTAATGTATTGCATATTTTAACCCAATGCGTTGAATTGCAAAGTGCATATTTTAAATCAACCTGTTTTTAACTTGCTGGTTGGTAACTAGTTATAAAATTAAATAACGTGACTGACCTACGAATGCTAGATAGTGGTTGGACCGGTACAATAAGGGCCAATATATCTTTTACCTAAGGAATATTTTTGACATTTATTTTTACAAGGTAGTGAAAATGTACAAATTATACACCTAAACCTTCTTCATGAATCAATCTGTCTTATTGGTGAAAACCGCATGAAAATCCGTTCAGTAGTTTTTGAGTTTATCGCGAACAAACAGACAGACCGACGAGACGCGACGGGGAACTTTGTTTTATAATATGTAGTGATATGTAAAACCGTCATATTAATAACTCAGATAAAAGTTTAAAGAAAATAGGATCTTAATTAAAAACAACAATTTAAATCATAGATGCGCTCTACGTTTTAATATGGTCACTTTTCTGGACGTTGAGTTGTCATCCGACACAATGGCAATATGGCATCTGAATTATAAATACAATATTACCACTTTCAGTCATACTGTCTGTGCACTATGTTTTCCTATTTATTGTGTGAGCCCACTCTTCTTGGTGAGGATATTATTTAGTGCGATCTGAGTATACTGAGGGCTGATTATGATTAACATCTTTGGTATGAATAAACAATAGAACGTTAACTGAAATAATGCTGCCTCAGTGGTTCACCGGCAGTGAATGCGACTGCTGTGCATTAGGTCTCGTTGATTCCCGGATCGGGTAGAGTTGTTGGGATTTTCTTTTAAGAAATTTATCGTCTTACCAGACGATAAATTTCATAGGCAGCGATAGGCTCGCCCCCATTACGTGGGACTTACAAACGAAATACATTTGGTTGTATGACTCGTCTGACTGTTGGCATTAGGCCAACTGTAAGTCCTAAGTAAGCCGTCGGTAGACGGCAGTAGACTCACCCATACTAGTCTGGAACTGTGTCCTACTGTGTCCGGTAGGTAGGACACAGTTCCAGATTGGGTACAAAGTGCAAAACCAAAAAAAAATGCCCCCTCCGGGGCTCCTACGCATTCATGTCAATTATATTCTCATAAATGTTTATTCAACTAATCTAACAACATGGATTATATATAGTCGCATCTTCTTAGATATTTTATGATATCTAACAAGGTACGACTTCATATAATCCAAACATAAATTACACATGTATAATTAATCTTTCATTAATAAAGATAATGTTAGAATCTCTTTAATCTTAAACCACGAGCGGAGCATTTCAATCTCGTGTGGCGTCTCGTGTGACATGACGCGTGATAAGGCGCGTGACACGACGCGTGACACGACGCGTGACACGACGCGTGACACTCCGCGTTTGATGCAACGTGACAATTTCCGCTCGCCGCACACTGAGGTGGTATTTTCGTCTGTTTAAAACTTCAACCAGTACAAATGTTTCTACAATCATTATCGTTTAAACTGGTTCTTTGGAACTAAGAATAGTGTCTGTTTATTGATAACCAGCTGTCCATAGGTTTCACGCATGTTTATGAATAATGTTTCGCTTCCGTAGTTCGTATTGTGATGTTATATAGCCTATAGCCTACCTTGAGAGTTATGCTATCAAATGTAAAAAAATCAGATCTGGCTGGTAGTTCCACAGAAATACGGTCAAATAAAAACAAAATAAAAATGTTATTCGGCTTCAGTATATTACCAGCTGTCGTCCGCAGTTTCATCCACGTGTATAATTACTGTTCTTCTCCCAAGACACGTAGCGTTATGTTATAATAGTAATTCTGGATGAAGTAGCTTATAATGTGGAAAGAATTTTTAATATTGGTCTAGTTGTTTTTGAGATTAGTTGTTACAAACGGGTGCGTCTCATAACGTATAAACTCATTTGGTCTAATTTCATTTTATTATCGTTCATAAGATATAACCAACGTGAGATATACCAACTGTTGATATAATTTCATTACATATAACATTTATTTATTCTAAAACTTAATTAGTATAACGTTGTTTGATATAACGTTTATGTAATCGAAAATCATTTGGTCGAAACTTTAGACTTTACAATAATTAAAAGTTGCGTATGCGCTGTTCTACTTACGCCACGGAGCAATTATTATATTAACAAATATTGGCAATTTGACAAAACCGTTATATTTGAAGTAGCGAATGGATTGATTACTAAATAAGTTGTAAAATCAACTGTTACAATGTTCCTCGGCTATTGCCTCGATGCAGCGTTATACGCGCATGCTGAAAACGAGGCTGGGTGAACGTAGCGAAAGAGCCTAGTAGTACTAATGTATTCTCTGTATTCTCCTAGAATAATAACACTTGAGCAAAACAATTTTGAGATATAATCTATATCTACCACTGCCCATGTTTTGCATGTTTTCATTATTTTTTCAGACAACCAAACCAAACTCGGACAAGTGATTCGACTTGGTAGGAACAACTTCGAGAAAGAAATCGACAGGCGAATCCAGTTGGGGTGGGCAGCGTTTCGTAAGCTTCGTCAGGTTTTCTCATCGCCTTTACCGCAATGCCTAAAGACCAAAGTCTTTGATCAGTGCGTCCTACCTGTTATGACCTACGGTGCCGAAACGTGGACACTCACGGTAGGGCTAGTCCAAAAATTTAATGTCACTCAGCGGGCTATGGAGCGAGCTATGCTAGGAGTTTCTTTGAGGGATAAACTTAGAAATGAGGTTATCCGTCAAAGAACCAAGGTTACCGACATAGCTCGCAGAATAAGCAAGCTGAAGTGGCAATGGGCTGGCCATATCTGTAGAAGGACCGATGGCCGCTGGAGCAAGCGAGTCCTAGAGTGGAGACCGCGACTTGGCAAACGTAAGGTAGGACGCCCCCCCGGCCAGGTGGACCGATGATCTAAAAAAGGTAGCTGGGTCAGACTGGATGCGGAAGGCGGAAAACCGGATGTTGTGGCGTAAAATGGGAGAGGCCTATGTCCAGCAGTGGACTGCGGTGGGCTGATTGATTGAACCAAACTTATAAAATAAATACTATATGTATATATATATCCAAAATCTGCCTCCCATTGTATATGTTGATCACACAAATTGTCTCTTGCAGGATCGAGTCCAGATAAACAAACTAAATTTCACATTTATAATATTAGTTAGGAAGTTAGGATTTTAAGAATAACATTATTTATTATAACTGTACCAGCTGAGTAGTTAATATGAACATCGCATTGTTTTTATCAGTTAGTACAGTGTTGAAAATTAGGCCACACATCTACTTAGCTATCAGTTACATACGTTATATGTATATTATATATATTTATATAACAGTCATAATATGTACATGTTGCAGTAAATGATAAAACCAGACATATATTCAATTCCTGGAAAATAGAAAAGAAAAAAGAGTTAATTAGCCGACTAACAGACAAAACGAAAAAGCATACATACATCGTCTCACGCATATTTCGCTGAAGAGGCAAGCTGAGGTGTATCACACCTATCTATATGCCGCCAGCTGTGGGTAAAGACTGCGCCGAGCGAAATGTGCCAAAACAGGCGGTCACAGTTAAGTGAATAAAATCAACACTTTTTTTTTATACAAATATAAAATATACATTTACCATAACAATGAATGTGTTGACAATTACTCTGTGTAAAAAACTTAAAATAATTAATATTTTCGCCTACAAAATTACGTAAATTTTCACGAAAAATGCAAAAGCGTAAGCTCGTGTTACGTGATTTTTAAATTATAACAGTAGAAATCTATCCTATTTTACAGCTTAAACGAAACATAAATAGTTATATTACAATTTGTCCGTCCCAAATATTTAAGTTATTGGTTGACAATAAAGATATATATTTATCAAAAAAGCACTTCAAATCCTCCATACAATTTTACTATGGCGGCCGCGCGCCGATTTGAATTTGCGCCGCACGAGCTCTGTCATTATCTGTCTTACACTTGGCGCAGTCTTAAGATCGCACATAATAGACTTTATAGTGGACGAGCCTATTGCCGGGTACCGGGCACTATTCCAGATTACGTGCTTCACTACTGTATATTAAACAAAGTCCCCCACCGAGTCTGTTCGCGATAAACTCAAAAACGACTGAACAGATTTTCATGCGGTTTTCATCGATATACAGAGTAATTCACGAGGAAGGTTTAAGTGTATAATTTGCAAAGGTTTAGTACTACCCGTGCGATGCCGGGGTGGGTTGCTAGTATTATATATATCTAAGCATTTTTAACTAAATCGCTTTGTGGATTTGTAGCATAACAAACCAGAAAACAAAATTTGCATTGCATATTTTTTTACTTTAAAGTCTTACAGTATTGACCTACGAATGAAATAACTATAATTAATAATAATAATCTCTATCTATTTCAATGAAACTATTTGATTTGATAATTTTTGTTATATAGCATTGATCAAACCTCACAGGGATTTTATCAAACTACTTATTTCATTATTTTCTTACTGCGTATAAAAAATAGCACGCTTTCATTACTGATCAAATAAGATACATTTATTTTCTACGTAATCATTAGCATACATTCCATATCTTGCTTACGCATATTACGCATTACATACGACAGTTTTTTGAACGATAAAGCTGTGTTGAAATAAAGCAATGAAGTATATTACAAATGGGCTTAACTTGGAACTGAATGTTTCCCTCAAGATGGTAAGCGATATTGCGGCAGGCTAAGACGAGGATAGTTGGACCTAATAAAGAGTAGTCGGAACGGCTCTAGATAGAGAGGAATAGAAGAAGAGTGGGTGGTCGTTGCCCTGCAGGGGGACTTTTAAGTTGTCTCCTCGCCAATGCTAATAAACCGAGTGTTGTGGCTTCGATCCCCGAACGAGACAAAAATTGTGTGACTTACAAATAGTTGTGCCGAATTTGGATATTTGTGTCTATTGTTTGAATGTTTGTAAATTCAGTAGATCGAATCTACAACTCTTCACGCAATGGCAGTGACTAGGCGTCCACTTAAACCACTATAGAACGCTTAGCGTTATCGAAGCTATGAGTGTGTTCAAAGAACTGCTACTAAAATATCTAATCGTTCGCTTATTGGTGAACGAAAATACTGTCAGATAACACACATGTCCAAGAGTAATCGATGATATTCTCGAATGTGCGCGAAATCTGCTCTCGTAGTAGCGGTCGATCTGTCAAGTTTATGATGCTACTAAAATTATCTGATCGTTGGCTTATTGGTGAACGAAAATACTGTCAGGTATCACATGTCTAAGAGTACTTCTATAATGTTCTCGAATGTGCGTGAAATCCGGTCTTTTAGTAGCGGTCGATCTATCACTTGCTTGTGTGACAGATTGCCATCGATTACTGACACACTGGCATATACCGTTCACTAACTAAAAAGCGGTTTATTGCAACCTCATATCGCTTTTCTTAGTTTGAAGATAGCACTGTTTTTTACGATACAATAACGTTTTAATATTATATAAACAAGAAGCTGATTATAAACACACGTTTGTAGGTGAGCTTTTGACATCCATATAGCTCATTTTTAAGCCCGAGCGGCTATTAAGAATTTCCACTCAGATAAACTTAGTTACATTGCCTGACTTTGATATCGAACCCAAACCTGATGATATGCATGTCAAACATTTCTACACGGTCGGCACCCTATAGACAGATTGCATGTCATTAAATAGGTATTTAAGGACCTGCAATATTAAACAGGTGAATATTATTTTATCTGCTTCCGTTTGGGATGAATACAAATTACATTATCTAATGTATTTAGGAAAACAATTTAAAAATTTTTTTTTATCTTTATGTATAATTCTTTTGGACGTATGTATGTCCCTACACCCCTCCGACCGGCAGAACCGATTTAGATAAAAAAATGAGAGTGTTTTTTTTTAACCTTTTGAACGCCAACGTCGTCTATACTCGACATGCGCAAGCGTGTGCGCCAACATCGTCTATACTCGACAAAAAACAGGTCATAGAAAAATACAAAATAAACATATTAAATCATTACTTTTCTGTATTTTATTGATACAACTTAAAAATTGAATCCCCTATTATTACTTAATTGTACACAGCAAACCAAATTGCATATTAGTTATTAAAAAATATTTGATCATAAAAACAATATAAGTATACCTAATATATCGATTATCGGGCTTGGCGTACAGGACGTGGAGGTGCCGTTATGGCGTAGCGTTCAAAAGGTTAAGGGTCACTGGATCGTTTCTCAGTTTCACAATTGGTCCCGATAGATGGCGATGTGATTGAAATGCAAGCTATCGTTCGAATAGGTAAGACAGCCTCTACCGGATCTGCTAGTATATTACACTAACTATTGCTCGCGGCTTCATTCGCGTAAAAGTAGGTTAGGTAAGATTATGTGAGTAACAGTACTTTAAAAAAAAAAAATTGTGCCCTATGTTACTCGGTGATAATATAGCTTCCTAATAATAAAATAATTTGTACTTATCATCGTTTCTCTAGTTTTTGTGTTTGTTAAATTCTTATAACCAAAAATCAAATTTTTCCTCTTTAAAATATTAGTATAGAAGCATAGATATACATATATGAAATCATCTTACGGCAGGACAGATTTAAATAAACAAATTGTAAATGTTTGAGTGGGAATGCAAGCTATCGGACAACTTCTAGTTGGATCTGCTGGTATATCATATATACTGCCTCCGTGGCGCAGCGGTAGTGAATGCGACTGCTGTGCATGAGGTCTCGGGTTCGAATCCCGGGTCGGGCCAACAAAAAGCTACTGGGTTTTTCTGTAAAGAAATCTCAATAGCAGCCCGGAGTTAGGAAGTTGGCGGTGTTAGACACCCCCGTGCCTCGGAAAGCACGTAAAGCCGTTGGTCCTGCGCCTGATCTCTCTCCGGTCGTGTCGGATTGCCGTCCCATCGGATCATGACAGTTAGGGAACAGAGAGTGCACTTGTGTTTGCGCACACACTTGTGCACTATAATATCTCCTGCGCAGATGACCAGTCTGTGTTAAGACTGGCCGCTGTGGCCGAAATTCGGTCTGGAGGACATTATTATATCATATTAATTAAACCCCATAATTATATTGAAGTGTAGGTTAAGAATCGGAGCATATATTTAAAAAAAAATTGTTTAAATTTTAACAAAAAATATGGATTTAAAAATGCTGTTTGATATAAAAGCCAATATGTGGGTTCCAATAGTTGTATAATATATTAAAATGTCAAAGATTCCGTTGCTCGTGTAGTTATACCGAATGGAAACTTTTGAATCACTTGAAAAACTAGTGTTTCTTCAACAGATTAGGGCGCGGCCAGATGGCGAGCCAAAAACACTTACACACAACAAAGTCAAAGTCAAGAATCAATTATTAATTTAGGTCACAAAGTAACACATATGAACGTCATAGGATCCCCTATGACGTTCATAAGTGTTTCTTTTTGAGTTTTGAACAATATTAACTTCTTCTTTTCGAGTCAATGCTCTTGTCCCCTTTTGCGGTCAAATGGTCTTGGCCCAGAAAGTGGCGACTGCTATGGCGGTAGCAGTGGTGATGTTGAGGTCGGCTCTTGTGCAGGATGTAGGACATGCTGGACAGGTCAGTAGGTGCATCATTGTTTGACAGGGCGCACCACAGTCGCAGTGAGTTTGAGCTTACTAGCAGACTAACCAATAGTCTGTTAGTAATTTATAGTGCATGGCGTCAGATCAGTGAGCTTTACATATGAGGATAGTATTCTAGTAAAGATATAGCGCACAACAGTCGTGCTAAATGAGCTAGTATGTAGCATAGTGAACTAGTAAATCCTAGAAAGCCGCTGGCACACCGGCGGCTGGACATAATAGGTTTTCAATAGGGTAGCTGGCTATGTTTGATTTTGTATATTATTTTACACAGAAGAGCAAATAATAATGGATATAAGAAAACGTGGTGTTGCAGTAAGGATATCGCTTATCTTCCTCGCACTGCTGCGTTTAAATGGCGGTTACGTCGTAGTTCGTATCGTGCATCTTTGTTCTGTCATTTGACAAGTACTCGTACTATCGGATTTGAAACGTTTCTTTACATTTGAGTTGAATTCAACCCGTTTTTTGTTTTCTGACATCCTTACTAATATTATAAACGCGAAAGTTTGTATGGATATGTGGATGTTTGTTACTCTTTCACGCAAAAACTACTAGACCGATTGCGATGAAACTTGGTATGTAGATAGCTGGAGACCTGGCCTGGCCTCACACATAGCCTTTTTATCCCGATATGCCCACGGGAACGGGACTTACGCGGGTGAAACCGCGGGAAAAACTAGTAAATAATAAAAGAAAATGTGAGTCAAGTATCCTTTTATGTCTGGAAAATTCTAATAATTGACATATTAATGGATTGGGGTAGAACTTAGTTAGTAATTAGTATTCAAAAGTCTTCCTACGTGACAGGCTAAGCCTAGTGTTAATGACTGGCCACGGTTGTTTGGCCAGTTCCTGTGTCGTATACGCCGGCAAGAGACGCCCGGTTGTCACCACTGCGGCGACTGCCGCGACGTAGTTGAGGACACGGCGCTGCACACTTTGGCGGTTTGCCCCGCCTGGGCATCGCAGCGCCGTGAGTTGATCGCGGCAGTCGGATTGGTTGCCCTCTCGCTCCCGGCCGTAGTTCAGTCTATGGTCCGGAGTGAGAGGTCGTGGAACGCCGTCGCCTTCTTCTGTGAGGAAGTCATTTCCATCAAGGAGGCGGCGGAGCGGGAGAGGGAACCCTCTCCCCAACCGCAGAGCCGGGCGCCGGAGGGCGCGAGACGACCTCCAGCCACCCTGAGGTTTGACCTGGGGGTGGCGGGCTTTGTGGGCCTGCCCGCCATCCGTTCAGCACCAGGTCCGAGAGGCGGCGTGCGTGTTCCCACGCGCACCTCTGTTGTTTCGAGTCCGTCTCCCGTCTAGGGGGGACAGTAGGGAGTGTTAGAAGTGCCTTTGGGTAGATCTTTCGTGTAGTGGCCTGCCGTTTCATACCGCGGGCCGAAACCTCGGCGGGGTCGCGACCGCATGCGAAAGTGATTCGCGCGGCCCCGTCGATAGTGGTTTTGTTGAGGAACACCGTGGTAGGTTTAGTCGGTATTCCGGGAGGTACTTCATCTTTTCAACATCTTTCTTTTACCCCGGCGAGTCCGACATAACCCCTCCGCCCGCCCCCGCGGAGGGGTATGCGTCATGCATTCCCCACGTAAAAAAGAAAAAAAAAAAAAAAAAAGCCTAAGCCTAGTGTAGGAAGCTTTGTCGATTCTGACAAAAACAGGATCTTCATATTATATAACTGTACTGTCTGATCGTGCACATGTAATACCTAATGGTAAGAACTTGTTTATTATTATTATTGAATGGTTAATAAAGTTATTATTATTAAATAACTTTATTAACCATTCAATAATAATAATAAACAAGTAAGTAAGTAATATTTCATCTAACACTCAATAGTTTGCAAGGTAAACCAATAACTTATGAGCTATTAAATTGTTATATCGCTCTAACCTAGTAAATCAAATGGCAGTTGTATTCTTCGTGAGCGATTAAATATCTATCAGCTAATCTTATCTTATCTTATGGGGGGGCCAGTCAGTGCAGACCAGCGACACTTCGACCCAGTGGGATCTTTTGTGTCGACACTCTCCCAATAACGACTGCCATATGTACATGGTAGCCGGGACCGATGGCTTAACGTGCTCTCCGAGGCACGAAGCAGGCGATAATTGTCAATCAATACGGACATAATTTCGAAAAGTCATATAACTTACGAAAGTCAGAGGTGCGCGACGTGGGTTCGAACCCGAGACCCTTTGCATTACAGTCTGTTGGTCTCCCCACTGAGCTATCGCTGCTCTGCTCTGCTCAATCAGCTAATAATTTATAACCCGCGGTCTGACCGCACCCTTATATATATTTCGCAAGTGATCACTCTCTCACCGAGTGATCTGTTTTATATGCCTTTATGGAAAGATATATGTATATGTATATCTTCTTCTCTCTTAGCCTTTATTATTCCCAAGTCACTTGGGGTCGGCTTTTCTGGTCTAACCGGATTTGACTGGATATCAGTTTTTACACGGAGCGGCTGCCACGTGACCTCCGCAACCCGAAGGCTAACGATACCCTAAGGCTAGACCAGTGTCAGGATATTAGAGGGTACTGACTTGCCCAATAACGACTGCCATAGATGTTCATGGCACCCGGGACCGACGGCTTAACGTGCTCTCCGAGGCACGGAGCAGGCGATAATTGTCAATCAATACGCACATAATTTCGAAAAGTCATATAACTTCCGAAAGTCAGAGGTGCGCGACGTGGGTTCGAACCCGAGACCCTCTGCATTGCAGTCTGTTGGTCTCCCCACTGAGCTATCGCTGCTCTTCAGTCTCTTCTATATGTATATGTATATACCTACCTATATTAGTGGTCGCCACGTGGACGAAATTCGACCGTAATACATTAAATTTAAGAGTGTATATGCCTTGTAGTCCGTTCTGAATGGCAACGTCGCATGTAACTGTCATATTTTGAAGATTTTAAATGTAATTAATTTATTTTAAAAATCTTTTTAATTCACTTTATAGACTAAGTTAAAAGTGTATTATAGATGGAATCGTAAATAATATTATAAATGCAAATGTGAGTTTGTTTATTTGTTTGTTAAGCTTTCACGCCATGCTAACTATGCGACTGATCATCATGAAATTTCGCATACACGTTGTCAGGAGTACAAAAAACGACATAGGGTACCTTTCTTCCGGAAGAAAGGGCGGAGGGGTTATATCGGACTCGCCGGGGTAAAAGAAAGATGGTAAAGATGATAATGGACCTCCCGGAATACCGACTAAACCTATCATGGTGTTCCTCGACAATACCACTATCGACGGGGCCGGGCGAATCACTTGCACATGCGGTCGCGACCCCGCCGAGGTTTGGGCCCGCCGTATGAAACGGCAGGCCCCTACGCGAAGAGGCCTACCTATTAGGCAAAGGACTGTTAACCTAACCTAACTTACATTTAGGCGAGGGAAGCCGCGGGAAAAATCTATTCGTATATAATTGTCACATTTTGAGTTTTTAAATGTAATTAATGTTATTTTAATTTTTTTAATACTCCATAGACTTAGATAAAAGTGTATAGGTACCTATATAGATGGAATATAATAATTATATTTATTTTATATTATAGAATATAATATTTATATAAAGGACTAACTGACCCGTGCAACTTCGTCTGCTTCACATAACAGAACTTTCCGTTTTTGCAACATTTTTCATTACTGCTCCGCTCCTATTGGTCGTAACGTAATGTTATATACCCTATAGCCTTCCTTAATAAATGGGCTATCCAACACATAAATAATTTTTGAAATCGAACCCGTAGTTCCTGAGATTAGCGCGTTCAACCAAACAAACAAACTCTTCAGCTTTATAATATTAGTATAGATTTCAATTATAATTATTATAATTGAAATCCTTTGACCATGCATATTAGGCATCGTAAACTCTCGATCCAATATTCACATAAGTAGTAAAAGTACCACAACTGACTGCCCGGATGGTGTAATGGCTTAAGTGGTCGCCTCGCCACTGCCGCCGCGTCGAGTGTGGGACAAAAATTTGTGTAGTCCTTAAATTGTTGTTCCGAGTCTGTGTGTTCTTTGTGTCCGTTGTTTGGATGTTTGTAAAGTCCCCCGCGACACAGGAATTATACCTAGTGCGAGCGTTGTCTTTTCTAAAATGTTTGTGATGAATTCCGTAGCATTAATGAAACTTGTATATAACTTAAACATTTTATAACAGGATATCGTAGTCGGAGCAGTTAAAAAACTAGGTGGTAGATCTAATCTTGGGTTACCGTTACCTCCGGTAGTTTGTTGAAGTCAGGTCGCTAGCGGTTAGCGTCAATACTGACGTTCTATAAACTTCAAGATTAACGCGCTCTTTAAGGCTAACCCGGCTACGGTTATTTTTACTGATGACTTAACCTGTCAATTGGAAAGCTTATTGTGTCTGGCCGCCGGGGTACCGCTGCGAATCAATAGGTTAAATAAAGACATGTTTTTTATGACTGACAGAAAAATACCATGCGTGAGGAATGAAATTTTGACGACAGGGAGCAATGCATCCGGTAAGACATCTAACGGACTAACTTTAAACACAAATTGTTTTAATACTAATTCATTTAGATTGTTAATAATACATGTTGCTATGCCTAATTTAATATTATAAACGCAAATGATAGTTTAATTGTTTGTTTGTTACCCTTTCAGGTCTTAACTACACGACCGATCGTCATAAAATTTCGCACCCGGTACCTTTCATCCAGGTAAAAAGTATTTACTGTTCCTTAGCAAAGCAACGTGCAAAGCTAGTATCATATACCTTTACTTAGTCAACTAACAAAATAAAAATAAAATGGCTAAATAACCTTTGTACCTATTTTGCTTATGAAACACGACAATAAATGTAGAAAAACTGCAGTTTCATACATGACGTAATATAAATCCGTGAAATTTGGCTCATATGCATATAGTTTTAAAATTTACGACATTTAAATCTTCGTAATAATACGTTAGACATCGTTTTATTAAAAGCTTATTATGGTATTTCGATAAATGTGTCGCGGAGGACTTTTCAAACAATCTAACAACGGACACAAAGAGCACCCAGACTCGGAACAACCATTTGTGGATCACACGAATTTGTGTCGCGTATGGGATTCGAACCCACAATACTCGGCGTAGTGGTAATGTCGTGGCTACCACTTATGGCTAATTTCAATATCGAAAAACGAATCGTTTTACTTATAGACAATTAATTTTTTAAACATATTTCATGAGAAATATGTCAAATTAGTCGATATTAAATAACTGCTATATTTTTCACTTTGGTGCGTGTGTTCCAAGTATTTGAGGTGTAAGTGCGATGAAATTAGACACAGGATTACGAATATATAATAATTATGTAGACTTATTGCGAACATACAATACAGTGTTAGTCGTACAATAACAGAAACCCGACTGCGGCGACGCCGACGGCCACATGATTAACCGTACATTTGCTGACGTTACATTATTACGTCGCCACAAGATGATACAACTAACTTATTTGGTTTTATTTTAGAATGATTAGTTACTAACTAGACATTCTAATAATAAAACAAACATACATACATAGACTCACGCCTGTTTCCCAGAGGGTTAGGCAGAGACTACGGATTTCCATTTGCTACGATCCTGGCACACTTCTCTGGCTTCATTCACTTTAATCAAATTCCTCATACACGCGCGTCGGTTCAAGGTGTTCTTAACCTGGCCTTCGTCCAGAACACCTGATTGACTGACTGTTCCATTCACACTAGCCTTGTAAACTTTCTTAGTCAGCCTTTCCTCGTCCATTCTTTCTACATGCCCAAATCAGCTTAACATATCCTTTTCTATTCTTGTCACTATATCCACTTTCATGCTGCATCTCTCTCTAATCACACTATTCCTTATTCTATCTTTCAGAGTCACACCACATATATTTCTCAGCGCTCTCATTTCTACAGCATTTATTCTGCTCTCATGCATCTTTTGCCATACCCAACTTTCACTTCGATACATAAGAGTGGGCACTAATAGTCCTCTATGAACAGCCAAACGTGCCTTTTCGGATACACATTTCGGCTGTTCATAAAAGCGCGTAGAGCTCCATTCACTTTGTTGCCAGCAATCGTTCTCCTTTCAATATCTCCCTCATGTTTACCATCCCTTGTAAACAAAGTACCCAAATATACAAACTCTTTCACTTGCTCCACTTTTTCTCCATCAATCATAATATTATACATCGTCACGCACTCTTCCTTTTCAAATACCATTACTTTCGTCTTGCTTACATTTATTTTCAATCATTTCAAACAAATGACTTATCCAAAAAGACCTAAAGAACCCAAAAAGAACCTTAGAAATGTTATAGAATCTATACCTACAAGTGAATTATTAATTGATTTGAATGCTTAAATGATGCAGTGGTTTGAGAGGTTAAGAATTGTGGGTATAAGGCCAATATGGGATAAAATCTTGTAAGATCTGTAGTTACTACCGTCATAAGGAAAAAAGACGTATCGGCAAATTTTTTATTTTTAAATAATCTTTCAGATGCCTAATTTTTTACTAATTCCAAATAGGTAAAATGGTAATTTTGAAAAAAAACATTGGTTTGTCTTTTCCTCTTATGACGGCAGTGTAAATAGTTATGGTTTGTGTCCGGTGTTTGGCTGACTCTTCCTTTTTTATATCAGGAAATTCTCCTGTGTAGCATGGCGTCTGACAATATACTCGTTAATTGGGAACAAACTGGTGATAATAGAGCTATATAATGGTAAAAAAAAATTTTTATCAGTTGCCTAGTTTTTGAGTTAAATCCTTACCCCCTTCCCGCTCCTTCTCCTTCCCACTTGCTTTCCTCAAGGGTCGGCAACGCGCAAGTGATGCCTCTGGTGTTGCATGCGTCCATAGGCTAGGGTGACCACTTACCATCAGGTGGGCCGTATGCTTGTATGCCAACTTAGTTTTATAAAAAAACTTACCTCTTTGTACTATTATGGAATCGATACAAATACAGCCGCAGATGTCTCTTAATTTTATTTCTAGTTAACCAACCATTCTAAAAAAATACCAATCAAGCTCGCTCCATTAAGTTTGATTAATATGACATGTCTAGCATATTATTATGAGGACAAAAACTTGTATAAGGATCATACAGTCAGCGTCAGAAGAATCTGAACATTTCACAAATTTATATCAGTATTTTATGAATGAAAATTTATTTATTATTGTCTGTAGGTAATGAATTGTGACTAATATAAGTATCCAGTAAGTGTAACTGCAGTAAAAGGTAACAAATTAATAATAATTGTAAGTTTAGGATAACAATGTGGAAACCTGCATGTCTTCAGTTCTCCGTAATGTTCTCTAAGACATGTGCAGTCTGACAACCCACACCGGGCCAGCGTGGTGGGCTAAGACCTAAGCTTTCTCACACTGAGAAAAGGCCCGAGTCCAGCAGTGGGACAGTTTAATACAAGACTGATATTATTATTATTATGAGTAAATGAATATGTTGGTGACAGCATGTAAGCCCCTCATCCACTATGTCATTAAACATAAGCAAAGCAAAGACTTTAATGATCCCATAATATTTGTTTTATAAATTTTTTAAAGCAAGTGATGCTGCTTGTACCGCTTGTGTTTAAACAAGTGTATATGCATTCACGTCTAGTTTTAGTTTTGCAATAGACAGTTTCAGTTCATGTTTCAATGATTAGTTGTTTTGCAACGCATCGTTAAAGATCATTTTATGACTTGGATATGTTTTAATGTAGTCTCGCCGGATTGTTCAGCTAAAATGATTGCGAATGAGTCTAAAAATATCATAGACGCTAGTTTTCTGGTATTCATAATTATGTATAATCTTAATATTATAAATGCGAATGTAAGTTTGTTTGTTTGTTACGCTTTCACGCCTTAATTACTCGACTCATCATGACATTTCGCATACAGGTTGTCACGGGTACAAAAAAGGACATAAGGTACCCTTCATCAAGAAAAAGTATTGATTCCGAGGGATAGGAATTTATTAACAAAATTTACAGTAAAGCGAGTGGTGCCGCGGACAAAATCTAGTCTAGTTCTTCTAAAAATTAGTGTCACTGAACTCCTCCTAAACGGTTTTTGATTAAAGTTTTCTGTATGTTTTTGTGTTAGATCATTAGTTCCGAAAGTGGTCCAGGTGGACCCCCAGGGGTCCACGGGAGACGCGACGGAGTCTACGTTGGCGTGACAAAAAATGGCGGTCCCCAATTCGTAAACGGGGGTCCACGTAAATTTATTTGCTTTCGATAGTGAAGAACTAAAATGTTGGCTTGACTTCAGCTATCAATGTAGGCAGATAATATTTTAAGAACATCAGCGACTGTAACTTGTAAAAACACTTGCATATTCCATATTCAGTACGAGTGGTCTCGAACCTACTGATTTTCGGGAGAGAATTTCTAAACAAGAAAAAGGTCAGCCCACCTACAGTGATAGGTTCAGTACCGAGAATTAAAAAAAATTATAAATATTAGAAATGTAGTTGCAGGGGTCCACCGGAACCTGCTAAACTTTGAAAGGGGTCTATGAGAAAAAAGTTTGGGAACCTCTGGTTTTGATGAACTACTGAGCCCGGTAGGTGGCGCTGGGTTCTAGGATGTTTTTTAGTACGCCTGCCTCTACATTTTATAAAATAAAAGCAACTACTCGCAATTCTTTAATGTGGTCATATTCTATCCTATGTCATATAAAAAACCTCTTTCTCAAACTTTGTTAATATTCAAACGAACGGACACAACGGACACAAAAATCTCGTTGCAACTGTTTGTGGATCACGCAATTGTCCATGACTGCCACTGTCAGCCGAGACAGAAATTTATATATATAAAACTCTTCCGTTACTGAGTGACTGACAGACAACGCACAGCCGAAACTACTGAACGCAAGAAGCTGAAATTTGGCATGTATAAACCTTGGAGAGTGTAGGGGAGCACTAAGAGAGGATTTTTGGAAATTCCACCCTGAAGGGGTTGAAAGGGGGGAACTGGTACACTTCAACCCAGTGGGATCTTTTGTGTCGACTCTCTCCCAATAATAACTGCCATAGATGTTCATGAACATTCCTGCCTGCCATGGCAGCCGGGACCGACGGCTTAAAGTGCAACAATTACCTAACTGAAACATTATATAAGAGTTTGTCAGATTCGAGTATCGAACTGGTGACCTACAATCAGCTGAAAATATTACTGTGGTTTTTAGACACACTAGCAAAAAGGGAATTTTATTTATTTTTCTTTATGTTTATAAATTCTTCACACATACACACAGCACCATTTATCCTAAACTAAGCAGAGCTTGTACTATGGGTACTAGACAATGGATAAACATATATATATACTTTATTTTTGTTTTAATTACGTAGGTACCTACATAATATTGTCTTCTATTTACGCGAATATTATTCATTGAAATTAAACTGCTATATACGTAACGTAAGTGTAACAATTTTCAAAATTTTGTAAATAAAGTGTCAAATAAACAACGCGATAAAATCCGTATATAGCAGTTTAATTTCAATAGGTACCTACATGTTATACATAGAAACATCCAGACCAAAACAAACATCAATGTTCATGCACACAAATGTTTGACTTGTGCGTGAATCAAACCTGCGACCTCAGACGTGGCAGTCGGTTACACTTACCACTATTAAACGGTTTTGATGTCAAAAGAATCTTTGTAGTAACATGATGTTTGGAGCTACGTCTGGGCATGCGTGGCAATAGGTTCGCGTATTACGAGAGACAATAACACATTAAGAAAAATGTGAGTGTCTTTCACCTCTGTCAAACACTTTAAAAATATAAATACGTGACGTTGTTAACAATTAGTCCAATAATTTATAGTCATTAGACTAATTTTATAATTACAGGCGCAATTCCCTAAGTAATTACGTAAAAAATTAGGGGCGTCACCGTTTAAAAAACAAATCCGTGTATTCTAATATAAATTTAAGATAATATAATTACCTATTTATTTTTTAATGAATAAAGTTAATTACGCATAATAATAAAATATATACACATTCACACGTAAAATCACAATAAATAATATATATATTATTTATTGTGATTATATATATGTGTTAAAAATATGTAAATATTTTAACACATATAATAATAATATTAACATAGAATAATCACCTGTACCCAAAACACGAACAAAAGTTCAAACAATCACTTGAATCACGCAATAGTTTAACAATAATAATAATAAATACAAATTAACGATCGTAATAATTATTACTGTGGACGCGACTAGAGAGAGAACACACGCGAATGTAACTGAGTCGACCAGTCGAGCCCTTGCGCTGCAATCGGCGCACACGCATCTATAGAGAGGGGACATCTACATATCGATAATATCGCTCGTCGGTCGTATCGAGTCCAAAGTGCGAGTATTTGTTTTTATTTGCAAATTAATTGAGCAGATATCGTTGTGCTTTTCATTCTTATCAATTATGAGAATTTGTGTTAAAAGTGAGTCACGGGCAATTATTTTCTTTGTTGTTTTATTTAGTCCGTTTTCAAACAATTCGTACTTGATGTCAGTCAAAAATATATAACTCATTTAGTTCTAGTGAACTGGATAATATCTTGAATACGTTAGTACAGATAGCGTAGCGAGCTAGTTGTCGTCTCGGGACCGATTCGCCCATGGGATAATTGTTTGCGTGATCCACAAATGATTGTTCTTATTCTTGGTGGATATGTGCCTGTTAATTGTATGCTTAAAAAATCCAGACCGAACGATACACAAGGCTTGAACCGTAGTACGGGTATTGTGTTACATAAACAAAAAAACACGACAGCAAAGTTTTATTTTATTTCACTTAATTGTTCTAAGAACTGAATAATACTTGCAATAAATGTGAGGTATTAACGTTAATACATACAGTAGATTCTAAAAACGTTAATTTATTTTTTGGGTCGCCTAAATGATAACTTATATTTCTTTCTGCTTCTTAAAGAAAATAAATTGTGTCAGGTGTACAAATTCGACGTATTGAGGTTAACTAAGCACTTCCATATGTCAAATGTGGAAGAGTCATTAGAAGATCTAATGTATATTGCTAGTTAGATACGTTCTGAAGAGACCGGGTTAGTTGGGAATGCCCTACTGAATCCTTCAAACATACTATTAGAGTAGTAAAACTATGAAGGATATGACAGGATCATGGCAAGTGGCAATTTGGCAACTCTGCCTTATTTATCAAGACCTAACGAACATTTCAGTAAAATTAATTTTGATTCTTATTTACCAACACTGCCTTAATGTATGTATCAAGAGCTAATGAATATGTCAGTAGAATTTCTATTGATTTATTGTTCTGTTAAGTAAGACGTTGTGACGTCAAGCACCTAAAGTATTCTAAAATAAATAAGTGAACGAAAGACTATGCTGTAATTTTAAAGAGAATTAGCAACTGTAATTGTTGACGTTAATAGCAATGCTTAACATTTAATTCAGAGTGCGTAGTATAAAAAGAACGAAAAGCAAAAAGGTTTTATTTGTATCTCCATACATAGTAATCTATTATTAAATTTCATCGTGAAAGCATTATTAGTAGCTAACGAGATAATCGACACTCTGTTTACTTACACGTGCTAAAAGATGTCATCTGTAATAATTGCCTCGTTAAATAAGTGGCCCAAGAGGCATTGTTACGCAATTGCCAATTGCAAGGATTCCATTGTTAGCTAATTGATTTAGAGATTTTTGTTACGCAATTGCTAGTAACATCTAGAAGACTACGCTTCTCTTTAGCCTTCAAGAGTACCTTGAATCTTTGGATCCCTCTGTTGCATACCCTTGTATTATTTAATGTCTTCTTCTCCCTTATCCTTTATTATTCCCAAGTCACTTGTGCTCGGCTTTTTAGTCTAACCGAATTTGACTGGATATCAGTTTTTACACGGAGCGGCTGCCACCTGACCTCCGCAACCCGAAGGCTAACGATACCCTTAGGCTAGACCAGTGTCAGGATATTAGAGGGTACTGACTTTCCCAATAACGACTGCCATAGATGTTCATGGCAGCCGGGACCGACGGCTTAACGTGCACTCCGAAGCACGGAGCAGGCGATAATTGTCAATCAATACGCACATAATTTCGAAAAGTCATGTAACTTCCGAAAGTCAGAGGTGCGCGACGTGGGTTCGAACCCGAGACCCTCTGCATTGCAGTCTGTTGGTCTCCCCACTGAGCTATCGCTGCTAGCCTTGTGTTATTTAATGTAAGGTCTCAAAATGCTTAGTGACTAGTCATTCTGTTTTACCAAATTAGAAGCCATGGAATCAGACTCTTTGTTACGCTATCTATCTCAGTATTAATGTTTTGTAGCAAGGATAGGTAAGGACATCAGATAAAAATGATTATGAGTTCTACGCATTTGCCAAAAGCCGATTTATTTTTATTTTTAAATGAATGTCGTTATTGAAGGTTAACTGAACAATTTTTCTTACTATAACTTATGGATTTTTAAAATATATATTTTATACTTCTTCTATACCATTTGTAAAGAAGTTGTGCAAGACGCATGAATATGGACTTTAAATGATGCTATCTCATTGATTTACAAATTTTAATCTATTTGAATTGAAGAAGTTAAATTGTGGAAGAGTCAGCCGGCTGGAAAAACACTAGGTAAACATAATTTGACTAAATTGTAGACATTCCAGAGAACGACTAGATTAAGCCGTAAACCAACCAGTGTAACATAAAAGAATACAATCAAAGTAATAGAAACAAGAGAGATATGTACTCGTATATCTGAAGAACTGTTCAATACAAATATTCACGTAACAAGCAGAAATCGGGAGACTCTGTATGTTGTCCTCTCTCTGGCATGAGTATACAAGTATGTATGTATCAACCAATAGAGTTTCTGACTCTTAATAGATCGGCAGTAAAAGTAAAGTAAATGCATTTCACATCACTAGTTCAAAGTGTTGAGTTGAGATAAAACAGCATTCAAATTAAATTAAAGATAAATACAATATAGATAAAGGCAAAGTAAACCTGTTCGTTGATCAATTGTCTAAGGTTATGGATAGCAATTTTTAAGTTAGGATAAATATATTGTGTTTGTTTAACTTAATTGCTAGAATCGTAAAAGAAAGAAAAGTAATATTAAAGTGTAGCCACTAGACGCTAAAATACTGCTCCAATAGCGAGTTTCATTAAAATTTTAATTAATATAATGTACTAGATATTGCCTGCGCTAATTTTTTTGTAATACATTTATATCCCTCGAGAACAGTACTTTTCCTGGATAAAATACACTATGTCCATTTCTGTATGCCTGACAACTTGTATGCAAAATTACACCATGATCGGTCGAGTAGTTTAGGCGTGAAGGCGTAACAAACAAGCTCACATTTGCAATTATGATATTAGTTAGGATATATCATAGGCTATTAATTCAGCAATTGGCTATAGATGAGTGACCGCTTAGTGGTATTTCATCTGAGCGTCTCCGTGCTTCGGAGGGCACGAAAAAGTCGGTCCCGGTTGTTGTCAAATTGACAGCAGTCGGTAGGCCATGACAGAGGCCTACGGGCGGCTTGAACAACTCTTGACAACAGGTAGGCCACTAACCACACGAACAGAAAAGAAAAGAAGAAAAGAAGAGAAGTTTCAAAAATTACTTGTATTTGTTCTGAATTACATAATATAGGCTGTGAACAGATAGCATGTCAAGTAATGCAAGATAATTGATAAACGAATATTTGTACAGTGCTTAGTTTTACAAATTGAATAGACGTTATATGTAGTAAATATTGTTGAATCCTCTTACTATATTAAAATAGTGTACTGTTCAACGGCGTTAAATCTATCATTAACCCATTTAGGTCCATAATATCTTCTATTTAATCTCGAGGAGTGTTCAAACTTCTGTCATCGCATTTGCAATATTCATGAATCTTGATTTCCAGGCCCTTTTAGTTTTCTCTTGCGAGCTGTGGTGTAAGCTATTATTGATAGAAGTTTTATTTATTTATTTATTTATTTATTTATTTATTTATTTATTTATTTATTTATTTATTTATTTATTTATTTATTTATTTATTTATTTATTTATTTATTTATTTATTTATTTATTTATTTATTTATTTATTTATTTATTTATTTATTTATTTATTTATTTATTTATTTATTTATTTATTTATTTATTTATTTATTTATTTATTTATTTATTTATTTATTTATTTATTTATTTATTTATTTATTTATTTATTTATTTATTTATTTATTTATTTATTTATTTATTTATTTATTTATTTATTTATTTATTTATTTATTTATTTATTTATTTATTTATTTATTTATTTATTTATTTATTTATTTATTTATTTATTTATTTATTTATTTATTTATTTATTTATTTATTTATTTATTTATTTATTTATTTATTTATTTATTTATTTATTTATTTATTTATTTATTTATTTATTTATTTATTTATTTATTTATTTATTTATTTATTTATTTATTTATTTATTTATTTATTTATTTATTTATTTATTTATTTATTTATTTATTTATTTATTTATTTATTTATTTATTTATTTATTTATTTATTTATTTATTTAGTTATTTATTTATTTAGTTATTTATTTATTTAGTTATTTATTTATTAATTTCTATTTATTTATTTATTTAATAAGGATCTCCGTCAAAGAATATACACAAAATTGCACAAACATATAAACATAGTTTTGTAGAGTGTACTCCTTCAGTTATAGGAGACCACAGCATGCATATAAAAACAAAGCTTAAATTGAAAACATAAAAATAATGACCACAAGGCTGGACGTTTTTTGGCTCAAAGAATCAGCATTGCCATTCAGCGTGGCAATGCTGCCAGTCTTCTGGGCACACTCCCGGTCGACAGCGATGCTGAGGAATTTTACGACGCTGCCTAAACCGGCCAACACTTTTTATTAATTTTTACAGTCCCATATTTTGTTACTCTTCATTTTGTTCTATTTATAAGTGGTTAGTTTTGTTAATATTAGTTAAGTTGTAAATTATAAAAATACTTAAATAACCTAATTAAAATGAGCTACACATTGGGCATGTTTTTAAGAAGAGAAATTAACAATAAAAAACTTCATGAAAACTTAAATAAACAGTTCTAAGCGTCTTTTATATTTAGGTAAAGATTCACTTATGTCAATATCATGAGTCTTTGATCAAGTATTGTATTATAGATAGTCTTTAATTTTATCACTGGTTCAGCAGCTTTCTTGAGTTCATAGCTTCTTATGTCTGCATGGATAGTTCTTACAGGTGCGATTTAATAAATTAATAGGTACCTGAAACACAGGTCTAAACCTAGTTCAGGCAACCACTTTATTAAACCTAGCGCTTGAAATTAAATTAGAATGCACAATGTCGGCCGATTAAAGTATAAGTAAAACATGTACCAGATTAAGGATAATTATAATTTATTGTAGTATAATATTATTTTAAACTAATAATAAAAATGTATATCCATGTATTATTATTGAATAAAATTATTGAATTATAAATTATTGAATCTCTGACCGCCCAATTTTTATAACCATAAAAGTCCTATAAAAATCGTCTCCGGGTTTGACTATTTGAATTTAAAGCAAAAATAGCTGTGTCAATATAAATTTTCCAAAAGTTACGTAAGTATATGGCTACTTTGTGGCGCTGTGGTGTAATGCGACTGCTGTTCACGAGGCTTTCGGTTTGATTTTCGGATTGAACAAACTATTATGGATATTTCCTGTTAATAAACTATCAGTAGCAATATTGATTTTGGGATTTGGTTCAGTAGTAAGCAATACGTTTGCCCCTTTATTACGTGGACCTGAAAATATAACTATCAAAATGTAATTAAATAATTAACATAGTATATACACAATTTTTTTACAAGAAATATAAACTAAAGAGAAAAATAAAGCTTCAAAATTAAAAAGCGCATAATATTCCTCCGCATCGTCGTCAATTGGCAACGTGCCCAGAAGACTGGCAGCATTGCCATGTTAAATGGCAGTACTTATTCTTTGTGCACCAGAAAAGCTGACCCCAAAGTGTGTGTGACTTGGGAATAATAAAGGCTAGGGAGAAGAAGACTTATTCTTTGTGCAAAGAAAATACATTTTGGTCACGCGAAGCGTCGATGAGCCGCTTAGCTAGGTCTCTATAAACAGACGTAGCAATTGGACCCCATGGTCCCAGCGTTTCGAAAAAATGTGGTTTTAATTCATCACTAGCAACCCTTTGGAGACATAGGTATAAGATTACGATGTATATTAAATTTGGTTTATATAAGCTTTACTCAAATTCTATGCTAGATTTTGCCCGCGGTTTCACTTATGTAAATGTAGGTTAGGTTAGATGACCTACAGCCAACCTGAGGTTTGAGCTGGGGGTGGTGGGCTGCGTGGGCCTGCTCGCCACCCGATTAGCACTAGGTTTGAGAGGCAGCGTGCGTGTTCCCACGTGCGCCTCTATGTCGTGTCTTTGTTTCCCTTAGGGGGACGGTGCAGGAAGTATTTTTGTGTAGTAGCTTGCCGTTTCACACGGTGGACCGAAACCAGAGCGGGGTTACTATACTAATATTATAAAGCTGAAGAGTTTGTTTGTTTGTTTGGTTGAACATTTTAGTGTTGGATAACCCATTTATTGAGAAAGGCTTCTTTTATTTTTTTATATAATTGCTCGTCAAAATGACCACATTCCGCCTGGTGGTAAGCGATCATGTGGTCTAAGAGCAGTGGCCTCCACACCATCCTCATAGCAGCTGAGGCGATGTTGAGGTCCCTGCCTTGACAGCCTAAGAAGGTGCTTTTTCACGCCCCGCTTAAAGGACCCAGGATTGAAGAAAGAAGGAAACACGTGCCTTGGCAGAGAATTTCATGTCTTGATCGTTCGGCAGAGGTATGAGGATCCAAACTTGTTGGTGCGCGCTCTAATTGACTCTACCGTGTAAAGATGGCATCTGAGCCCAGCACGTGTTGTTCTGGATAGGAAAGGCGAGGGTGGAATAACTCTTAAAAGCACTCCCCGTGGTATATTCCGTAGAAACATGCCAAAGAGGCGAGGTCCCTACGGAGTTCCAGAGGTTCTGGTGATCTCGTGACCTCTGGATCGCCGATGATACGGACAGCCCGCCGCTATAACCTGTGGAGAGCGTCCAGCAAGTACTGCGCGGAGCCATCCCAAAGATGAGAACAGTACTCCACGCAAAGGCGCACTTGCGCCTTATACAGTAGGCACAGCTGCCCAGGCGCAAAGAACCGCCTCACCTTGTTCAGAACCTTGCTATAGGCTAAATAAGATCACGCTACGACAAATAGGAGCGGAGCATCAATGAAAAATGTTGCAAAAACGGGGGATATTCTTTAGAAGTTGCGCGGGTCAGCTAGTCTACTTATAAATGAAAATGTAAGTGAAATTCTGCAATGAAATGGATGGTTGCAGTACATTCTTATTAACTCATTTCAAATCGAAAATAACATGTTTTCGTTCTTCATACTTTATGTTAGATACTTACTACTTACTAATCCAACTATTACTGAATAAATGTGGGAAAGGTTAAATAACAATACATTTACCTACTTCAATTACTTTGTAACCACCATTCACTAATTTTATTTGCATATTACCTAAAAGTGTGCTTATGTTGGCAAAAGTAGACAGTAACAATGAAAATGATACTGCCAATAATAATTATGTGTGCTTATTAGATTCTCGACTTGTTTTATGTTTAAAAAAATATATTTATAATTTTAGGTCACAAAATAACACTTATGAACATCAAATGCAAAAGTCTAGACAAACGCGAGTGAAGCCAGGGGCAAAGTTTAGTAATTTCTGTTAATGCAATTTTATATATTTAGATTACTAGATGTGCCCGCGGTTTCACCCGCGTTTATCGTTACTGCACCGTCCCCCGTGGGTCGTAGCGTGATGTTGTAGAGCCTAACCTTCCTCGATAAATAGGCTATCCAACACTAAAATAATTTTTAATTCGTACCAGTAGTTCATGAGATTAGTGCGTTCAACTAAACAAACAAGCAAACTCTTCAGCTTTATATTATTAGTAGTATAAATTTATCAATCAGTAACAAAGTATTATCATTATTGCTATATATTGTTAACGTTAGCGAAAAATAGCAGTAGTTTTTATAAAGAGCTTTGCATTGTAGGTAGGTTTCCCTCGGGAACAGTACTTTTTCTGGATGAAAGGTACCCTTTGTCGTAATCTGTACCTCTGACAACATATATGCGAAATTTCATAATGATCGGTCGTTTATTTTTTCACTACTAGACCGATCATCATTAATTTCCACATATAAGTTTTCAGAGGTACACACAGCGACACATCAACCTAGACTGTTCGGACTTTGAACTATTAGAAGTTGAATGCTGCGAATCGTGCGAGAGAGTGCGTTATATTTTTGTTATTTTGTCTCACTCACGCTGAACGGGATGCGACGCTCTATCCTTACCATTACATCGACACCACTATGCACAGTCCCTTTCCGACAAATCTCTATTTTGTATGTAGCGTAGTTATGCGTATATAGGGTGTATCACTTGATGTGTAGCCGTGTGTACAGAAAAGGAAATATCTTTCATACTTTCATCCAGAACAAAAGTATTGTTTCGAGAGATAGAAATTCATTGACAAAATCTACATTAACGCGAGCCGAAACTGCGGGCAAATCAAATCAAATATTCTTTATTGTGAAACAGGTACATATAAGATGTTGTGTATGACAGTAATGGTGATGATCAACTCTTTTCTGCCAATTAGGCTTACAATAATTTAATATTAATTTAGCAGATCACTAAAAACATGCAAAAATAATACTTTTGAATCACTTATATTAAAACTATACAACATATTAAATTCACTTTTGCATAAAATTACAATAAAAGGATGAAAACATGCAGAATTAATAGCTGCCAATTACTAATTATAAATACAGTAAATACAAATAAATTTAAGAATTAAATGTCAATGCAGCTAATTAGAAAATAAAATTCAATTAATAAGGATGTCAATGCAGCAATTACAATGTCAAATAAATAAAATTAATAAAAGAAAAGAAAAGAAAATCTCAAAATTCATGTCAGTTTCATCATTCTCTTGCCCCGGTCCCAATTTATTTGGGGTCGGCGCAGTATGTCCTTCCCTTCCATACTTCTCTGTCACCCGTCATCTGATCATTTACCTCTTTTCCTTTCATATCCATCCCCACACAGTCCATCCATCTTTTCCTTGGCCTTCCTCTCCCTTTTCGTCTCTCTACCCTCATATCCATCACTTGCTTACCTACATACGTATCATCTCTTCGCATAACATGTCCATACCAAGCCAAACGATTTCCTTTCTCCTTCTCATCTATGAGCACCACTTTCAGACTACCTCTTACGTATTCATTCCTGATTCTGTCCATTCTCGTCACTCCACACATCCATCGTAACATTCTCATCCCTGCTACATGCAATCGTTTCTCATCAATCTTCTTTAGTTTAATTTATATATTATTCAACTCTTATTAACCGGCTAAAAAGTCTTTTATATCATAATAACACTTTTCAATGAGAAATTCCTGTAGATGTTTTTTAAATCGGATTATGTCTGGATTTCTAATGTTATCGGGTATCTTATTATAGATGATAGGTGTCATACAAAATATACTTTTGTGCATTCAATTGGTATTTGCTTTATGTATTCGAATTCTATTACCGGTGTGAGCTCTTCTATTGCGAATAACAGTATCAGCTAAAGTTTGGAAAAGTTGTCAAAACCTAGTAAGTTTGGCAAAACTTAGTTTTATATTTATTTTTTTAAAGTAGACAGTTATATTAAAATGTTACTTCCTATTATGTGTCTTAGATTAGTAACTTGTATAACAGTTAAACAAAAAAATTGTCTGCCTTGATGGCGTAGTCGTTAGTATAACCGAATGCCACGCCTGAGGTCGCAAGTTCGATTCCCGCACAAGTCAAACATTTGTGTGCATGAACATGGATGTTTGTCTTGGTCTGGGTGTTTCTATGTATAACATGTATGTATTTACAAAAAAAAAAGTATATACATATTTATGTTTATCCATTGTCTAGATGGTGTTGTGTGTATGTGGTAGAATATTATTATTATTATTATTTAGGTCACAAAATGACACTTATAAACATCAAATGCAAATATATTATAATATAAGCCACGTGCTAAACCTAGTCATTTACTGTCTCTGTTAACGCAATTATATTTTTTAATAAGGACAGTTGTGCTATTTCTCGGACGTTCTCGAATAGTCCATCGATGTCATTGTCTGTTTCTCGAATGAATATTTAAGAAATTAGGTCAATGTATCTACGCTGTTATTCGCGTGACATCTGGTTTTATGAAAACGATTACTGCAAGCTCTTTATTTCAGTATTAATTGCAAGTTGGATTAAGGTGAACCTTTATTATAAATAATTTTATTTCGTTATTAAGTTTATAATGCAATGGTTTATAAAATAATGTACCTTTCGAATATTGAGTAGAAATACAGTAGTACCTTTTATCTATGGATGATGTGTTTGTATTAAGAACTGGTACACACGGCTACACATCAAGTTAGACACCCTATATACGCATAACTACGCTACATAGAAAATGGAGAATTGTCGGAAAGGGACAGTGCATAGTGGTGTAGACTGTAGACCTATCACGGCGTACTAGCGCGTGCGGCGACGCCCGCGGCCCGTTTAGCGTAAATGCTGTGTGTACATTATCTCTAATAATTAAAAAAAACCCGTGTCCTCCCATAGATTTATTTCTCGAAAATAATATACGAGATTTTGCTTGCGGCACCGCTTGCGTAAATCTATATTAGGTTAAGAACAGAATTTTTCTGGATAAAAGGCATATGTCATTTTCTGTACCTCTGATAACGTGTGTGCGAAATATCATCATGATCGATCGAGTAGTTTAGACGTGAAAGCGTAACAAACAAACAAATAAACCAACTCACATTCGCACTTATAATATTAGTTAAGATAGGATAAGGATTTGCGGCGGAGCGGGAAAGGGAGCGCTTAAACCCTCTCCCCAACCGCAGAACCGGGCGCCGGAGGGCGCGAGATGACCTCCAACCACCTTGAAGTTTGACCTGGGGGTGGTGGACTGCGTGGGCCTGCTCGCCACCCGATCAGCACTAGGGCCGAGAGGCGGCGTGCGTGTTCCCACGTGCGCCTCTGTATCGTGTCTTTGTCCCCCCGCCTCAGGAGGACGGTGGAGGAAATATTCTTTTTGCAGTGGCCTGCCGTTTCACACGGGCGGGCCGAAACCACGGCGAGGTCGCGATTGCATGTGAAAGTGATTCGCGCGGCCTCGCCGTCTATGGTTATGTCGAGGAACACCGTGGTAGGTTTAGTCGGTATTACCGGGGTATCTTTTCCCCGGTGAGCCCGACATAACCTCTCCGTCGCCCCGCGCAGAGGTATGAGTCAAAGAATTCCCCCAAGTAAATAAAATAAAAGGATAAGGATGAGATAGTATAATTGTTTGTATTATTAAGTTGAAATATCGTCTTCATTTTTAACAGATTTTTATGAATGATAATTACGTTAAAGATCGGTGGACATTTTCTAACAATGCTTCCATTTCATCCATTTCCGTGCTTCGAAGGGGACCGAAAAAGGTCGGTCCCGGTTGTCGTCAAATTGACAGCAGTCGTTAAGCCATGATAGGCCTACGGGCGGCTTAAACAACTCTTGACCATAGGTTGGCCACAACCACACGCAAAAGAAGATCCATTTTAAGAAAAAGAATGTGTTTAGTCTAGTCAAAAGTAAATTTAGCTAAGTACTATTAGCTACATTTTGTTCTAGAAATAAAGAGATATTCATTGCAACAAGACAATATTTCAAATTACAGCTATCTTATCGCCAAAACGCTAATAAAAGTCTTTTGCAAATTGATAGTAGGTACTTCTGCAGCTAGTTTGCTCAACTAACTATCTAAAATCTGTCTGTAAATTTTAAATTGAATTGAATATTTACATAAGATAAGATAAAAAAATTGCATAAGTGTGTGTTTTGTATATATTAAACAACATATTTTATCACCTTTACAAACAAATCAATCATTCATTCTGATAAGGGTGAGTCCAGTGATTGCAGTGTAGTCAATTGAAGCTCAGCATATTGATGCTGAGCGTCAACTGACTATAAATAAATGGTTGGCCATTTTATTACCTACTATAGTTTTTAACTGAACTTGTTAAGTACTTATTTATGTGTGCCTTGTATAGGCAACTATTTACCTATTTTAGGACAACTCTATCTTATTATGATTTATGCCTGTGTCGCGTGTATTTATAAACATCGAAACAATGGACACAAATAACAACCAGACTCGAAACACCTATTTGTCAATCTGACTTTTTTGTCCCGTGTCGGGATTGAAAACAACACTCGGCGCAGTGACAATGGCGTGGGGCGCATTAATCAATATTGAAACAATGAACACAAAGGTCACTCAGACCCGCAACAACTATTTGAGAATCACTGAATGGGGATCAAGATCACAGCACTCAGCGGCAGTGGAAGAAGCCAGGAGACCATTTAAACCACTAGGCCATCAAGGATTCGTTCTGAGGTTCCAATAAATCTTTACTTCCTTACTAATATTATAAAAGCGAATATGAGTTTGTTTGTTTGTTTGTTACGCTTTCACGTCTTAACTAGACGACCGATCATCATGAGATTTTGCGTACCCATTGTCAACGGTACAGAAAAGGACATAGGATACCTTTCATCCAGAAAAAAGTTCTGTCACAAATCTAACGTTTTTTTTTTTTTTTTTTTTTACGTGGGGGAATGCTTTGACGCATACCTCTCCGCGGGGCGACGGAGAGGTTATGTCGGGCTCACCGGGGAGAGATACTCCGATAATACCGACTAAACCTACCACGGTGTTCCTCGACATAACCATAGACGGCGGGGTCGCGCGAATCGCTTTCACATGCAATCGCGACCCCGCCGAGGTTTCGGCCCGCCGTGTGAAACGGCAGGCCACTACTTAAAAGACCCTCTACTGTCCTCTTGTAGGGGGACAAAAACACGATTCAGAGGCGCGCGTGGGAACGCGCACGCCGCCTCTCGGACCTGGTGCTGATCGGGTGGCAGGCAGGCCCACGCAGCCCACCACCCCCAGGTCAAATCTCAGGGTGGCTGGAGGGTCACAAATCTAACCTAACCTAACCTACATTTACACGAACGCAGTTGCGTGCAAAATATAGTAGATCATAATTATAAAAATGTATAAAGAGAATAAAAATCTCCTGCCTGTCATTCTTATCTTGAGGATTCTTTACAATCATTAAAACAACACATGCATGTCTTCTCAGATTACTTGGAATTGGTTCAGCTGTCTGAGGTTTAAACAAATATGTATTTTACGTAATATTGTCTTCTGTTTACGCGAATATTATTCATTGAATAAAACTACTTTAAACGAATTTTATCGCGTTGTTTATTTGACACTTTATTACAAAATTTTGAAAACTGTTACACTACTACTACTATTTAACTTAAGCTAATTTAATTATTATTAAAACTATTTAGATTAAATTTAATTTTACACTTTTCCCGACGTTTTGGTTGCTTTTCAGCAGCCATGGTCACGGGGGTAAGAGTCTCCTCGTAATAATAATTTAATTAGCTTAAAAATTAGTAAAGTTTAATAGTAGTAGTAGTGTAACAGTTTTCAAAATTTTGTAATAAGGTGTCAAATTAACAACGCGATAAAATCCGTTTAAAGTAGGTTAATTTCAATAAATATGTTTTTTGCCCAAAATGTGCCGTGATGTGGTAGCTGACCCTTAAACTCCAAACACATAGGTGAAGAAATACCGCACACACTTGTAGAAGATTTTACATTATTTGTTTTGCGTAGCAAACCCGACAGACATTGTCCTGTCCTAAACATTGGCTTGCATTATGGTCGTTATGCTTTTTATCAGACCCAATCGTTATCTGATCTTGGGGCCAGTCAGTGCAGACCGGCGACACTTCGACCCAGTGGGATCTTTTGTGTCGACACTCTCCCAATAACGACTGCCATAGATGTTCATGACAGCCGGGACCGACGGCTTCACGTGCTCTCCGAGGCACGGAGCGGGCGATAATTGTCAATCAATACGCACATAATTTCGAAAAGTCATATAACTTCCGAAAGTCAGAGGTGCGCGACGTGGGTTCAAACCCGAGACCCTCTGCATGGCAGTCTGTTGGGCTCCCCACTGAGCTATCGCTGCTTGACCCAATCGTTACTCTAATCTACTTTAACCTATCTTGAGACCCACTGAAATAAACGAAAAATGTCATCTTAATCAGTTCAGCCATTTAGGAGGAGGGATATATAGACATGCACGTACAGAAGAATTATATACGTTTATAATGATATAATAAAGCTCAAGAGTTTGTATTTCAGTTTGAACGCACTAATCTCTGAAACTACCAGTCGGATTCGAATAATTCGGCAGATACTTTTTGCATTTGATAGTCCAATTCTCGCTACGCCGAAGGAGCGGCGTAGTACTCATAAACAGCAAGTAACGTATATTTGTGCAATAAATTATTGTTAAGTCATAGTACCATATATGTTTCGTCTATATTATCTTGTTCTGTTTGTTGTCGGGCCTGATAAGTCAAATAAATATTGCGAAATTTGACTGCACAAATAGCGTAATATTTTACCTCGCCAAGCCTTGCTATAAATAATGTCCTCCAGACCGAATTTCAGTCATGGCGGCCAATCTTAACGGTGATTGGCCATCTGCGCAGGAGATATTATACTGCACAAGTATGTGCGCAAACACAAGTGCACTCTCTGTTCCCTAACTCTCATGATCCGATGGGACGGATAATCCGACACGACCGGAGAGAGATCAGGCGCAGGACCAACGGCTTTACGTGCATTCCGAGGCACGAGGGTGTTTAACACTGCCAACTTTCTAACTCCGGGCTCGTATTGAGAATTCTTAACAGAAAAACCCAATAACTTTTTGTTGGCCCGACCCGGGATTCGAACCCGAGACCTCATGCACAGCAGTCGCATTCACTACCGCTGCGCCACGGAGGCAGATATATAATACTTGCTATAGTGACGTATCGAGTGTTGTAGTTTTAGTAACTATACGAGACACAAAAAATTCTGTCCACAAATAGTTTATTTATTTATTAACATTCACTAACAGTTACTACAATGTCACATACACATAAGATAAACATTTTGAGTCTAAACAATTATATAACTAATTACAGGTGAATTCAGCATGCATTATATTTTAAATATTACATAAATAATATGATATAAGAAACAAAGAAACAAACAAAAGAAAGAAACGAAAAGAAATCGGCTTCGGTGGCGTAGTGGTTAGTGTAACCGACTGCCACTCCTGAGGTCGCGGGTTCGATTCCCGCACAAGTCAAACATTTGTGTGCATGAACATGGATGTTTGTCTTGGTCTGGGTGTTTCTATGTATAATAGGTATGTACATATTTACAAAAAAAAAAGTATATTTGTATGTTTATCCATTGTCTAGTACCCATAGTACAAGCTCTGCTTAGTTTGGGCTAGATGGTGTTGTGTGTATGTGGTAGAATATTATTATTATTATTAAAGATAAATATTAAAAGTAAAGAAATATATATATATATATTAATGTTAAGTTTAAAATTAAATTATATCAAAGTCCAGTGAATTTCATTTGTTTTACAGTCACATAAATTTGTGTGAATTACTATAAATAATAATTAGTCTATGTCTGGCTATTCCTCGTGTCCGTTGAATGAATGTTTGTAAAGATGCGTTATAGAAATTGTAGTCCGTTATATTAACGTTTGTCAATTACCCTATAATAATAATAATATCAGCCCTGTATTAAACTGTCCCACTACTGGGCACGGGCCTCTTCTCACTGTGAGAAGCGTTAGGCTATAGTCCACCACGCTTCACATATCTTCGAGAACATTATGAAGAACTGCATTAACAAATTGCTAGTGAGGAAGTTGAAATGAAAAATAATTATTATTTATAGCGATTTTGTATCAAGACTTTGCAGTAATTTACGTCCTTATTTGGTTTACATCTTTTTATTTATATATTCGTTTTTGTTAAAAACAGACAACTCCTGCGCTAAGAATGAATCCTGGATCCCGAGAGACTTTGCAAACATTCAGACAACTAACCAAAGTAAATCCAGACTTAAAACAACAATTTGTGTATCACACTTTTCGTCCTGCATAGGATTCGAACTTATAACAATCGGCTGAGTGGCATTGGCGAGGCACTGAAACCACTACCCCTTCTTTATCTATGGCTTCTGTGCATAAACCAAATCATTAAAATTCGCATTTATCGATAACTGAATAATTTTTATCGATATGTTCCCAGCACTATGACCACATGATTTAAAATACGTGAACTCTGAATAGTTTGAACTTTCTCTATAGATATCTGTTTAACTATCAGTAGTCACGGAAAGCATTAAAGAATTACTTTTTTGTTATTAGATAATAGTTTTTATAACTATAATACGTTGTTTTTGTTGTTGCTATTTCCGTGAGCGTTGATTGTTTTATAGATGTATGTGACTGCTATGCTAGAGGTCTTAGGTTTATAATAACTAGCGGTCGCCTAGTGATCGAAATTCGACCATAATTGATTTGAATTTTAAGGTTGATAGTTATTAAGACTGCGCCGAGCGAAATGTGCCAAAACAGGCGGTCACAGTTAAGTGAATAAAATCAACACTTTTTGTTTAATACAAATATAAAATATACATAAACCTCTTAGTGCTCCCCTACACTCTCCAAGGAACATACATGCCAAATTTCAGCTTCTTGCGTTCAGTAGTTTCGGCTGTGCGTTGTCTGTCAGTCACTCAGTAACGGAAGAGTTTTATATATCGTCCCATTGGTAGAATAAAGTTTCATCTGCAAAACATCAAGTTTTCAGTAGAGCGTTTAGAAGTTTTGCGCGCTGAGTTTTCTTTATAACTAGCTAATTACTCGCACTAGACATTTAATTTTTTTTAAGGTATGATTGGAGGACAATACTGTTTTATTTTTTATAATTTTTATTTTAAAAACTATATCAGAGTGTAAATAGTGTGTTTTATGTATATATGGAACGTTATAAGACCAATGGGAGATTCTCGATAGATGTTTCATGTGAATATGGCACATTGTTTGACGAAAATAACGACGCTGCATCTGCACATGAAACGATATTCTATGGAATGTCAGGATCACTGTTATGTTTTACCAGACATTTGAGAAAAAAAATACATAATAATTATGTAAATCTTCAATTTTATTATACTATTAAACGTTACTGGGACGTATAATACTTAGTTATGTATAATACTATGTTGGTTTTTAGTCTTAGTAAATAAAAGACCAAAGGTTTTTTGATGCAATCAAATATTAAAATAAAGCATTCATAATCATGTCATAATCAATACAACTAAAAATAACATAAAATCTTTTTTATTGATATTAATACCCGTGTGTATGTAATTTAACTCATACAAAATATTACTTATTGAAATTAACAAAAATATTTAAAACTAAAATTGCGGTACATGTTAAGTAGGTATGTTAACAATTTAAAAATCAAATCCAATTATAATATGAAATAATAATTATAGGATCTACTTAATTATAAGGTTATCACATATTACCCCTTTAATCACAGCCGATAATCAGTCTGCACAAAAAAAACTTAATCTAACTACGCATCAGATTCATAATCAGTATCATTGTCATTACGAGTACTGTTTTCGTTAATTAAAAAAGGTGAAGAATTAAAATAATTATTATACTGGGTAGGAATGATTCTTGAATCACATAAACTAATAATATCTTTGTACTTATCAATATTTAAAGCAATGGGCACATTGTATGCTTTGACAACTTCAGGGATTTCTTGAGATAGTCTTGTCGTGGATTTTATAATTAAGGTTTCATATTTTCCTGACAGATTGTACTTATAATTCAATTTGTATGGATCATCCCTATGAACAAACACCTCTTTAATGCGATTCCATGCATTTTTTTTGCTTCGACTGTTTTTGTTCCAAGCACTGTTTTTAATGTGACCCTTAAAGTCATAAAAATCGTTTTGGCTCATATTCTTAACTTCGTACGGACTACCATTAGTTTTAGACCATCATACAAGTAACCTCCACTCTTCTGGAGTATATAAAGTTTTATTTGATGAGGCATCTTCAATTACTGAATGAACACTGTCACCTTCGTTTTGAGTATGGCCTTTTCCAAAAACAAATGTCTGATATTAACTTAATATTTCCGCGCAGCGTACATACAAAAATAGAAATTGATTTGATTTCTATTCCACTAGAATACCACATCATATATGGTGAAATTTAGGCAGGACAACTTCCTTTTATAATAAAAATTGCTCACTTGCCTATGGGGACAAGTCAGCACCTTCTGAAAATAAAAGACTTATTTTCCCATTGAACTCCATCGCTTCCATTTTGTCTTCGTTCTTTTTATTACGGGCAACAGTTTTAGTTGATTGATGTTTTCCATATACCTCTGCTTGTTCTGCTGCTAGCCACAATACTCGTTACCGATGTTATACTTATAGCAGGCAAGTTTTCAAAACTTGAATCAGATTCTAGCTGAAATGGAGTTACCGGATGTAGTTCAGCACGGGTCATATATTCCGCAGATGCATCATTAGGAGCAGTTCGAGCAGGAATATCGTTGGATGAATCACCGTTCTCCCAAAATGAAGTAATACAATCCTTTTCTGGAGCTGTGAACAATTTTATCATAAAAAAACTAAATGTACAGATTTATTTTTAGTAACTGCAAATGTGATAGCTAAGCTTGAGAACCTAGCCTTAAATTCTTATGTCAGACAGTTTACAGTATGGTTTTGTGGCCCGTGTATGCTGATTAGGAGGTCTCTTCCTTCTCTAAGTTCTCTAAATAGAGGAAAGAAGACCCGTGCCCAGCAGTGGGACGTATGTATGGCGTAGGTTGTTTTTTGTTTTCTGTCATAAAAATACGGCTCCCTCAATAAGAAATTTGAATCTTGTGTCGCGGGGAACTTTACAAACAATGAAATAACGGACGGAGAGTCAGAACAACTTTTTAGGATCACACAAAGTATTGTCTTGTACGGGATTCGAACCCGCGGCAAACGGCGCGGCGTAGTGGCGAGGCGTTCACTTAAACCATTGCACCATCTGTGCCGTCAAATTATGATAGGGTTTATTGATATTAATTATGATGTACTATACATATATAGAGAGAGAGGAGATACATACAGGTATGTTTTTAAAACGTGCTTTTAATCCGAAAATTATGCTCCGATGACCAGTCCAGTTAAAAATTTATTATAAAAAATATATATTTATTAATTACAGTTTTTAACAATTTTAATACTGGTTAAAGTTGAAGAAGAATGTTTTTCGAAGAACTGATTAGCAGAAAAACGTTTTATCAGCACATACTTCAGTCGCTTTAATTATATTTTTGGAACAATAATGCGTCATGTGCGAATACAACCAAAAAATAAATCAAATGATTTGTAGTAAAATTTGCAAAATATGATTAGCAAAATTGATAACTTGTATTGTATGTTATTATTTTATATAATTTGTTAGGAAACATAACTTCTGTTTTTAGTTAAATATAAAATTCTCTGTGTGACTCCATAGAAAAACGTTTTATGTGATCGTGAGTACTGTTTTTGACAAAAATTGTTAAATACCTTTGAATTTTTTAATTTACTCAATAATTTACTGCAAAAATTAACGCTTTTACACGAATTGATTTTTATTGATAAAACTATAAGTTCAACATAATCAAAAACCGTATAAATGACACAAAATAGGTATTTAGTCTATTTTTAAATCGTTGTTTATCTAATTAAAGGAATGTATACTTGTAATATAAATTATAATTTAATACATGTTTATAATTATTATAACAAATACAAAATATTTTCTTACCTTTATGAGCGCTGGCATCGATTTCCATGATTAAAGCATAACATACGACTACTTCGCAGAGTAACGTGACGTGTAATGATGCGACACAGCCCGCACGACCGATCGTGTCAGAACATGTCGAAGAGTAAAGAGTTTTGTGCTCGTGCAACATTATTATGGAATCTCCGGGCAGATAAAACATTATTCGATAGCTGTAACTTTAAAACTACTTACATAAAATTTGTAAAAAATAGATTAATCGAGAGCTTACGTTATTTGAAGAATGAATATGCAATAAAATCATTTTCATTGCATATGATGATAAAACATTATTCTACCAATGGGACGATATAGATTTCTTGACTAACTTTGCCCAACTCGGGAGTCGAAGCTTCATGCACAGCAGTAGCATTCACCTCAACGCAATCATGAATGCAATATTTATAAAACAGATTTATATCTATCTTCTATTTTGGTAACAGCCCCCTTGTTATATAATCAGTTTATATACATAGTTTGGCATGTAAACATATGCTTCTGACATACAATTACCAAAATGTTTTGCTTACTATGCTTAAGTTATTAATGGTTTATGTTTTCCAATCGTTACTGGCTTTATGCCAAAAAAAATTCAGTAGCAGCTTCGACTTCAGAATTGCGGACCAGTGGACGACATTATACAAGCCCCTATAAAGTGGGACCTAAAATCATAACTGGCTAAATATGAGTGTGATACACTACCTAGTACCTACTGCATACTCCACCTTTAAAGTAGGTTATGTACTTATGCATGTAATTTCAATTCGTAGTCAAAGAGGCCAGTGTCGTCGAACTTGGTTAATATTAACGGACAAGAATCATTATTTAACGCGAAGTAGCCATTAGGTTTACGTCACCAAATACTCAAACTAGACTAACCACCATTTAATTGCAAGACCTACCCAGCTAAAAATGTCTCACGCCCAGTGATCAGAAATAAAACATGAAAGTATTCTTACCGCTACAAAGTGGTATCAGGAGCTCTCAGCCAAAGTAATACCTAATGTGACCTAAATAGTGTTACTATAGTAACGTATGAGCAGCGATAGCTCAGTGGGGAGACCAACAGACTGCAATGCAGAGGGTCTCGGGTTCGAACCCACGTCGCGCACATCTGACTTTCGGAAGTTATATGACTTTTCGAAATTATGTGCGTATTGATTGACAATTATCGCTTGGTCTGTGCCTCGGAGAGCACGTTAAGCCGTCGGTCCCGGCTGCCATGAACATCTATGGCAGTCGTTATTGGGAGAGTGTCGACACAAAAGATCCCACTGGGTCGAAGTGTCGCCGGTCTGCACTGACTGGCCTCCACATAAGATATGCTGATATCTCGCGATACAGGATTTAATACAAGTTTGGAAAGCGTCTTTTAAAAAATAATGAAAAGATAAATGGCTTGGGTGATGTCAATACGCTTATCTCAATTACCTAAGATCTAAAACATAACTATCTGCGTAATACTCCTCTGTAAATACAATATGTAGGTTTATTTGTCTATATAATCTACTAAAACATTTTCAGACCGATTTATTTAAAGAAAATCAGCAATATAAATTCTTTGTGACCTAATAACAAAGAATTTTCATTGCTCTTTTATTTCAAAGAAATTTCTTTGCAGAATTGTAAGCATCATTTATCCATTGTCTAGTACCCATAGTACAAGCTCTGCTTGCTCTGCTAGATGGTGTTGTGTGTATGTGACAGAATATTATTATTATTATAATAATACACTCCCATTACGCCATCGCGTCGTGGCAGTCACGTAAAACAGTAAAATCAACAAACTTCCTATTCCCGCAGACAAAACAACGTTCAGCTCTAGCCGATGCAAAAAAAAAAATCGATTTATTGCAATCGTGTAGTTCGATTTATAGCAACTATGTCACGCACTATCATACAATAACTGGCGCATGCGCGATGTTAACCGGTAGTTCTGAAACCTGCCAGACAATAATTTGATCTGTTTCCTAATAAAAATCTACGTGAATGTCCGTGTTCAGTCAAGTAATACAATAGTTGTGTATTTTTTGTTGTAAACCGAAATAGACGGATTGTGTCCGCTTTGTTTCGGGTTTGAGTTTGCCTTGAGTATTTTTTATGGTACTTAGTTGACAATGTGTATCCTTAGGATACACATTGTCAACTGGCAAGGGTATTGGCGCATTACTGACTGCGCTATCCGGGCAGATTAGTGTCAAAAGCACAATAGGTAGGTTTTGAGGTCTTTGTTTGATTTTGCACAATTTTTTGCATGTAAGATCAAATAGCAATCAAAAGAAATTTTTCTACTAATTCAGAAATACAATTATTTGTGGAACACACAATTGTTTATCTCATGTTGGGATCTAACCCACAATACTCGGCGTGGTGGCAGTGTGAGGTGACTACGTGATGTTTTATCGACCCGGTACGAACCTGAGACCTCACCATACAACAGTCGTTTTCACTATTAAGTCGCATCTTTTTTATTTATATTTTAAAAGACAACCTCCACATTAGGTATAATTCATATATCGCTGAGGGACGTTACAAACATTCAAACAACGGACACACAGAACATTCAGACTCGGAACAACCATTTATGGATCACACAATTTTTGTCCAGTATTATTTTCGAACCCAGCAGCGATAGCTCAGTGGGGAGACCAACAGACGAACCCACGTCGCGCACCTCTGACTTTCGGAAGTTATATGACTTTTCGAAATTATGTGCGTATTGATTGACAATTATCGCCTGCTCCGTGCCTCGGAGAGCACGTTAAGCCGTCGGTCCCGTCTGCCATGAACATCTATGGCAGTCGTTATTGGGAAAGTCAGTATACCCTCTAATATCCTGACACTGGTCTAGCCTTAGGGTATCGTTAACCTTCGGGTTTCGGAGGTCAGGTGGCAGCCGCTCCGTGTAAAAACTGATATCCAGTCAAATCCGGTTAGACCAGAAAAGCCGACCCCAAGTGACTTGGGAATAATAAAGGCTAAGAGAGAAGAAGATGATTTTCGAACCTACTTAGATCACTACGCAGTGCAGTCAGCAGTCCTAATTGGACTTTTGTTAATATAATAATTCTATCGCGCAGTGCAAACCCGGAATAAAGTACAATTATATTTCCTCATTGCTTTTAAAATACATTATTTTGTTTTAGTTTTAACATTTAACTGTACCGACATAACAGTGCAGTGCTTGTTCATCACGCCAATGCGGCGAATGTTTTTGATTCGATTCTTGTACGAGACAAAGATAATTACTCTGTGTGTAAGTGCTCTTTATGTTTAAATGTATAATATGCGATCCTCTATTTAGGATAGACCTTACACTAGTTCGTCTCCTTAAACAGAAAGAAAATCATTGTGCATTAAACTGTCCCACTGCTGGGCATGGGTCTCTTCTCAGTGTGAGAAGGGTCTATAGTCTATCACGTTGGCCCAGTGCGGGTTGGCAGACTTTAAATGTCTTCGAAAACATTATGGAGGACTCTCAGACATGCAGGTCTCCTCACGATGTTTTCCATCACCGTTAAAGCGTGCGATAATTGAATAAGCATACAACTTCGAGAAGTCAGAGATTCGCGCCTTGGGATATAATAAAATTGTTATTCATCTATGATATACTTGACTACAATAGTAACTCGCTTCATGAATTTCGTTTGCGTAATACAGGATTGTATGGCGAAGGGTTTAATTGTACATAACGCCACCTCTTGACTTTTTCCGAAACTTCTTCGTCTTTGTGGTGTCGCTACAGAACCAGTCGCTAAAGCACCCAAAATGGATAAACAAAAAGAAGTATAGAACGCCAAAATTAAATTAATTATAAGTTACTATTAAATCAGCGATTTAATGAAAATTTGTACTTTAAAAATAGTTTTAAATTAAAGTCTATTGTGTTTTTATTTAAGCAAAGGCCTACGTGGGATTTTATTTGGTTCTTTTATAATATTATTAATAACTGCTTGTCTCTAGTGTCGGTCAATCTAATCAAATATAGATATGCGCCGCTCCTATTGGCTTCCTCGATAAATGGGCTATCTAACACTAAAATAATGTTTCAATTCGAACCATTAGTTCTTGAGATTAGCGCGTACAACCAAACAAACAAACTCTTCAGCTTTATAATATTAGTATAGATATAACTTTAATTGACGTAATAATCATGGGATAAAGTCAGATATGCACTATGCGCGCGTTTGCTGGCCTCACTTCCAGACAGAGATTCTGCTGCCCGGAGTCAGAAGGCTAAAGCTGGATTCCGTAATTTTGGATAAAAATACTTTGCGTCCATTGTGGTGTTGCAGCGTGGGTAATACTGTCAATAAATTCTTAGTACGTTTGATGGTAAGCAGTCATGTAGTCCACCAGCTGAGCCTTCACACCAAGTCCTCATTACAACTGAAATATTACCGAGGTCTCTACTTTGACGGCATAGAGAGCTGCTTTTTCACAGCCTGCTTAAAGGACTCAGTATCGTAGGAAGAAGAAAACATATATTCTGCAGAGGATTTAAAGTTTTAATAGTTTGGCCTCCAAATGATGTATTGAACTACTTGCGCAGTCGCATCGGCTTACGTATAATAACAATAATATATATCTATAGTACACTAGCTTTTAAACTATCACCTACGCTCGCACCGGTGTTGCCCTCTGCTGCTGGCTTGTGTGCCTATCGTGGCTATTCAGAGGGCCCATCCAGTGAGTTGGCGAGTCACTGTTTGCCCATTCGACTGATGCTATTAGAATATTCAGGGCAGACGCCGTTTTATCATCCATAGTTACCAATATACCAGTCCATCAAACATCCATACCCACAGCCCATATATCAGAATCTATACGTAGCAATAGTCCTACGCCTGCTGCGGTTAGTGCCGCAGTAGGCATTCCATCCCACCTTTGATTAAAACTCTCGAAGGGCCTCTTAACGTTGGACCCATGTCTCCGTGTAAGCCTCCCAAAGGGCCGCTCCTTTGGGAGGCTTGGCCTTTGGGAAAAATACCCGGGTATTTTCCTAAAGTATTAGGGAAATACTCGTGAAAGAGAAGCAAATATAATAATAAGTTTTTAAAATAAAGCATTGTAGTACATGGGGAAAGTGTAAAATTAAATTAAATCTAAACAATCTAAACAATAATTTAATTAGCTTAAAAATTAGTAAAGTTTAATAGTAGTAGTACTGTAACAATTTTCAAAATTATGTAATAAAGTGTCAAATAAACAACGCGATAAAATCCGTATATAGTAGTTTAATTTCAATGAATAATATTCGCGTAAACAGAAGACAATATTATTGTAGTACAAGTTTTGTCTTATTTTCTAGTTAGTATACTAAATTAATCTACAATCTAATGAGTGAACTGCACTGTTCTCCTAGCTAGATTATTAAATAGTCTGTATTAAGGAGTAGGTAACAGTCCCTTTACCTTCTGTAATAGAGGCTCACCTCATTGTATAGTATACATTCTCTTTCTCTTTATCCTTATTCGTATAAAGATAACATCTAAGCCCAGCACGTTTTGTTCTGCATAGGAAATGAGAGAATGAAATAAGCTGGAGTAATTAGCGAAACCTGAATGTAATGCATTACGAGGTGTGCCTCTGCCTATCCTTCCAGGGATACAGGCGCAAGATTATCTTTATATATATAACTAGCAACCTACCTCGGCTTCGCACGTGTAGTACAAAATTTTGACAAATTATACACCAAAACCTTCCTCATGAATCACTCTGTCTATTAGTGAAAACCGCATGCAAATCGGTTTAGTAGTGTTTGATTTTATCGCGAACAGACTAACAGACGCGGCAAGGGACTTTGTTTTGTAATATGTAGTGATAGTGATGCTTCTGTACATGTGAATGTCACAGGACTTTGTGTGTTTGAGTTTGTCCTTGGATGGTTATAACTCACAATTGAACTTGGTAGGTTGCACTGCGGTTTGTTAGGTCAACCAAGGTTCAGACAGGACAACGTCTGTCGGGGGACCCCCCATAGTGCTTGCGTCCTCGTCGCGTCCCCTGGTAACGACCCGGTTCTGTCACCGTAACGGAGTGTCAGACCGGTGTTCGGCTAAAGAGCACTTACGTGCCGGTTCATATTGTGCGAGTCAGTCTGTTTGTTGTCTGTCCCTGTCTGTTTGCTTGCGGCCATGCCCAAGCATCAGCGAGATGCGCGTGGGAGGTTCCGAAAAGGCCCTTTTCAGGGCCACCAAAAAGGCCCTTCTCAGGGCCACCAAAACGGCCCTTCTCAGGGCCACTCCGAGCAGGAAAGTGCTCCTGAGGAGGTTTCGGACGTGGAGTCTTTTGACTCGCGTGCCGAAGTGGTGGTGGAGGCCACCTCCAGGGAGGTAGGCAGCCGAAAGCGGCCGTCCACTTCGTTCTTCGTGCCTGGGTATTTAGACTCAGACACGAAAACCGAAGGGACGGCGGCCGCCAAGGTACCCACTGCCAGCAGAGGGCGGGGGAGAGTGGTGAAGGGGGCACCCTCCAGGGAGGAGTTCCTCAGGCCCGCTTCGGTGCAGCCGAATGCGGAGTTTGAGGCGGCGCTGCAAGAGAGGCGCCTTGGGAAGGGGCCGGCTGCTGCTGCCACCGACCTGGGGATGAGGATCGGTAGTGAGTCGGATTCCACCCTATTGGTCGGTGACTTGAGCGACCTGAATGCCCAAGAGATAAGGGCGCGGGCGGGCGAGAAGCTTGCCTGCATCCTGGAAGTGGCCCGAAAGTCGGGAAACTTAAAGGGCGAGTTTGTCGGTCGCCTGAAGCGGTCGGCGTCATTGCTGAGGGAGGTGGTCGACACCCTGGCGGGCCGCAGCGAGGCGGAAGAGACGCGGCGGCTGAGGGCCGCAAACTCCCGCCTGCGTCTTGAGGGGGAGGCTCTCAAGGCAGAGGTAAAGGCGCTCCGTCGGGGCTTAGCTGAGGCGAAGACGGAGGCTGCCGCGGCGACGACTGCCGCCACCGCCGCCGTTGCCGCTGCCGCTACCGCCACTGCGGAGACACGGGCAGCCCCTGCCACCCCCCAGGTGGGTCCCGAGCTGGTGGAGGAGCTTAAGCGCTCCCTTACCATCACGCTCGGGACAATGTTGAGCGCCCGGCTCGCGGGGCTTGAGGACCGGCTTCTGCCGGCCCCGACGGTCCGCCCGCCGCTGAGAGCGGATGCCAGGAGGGCGAAGGCAGACGCCACGCCGCCCAGACTGGTGCTTCAGCCGGTCGCCCCCGAGGCGGATAAGGGGGCCAAGCAGGCCCCCAGAGCTGCCGCCGCTCCTGCAGCGGCACCGACCGCGGGTCCCTCTAAGGGGACCCAAAACGACAGCGGGGTTGCCCCTGCCGCCGCCGTCCCTCAGAAAACATGGGTGACGGTGGTAGGGAAGGGAAAGGGCAAGAGGAAGCGCAAGGGGAAGGGAAAGTCCTCTCCCCCCTCCACTGCATCTGCGCCTGCCCAGGTGGCCCGAGCTCCCGCCGCCAAAGCCCGGCCTGTTGCCCCTGCTGCCCACAAGAGTGTGGCGGCAGCACTGAGGTCCCCGAAATCCGCGGCAGTCGTGCTGTCGTTGCAGCCCGATGCCGCGGCAAAGGGAATTACGTACGCTGCCGCCATCAGGTCGGCACAGGAAAAGGTCGACCTAAAGGAGCTGGGTATCGACCAGCTCCGCTTCCGCCAGACGGCTACGGGAGCCAGGATCTTAGAGATTCCAGGCTCCCAAAGCGGAGAAAAGGCGGATAGGCTCGCGGTGAAACTACGCGATGCCCTGTCCGCAGTGGCCAGTGTCATCAGGCCCGTAAAGTCCACAGACCTGCGGATTACGGGCCTGGACGATGCTGCCACAAAAGAGAAGGTGGCAGCGGCGGTCGCAGCGGCGGGCGAGTGCGAGGTGCGGCTCATAAAGGTCGGCGAGATCCGCCCCGGCTTTCATGGCGCCGGCTCCGCCCTTGTGTCTTGCCCTGTCTCGGCAGCCAAAGTGCTGCTGAGCAGAGGCAGGCTTCTCATCGGGTGGAGCTCGGTGAAGGTAGTTGCGCTGGGGCAACGCCCCATGCGCTGCTTCAGGTGCATGGGGCTGGGGCACACACGCCCTCAGTGTCCCGCCGCGGCCCACAGGGGTGACCTGTGCTTCCGTTGTGGAGACGCAGGTCACCGGGCGGCCAACTGTGGCAAGGCTGGGCTGCGCTGCGCCATTTGCGCAGAGGCGGGAAAGCCCTCGGGGCACGTTATGGGGGGGCGCCGCTGCAACCCCCCGAAGACGAAGGGAAAGGCCCCTGGAACCCGGGCCACCCCTGCGGCCACTAGTCAGGCCGCCCCTGAGGCAGCGCGCCGCGAAGCAGTGTGCGGGGAGGTTGTGATGTCTGATTAATATGGATCAGGTTGGACATCACAACTTCCTCCAGGCGAACCTGAACCACTGCGCCAGGGCCCAAGACCTGCTCATGCAGACCCTGGCGCAGTGGGAAATCGGTGTGGCCGTCGCCGCGGAGCCATATTTTGTTCCCCCCAGCCCCTATTGGGCTGGAGACTTGAACGGCTCCGTGGCCATCGTTGGGAGGGTTGGTGGCCCCCTCCTCTCAGTCAAAGAGAGAGGGGCGGGGTACGTGGTAGCCAGGTTGGAGAGGTATGCGATCGTCGGCGCATACTTCTCCCCCAACAGAACCGCCGCGGAGCTGGAGGTCTTCATGGACCTCCTGGCCGCGGTGGTGAGAAGGCAGGCGCCACATCAGGTCCTCCTAATGGGGGATCTGAACGCCAAGGCCCGGGAATGGGGCAACCGCTCCACTGACACTCGCGGGGAGATAGTCAGGGAGTGGGCGGTTGCCACAGGACTGACTCTCCTCAATAGAGGGTCGGTCCACACGTGCGTGCGATGGTGTGGGGGGTCCGTGGTGGACCTAACGTTCACCAGCCCCGCTGTCGCGGCACGTGCCCGGGCCTGGAGGGTGATGTCGGAGGTGGAGACGCTCTCGGACCACAAATACATAAGGTTCGAGATCTCTGCCTCCGACAGTCAGGGGGCGTCCCGGCGCGTGGTACGGGCGGATTTTCCGCGCTGGTCGGTGAGTCGCCTCGACGCTGAACTGGCGGAAGAGGCGGCCATCGTCCGGGCGTGGCTTGCCGCCCCCACGCACCCGCTGGAGGTAGACGTCGCGGCAGGCCGTTTCCGCGAAGCGGTCACTTCCGTTTGCGACGCGGCCATGCCGAGGGCCCACCGCCGCCCCGGCCGCCGAGAAGTGTACTGGTGGAGCTCGGAGATCGCAGATCTCCGAGCCGCCTGTTCGGCGGCACGGCGGCCCTACACGCGGTGTAGGCGGCGGCGGCATGGCCGAGCAAACGACCAGCTGTCGGCCGAAGAACTGCAGGCCGAGCTCCGGCTGTATGGTGAGTACCGTGCAGCCAAAAAGGAGCTGCAGCTGGCCGTTGGCCAGGCCAAGTCCCGGGCCTGGGGGGAGGTTCTGGAGGGCCTGGATAGGGATCCATGGGGGCGTCCATATAGGGCTGCCCGGAATAAGTTCCGGGGCCTGATGCCCCCCGTCGCGGGGTCCCTAGAGCCGGAGCTCTTGGGCAGGGTGCTGGTGGGGCTCTTTCCCGAACAGGACCCTCACCACACCCCTCCGACGATGGCGCCGTCCTTACCGGAGGAATTGGACCTGGCCTCCATCCCGCTTGTATCGGAGGCGGAGATGGAAGCGGCCGTCAGCCGCTTACGAGGCAAGAGGACGGCACCGGGTCCAGACGGGATCCCGGGGCGGGTCCTGCGGATCGCTCTCAAAGAGATGGGCGATCCGCTTCGGGAGCTGTTCGACGTGTGCCTCACGTCTGGACGGTTCCCTAAGTTGTGGAAGGACGGCCGATTGTGCCTGTTGCGGAAGGAAGGGCGAGACACAACCTCGCCTTCCGCATACAGGCCAATCGTGTTGCTGGATGACACGGGGAAGCTGCTAGAGAGAGTGGTGGCTTCCCGTGTCATCCAGCACTTGGAGGGGACTGGGCCGGCACTATCGCAGGCCCAGTATGGGTTCAGAGCGGGGCGGTCTACGATAGACGCCCTGCTCTGGCTCAAAGACTGGACGCAGGAAGCGGTCGGTGGGGGGAACAAGGCGTTGGCTGTCTCGCTGGACATTGCCAACGCCTTCAACAGCCTCCCACATGGAACAGTATAGGAGGCGCTCCGGTATCACGGAGTGCCCCTGTATTTGCGGAGGCTGTTGGCCGACTACCTCCAGGACCGCGAGGTCCTGGTGGAGGGACGCGACGGTTTGAGGCGCCGTCGCGTATCCTGCGGGGTTCCACAGGGGTCGGTGCTGGGACCGCTCTTGTGGAACGTTGGCTACGACTGGGTGCTTCGGGGCACGCTTCCCGCGAGTATGCGGGTGGCGTGCTATGCCGATGACACCCTGGTCGTAGTCAAGGGGAGGGACCTAGGGGAGGCGGTGCGGTTGGCCGCGGTGGGAGCTGCCCTAGTGGTCGACCGTATCCGCGCCCTGGGATTGGAGGTTGCCCTCTCCAAGACCGAGGCCCTATTGTTTCATGGGCCTCGTGGAGGACCTCCTCCAGGTACGCGAGTGGCACTGGACGGGGTCCGGGTCCGGGTTGGGACCCAAATGAGGTACTTAGGTCTCATCCTGGACGGGAGGTGGACTTTTGGGGCACACTTCACCCAGCTGGCCCCAAGAGTCCTGGGAGCGGCGGCCGCCCTGGGGAGGCTGCTGCCCAACGTGGGTGGCCCGAGTGCCACCTGTCGCCGACTGTACTCCGGAGTGATCCGGAGTATGGCCCTTTACGGGGCACCGGTCTGAGCGGACGCCCTTAGTCGCGACAATAAAACCCTGCTGCGACGTCCGCAGCGGGTCGTCGCGGCGAGGGCCATACGCGGTTACCGGACGGTGTCCTGGACGGCGGCGTGCGTGCTGGCCAGTGACCCCCCCTGGGAGCTACAAGCGGAGATCTTCGCCGAAGTTTACCACTTCGTGGCGGCGAGGAGATCCCGCGGGGAGCCCCCGGGGTGGGAGGAGGTCGCACGCACGCGGGGACAGGCGCGGGCCGCCCTATTGAGGCGGTGGACGGAGGACCTGGCTCCACCGGCCCCGGGCCAGTGGACGGTGGAGGCCATTCGCCCGGTCCTCCGGGGGTGGATAGGGCGGCGATTCGGGTCGCTGACCTTCCGACTGGTGCAGGTGCTTTCCGGGCACGGATGCTTCGGAAAGTATTTGCACCAGATCGCGAGACGGGAGGCGACCCCGGCCTGCCACGAGTGTGGGGCGCCGGAAGACACGGCGCTCCACACGCTGGAGGCGTGTGCCGCGTGGGGGCCGCAGCGGCACACGCTGTCGGCCATAATAGGCGGAGATCTCTCCCTGCCGAGCGTGATCAACGCCATGCTCGGCGGCGAGAGGTCGTGGCAGGCAGTGGTCTCCTTCTGCGAAGCTGTCATGGCGCAAAAGGAGACCGCGGAGAGGGTCAGGGAGAACAACCTCCTCGCTGACCCTCTCCGGCGCAGACGGACGGGAGCGAGAAGGAGGCGATTTGCCCGCCTTTTCGCTCCTGTAAAGTGGGGTCACTGGTACAGAGTCGGGGGACTCTCTACCGGCTTGCACGGCCCCACACGTCTGAGGGATGGCCTTGGTGAGCAAGGCCTTCCCTCCATAGGTAATAATAATAATAATAATCCCCCCGGGGGAGGGGGTATCCATTTGTGTGGAGGAACGGAGTGTGATGTCCCTCCAACACAAAGGGAGGATCCTCCGACCAGGCTGGTTGATCGTGCCTAGCGGACCGCGGCCCGACGGTTGATGTCGGGTGCTTGTATATATAGTTAGTCGCTGTGTAAACTCTGCTTGCGCGATGCAGGATTGTGACGTCATTTGAGCGTATTTAACGCCATCTGTTAGATGTAGGCGGAACTTCTTCGTCTGTGCGGAGTCGCCACATACATATGTATGTATGTATGTTCATTAAATTCGTATCCGCATTCGGGAATAAAAACGTGGAACTATGTATGTACGAATAAAAAAAGTATTCAAACATTGTACATTTAACATAGTTCCTTTATCAAACAAAGCTTTGTGTGACCTTGAGATTCATTAAAAGTAATAATTGTTAATACTATAACTTTTGACCGATTAGATCGCAAATACGCTTAAACTTGATGATTGGCATATTTTTTTACTATACATTAGTTTAATTTTTTGCTTACTGTATTTCTGTGTACTTACCGTGTTTGACTTCCGTGTAATACACTAAACAGTAATAGGTGATTGTCACCGAAAAAAATGTATAGGTACTATTAGTAAGAATTAATCGAATAAGTAAAACGAATGATTCTGTATTCGAATGTGGATTGAAATTAAACTACTATATACGGATTTCATCGCGTTATTTATTTTACACTTTATTACAAAATTTTGAAACTGTTACACTACTACTAGATACTATTAAATTTACTAATTTTTAAGCTAATTAAATTATTAAATCTATTTATATTTAAGTTTACACTTTCCCCGACGTTTCGGTTGCTTTTCAGCAGCCATGGTCACGGGGAGACTAAAATGGTAGTTGTCTCAATGCTCCAGTGTCGTTATTTCAAAGTACCCGAACATAATTTAATCATTGATGTTTCTATTTACGCAGAATGAGCTCAGAGTATCATGAAGTATAGCTGTGGTTTGCTTCTTCTTGGGTTTGACTATTTCAATTACTGGATCACAAGCTGGTGGTACATTCCAACCATCTTCTCTAATGAAATTAGGATGTTTTTTATTTCAATAGCCTCGCGAAGCATCCTTGGTAGGAATCGGTGTTCTTTGGCGAGAATCTGTGGTTTGTTAAATCTCAGGTAGTGGTCGGTCCCCTGTTGCACAGTTGCAATGAATAACATTCGCGTAAACAAAAGACAATATTACGAATGTGGATTATCATAAAAATAAACCGTTTGACGATATTGATAATATTGACAAGTGTTTATTTTCTTGTGGCCTTGTTCACTATATACCTCTTTTAACTAATTGATTGGAACTATAATTATATATTTATAATTTTTTTTGCACATACATATTTTTTAATGCTCTATGTTACTGCCGCCGCGCGAACTGTTGTGAGATTGAATCTCTTTAAAATTATTTGTAGTTGTTCTTATTATGTACCAGTGAACCGCCCTGTCTTTACACGGGTAGAAAAACCCTTAACAAATTATACACCTTAACCTTTCTTATCAATCACTCTGTCTATTGGTGAAAACCGCATGAAAATCCGTTCAGTAGTTTTAGAGTCGCGAACAGACGCGGCGAGGGACTTTGTTTAATCATATTTAGTGATGTAGGTACATTGTGCATTTTATATATTTGTAAACGGTCAATGGTCCCTATTGCAAGCTTTTTTAATAATAACGAAAATAATGGTATTGAACCGATTTTATTATTCGAATCATTCATCAATTCGAATAATTCAATTGTTTAATCGATAGAGATTAAATAACTTTTACCGAATTGTAAATTAGTCAAACTTCCATTACAGTACAAGGAGGTTTAGCTCGTACAGAAACGAAAAACTATAAACATAACAGTTATATAGATAACACGCGTGTATAATAGAAATTTAGCGACGAATCAAGGAAACTAGATATGAGAATTGTAAACGGCAATGAGCTCACCCTCAGTTACGTGGGACCTACACATAGAACACCATTTCAACGTCCTGCACTTTTGCCATCTCTCAAACACCTATGTAACTAGTTACATAGTCTGTATGTATCTTATGTGGGGGCCAGTCAGTGCAGACCGGCGACACTTCGACCCAGTGGGATCTTTTGTGTCGACACTCTCCCAATAACGACTGCCGTAGACGTTCATGGCAGCCGGGACCGACGGCTTAACGTGCTCTCCGAGGCACGGAGCAGGCGATAATTATTGTCAATCAATACGCACAAAATTTCGAAAAGTCATATAACTTCCGAAAGTCAGAGGTGCGCGACGTGGGTTCGAGCCCGAGACCCTCTGCATTGCAGTCTGTTGGTCTCCCCACTGAGCTATCGCTGCTCATTGGGGATGCATAGTAACTTGAGTCTAGACTCAGCACTGGTGAACATATAAAACACCAAATTTTGACACTCGTGACGTCCCGATGATAGGTAAACTATCTTTGGAACTGCAATAAGTTTTATTAGAAGTCTTTTTCTCCCTAGCCTTAAATATTCCCAAGTCACTTGGGGTCGGCTTTTCTAAGTTTTCTAAGATAAGTTTTTTAAACTTTCATAAGTTTTATTAGAAGTACATACCTACATAGTATGATGCGTTGAAGGAAAGAATTCCGCATGAATCGGAGTGTTTTATTGCACGTTTCCCGGAAAAATAACATGGCATGTTTTTTTTAAATTAAAATAGTATCTTGTATCACATAATATACTATTGTGAAATGTCTGTAGTTCCAAATAGTTGATGTTAGTGTTTATACTCAACACGAATTACGAAATATGATATAAAGTTTACGTCTTAAGGTCTAAAGCATATTTTTACCTGTATGTCAAATTCTTTTACCATCGAAATCAGCATAGTTATTTTCATAGTAAATTTTCTTAAAGCGGTCCATTTGCTATAAATTGTAACAGAATATACGAAATTGAAATGTAAATAATATTACAACCAATAAAATGAAACTCTTTCACAGAGTTTTGTAGGACATATTTGAATCAATTATTAAATATTACAGTTGGTTAGGCACTTCCCAACTCTTCTCATCTCAAGGTTATTGCCTCTTAATATACATACTTATTAAAAAATAAATACCTAATATCAGAATCTCAGATGCACAGACAGACGAATACAAACTTAACTTTACAATATATTTATTATCTAACGGTATCCAACACGCAGGTGTTCGGTGGAATAGGGTAGCCATCTTTAAATATATTGAAACTAAATATAGCAGTCAAACAAAGAGCAGCGATAGCTCAGTGGGGAGACCAACAGACTGCAATGCAGAGGGTCTCGGGTTCGAACCCACGTCGCGCACCTCTGACTTTCGGAAGATATATGAATTTTCGAAATTATGTGCGTATTGATTGACAATTATCGCCTGTTCCGTGCCTCGGAGAGCACGTTAAGCCGTCGGTCCCGGCTGCCATGAGCATCTATGGCAGTCGTTATTGGGAGAGTGTCGACACAAAAAATCCCACTGGGTCGAAGTGTCGCCGGTCTGCACTGACTGGCCCCCACATAAGATAATATAAGATAGCAGTCAAACAGCCTGTTGGTCAACCAATAAAATGTCTATCCGAAACGTTGGCCAAACATAATATTAAGAATACACATATCTACCGCAGAGTTTCTAGGGATTCTTTTCTTTCAAAGTGTCATTACTCTGCTCTTGTTTTTGTATTGCACGGCGACTAATTTTTAACCAACTTTAGAATAAGTTCTCAACTTGAGATACATATGTATGTTTGTTTTTGTATTCTGTTTCTTATCACCGGCGTTTCTCAACTCATGTGGATGATTTTGTTTGAGTCTTATCTAAGCTTTCAGATGGTTCTCACAATTTTTCGATTCCAAGAAAACATAGAGGTCAATTAATTACTTGACCTCGACACTACATTGGCTAGATTTTATTGGAAGCTTATTTAAGACAAAAATATATTTTTGGTTATTGATCTTCTTTATTTTTTTGAAGTAGGTTTTAGTGTCTGGGTGCTGCTGCTTTACGTTACTTGAACTTAAGACTGCGCTGAGCGAAATGCGCCAAAACAGGTGGTCACAGTTAAGTGAATAAAATCAACACTTTTTGTTTAATACAAATATAAAATATACATTTATCATAACAATGAATGTGTTTACAATTACTTCGTGTAAAAAACTTAAAATAATTAATATTTATGCTTACAAAATTACGTAAATTTGCACAAAAAATGCAAATCGTAAGCTCGTATTACGTGATTTTTAGATCATAACAGTAGAAATCTATCCTATTTTACAGCTTAAACGAAACATAAATAGTTATATTACAATTTGTACGTCCCAAATATTTAAGTTATTGGTTGACAATAAAGATACATATTTATCAAAAAAGCACTTCATAACCTCCATACAATTTTACTATGGCGGTCGCGCTTCGATTTGAGTATGCGCCGCACGAGCTCTGTCATTATTTGTCTTATGCTCGGCGCAGTCTTAATACCAAGGATCTCATAAACTATGGATATAGCCTGCGGCCTATGAACAATTACGACAAACAATATATAAACTTACCCTTAATTTAAAGTTATCCTGTGTAAATAGTAACATAAAATCTTTAATTTATGTACGGTAAATAACTACGCTTCAAAACAATGAGGCTAGAGTTATCTTATTCTCCTTATGATCATGGCTACAAAGCAACAGATACATCGGATGTCAATTTAAATAGCTTTTAAAATGGATTCAAATATATGTTTTAAAATATAAATTACGAAAAAATCCGCATAAATTAGTTTAATTTAAATGTGTAATTTTCGCGTAAACGTAATAATTATATTACGTAAAATATATTGCTTTAATTGGGTGCTTCCAAACCAATCCGAAGGATTGACAGCCCTATTAGTAAGTGTAAATATTTTATTCGTCCAATAAATTAAATAAAGAATATCATAAAATTAAGATGGTCGAATGACAGGTCTCACTGGTATGTTCCCACGGTCAAGGACTTTAAACTATCATTTAGTGACAATTGCATATAAATGGGTTTATTAAAAACTAGTTTGTGTCATAAATATGTATAGAAAGAATATATATTGAATCTGGCAAGTTGAGGTCGCGGTACTCAATGTGAGTTCCGTACCTATAAAATTTGTAATGTAGTGATTTGAGTTGTCGCCTTGCTATTGCCACTGGGTCAATTGTTGTGGGTTCGATTCCCACACAGGACAAAAATTAGAAGAAAAGTTTCTAAGTAAGTTATAAATAAGGCATGGGTTTTCATCGATATTAGAATTTTCATCGATATTGCCATTGCAAGAGAGTAGGCTCAGATCGTATGGAGATATTGATAGAAGACCACCTGACTACGTTGGTAGCTTGTTATCACAACTTTCACTGGTAGTAGATCCAGATAAAGGTGGAAAGCTGTAGTGCAAAGAAATATGAGTTCCGAGCTATATAAAAACTATGTCGAAGATAGGGGAAAATGGAAGAGCAAGGGCAAGAAGACTGATTCCTCCACCATGTGGAATATATATACAGGAGGACAGAGAAAGACAGAGAGAGATTTAACCCTGTATCATCATTTCATCATCTGAATTGACGCATACTTCTACGCGGATAAGGGAAGCGGAGTGGTTATGTCGGGCTCATCCGGGAATAGATGGAACGTCCCGGGTACTACCGATTAAACCTTCACGGCGTGCCAACACGCTGCCTTGAATGATGGCTGGGTCGCTAGAACTGAAACTGCACCAGCGACTGCTGGGCATAGGCCTTCCCAAGACTTTCCACTCAGACCGCTATTGGGCTACCCGCATGGATGCTTCCCGATTCCCGTGACGCTTACTAGGTCGACGGTCCACATTTTGGGGGCTTAAATTGATGCGGCTCTAGCCTGTATGTGTGTTTACTGAAGAAGAGAAATATAAAAAATACTAAACAGATATTTGATAAGGAACGATTTCTCATTTTACATTTCAACCAAAAATATATTTTAAGAGCAATCCTGTTCTTTTAAAATTAGTAATCACTAATTTATATTCATTTTAAGTCGTCACTCTGTCTAAGCGACCAGTGATTCACGTTTCAATGTAAGATGTCGTTTATAATAATAATAATAATATTCTACCACATACACACAACACCATCTAGCCCAAACTAAGCAGAGCTTGTACTATGGGTTCTAGACAATGGATAAACATACATATATACCTTTTTTTTTGTAAATACATACATACTATACATAGAAACACCCAGACCAAGACAAACAGCCATGTTCATGCACACAAATGTTTGACTTGTGCGGGAATCGAACCCGCGACCTCAGGCGTGGCAGTCGGTTACACTAACCACTACGCCATCGAGGCCGACGGTTATAAGTAGGTATCACCAACTTGTTTTGCGTTGCTGTTGTTTCTATGTGCTTTGTAGATTAAATAAACTTATAATAAATGAAATACTAGATTTTGTTCGCTTTTCTATCCAATTTTCTATCCCTCGGGAACCATACTTTTTCTGGATGATAGGTATTCTTTATTCTTTTTTTGTAACGTGTACCTATGTGGATTTTCATGGTGGTGGTCGGGTGGTTGAGGCGTCAAGGCGTTATAAACAAACTCACATTCATATTTATAATATTAGTTAGGATTAGGATTAGAAACACGACTCATCATCTCATAGTCTATAGTATACATATATAGTAGTATAGAGGTGTATTACACTGATATTTTGCCAGCTATATTTTGGTGCGCGCTATAGTCGACTCTACCGTGTAAGGATAGCGTCTAAACCCAGCACGTATTGTACTGGATAGGAAAGGGGAGAGCGGGATAAGGTAGAATAACTCTTCAGTGCACTCCCCGTGGTATATTCTGTTGAAATATGCCAATGAGGCGATGTCCCTATGGAGTTGCAGAGGTCCCGTTGATCTCGTGACCTCTGGATCGCCGATGGTACGGACAGCCCGCCGCTGTAACCTGTCAAGAGCGTCCAGCAAGTACTGCGCGGAGCCATGCCAAAGATGAGAACAGTATTCCACGTAAGGGCGCATTTGCGCCTTATACAGTAGGCACAGCTGCCCAGGCGCGAAGAACCGCCTCATCTTGTTCAAAACGCCGAGTTTCCGCGAAGCTTGCTTGATGACGCTCTCGTTGTAGGTTTTCGGATTAAGGGTGCGGCAAAGATCCATCCGTAACGCGCATGCCTGGGTCTTCATGGCGTTGAACTGGACCAAGCTCATGGCACGCCATTCAGAGTTGCGATCGAAGGTCTGGTCAAGTTCAATGACAAGATGTTGCCTTTTCCCCTTAACCTTAGCCCGTTTGACCCTATGATGTAAAGAGGCGAGAGAATGTTAAAAAAACGTATTCGACAGCTAGCTTGGCTACCTTACACATATCACGTGGACAAGCAGCCTTATGGTAATAGAATATGGAAGTACTAGTATAATAGTATTTAAAAAGCAGCGATAGCTCAGTGGAGAGACCAATAGACTGCAATGCAGAGGGTCTCGGGTTCGAATCCACGTCGCGCACCTCTGACTTTCGGAAGTTATATGACTTTTCGAAATTATGTGCGTATTGATTGACAATTATCGCCTGCTCCGTGCCTCGGAGAGCACGTTAAGCCGTCGGTCTCGCCTGCCGTGAACATCTATGGCAGTCGATATTGGGAGAGTGTCGACACAAAAGATCCCACTGGGTCGAAGTGTCGCCGGTCTGCACTGACTGGCCCTCACATAAGATACAAGATAATAGTATTTATCTTAATTACTAGATTTATTATTCAGATTATTGCAGAAACGTGAACTTGCACGAGGTATATCCAATGCCCGCAAAATGAATGTAAAACGAGTTGTTATTAACGATTATTACAGCAGTTTGTTATGTGAATCGATTTGTTTTCGATTAGTTGCAGACTTTAATCTCAGTTGCTGTATTAGTGATGTGAAATTGCCTGAGGCGTCATCAATGTTCAACTTTCGAGTACATGTTTATATAAATCAAATTAATAACTACCAAAGCATTTGGTTTTGAAAGACATGGTTTCAGGTTTTGACCCTGCCATGCGGAGAACTTTAAGAACACACAACTAAAGGACACAAAATATCACATAAATAATTATCCCGTACGGGATGCCACCCCGTTGTAGGAACTTGGTACGGCGGCAGCGGCGAGATGAGCACTAGACTGCGCCATCCGTGCAGTGATGGGACTTATTCAAAATTTATAATATTTGTACATGTAGTAAAATAAAATTTTAATAAACTTTGGTGAGCGATATTTATATATTTAATTCGCACATAATTTTAGAAAGTAACGTGGCAAGTCCATAGTCTTCCACCAGGAATTCGTTATTATTCGTTATTCCAAATCTTAACCTTTCCAAGAGCTTTTTAGTATTTTACTCACGTCTGCCCGAATGCCTTTCCAAGAACCTAAGCTTTAGTTTAAACACATTCTCTCGAACATAAGAAAAAATAAACAAGCTTTGACGTAAATGCGTATATACCTATAGTAATAAAAGGCGATAAAATATATATATGTGAAATCTTATTTATCTCGTTTTCTATCCTTATTATTGACAAAACGTGGACACACACGAGGTCTGCATAAAGCTTATAAATAAATGGAAAACTAGTTTATATATATGAATAATAAATGGCATGTTGTATGTTATTTAAGTTTATAATCAATGTAATTTAGAAGTTCTTCTGTAGATTTGTACAATAATAAAATAAAATTAAGTATTCTGTTTAAGACTGCCCCGAGCGTAAGACGCGGTTGGACTGAATGACACAACTAGAAATTCAAATCCGCGCGCGGCCGCCATAGTAAAATTGTATGAAGGATTTGAAGTGCTTTTTTAATAAATATGTATCTTTATTGTCAACCAATAACTTCAATATTTAGGACGGACAAATTGTAATATAACTATTAATGTTTCGTTTAAGCTTTAAATAGGATAGATTTCTACTGCTGTAATCTAAAAATCACGTAACTCGAGCTTACACTTTTGCATTTTTCGTGCAACTTTACGTAATTCTGTAAGCGTAAATATTAATTATTTTAAGTTTTTTACATGGAGTAATTGTAAACACATTAATTGTTATGGTAAATGTATATTTTATATTTGTATTAAACAAAAAGTGTTGATGTTATCAACTTAACTGTGACCGCCTGTTTTGGCACATTTTGCTCGGCGCAGTCTTAGTTGCCAGAGCCAATAATTTTAATTTAAGATATTTGCGATATGCAGCTGATTTGATATTGGTTGGTGGTATTCTGGTACGCAATTGTTTTGGATGGCAATCCGAAAGAGAGCGGCGATCTTTTCTTGCCAATTATTATTTTGTTACTATTTATAATAGACATGTGACTGGTTTATTATTAAAACGTTGTAGCTTTAATAGCAAAGCTTGGTTTCGTGGCATAAATATACGCTTATATTGGTTTAGAGTAATTTTGTTAGGTTGGATCCCTACATATCCCCATCGCCCGCCCCAAAACCGGTGATGGGGAATGTGGTTAGCACATATCCACGAGATAAAAAAAAAAAGAACAAAAAAAAAAGGTTGTGGTATTAGAACGTTCTCATTAGCAAATAAATATATATATACAGTGTAGAAGCTTATTTTTCTTAATAAACCAGGCACTAGGCCTATTATTAAAAAAATATTCTATCACATACACACAACACCATCTAGCCCAAACTAAGTAGAGCTTGTACTATGGGTACTAGACAATGAATAAACTATAATAAATACTTTTTTGTTCTAAATACATACATATTATACATAGAAACACCCAGCCCAAGACAAACAGCCATGTTCACGCACACAAATGTTTGACTTGTGCGGGAATCGAACCGCGACCTCAGGCGTGGCAGTCGGTTACACTTACCACTACGCCATCGAGGCCTTCAAAATATATTATGTACTAGCTGTGCCTGCGGCTTTGCCTACATGGAAATCGGTATACAATCCTTTTCTTTACCCCTGACTACGTGCATGCAAAGTAACACGATGATTGCTTGAAGAAACTCACATTTTTAATGTTAGTAAGATGTATTGGAAAATAAATTAGCTGTACCCGCGACTTCAATTCTTAACTCTTCCTTTCATCTCATTCTTTAACGACTGTTACAACTGTTTACAGCACAATGAGGTTCGGTAGGTAAGCGGGTAAAAAAAATATCTACTATGCTTTTGTTAATATAAAGAAAGAAAGAAAGAAAGAAATCATTCTTTAATGCCACAAAGAAACATGACTACATATTTTTCTTACAAAATATAGACAAAATAATAAAAATTAAAAAAAATAGTTCGTAAGAAAAAAAAAATATACATATTATGCTATTGTGGCAACAAATGGTCTCCATTCAGATATAGACGTGATATCGCAACGCCGATTTTCAATGGAGACCACCGTTACGCACGGACATCAAGCCAGCTGCATACAATTTTAAAACTAACAAAAAATTGGAGAATTTCAAGGATACGTAACCAGAGAAAAAGTAAACTATTACTTAACTTATTATTATAAAAAACAAATAAATGACAAAAATAAAAAAATTAAAACCCGTACAGTATGCATGTATTGTCTCATGCGGAGATCCAACCCACAACACTCCCCACCGGCAGAGGCGAGGCACACACAAACGCGCCATCCGTGCCGTCAGGACAAGAATAATAATTTTATATTCAACTAAATGTAAACAATGGATATATCATTATGAATATCTCATTACGATCAATTTAGTGAGATGCTTAAATTCAAGATGCTTTAACAAATGCCACTGCTCGGCGGCCATAGGTGATAGCGTGATAATTGTTAAGTATATAAGATTATGGTCGAGTCTTCAGACAACATATTGGCGAAAACCGCATTTACAGGTTTTTGCGCGATAGTATAACTTTCTAGGTAACTATTATCTAATCCGTAGAATAACAAATAAACATCGTTAGATTCTTAAGCTATGATACAGACCAATTGAACTTTTGCGAAAATATATAATCAATGTATAGACAAAGTGCGATTTTAATTTTATTATAATAGGTATGGCAGAGTTTATGGCAGCGATAGCTCAGTGGGGAGACCAACAGACTGCAATGCAGAAGGTCTCGGGTTCGAACCCACGTCCCGCACCTCTGACTTTCGGAAGTTATATGACTTTTCGAAATTATGTGCGTATTGATTGACAATTATCGCCTGCTCCGTGCCTCGGAGAGCACGTTAAGCCGTTGGTCCCGGCTGCCATGGACATCTATGGCAGTCGTTATTGGGAAACTCAGTACCCTCTATCATATCCTGACACTGGTCTAGCCTTAGGGTATCGTTAGCCTTTGGGTTGCGGAGGTCAGGTGGCAGCCGCTCCGTATAAAAACTGATATCCAGTCAAATCCGGTTAGACCAGAAAAGCCGATCCCAAGTGACTTGGGAATAATAAAGGCTAAGGGAGAAGAAGATACATTCCAATTTAAATTTCGCGTAAATATTTAATATACAAACGTTGCAACAGCATTCACGAAGAAGACCCAGACAAGAAATCTCGCGATGGGATCTAGAACCCACAACCTTCAGCAAGGTGGCAATGACGATGAGGTTTCTACGCCGGCCGTGTAATTACACGTGCATATTGGCGCGGTTGATATCAATAGGCTTGCCCATATTTATTTGGGACCTAAACTAGATGATGAAATGTATGTGTGTCTTCCGTATCACAAGTAAATAACTGCCTCCGTGGCGCAGCGGTAGTGAATGCGACTGCTGAGGTCATGCATGAGGTCTCGGGTTCGAATCCCGGGTCGGTCCAACAAAACGTTATTGGATTTTTCTGTTAAGAAATCTGAATAGCAGCCCGGAGTTAGGAAGTTGGCGGTGTTAGACACCCCCGTGCCTCGGAAAGAACGTGAAGCCGTTGGTCCTACGCCTGATTATCCGTTCCATCGGATCATGAGAGTTAGAGAACAGAGAGTGCACTTGAGTTCGCGCACACGCTTGTGCACTATAATATCTCCTGCGCAGATGGCCAGTCTCCGTTAAGATTGGCCGTCGTGACCGAAATTCGGTCTGGAAGACATTATTATTAAATAATAAAACAATGGCAAATTTACAAACTTAAATAGAATCGACGCGCAAAACACAACTCAAATTATCTTTTGTCGTTTTTTTAAACAATAGAAATAAATACGTATGCATAGTATATGTACATATGTATGTATCTACATTATATCAACATTTGTGTTATTTGCATGATAATGGTTTAATTAGCACATATTTTCTAATTAGGTATGCGTTTGTTGATTGATAAACGCCGCATTGCTTTTTATACCTACTACTAGATTTTGCCTACGGTTTCGCTCGCGTGAATCTAAATTTCGTTGATAATTTTCTATCCCTCGGGACCAGTACCTTTTTCTGGATGAAAGGGACCCTATGTTCCTTTCAGTACCAGCAACAACGTGTATGCGAAAGTTCATGATGATCGGTCAAATAGTTAAGGCGTGAAAGTAAAATAACAAACTCAGATTCGTATTTTTAATATTAGTTAGGATGTTTGATATGCATATAACTAACGAAAAAAGGTGCTAGTAGATAGTAAGGTCTCCAGACCTCATACCTCATAGTCACTTCAACAAAAAAAATTGAAACCGACAATTATTACCGCCAAATACGATTTTTGACAGCAGCTGTGACAGAATTGACAGGATCTTACTAGCGAGCAAGGTCCTTTCAATTCTGTCACAACTGCGAACAAAATCGATAGGTCCTTTATGTGATAAACGGTTACCGCAACCTGGACGCTTGGGAACTGGAACTATCACTTGTTATACAAAATAAGAGAGCACCTATTACAAATATTTCTTGGTGCGGATTTCACTGCAATCTGGCGATTGTCGATTGACGATTACAGCGTTCGAATTTTGAAAAAGGTTAACTGGTAGGTTAGGTTAGTTTCAAATATTTTTGGAATTAGAATATTTAATTATTATTCGAATACAAATAAATAACGAAATTAATCGAAATTCGAATGCAGTATTTTTGAATCTTTAATACCATACCGTACATCTTGCAGTAGCAACTAAAACAGTATGTAGTAGAGTCTATTAAAACCTTGTTTTTATATTCAGAAACGAGGTGGCTGCCTGTACATCGAAGCGGAGAATTATGAACTCATAGGATTGCATAAAATCTACTCTCCACTCCGCTCCAGTATGCAATCCTATTGGTTAATATTTCTGCGTTTCTTTGCTCCGCAACCTCGCTCCGCTTCAATGAACAGCCTTAACATTGTTTTACGGACAGTTAGTTTTCTTTGCTACAGACAGTTACATTTTGACATATTCTTCAGAGAATATGTGTCAGAAATTAACTGTCCGTAGGTAAAACAACTAGTTTCTGAATATAGAAGCCAGACCTTAGAGCATTCTAATTCTGCAAGCATTGAGAACGCTTGATTAGTAGTCAGTGCAGTCACCAGGAATGATTTTAATCTAGTCTAACTAGGATCAGTGCCAAGAACCAATGGCCACCGACAGTCGCTTCGTGAAGTTACTGCTAATCAACTGCAGAGGTGGGCTGACTGCATTGTGAAACGCTATTTAAGATACCTATTAAGATTTCGACGGAACAACATCTCTGTTTCATATGGAAAGTGATGCTTACACGTCTAGCGTAGCTATACGTCTTTCTGTCTGTCTTGTTGGCCCAGTGGTTAGTGGATCTTGAGGTCACGGGTTATAGACTCCTATCAGACCAACAAAAAGTTATCGAGTTATTCTGCAAATTCTTAGAGGGAGAGGGAGGGCATGAAGGTTGACTGTATTTCATGCCCATTTTTCGATTAAGTTAAGTGCAACTGTACTTTTTAAATAAACTATAGCCTATGTTATTCGGTGATAATATAGCTTTATAATGGTAAAATAATTTTTAAAATCGGTTAAGTAGTTTTTGATTTAAATCATTATAAACAAACGAACGAAAATAAAATCTTTCCTCTTTATAATATTAGTATATATTAGTTAGGATAAGTATAGATGAAATCAATAGCATTACTTTCAATAACAAACGATAACCTTTTAATACAATGTTTGGTAAGCAAGTCGTTGTTGTGTAAGCAGTCAGTCATGTGGTCGTATATTAACCTATTAACCTCCATTTAAGTGATCCCTGTCTAGTCACTACACAATTATATTCGAGCATGTCTTCAAGTGTTATGACTACAAAATTATATACAGCAATAATAATAATACTGAATAATGTCCTGCAGACTGAATTTCGGTTACGCCGGCCAATCTTAACGGAGACTGGCAATCTGCGCAGGAGATATTATAGTGCACAAGCGTGTGCGCAAACACAAGTATATTTTCTGTTCCTTAACTCTCAAGATAAGATGGGACGGTAATCCGACACGACCGGAGAGAGATCAGGCGCAGGACAATGGCTTTACGTGCTTTCCGAGGCACGGGGGTGTCTAACACCGCCAACTTCCTAACTGCAGGCTTGTATTAAGATTCCTTAACAGAAAACCTAATAACTTTTTGTTGGCCCGACCCGGGATTCGAACCCGAGACCTTATGCACAACAGTTGCATTTAGTACTGCTGCGCCACGGAGGATACGGATGACGTAGATTTTCTAGTTGTCGCCTCCACACGGTACAAAGATTCATCTATATCTGTACTAATATTATAAAGAAAAAGATTTAATTTTGTTTTTTTTTGTAAGGATTTGACTCAGACACTACTTAACCGATTTTAAAATTCTTTCACCTTTTGAAAGCTATATCGTCACCGAGTAATATAGACAATATTTTATTAAAAAGAAGTTCTGTTACCAACATAACCTACTTTTACGCGAGCGAATCCGCGGGCAAAAGCTAGTAATATTGTAAATGCGAATGTAAGTTTGTTTGTTACGCTTTCATTGCTTACCTACTCGACCGATCATCATACAATTTTGCATACACATTGTCAAGGTATCAGAAAAGGTCATATGGTATCTTTCATCAAAAAACAAGTGAGAAATGGCAATGAATTGCCATAAATCTTAAGAGTTCGAAAAACAATTTATGCAAAGGTCATGTGATACCACGTGACCAGAGCTTGAGGTCAGAGACACGAGACCTTGAGGTCAAAGGACTTGAGGTCATAGTCATATAGGGGGTATATCGACTATGCTGAGTCAAATGGCGTTGACCGCGAGTCTCTAGCTCTTACGGTTCTTGAGTTGAAAGTTGTATAACAGAAAAATATATATGTATAACAGAAAATGTATTAGGCCGTCCACTGCGTTAAGCGGGTGCACGAAGCGAGCGCCCGCGCGGCGTGCTGTTTTATATTATCATGGGTCTCAAGGCCCGCCCCGCGGACAATGGTTTCTAGGAAATCAGTGAGCGTTGCTTCGTTACTGTCGGCGCTGTGAAGGGCGGGAGTCCGTCGCGTGCGTCCGCGTGTCCGTGACGGAGCACGGCGCGGGTCTCCGCGGCTGGCGCCCGCTCCGTGCACCCACTTAACGCAGCGAACGGCCTAAGAGATTTTTCAGCTTTGTATAAGAATTTTTTCGAACTCTAAAAAGTACTATTACTAATCTAAGCTAACCTATAATTACGCAAGTGATGCCGCGGGCTAAAACTAGCACTGAAAATATGAATGACGTAATGGTTTTGGTGGTCGCCTCGTCAGTCACTGCGCCGCGTGTTGTGGGTGCCATCACCACACGGGACCAAAATTTGTGTGGTCTACAAATCGTTGTACCGAGTCTGGATTCGAACCCACAACTTTCGGCGCAGTGGCAGTGGCGAGCCGGCCACTTAAAACTACACCATCCGTGCAGTGCAAGTTTCGCTCCGCTTCCGCTGTATGTGTGTGGTGGGCTTGAAAGTCCTTTTTTTATATGACTAGATTTTACGCGAGTAAAATTTATGTACGTCTTATTCAACTATAATTTAGGTGAATAAAATAATAAAGTTTAAAACCCGGACTACGTAAAAAAAATACAATGGGTGCGACCACGGCTCTACCTTGACCATTTTTGTACCTATGCATTTTTGGATTTCTATCTGAATTATTTTCTTGTTTCGTACTTTTTAGACCCCTTTTTTTACATAGTGGGTTTATTGAATTTTACACTTTATTATTTAATATTTAATATGTATATAGCCTATGTCACTCGGGCCATTATTACGAATCTATTGACAGCTTATTCATTAAAATCGGTTCAGTAGTTTAGGCGCTACGGTGTAAAATACAAACATACATACACATACTGCCAAAATCATTACCCTTTCTTTTGGCTTCGCCTTAGTCGGGTAAAAAGGTAGGTGGTGATTTACGCAAGCCAAAGCCTAATGTCATGATGCCGATCGTCTTGAAGTTTCGTATCCAGTAGTTAAGGCGTGAGAGCGTAACAAACAAACAAACTCACATTCGCATTTATAATATTAGTTACGATACATTCGATACATACAAGTGTCACGCAAAACGATTATTATTTTATAGATTGTTCTTTAGCGAGTAAACAATTTTTAATTCCGTTCAATAATAGATCAATTACGTTGAGTGCGCACTATCTTGTCGATGTTAATATCTAAACGAATGGAATGACGCGTTTATTTGTTTGTGTCTTTGTATCTCAGAAACATGCGTCACATGTTTTTATAAAAAACTGTTATATTTATGCTGTGAATTTTAAATATAATTGTGTAACAATGATATTTATATGGGAAAATGTATAAAGAATTGAAGATAATATATTATATACAGTTTAATATCTTTATTTAAGAAATAGCGGCCCATCAAAACTTCAACCAGTTGAACATAATTACCTATAGCCTATGTCTCTATGTATCTGGAATCATAGGTAAGAATAGTTTTTTTTTTAAATAGATTTATTTGTTCCGGAGATTATCCTACATATACACAGAAACTCACAAAATATGCACTGTTTTCATACTGTTAGGTATAAGATATTATGAACTAGATTAAGCGGCTTCTTTCGCTAAAATAATAATAATATTCTACCACATACACACAACACCATCTAGCCCAAACTAAGCAGAGCTTGTACTATGGGTACTAGACGATGGAAAAACATACATTCTTCTCTCTTTCTTCTCTCTTAGCCTTTATTATTCCCAAGTCACTTGGGATCGGCTTTTCTGGTCTAACCGGATTTGACTTGATATCAGTTTTTACACGGAGCGGCTGCCACCTGACCTCCGCAACCCGAAGGCTAACGATACCCTAAGGCTGGACCAGTGTCAGGATATTAGAGGGTACTGACTTTCCCAATAACGACTGCCATAGATGTTCATGGCAGCCGGGACCAACGGCTTAACGTGCTCTCCGAGGCACGGAGCAGGCGATAATGGTCAATCAATACGCACATAATTTCGAAAAGTCATATAACTTCCGAAAGTCAGAGGTGCGCGACGTGGGTTCGATCCCGAGACCCTCTGCATTGCAGTCTGTTGGTCTCCCCACTGAGCTATCGCTGGTCTGATAAACATACATATATACCTTTTTTTTTGTAAATACATACATACTATACATAGAAACACCCAGACCAAGACAAACATCCATGTTCATGCACACAAATGTTTGACTTGTGCGGGAATCGAACCGCGACCTCAGGCGTGGCAGTCGGTTACACTAACCACTACGCCATCGAGGCCGACAAAAAATTTAGATTAGGTTAGTAACAGTGCTTGTTTACACGCTTCCACGCCTTAACCACTCGATTGATCATCATGAAATTTTGCATACACGTTTTCAGATGTACAGAAAAGGATAAAAGGTACCTTTTATCCAGAAAAAAGTACTGTTACTAACGAAACCAACATTTTTGTGAGTGAAGACGCGGGCAAAATCTATGTTCTTATGTTGCTGATTTCTTAAGCTTATTAAATATATATAGTCAAGCCACGTAACTACGCTGAGTTTTTATGACTATCAATATCTATAAGCATAAAGTATGAACGTTGAAACGCTGTCATTTTTTTACCCAAATTATAGTTCAATAATACGTACTAGCGGTCGCCAAGTAGTTGAAATTCGACCATAATTAATTTAAATTTTAAGTTTGATCGTTATTAAAGTTTTATTGGCCATAACTATACCCTTATAATCACATTTCATTTAGTCACCTACTCCACATACATATGTATGTAAACATAGTGATGAAGCATTCTACGAAGTCAACCGAACAATGATGAAATACTACGAACGCGATTCGAATGTTTGTGTCAAATGCATGGATGTGTGCGTGTAGTGTTTTTTTATTAATTTAATGTATTTCTAATGCATATTTTATAAAAATATTAGGATTCGCCCCTCCTTCTCTATATAAACTTTAACTGTGCCAAATTTCATACCCCTCCATCCGCGCAATTTTCGTAAAAAGGGGAACAAAGTTTTTGCTTCACGTATTAATATATAGATTAAATATAAATAGTCAATCCACGTAACTAAGCTGAATTTTTAGAGTTCGAAAAGACTCTTATACAACTGCTTAGTCCGTCCGTCTGTTATACAACTTTTAACTCAAGAACCGTAAGAGCTAGAGACGCGGTCAACGCCATTCAAATCAGCATAGTCGATATATCCCCGAAATTACTATGACCTTTGACCTCTGACCGTGACGTGGTATCGCGTGACCATTGCACATTTCTTAAACCATTTTTCGAACTCTAAGATTTACGGCAATTCATTGCCGATTCTCACTTGTTATGACATTTAATATCTATAAGCATAAGTATGAACGTTGAAACGCTGTCATTTTTTATCCCAAATTATAGTTCAATAAGACGTATATTTTGTTCTAGAAGTAAAGATGGCTTCCGCGTTTTTTTCTGACACGTTCACTATAATAATGATATTGATTGGATTTTTGCATGACTCAGTATGTTTACCTACAGGGTAATAATAAACGATAGGGTAAAAATACCAATGCATAAAACCATATCATGTATTGCACAAACATAAGATTACAAATATTTCCGCCTTATTTTTTTCATAGCTAGGCCTACGTACATATTTTTTAGCTTTTGCCCAGCAGTGGGACATAAAAGAAGGCTAAAGAAAAAGAAACATACATATTAGCAGCAGCGATATGACAGTCAGAGGTCTCGGATGCGATCCAAAGGCACTCTGACTTTTCAAAGTTATGTGTGTATTAAATTATCGCTTGCTTTAACATTGAAAGAAAACATCGTGAGGAAACCTGCATGTCTGAGAGTATTTTATAATGTTTAGGAAGATATGCGAAGTCTGTCACCCTGCACTGGGCCAGCGTGGTGGACCATTGTCTTCTATGCTGACCCAGCCCAGCTGCTAAAGGCGTAGCCTTTTCTCATACTGAGAAGACGCCCATTCCCAGCAGTGGCACAGTTATATACAGAGATATTATTAGCATTATATAAATATTAAAAGGTAACAAGGAGGCAGACAGATTGGTCAAATAAGGTTCTCAATGTAGAAATTATTTAGTCTTTTCCTTCTGTATTGCTATAAACATTAAAAATAATATTTTGATAAAAAGGTCAAGAGAAAAAGGGATCTGGTATAAACTATTAATAAATAAAGAAAACACTTAAATATGAATAAATATTATTAACTAGTGAAGATAATAACGCCATTTTCTTTCTTTGCAAAAGACTTAGTCTTAGAATCAATTCAAAACAATTGACGGACACAGTTCACCCAAATTCAGAACAACAGTTTGATCACTCAAATTCTTCTATGTATTGAAATTCGAAACCACACTGCTCAGCGTGGCAGCAATTATATTATATAATACATTTAGTTGTACATTTTGTTGTTGTTATGTTTTCAAATGTTGTGGCGTAAAATGGGAGCGGCCTATGTCCAGCAGTGGACTGCGGTGGGCTGATTGATTGAATACATTTAATTGTAAATAATCTCTATTTTCCGTCATTTTCTATGTCCATTTCTGTACTGCTAACAGCATATATGCGAAATTACATGATGATCGGTTTAGTAGGTAACGTGTGAAAGCTTAACAAATAAACTCACATTCGCATTTACAGTATTAGTAAGGATTTGATCATAGACTTTATAGGTTACAAACATGACAATATCTGTATTACGTAATAATAATAATGTCCTCCAGGTAATTTTTCGGTTGTGGCGGCCAATCTTAACTAATACTGGACAACTGCGCAGGAGATATTATAATGCACATTTTATTATAGTTTATTATAGTGCACTTGTGTTTGCGCTCATACGCAAATACAAGTGCGCTCTCTGTTCTCTAACTCTCATAATCCGATGGGACGGTAATTCGACATGACCAGAGAGAAAACAGGCAGGACAATGGTCCTGCGCCTGTTACGCATCGGAGAAAGTGTTTTTCGAGGCTTGTGTAACACTGCGGTCGACAGTCTAACAAAACCAACTTCTTAACTCCGGGCTACTTGGCAGAAATTCCGAATATTTTTTGTTGACACGGGATCCGAACCATTTCTACCACATGCGCAGTAGTAGAATTCACCACAGCTGCGTATGAAGCAGTAGTAGTGAAATAAAGCCAGTCAAATTGGTAACGTAGGCCCGGCACTCGCCTGTTCACCCTGTTCTTAAGTAAAACCGGATTCCTCAGGTATAAATACTACTAGTCATTGCCCTATTGGTGGACTCCAAGGCGTAAAGGTCTGAGAGTTCTCAAGGAACTCTCGTACAATAAGCTATCTTGAAGCCTATTTATTTTGCACATAGTTGCGGTATGCCTTACTATTTCTGACAAGTTCATTTTACTTTTTTTTTTTAGGTACAGAGTCTGGGAAAGTATGAAAAAATATGGAACGCTGAGATGTTTTTGTACAATCTTTATATATATAATTACATGTACGTGTGTATGCCACTGAACTCCTCCTAAACGGCTGGAACGATTTTGATAAAAATAATTGTATGTGTTCATGTGGATTCGAGGATAGTTTAGATTTGGGTTTTTATTTTTCGTGCGTACAGGACATCGTCTGTCGGGACAGCTAGTATTTATGTATAATAACATTTTGCCCACGGCTTCGTTTGCGTAAATGTAGGTTAGGTTAAGTTAATAACACTAATTTTTTCTGGATGGGATACCTTTCATCCAGAAAAAACAGGTTGTCTAGGTTAAAAATAGGGAATTGCGTACCCCCTATTCCGTATTTTGTAACCTTGACAACCTGCATGCGGATTGTATGATGTTTTGTTTGGCCTGAAAGCATAACACAAATTTACAGTATTAGTTAGGATTAGCGGACTCGACATGTTCGAAAACAAAATCTTAACAGTGCATATAAACCATCCAGGGCTCACTCAAACACACATACACATACACAAAGTTTTATCATGGTCGATACAGCCGTTTAGGAGTAACAACTCCTAACTCCTACTCCTGTGTATGTAACTGAACTCAGTTACTATATCTGTAAATTCTTCTGTACATGTGTATTCACGTACAGAAGTATTTACAGATTAAAACCAACCTCAGCCCGCGGCTTTACCTGTATGAATCTCTAGGGAATAGATACGAAATAAGTATACTGCGTGTTACCTGTATTGAACCGCAGAATACAAATGCATGATATTCTGTGTATAAGGTATAGTCCAAATGTAAAAATGTTTGAATGTTTGTCACAATCACGAGGTCAACACACATCCAAACTTCACAAAATGCACATAATATTAGGATCTGCCTCAATGATGCAGCGATAGTGAATACGACTGCTATATACAACATGTCACAGATATAACGCACAACCTCAAACACCCCAATTTGATTATTAAATCGTAATAATAATATAATCATTAAATTTTAATTAAACTAATTAGTTCTCCTTATTGTGCGCGGATAGAATGGGTATATTACAATAAATCTAACATTATTGCCTTTATTGCATCAAAAATCTTATTGCCTTGAATTATGATACATTTTCGTTTATTTCAGCTGTTTAATAAATGGGTGACTATAATTTAATTCGTTTTAATTATTTTAGGGATAATTTTATTAAAAATTGCTGGAATTGATTCAGTAGCCGATTTTGAACAAACTTCTTTCAGGATGTGTGTTTATTATGTTAGGAACATGTTGTATATCTCAGCATCGATTGCAGGGCTGGGCAGTGTTATTAGGTTTTTGTAAAGAAATTCCGAGGCTAGAACTACGTTTGGTACACGGCAATATATAATTCTTAGGATATATGCGTGAGATTAAGATTGTTTTTTAAGACTATTTCGGCTCTAGAAATAATTCCTATATCGCGGAGGACTATACAAACATTCAAACACGGAAAGAACATCTAGAGTCGGAACAGCGATTTGTGGTCACATAAATTTCTTTCGGACCCACAATACTCAGCGCGATGGCAATGGCGAAGAGACTACTTTAACCACTACACGATCCGTGCAGCATCATATATTATGTATATTGTTTTACAGTATTCTCAACTCTATCTTCCTCTAATATGACTCTGATTCAAATAATTTTAAATCTTACTGTGATACAAACATAAGTCTATATAGTAATTTAGTTGGAAATTACATTTTTGAGCCGTTTGGGGTGGCAACCCTAGGTTCATGGGGTCCGAGCGCTCGTATTTTGTACAGGGAGATCGCAAAACGCCTAATCGACGTTTCACGTGATCAGAAGGCTGGTCTTTGCTTAGCCCAAAGAATCAGCATTGCCATTCAACGTGGCAATGCTGCCAGTCTTCTGGGCACGTTACCAGTTGACAGCGATGCTGAAGAATTCTACGATGCCTAAACCATTTTTGTAAATATTTAGTATTATAATGATTTGTGTTTTTGTAATTATGTTATTTTTTTTAATACGTTTGTAAATATAGGTTATTTGAAGACATTAAGTCTATTATGTATTTAAATTAAATTCCAGCAAAATCGGTTCAGTAGTTCCACTGTAGAATCTTAAAAACAAGCAGAGTTACTTTCACTTCTTATAATATAGAGTCATGTGACTGATCTAGTTTGCGCTTACGTTAGTTGCTCAGCATAAAGTCTCGGGTTTGATTTTCGTGACGAGCAAAGTGTGATTGGGTATTATTTTTTCTAAATTTACTTTTCGAGGGTTTCATCCAAAATGGCTTGCCAGCCTCATCGCACCTTAACCTAAGTTACACACAATTAAAGCTAACTAACAATAATCATTGATTGCTAAACATTTTCATAAGTAAATCAGCTAGAGCTAGGATGTTTAAATATGGTGCTATATCAAATTTGTTATTGGGTACTGCTGTTATTAATTCTCAGTGATAGCACGGAGAAGTGCCCGGCATACAGCAATATACCCTCTACGTAGAATGTAAAACATAGCTCGCGATATGTAGGTGTTGTATATAATGGCTTAATCTAATATAAATAGAACAAAAAATCTGTTAGAGACTGGTGCCCGAAATTATTATAGCAATACCTGTGTTACGGATCACCAGGCCCCCGAGACTTGATGATAGACATGTTATAAGATCTTGATCTATATATACACAAACAACGAATATATGTACATACAAGACAGGGCTCAAGTTTCGGATAGGTATCTTTAGAGGGTCGGTGAAAGGTTTTCTCGGTATTCCAATTTACGTCTGGTTTTAGATCTCGGCGATTCAAGTTTGACCTAAAATTCAAACCATCCAACGCTGTCGTTGCCAAAACAAAATCCATTTTATGTTTTAGACGACATTTTAAACAATGAGCTTAATTTTATGTCATAATAAGGATAATGGTTTCCAAATGGATGGATACTTTAATGGTACTTCTTCGGTACTTTAATGGATAGTGTGCAAATTATTTATTTATACTTGTATAAACCTAATGTACGATGAGGAATAATACTAACAATGCCTTTAATTCTATTCGAGTGTACATACATTGGATATACATTTAAGTTGTGTGTGTGCGTGTGAGTGTGTGTGCGCGCATGTGTGTGTGAGTGCGTGTGTGCGTGTGTGTGCGTGTGTGTGTATGTGAGTGTGTTTGTGTGTGGGTGTATGTGTTTGAGATAGATCAGCTGAGGATAATGTGTGAGTCTATTAATATGCTCAGTACCAGCCTTATTGACGACTTACAGATACGTTTTCAGTCTACAAGCCGGACATATGGCAAAAATAGGCGTGAAACGCGTTCTTCTACCTTTCGTTGGATTTAGACTGTCTCGGTGTGGCAAAGTGTGGCGTCGGTCAAAGTCAAAGTCAAAGTCAAAATAATTTATTCATTTATGTCACAAAGTAACACTTATGAACATCATGATATATAGGTTAGTGAGTTTACTAAGTTACTGAAGCTACATTTAGGTTAGTTGCTAGGTTCAGGCAAAGGGTTGAGCCTATGAGAAGAAACCTGCAAGAAACTCACGGCCACTCTTTTAAATAGCCAATTAAATATAATTTCAGTATTTTACGACTCATATTAAGAAGGTGTCGCAGCCATTATACCATGTATTACTGACTATACAAATCTAAAATTTATAACAATAATTACAGAATAATATAAAAATCGGACAATGTGTTATTGCGTCCTTTTGTGTAGAAGCTACAGTGACAGCACGAGGTCTGGAACTATGCCCGGAAGACGGCAATAGGTTCGGCATCTATGACACGGGACTTGAAGCCCTAGTGGAGTGTCAATGTCATACATCTCTGCCCACCCCTTCAAGAATATAGACTAATTACATAATATATAGCATACACATAGCAGCGATAGCCTAGTGGGAAACCGTTGGAATGCCACGCAGAGGTCTCGAGTTCGAACCCAAGGCGCGCATCTCTGACTTTTCGAAGTTATATGCGTATTAAATAGTTAATTATTACTTGCTTTAACGGTGAAGAAAAACATAATGAGGAAACCTGCATGTCTAGGAGTTCTCCATAATGTTGACATGAGTAATATAATTTACTTATTTTACTGTTATTATAACAGCAGTAGCGATAAAATCAGTATAGAGTTGTTTAATTTCAATGTATAACATTCGCGTTAACGTAAGACAATATTATAAGTATATATGTCACTTACAATAATAAAAAAGTAAGATATTAAAAAAAGAGCAGCGATAGCTCAGTGGGGAAACCAACAGACTGCAATGCAGAGGGTCTCGGGTTCGAACCCACGTCGCGCACCTCTGACTTTCGGAAGTTATATGACTTTTCGAAATTATGTGCGTCATCATCATCATCATTTCAGCCTATTGCAGTCCACTGCTGGACATTAGCGTCCCGCAGGGTGCGCCACAAGGCCCGATCTCCCGTTTTCGCCATCCAGTCACCTCCAGCCACCTTTGTGCGTACCGTCGGTCCTGGCTGCCATGAACATCTATGGCAGTCGTTATTGGGAGAGTATAGACGCAAAAGATCCCCCTAGGTCGAAGTGTCGCCGGTCTGCACTGACTGGCCTCCACATAAGATACAAGATACAAGATATTAAAAATTAAGACATTAAAAACAACCTATTGCTTTAACCTTCGGGCCCAACAGTGGATCAGTTTAATACAGAGCTGGTATTATATTATAATAACAGCAAATAATCGTAACTAATATTATAAATGCGAATGTAAGTTTGTTTGTTACGCTTTCACACATTAACGATTCGAATGATCATCATGAATTTTTGCATAACTTCGCTTAATAACCCTAAATGTCAGAGCTACAGAAAATATCATCCTTTCGTCCAGAACTAAAATACTGTTCCCCAGGGAAGAAGTTTATTGACACAACGTGAATGCGAATTAATGCGAGTGAAGTTGCGGACAAAAAATAGTTAAAATAAAATAAATTACTAAATAATTAAAGCAAAGATAAATATAAAATTACTCACAATCATTCATCCTTCTCACTTTTGTGACGCGAAAACATTTTTAATATATACAATATATGTACATTTATATCCATCCAGATGGCCGGATATATTGTTAAATCCACTCAAACAAGTATAAAATATTACAGTTCATTAATTATTATGTGGCCTAAATTGCTTTAACTTTGAGTATTTTTCCTCTTGCAAGAATTCTGCGAATCATGTTTTAAGACAAACTGGTTGGTTGGGATTATTTTCGGCGAACTTGCATTTGTGTGTCACAATACGTAATTTGACGTTGATTTTGTTGTTATGCAAGCTATTTTAGCCGTCTTGAGTTCTTAAATATTAATATTTAATAAAAGTATAAATTTATATAAGCAAATGATGGATAACCTTGGTTGCACGAATGGCGTTGTGGTTTAAGTCAAAGTCAAAATAACTTATTCATTTAGATCACAAAGTAACACTTATGACCGTCAAAATAATAATATAATATAATATTCTATCACATACACACAACACCAACTAGCTCAAACTAAGCAGAGCTTGTACTATGGGTACTAGACAATGGATAAACATACATACATATATCCTTTTTTTTGTAAATACGTACATATTATACATAGAAACACCCAGACTAAGACAAACATCCATGTTCATGCACACAAATGTTTGACTTGTGCGGGAATCGAACCCGCGACCTCAGGCGTGGCAGTCGGTTACACTAACCACTGCGCCATCGAGGCGAAAATAAATGAGTTAGTGAGTTTACTAAGCTACTGAAGCTACATTTAGGTTAGTCGCTAGGTTCAGGCAAAGAGTTGAGCCTATGAGAAGAAACCTGCAAGAAACTCATTGCCACTCTTTTAAATCGCCTTATCGCTTTTAAGTCTAAACCTTGCCACTGAGCGACGAGAGGAAAATGGTCGAAGGGCACATTGGAAAAAAAAAGATCTACAAATGGCTATTCTGAGTCTGGGTGTTCATTGTGATAGCTGTTTGAATGTTTGTAAAGTCCTCCGCGATACAGGAGTAATTTCATAGTACTGAAGCATTTATTCTAAAAATGAAATCTAGAAATGAAAGTCAAAGTCAAAGTCAAAGTGTTTAATTTCGAACTACATGTAGATACATAAGGTGTTTAGTAAAAGTATAGTGCTTAAAACTTAGTGCCTTTTACAAGCATTGCAATATTATTGTAATAAACGAATATTTAAAAATTATTATCTACCAACAATTATAATTAATGCTACTTAGTACTTATATCTAAACCATATAACATTATAAGCTTATACAAACTCTGTTATTTTATGATTGCACAATATACATACATACGCTTAACGGCGTTAAGCCGTTGGTCCCGGCTGCCATGAACATCTATGGCAGTCGTTATTGGGAAAGTCAGTACCCTCTAATATCCTGACACTGGTCTAGCCTTAGAGTATCGTTAGCCTTCGGGTTGCGGAGGTCAGGTGGCAGCCACTCCGTGTAAAAACTGATATCCAGTCAAATCCGGTTAGACCAGAAAAGCCGACCCCAAGTGACTTGGGAATAATAAAGGCTAAGAGAGAAGAAGATACATACATATGCTTAGAAATAAAATAAATTTCTAAGATCTCAATTATGTTTTTTCTTTATACAAGGATTATTTATTATATTTAATTTATTTATTATATTGTTTCTATAGGATCTTAGTCAAGGTTGCGGATCGTCATCGCATTTATTTAGGTGTTTGCGTTCAGTGTTTTATTAATTTTTATTTATTTTCTAGGAATTCTGTAACTGAATAATAGCACGCATTCATTAAATAGGTTCTGATTTGCTTGTTGAATGAAGGTAGGGTAATGGCATCTTTTATAGTTTTAGGCAACTTATTGTATGTTTTACTGCCATGTAGTAAGGACTTTCATTTAACATCTTTATTCGGGATGGTTGTAAGTGTAGTAGTATAAAATTAAAAAGATAATATCTATAAAAATAAAAAGACCTGAGATGAGCGGTAGGGAAATTTAACATATTAACTTTAAACAAATTTATAAGGCAACAAAAGTATGTCATGTGTGTCGGGCGCATGCTATTGTCTGGTACAGAATTCTTGGTTCGTAAGCCCGACCAATTATTATTTTCTTTTTGTTTTTCTTCAAAGCTTACTGTATAATATCTTCGGCGAAAAATTGGCACAATGAAAAATGTTTATCATCATCTCGTGCGAAAGACGTACACTGCTGGACATAGGCTCTCCCAAGGTTTTCCACATAGATCGATCTTGGGCTACCCATAACCAACCGCTTTGCGCGACTTACCGAAAAATGTTCACTTAAAACTTGCACGTTCTCTGCATCTAGTGAACTATTAGTCAACTTTTTGACTCATTGTGTTATTTTTATAACGGCACATTAATTTAAGTCATTAAAATAATTAATGAAGCTAAACAAATGAAACCGAAAAAAATATAATAATTAAAACAAAAAAAAAACAAATCTTTAGACGACTATCTATCAAACTGTAAAACACAGCACTTTATAAAAAGAATATAATGTGGTAATATAAAGCAGTTGCTTGTTCTTCTAGGAAAAGCTAATATTTTTCTCAAAATCATTTTTTTTGAGAGATCCGATTCTGAGTTTATTTTATAAATCTTTGTCATAAAATTCTGTTGTTGATCTTCATAATGGTTTGGTCTTAAAAGGTTATAAGAATTATAATTTTACCTTGGTCAAATGTATGCCCTCACCATACGTGTATTCCACGAAAAAATTGTCTCACCAGGAAAAGTGAGCTCACACATTTGGTAGATAACGTTACTGTACAATTTTCAAAATTAAAGAGGGTGCTAATACTGTATTTCTAACTCAAATGTCATGTTGGCATTGAGTATTACACTTAACTTGGAGAAAGGTTATAATAAAGTTAAAATATTTATACGTATCGTACGTAACGTATCTATGATTGATACTTTGAACTTGGTCAGGTATTGACATAAGTGTTATTATAGCAGCCACACTGTATATTAACTTTCTATACTCAAATCATTCTGATATTACAAGTGCGAAAGTAACTCTCTCCGTTTATCAAGTTTTTACTTATAAACCGTCGAACCGATTATGACGAGAATCGATACAGTGATAGCTTAAAAACTTTGCCAGCATCGACTGCCTTGTAAGTTATCATAGTAACCAACTATTATTGCCATGGTTACTGGTGTGACTCATATTTCAACAGCCGATGGATGTGGAGGATATGAGTTTGATAGTGAGATTTAACAAAATTGCACAGCAGAACACATGGTTCTCTACCCATCTCTCACCCATGTGATCCAATAACTGGTTGCTCCATGTCTGGATGTTCTTTGTGTCCGTTGTTTCAGAGCTTGTAAAGTCCTCCGTGACCTAATAATGATTTTTTGTGTGGGAGTTGTCTCTTTTAACAAAAATTACATTATAGCTGTCCAGGGATTCGAATCAATCTAAATCGAATTAAGAAGACAGTATCCTTAATTATTTGTAGAATTATTTATTTGTTTACTTAATTAGAACGGCCGCAGGCTACTTATACTAATTAAGGACGCAACTAACATACTAACTTATCAAAATATTAAGAACACCGACAATATCTTCTTCCATTTATCCACAAATATTTCACACGTGTTGTCGGAGAGCGTTGCGTATGGCGAGAGACCGAGGTATAGGTGAATTAGCTCAGGCTACTATGCGACAAGCTGGTAAGGCAAACAGTTTGTGCTTTCTGCCGCGGCGGTAATTATTAGGCACAAATATTCTGAATAAGACGTCATGTAGTTCTGGTGCCTCAGTTATGCCATGAAGGATTTTGTACATGGATTTTTCGATCTGATCTACCTGCCTTCTGGCCTCCAGAGAATTATATCCTAGGGTTTTGTAGAATTTTGTCGGATACATAAATGGATAATACCCATATAAGCTTTTGTAAAGGAATCTCAAGGAGGCCTTTTGAACCTTTTAATAGCAGAGCACATGTTTTTCATGAGGATTCCATACAGAAGCACTTGTCTCGATTTTGCTGCGTACAAGTGATTATAGTTGGTCCTGACTACATCGTTACTGCTGAAGTCCTTTACATTTCTCAGAACGAATCCAAGTCGACTAAAAGAGTCCTTTGCCGTTGAAATGATATGGTCGTAAAATATGAGACAAGGATCAAACATTACTCCCAAATCTTGGATACGGGTACATCTAGAAATGGCAACACCGTTTAGATGATAGTCAAAGGTGATTGAATTTCTGACAATACCAAAAGTCATTGCTAAGCACTTGGAGGAAGTGAATTCCATTTTTTTATCAAGAGCCCACATTATGAACTGTAATGCTGAAGCATCAGAGATATTAAACTAAGTACCGTACTAATTGAACATTCAAAGGAACAAAGTTGCGAGTGCAACCAGTTGTTAATTCTAGCCTTTTAACTATGTAGCTTAGCCATTCGTCGCATGATATTTTGAACTCTATTAACAATATTTTACGGTCGAAAGTCATATAAAGTAGCTGCGTCTTCAATAGCTATTTTAATAGACGTTAAATGCTAGTGGCGCCATCTATGATTAGCTTTACTTGGGATATAATTTTACAAGTGATTGCGACAGTTTATTATCAGAATTAGCATAACTTAGATTAGAGATGCGTGATAAATATTTTCACAGTGAAGAAATAGCAGTTATCGGGGACGTAGTAACTATATATTTATTCGAAAATAATTGCAATTGGTTTGCATTTTGTGATTTTATATTAGCTTTAAACAAATATGTATTCATTTAGTTTTGTAACAAACTCCAACAGTGTAATGTATGTTAATATTTCACGATTATTTCAATTTAAGATAATGATAATTATTGAAATTAAACTGCTATACAAGTATCAGCTAGACTTCATGATACTTTGAGCTCATTCTGCGTAAATAGAAACACCAATGATTAAATTATGTTCGAATACTTTGAAATAACTACACTGGAACATTGAGACAACTGCCATCTTAGTCTCCCCGTGACCATGGCTGCTGAAAAGCAACCGAAACGTCGGGGAAAGTGTAAAAATAAATTAAATCTAAATAGTTTAATAATAATTTAATAAGCTTAAAAATTACCTAGTAAAGTTTAATAGTAGTAGTAGTGTAAGAATTTTCAAAATTTTGTAATAAAGTGTCAAATAAACAACGCGATAAAATCCGTATATAGCAGTTTAATTTCAATGAATAATATTCGCGTAAATAGAAGACAATATTATGTAATGATAATTATATTATTGAACAGACACTATCTCAGAATTTTATTTTGAACAGTTTTTATACAGAAAATTAGTCCGTTACAGGGATATTACTGAGCTGTGAGAGACAGAACGTCGTAACAGTAGTCATAAACAATAGTGGATTTCGGAATCAATTCTGCCGCCAGTTAAAGCACTTTAAAAGCAAAATCATAATAACAGTTATTGTAAGAGTAATTTTAAAGTAGCAGGAGCAATAGCTGCGGTATCTACATATATAACAGGTTACGCTTTTAACGTCTCTTAAGTTGCGTGCAAGATAGTTGTATAGTTAAGTGCGTTTAACCGGTAAAGAATTTTAATGGCCGTCAACGCCTTATCCGCGAAATGGCCATTAAATGGCGCTTAAATACAACTCTAACTCGTTCAAACGATAATCACAAATATAGCTGCTACTTCCACTTTCACTTCCGTTACTTATTAATATAATTTATTAGGTGCTTCATCATATAAAATTTCACAAAAATTGGGAACGATGCTATATTCATAAAAGCAAGTCTAGAATTTTGGTTCCCTATCCATTTGCATAAAATTTTAAGACATGCCATATTTTTGTTTGTCCTAATTATATTTACGCATAACAGTTAACGCATAATTTTTTAAGCATAATCATAATGTTGAATTATATACACAACTGGCTGCTTGGGATGGCCCAAAGGCCACCCTGCGGCAACCTGAACCTATTTTGCGGGTTGTCACTAAGATATTTATGTCAACATAAACTGTATGCCAAAGACAATTATGTCAAAATAATACCAAATTTGTTATGCCAAAGTATTTTAGGGAAAACATTAAGTGAATCGAAGGGATCCCTAGTATTTTGGTATTGTAATACTAAGCAAGTGCCCTCCTAAGTGCGTTTACATTTGGCCAATCGTGAGATCTGAAGGTATGATTGCTGGGTCGTGCAGTGCAGTGTTATTGATTATTACTATTAGGGTATTATAGGTAGAAGCAAGGTGTCTATAATACGCTCTCCAATTATTACTTAGGATTGCTGTGCATGAGGTTTCGATTTTGATTCCCATTTCGTGCAAATGTTTTCTGTCAAGAAATTCTCGGTAGCAGTACGGAGTCTTTAACTGTGCTCCGTAAAACGGCAATAGCCGGGCGAGGCTATTGCCGATCTATTAAGTGTAGCCTAAAACCGTAGCTGGCAAAATGTGGGTGTAATACCCCTTCGGGGTATGGACTATGTATGTACTATTCGTCAAACCATCTTTAAAGTTTAATATGACCACACTTTACTGTAACACGATTGGCTACAAAACAAATATACTAATAATAAAAATAAATGTATTATTATATCAATAAATAGATTACAAATTAAGTTACAGGAGAGCTCTGCCTCTTGAACTAGGTTGTAGCCTGTATAGGAGTCGTCGCCCGCAGACCTTTTCTTTTATGCATTGGGCCCTGCTGGGTGGGTCGCTGATGTAATTCTAGTTCCGGCGACCCACCCACCTTACAATAAGCAACGTTCCACACGTTGTGGTTTTAGTCGGTAGGCCCGAAGTCACGGGCGAGTCCGACATTGCCCTCTCGCCTCCCCTTGTGGCGAGTGGGATGCATGAGCAACAAATAAAAAAGTTAAAAAAAATTGTATGCCTGTATCCCTGAAATCAGTGCGTTCCCCACGAATTAGGTCTTATACATATACATATTTGGTCATTACATAAAACAAGTTGTGATACAAAATTAAATATCAATATATCATGGTTTGTTTAGTATGGCATTGGATATAAAACATATAAATTTATTAGTTACACCAAGTATTATAAGTAATTTCTAAACATCCATTTACGATTATAGTTGAAACTTCGGTCAGTCAAATTAAACGAAACAACTTTTACCGTAAGAGTAAACATGAAATCGTGTAAATGAATACCTCGTAAATATTTACGATCTTAAATTATGGATAGTAAAAGTCAATTCGGTCATAAAACAGTAAGACCTATCTATGTTCTAAGACTTATAATTTCGAATAAGAAGCGATAAGTCTGGACGGAGATCGTCAGAATGTCTCACAGAGCCCCTACCACATATCACAAACAACACTCTGACATTTCGAAGCTTTTCCATTAGCTTTTTAGAGTTCGAAAAAACTCTTATACAACAGCTTTGTACGTCCACCCGTTCGTCCGTCCGTCTGTCTGTTTCACAACTTGCAACTCAAGAACCGTAAGAGCTAGATACTCGCGGTCAACGCCATTCGACTCAACATAGTCGATATACCCCCAAAATGACTATGACCTTTGACCTCTGACCTCAAGGTCACGTGATATCATCATTCAACTCAAGAACCGTACGAGCTAGAGACTCTCGGTTGACGCTATTCGACTCAGCATAGTCGATATACCCCCGAAATGAATATGACCTTTGACCTCTGTCACGTGATACCTTTTTGTCGAACTCTATGATTTACGGTAATTCATGGCCGTTATCACTTGTATGTTCCACTGCTGAGCAAAAGTGTCTCCCTTAGCCTTCCAAATCACTCTGTTGGTAGATATCCCCTGCAGTCTCTTTCCAAGGCATCCAGGTCGTCTCGCCATCTTTGCTTACATAGGCCTGCCCCATCGCCGTCGATTGTCTTTTGGTGCCCAATTGGGCACGATTGGTGTCCCGCCTCTGTAGGTGCATTCGACCGACGGGTCAGATCCAGTCCAACTGGATTTAACACCTAGTGTTTCGGACGTGATCCGTCCATTGTCACTACGAGAATTTTACTTCACTTGACTGCTCTTAGACTCGGTACAAGTCAGAACAATGACTACTATTGATGGATCACGCTTAAAACATATTTATAATTATTTATATGTTAAAAAGTAATTTTATAGCTCCTAAGTAAATATAAGGATAAATTGTTTTTTGTTTGGTGTTGTGCCATCCATGTTCTTTTATGGAGCTCCAGTTTGGGCGGCAAACCTGATGGCCCGCAACATTTTTCGCGATTGCATGCAAAAGTGATTCACGCAGCTCCGCCGACTCTAGTTATGTCGAGGAAAATCGTGGTAGGTTTAGTCGGTATTACCGGGATATCTTTACCCCGGTGAGCCCGACATAACCTCTCCGTCGACCCGCGGTATGGTAGGTATGCGTCAACGCACTACAAAAGAATGGCTGTTTTTGTTAACAAGTTTTATTTTATCTTATTTCTTTTGTATTAGTCTATGTTCTTGTTAATATTGTAGACTAGTATAATATATATAATTTAATTTAGTATAATTAGCATAGATACAAGTGATTTGGTGTACACTGTAAGCTTAGATTTTATGAATAAATAAATAAATATTTTTGTTTGGTGTGGGTATTTTTAAAGATATATTTCGATTATGGTTGCAAATTACTATTAATATTTTTGTTTTTATTTATTTATTTATTTATTAAGATTCACCAACAGTTACTACAATATCACATACACATAAGACAAACATTTTGAGTCTAACCAATTGTATAACTAATTACAGGTGAATTCAGCATGCATTACATTTTAAACATTACATAAATAATATGACATAAGAAACAAACATAAATTTATTTTGCTTAGCATGAGTAGTACATAAGTATTTTGCCTTATCGATCTGCCGTATATAGGGATTGTATATAATCTTTATCTAAAACTGTCAACGTTTGTTAACAGCCTTTAACGGATTGTATAGGTTAGCATTAGTTAGAGTGGAGATATTTATGTAAAATACTTTGAATAAAATTACAATAAATAGATTAAAGACAAATAAAATCCATATTAAATAAACGTGCTTCACATGCGAGCGGTTATACTTCATGAATTAATTATTACTAGCGATCGCCAAGTGGTCGAAATTCGATCATATGTGATTTAAATTTTAAATTTGATTGTTATTATAACATATACCGCGAAATTGCAATAGGTACTTAAGGTATGTAACCATAGTTACGAAGAATTGTACGACATCAACTGAACCATGCCGAATACTACGAACGCGATTCGACTGCTTGTGTCAAATGCATGGTTGTGTGCGTGTAGTGTTTTTCATTTATTTAATGCATTTCTGATGCATATTTTATAAAAATATTAAGATTCAAATTTCATATTCCTCCGTCGGCACAATTTTCGTAAAAAGGGATACAAAGTTTTTGCTTCACATTTTAATATATAGATTTACGAACGGAAGATACCGTATTTACCAATAAATGGCCAAATAACTCAAAAATAAATAAAATGCAAGCGTTTCAAATTTGGTAGTAGGGATAATTGTCAAATGATAATAATAATAATGTATTTATTTGTTAGAATATTGTAATTATAGTGGTGTTACACAAATTTGAATATCCGTAATATTCTGCCGTTTCCAGCGTACAAATTATTTTAGCATACTATAATAAGAAAAGGATTTACGATACAAACAATGACGTAATCGATATTTAAATGCAGCTGTCCGAGGGAGATAGCGATTGTTTACTTTATCTTAGACAGTAACCAGCGTTCATGGACTTGGGTTTCTGTCATGTCGAGTAACAAGTCGTGGTCATGCGCAGAAAAGACCGAGAATATGACTTGATCGCCGGCGCTCTAACTTACCAAAAAAAAGGCTACAGTACGAATACTACTAGTTGAGGATCCGCATAAGGTAGTACTTAGTCGGCTCATTCATGCTAAAAACAGCAAGACTTTACTAGTTATGTTATATTTGGCTTGTCAATCAGAACGTACATCAGCTTAACGATTGAAATAGATCGTATCATACAATTCGCTTTAAACCAGTAATAATTGGGCAATCACAATAAATAAACGATATAATATAATATAATATTCTATCACATACACACAATACCATCTGGCCCAAACTAAGCAAAGCTTGTACTATGGGTACTAGACAATGGATAAACATACATATATCCTTTTTTTTTGTAAATACATACACATTATACATAGAAACAGCCAGACCAAGACAAACATCCATGTTCATGCACACAAATGTTTGACTTGTGCGGGAATCGAACCCGCGACCTCAGGCGAGGCAGTCGGTTACACTAACCACTACGCCATCGAGTCGTCTATATAACCTATATATTCTAGAGATGGAATAAAAGAAAAGAGTACTGCAAATGGCACAAGGTATACGAAATCGATGCCTCACGAAGCAGGCTATGCATGAGGTCTATGGTTCGAATCTAGGCCAGCAATTAGTTATTGGGGTTTTCTTACAATAAATAATCAGTACGGAGTTCATAACTGTGACTCTTGGACGCCATTTGGTTTGCTTCTACAAGAAATTTATAAAGAAAGAAATTTGTTGGAGACGTTACATAATATAATAAATAATACATGTTACATATATAATACATAAGTAAGCAAGGTCAAATATCACTTTTTGTGAGAGGTATAGCAATATTTCTGCGGTCAAATATGGGAACTGTCGACATTACGTGATCGTCGATGCAAGGTTAGATGTCAGTTTTTGTCAAGAGCTGTCAAGGAACATCGCAGCGGTCAAATAATGGATAAATTTACTTTACGTAACCAAGCTAAATCAGATAGCAGTTTTTTAAGTCGTCAAGCAGCATCAGATAGATCAATTTTCTGTTTTAAAAATCTACCTACGTGCTTTAGGTATAATTCCTGTGACGCATAAAGAACACCCAGACATGAAACATATATTTGTGGATCAGTAAATTTTTGTTACGTGAGGGGATCGAATCTTCAGCGCGGCGACCATGCCAAGACTACGCGACTACTTAAGCCACTGCACCATTCGTGCAGTCAAATATTAGATGCCTCGAGGATTTAAGCAAACGCTTGCTCTTGCCCGTTCTTCTCATGAGCCCTACACCCTTGCTTTGCTGAACGTGGCAGTAAATGTAAATTCGCAGAAAAAAATTGTGTATCTTTGACATTCAAAACTGTTACCTTGTAACCTAATCTGAATAAATTTATTTCGAATTTTGAATTTTGAACGAATATTTTTAACCAACAATCCCATGAATAGTTTAATTGGTTACACGGTTCGTTGAAGTCACAGGTTTAAGTCCTGCTACATGGATTGATATTTTCCTTATTTACAATATACATGGCGATAATGTTTAATGATGCGTTCCAAGAGAGCATACTTCGATTTCTTCTATACGTTAATTATATATTTGGAGTGTTTAAAGATACATAGAATGTTCGAAAATCATGAGTGGCAATTTTTTTGTTGCTAACGATACTTCTAAATGTGTTTATTCTCGTACATATATATTCATATTCATACCTGTATATTATTATCCTTAAAGGGGCACGCTAAGGTACATTCCTATGTGTTTCTATATTTGAAACCCAGTATAGTACTGGCTGATATTCTAGATCTGATCTTGTAGATCAGAGGACCCCAAACGTATTTTCTCAAAGACCATTTTCAAAATTTAGCAATTTCCGGTGGACCCCTGAAGCTACATTTCTACCATATTCCTTGGCTTTCGTATTTATATTGGTGAAGAATGACCTTTTGTTTTTAGAAATTCTCTTCCGAAAAATCGGTAGGTTTGAGACCACTGGTACTGAATATGGAATATGCAAGTTTTTACAAGTAAGAGTCACTGAGCTTCTTAAAATATTATCTGCCTACAGTGATAGGTGAAGTCAAGCCAACATTTTAGTTCTTCATTATCGAAAGGAAATAAATTTACGTGGACCCCTATTTTTTTGTCACGCCCAAGATAGACCTCCATCGAGTCTCCCGTGGACCCCGAGGGTCCACCTGGACCACTTTGGGAACTAATGTTCTAGATGAAAGAAAGAAAAATCATCTAATCAGCATATGCACACTTGGGTACAAATATTTATATAAGTAAAGCGATGTGGGTAATAAGGCTTGAGCTGAGTTTCAGGCAAGTTGTCGAATCCTGACTCAAGTAAGCATTACAAGGTAATATAGCATGTATTGCTGAAAAGGTTATTTTAGTTTAGTTTAGGTGATTTGCTGTGCTGCTACTGAAAATTGTTTACAGGACCAAAAACACTGTTGAGTACTTTAAACTTTTTGATAGAAAACCTAATAAAACTTGCAATTCAGACCGCCTTAGCAGGCAGAATTATTACTGTACAATACACAATAAATAAATCAATCAAATTAAAATAATAATAATGTCCTCCAGACCGAATTTCGGACATGGCGGCCAATCTTAACGGAGATTGGCCAACTGCGCAGGAGATATTATAGTGCACAAGTATGTGCGCAAATACAAGTGCACTCTCTGTTCCCTAACTCTCATGATCCGATGGGACGGATAATCCGACACGACCGGAGAGAGATCAGGTGCAGGACCTACGGCTTTACGTGCTTTCCGAGGCACGGGGGTGTCTAACACCGCCAACTTCCTAACTCCGGGCTCGTATTGAGATTTCTTAACAGAAAAACCCAATAACTTTTTGTTGGCCCGACCCGGGATTCGAACCCGAGACCTCATGCACAGCAGTCGCATTCACTACCGCTGCGTCACGAAGGCAGTTAAGTTAAGTAGAAGTAAGTTAAGTTAAAATAAGATAAGATAAGAATTAAAAGGCATTTTATTTCTCTTTATGGCTCCTTTATTTACTTGCGACTCTACCAACTTGCAAGAAACAAATCTTTTGTCAAGGTGATTTAAAAGAAGCAATAAGAAATATACGAAAACGCGGGCGAGATAAATATGTAAAATGAAGTACTACGTATTAAATAAAAACAACATATAAAAGGTATTGTATTATTGATAAAACTTAAAACTCTTTAGTAAGAGAACATATTATTCTCGTCTCGTTGTAAATACTATGTCCTTAAAATTAAAAATAGAGCAGAAGTATAAAAATTATTAAAACTGACAGTTAATAAAAATAAATTGTGCCAAGGCGAGACTAAAAACAATCATCGTCTCAGCTTATTCTTAACAACAATTTGCAGTACTTGACAAGATATTGACTTAAATCCTACGTCCTAATCTATGTATTAATACGTGAAGCAAAAACTTTGTACCCCTTTTTACGAAAATCGCACGGACGGAGGAGTATAAAATTTGGCACAGTTAAAGTTTATATGGATATTAAAATATATATACTAATATTTTTTATAAAATATGCTTTAGAAATACATTAAATTAATAATAAAACACTACACGCACACAACCATGCATTTGACACACGCAGTCGAATCGCGTTCGTAGTATTTCGACATTGTTCGTCTGACGTCGTACAATTCTTTGTAACTATGGTTACCTATACCTTATTTATATGTAATAGAGGAAAACAGAAAACAAAGTAAGCAAGTTTAGGAACTTTGGTAAAATTTCGACCACTAGGCGACCGCGAGTAATAATAAATGTGAAAGTTTGTGAGAATAGATGGATGTTTGTAACTCTTTCACGCAAGAACTACTGAACAGAATTTGATGTTACTTTATAGGATTATTGTTTATACTTCAGAATCACATATGGGCTATAATATATAACGATATTAAGTTAATTGGCTAAATTACAACGATAAGTGTCAAGTAACTCGGGAACACATCCTGTTATCTGAGAGCTATTTCGACGTGTGGTGCATAAACCGTTATAGGGTACCTTTCATCCTGAAAAATATACTGTTACTAACCTATCCTGCATTTAAGCGAGTAAAGCCGCGAGGTACATCTAGTATATCTAATATAAATTAGAAAAAAGAAATCGTAATGACAATTTATTTTATTTTGAAAATTTCTTGTTTTCAGTATGTCGTAGGAGAGACAAAAAATAAATAATTATAATCTATTAATACTAATATTATAAAGTTGAAGATTTTGTTTGTTTGGTAGAAGGCGCTAATCTCAGGAATTACTGGTTCGAAATGAAAAAAATATTTTAGTGTTGGGTAGCCTATTTATTGAGGAAGGCTATAGGCTATATAACATCACGCTACCACCCACGGGGGAGGCGCAGTAACCATAAACGCGAGTGAAACTGCGGGCACATCTAGTATCTAATATGAACTTTATGACAACATGCATTTTGCTTTAATGACATAATTATTACAGCCTTTAAACGTCTACCTTTTTTAAGGTGAGAAACCGAAGTTCTAAGCTTAGAGATCAATTAGAGATACATAGAAAATTAAAAAAACATTCCTTAAAATTAAATCACACATAATATGTCAATCATATGTTAAGGTAATTGACAGATGTTATTATTTATGAAGATAGCATAAAAGAGTATTAAAGATGGCAGAGATATCTATAAGTCAACCCTGTCAAAATTATAGGAAGCTTTTTACAAAGAAGTGAAAGTCAAAAACGATTTCTTGTAAAGGAGATAATATCTACTGATTAATCACTGAGAGAAATTGTAATTTAAGTATGTCAAAATACAAGTGGATGCAGCGATAGCTTAGCAAGTGACCAATGAACTATGACGTAGTCTCAAGTATCGAGTGCGATCTTAAGACGTCTCCGTCTCTCGAAGTTATATTCTATCAAATAATATTCTATCACATACACACAACACCGTCTAGCCCAAACTAAGCAGAGCTTGTACTATGGGTACTAGACAATGGATAAACATACATATATACTTTATTTTTTGTAAATACATCCATATTATACATAGAAAAACACCCAGACCAAGACAAACATTCATGTTCATGCACACAAATGTTTGACTTGTACGGGAATCGAGTCGGTTACACTAATTACTACGCCATCAAGTCGTCGTTATGTGCGAATTGAATAAAAAACTTCGTAAATAAACCGGTCGTCATGTCTGAGTATTCTCCATAAAGTTCCGAAAGATATGTGAAGTCTGTCAAACGGCGCTGGACCAGCAGTCCGACATACTATGGTTTAATATTATATTACCTGTGCTTTGGCCTAACCCTTCTTACACTGAGAAGAGGCCCGTGCCCAGCAGTGGGACTGTTTATATACAGGGCTGATATTATTAGAATATGTAATATGTTATGTATAGCGGACATTCGTTTGACGTCAGCGCGTTCGCAAAAAAATGTTTTTCCATACAGTCATTATTTCGCTTCCTGATATGTACAAACTAGGATGAATATAAATAATCCTATATTCCTGACACTAAATTTCGATCAGAGCAGCCAATGTTAATTCGGATTGGCTGTCTGAGCAGCAGTATTACACTCTCTTTGAGAGTAGGTCTTATAGTCCGATGGCAGGGCAATTCGATACGACTAGTGGCAGTCTTTGTTTTTTAATAATACATACGATAGATAAGATAGAAACTGTGCAGCGATAGCTCAATGGGGAGACCAACAGACTGTAATGCAGAGGGTCTCGGGTTCGAACCCACGTCGCGCACACTGACTTTCGGAAGTTATACGACTTTTCGAAATTATGTGCGTATTGATTGACAATTATCGCCTGCTGCGTGCCTCGGAGAGCACGTTAAGCCGTTGGTCCCGGCTGCCATGAACGTCTATGGTAGTCGTTATTGGGAAAGTCAGTAACCTCTAATATCCTAACACTAGTCTAGCCTTAGGGTATCGTTAGCCTTCGGATTGCGGAGATCAGGTGGCAGCCGCTCCGTGTAAAAACTGATATCCAGTCAAATCCGGTTAGACTAGAAAAGCCGACCCCAAGTGACTTGGGAATAATAAAGGCTAAGAGAGAAGAAGAGGTAAGATAGAAACTATAATAATATCAGCCCTTTATTAAACTGTCCCACTGCTGGGCACGGTCCATTTCTCAGTGTGAGAAGGTTTATGCCATAGTCCACCACGCTGGCTTTGTGCGGGTTGGCAGACTTCACATATTATCTTCGAAAACATTATGTAGAACTCTCAGACAGTCAGGTTTCCTCACGATATTTTTCCTTCACCGTTAAAGCAAGCGCTAATTAACTTTTCAATATACACATAACTTGGAAAAGTCAGAGAACCTTGGGATGGAACTAGAGATCGCTGCCTGACAGTCCAACGGTCTCCGATTCGATAAAAACTAATCACGATAAAAAATCTGCAAATGTATTTAAAAATAAGCGTAATCTTTACGTAATTATTGGCAAACAGTTATTAGTACTGTATGTAGTTAGCAATTACTAGTTCAACGCGAATGTAAAACCGGTGGTTAACGCAACCAGTTATTCTTGACCGGCTATAAGTTATTTTTGTAGGTCTATGCGTAAATACATTAACTTTTATTGCTAGGCAGTAAGAACCCACTTTAAGTATCTTTACATTCTTGTAAGATTACACTTATATGTTCGAATCCCACACGGGACATGATTTTGTAATTATTTTATTTTATTGAAATTAAACTGCTATATACGGATTTTATCTCCCCGTGACCATGGCTGCTGAAAAGCAACCGAAACGTCGGGGAAAGTGTAAAAATAAATGAAATCTAAATAGTTTAATAATAATTTAATTAGCTTAAAAATTAGTAAAGTTTAATAATAATAAGTAGTAGTAGTGTAACAATTTTCAAAATTTTGTAATAAAGTGTCAAATAAACAACGCGATAAAATCCGTATATAGCAGTTTAATTTCAATGAATAATATTCGTGTAAATAGAAGACAATATTATATTTTATTTAAGTTTTATTTTTCTCTTTAGTTCATGTTTCTTGTAAATAATTTGTGTATAATATTATGTTAATTATTTAATTATGTCGTTGTTTATTCGAAATAATATATGATAATAAAATTGTGACGCAAAAGCATTCAAAAACCCTTTTTGTGGAAAATATATTAAAATTTGGATTGCAAAGTTAGGGGGAAATTAATACTTTAAATGTGAATTTAAGAAAACTTCTTCATGTTCCTCGGATATCTGCGTTTAAATAGCGTTTACGAAACAGTTTGTGTTTTTTATTCATTTGAAATAGACCATTACTACCCGATTTGAAACGCATGTATATTTTTTATTATTGAGTAGATTTCTACAATTCTTTGAGTCTTAGAGTTTGAGCGATGTAAGTATTTGACATATAATATAATCTATACTAATATTATAAAGCTAAAGAGTTTGTTTGTTTGTTTGGTTGAATACGCTAATATCAGGAACTACTGGTTCGAATTGAAAAATATTTTAGTGTTCGATAGCTTATTTATCGAAGAAGGCTATAGGCTATATAAAATCACGCTACGACCTACGGGGGCGGCGCAGTAACGATAAACGCGGAAACATCTAGTACTAGATATAATTCCTGTGCCGAGTGGGACTTAAAAAACATAAACGCGTAATTATAAACGTGGATAAAACCGCAGGAGACTGCTAGAATATATACGAGTTCAATATAACAAGTATGTACTTACACATTGCTCTATTCGTCAAAAAACAAGGTTCCAAAAAGTTCATATGTTTTCCTTCCTGCCACGATTAACTGCAAACACTTTTCTAACACCAGTTCTATGTTATATTAATATTTTATATAAGCTTATTAAAATAAATGTCACTAAAAGTGTCCTAAGTCACAATAAGTCCTGCAAACATCCGACGAGTCGCACGCATCTAAAATACTGCACTGCGAGTAAATGCAACCGGTAAAAGTGCCTTTAGTGATGTCCCTACTCGTTTATCGAGTAGACACAGGACTCTGACTCCTTTGTAAAAAATGAAAACAAATATTTAAATCATAGATGCGTCCTATAATAATATAACCACATTTCTGGATGAAAATAGCCTTATAATAATGTTGTATGATATTTATACAATGTGTATAAACTGTCTTACTGTTAGGCACCAGCCTCTCACGACTATTTTGCACAATATCTACAATATTACGCAACATCTACTCGAAGTTAGCAGCCATTGTAACATAAACTATCCACTATCACAATTTTTTGTTAAATAATAATATCAGCCTTGTAAATAGTTTTATTACTGGGCACGGGTGTCTTCTTAGTGTGAGAAGAGTTAGGCCAAAGTCTACCACGTTAGCCCAGTACGAATTGGCAGACTTCACATATCTTCGAGAACATTACGGGAAACTCTCGGCCATGCAGGTTTCACGATGTTTTCCTTCACCGTTAAAGCAAGCGATAATTAACCATTTCATACATAACTTCGAAAAGTCAGAAGTCCGTGCTCTGGGGTTGGTAAATAAAACTTACCTACCTCTCAATTAAAAACATTTTAAGGCCTTGTCAATGATTAAATTCATCGACAGCTACTTATTTACCTCTTAAACATTTGCGATTGGTTTGTAAGTCAAGCTGTAAGTTGTCATCAGAAACACAATGCCAACATGGCATCTGAATTATATATATATGTATATTATTTCTACTTTTATTTATATTGAAAATTGTAATTTGTCATTTAATGACTCTTTTTAGAGTATAAAACTTTTCTTCTAACTTCAAATTTCTTAAATTAAAATATATAGACGTTACCAGAGCAAATTATAATGTTTTTTTTTATTCTGTAATTGCCTTGCGTATTAACCACGATCTCACCTGGTTTTAAGTAAATATGCAATCGACGACGGAGCACGCTTGCCCAGAAGATACCTATTCACTCGCGACTTGAAGACACTGAGATTGTACTCATCGGGAAACACAGACATACCACCAAAGCTGTATCACCTGTTAATTCATCAATCGCTAGAATGTCATATATGATTGATAAATAATTATGTTCTATGCTGCTGTCCTCACCAAACTATGAATAGACTAGTAAACAAAAATACTTGGGCATAGGTTCTGAATTATGATAAGTCTTTTAGCTGTTGTACTTTGCAACGGTTGTTAAAATGACAGGCACCAATTTGTTGTATGTATATTATGCACTTTACTCTGATTTTTCATAACACTCTCACCATCCTTTTGCCTTTTTTAACAACTGTAAGTACTGTTAAATATTACGCATTAGGAATATTTCCAGTGTAGCGTGGTACAACATTCTGACAATGGCTACAGCGAACACCTTACTTCGGCACTTTCTTCATGTCACCAGTATTTTAAGACTGGATGAAATACACTAGCCGCTTCTTCAAGCAGAAGAATCTTGCTTTAGCATATTTCTTTTTTAGTATGAGTCTTCTGGAAGGTTCGTCGCTCAAGACTTGTATTAATGAAGTCAAGGAGAAGTTTTTGGCGACGTATAAAAATTCTGCAATTTTCTGGCCGACGGCGCAAACGCTGAATTTTTATTTCGGTTCGGAAAAAATAGGATTACATTTGTGAGCGCGAGTTTTGTATGGACTATATTTGGCTCACATGAAGTCTAAGGAGCTGAAAAATCACATGTCGGTGAAACGGGAAAGAATGTGAGGCTGATATTTACTGCTTGTTGTCCGATGCTCTGTTTTTTTCTTAAGGTATTATATTTTATTTTATATTACCTTTATCCATTGTACCCATAGTACAAGTTCTGCTTAGTTGGTGTTGCGTGTATGTGATAGAATGTTATATTACAACATAACATGATAAGACAAAAAAAAATTATGTTCACATACAATTTTTGGCCTGCATGGGGATCGAACTCACAATACCTGGCGCACTAGATGAGGATTAATCAATCTCTTCTACTAACCGTGCAGTATTTTTCCTTAATTATTTTAGATAATCATCTTTATTATGCAGGACAATTATGCTGTAGACAATTCGCCGAAATCTTAAACTGGTTTTCGTAAAATAAATATTGTTTTAAACAGTCCGTGGCTTTGAAATAATATGTACTAGTGTTTGGCCTTTCATCCAGCCATTTTTCATACATACATACATAGATTCACGCCTGTTTCCCAGAGGGGTAGGCAGAGACTACGTATTTCCATTTGCTACGATCCTGACACACTTCTCTAGCTTCATTCACTTTCATCACATTACTCATACACGCCCGTCGGTTCAAGGTGCTCTTAACTTGGCCTTTGTCCAGAACGCCTTCGATCTGATCGAGAAACGTTCGCCTAGGTCTTCCTCTTGCGACTGTTCCATTCACACTAGCCTTATAAACTTTCTTAGTCAGTCTTTCCTCGTCCATTCTTTCTACATGCCCAAACCACCTTAACATACCCTTTTCGATTCTCGTCACTATATCCACTTTTCATATGGATCAATATTCGACCGTAATTTACTAAAACATGCAATTTAATTTTTATTTATTTTATACTTCAGCTCTATCATATCTCCAACTCCTCCCTACGCGCAATATACTTGTGTATTCAGTACAAAGTTATCTCTTCACCTTTTACTATATAGAGGTTTTAATCAATTTAAGCTTACTGTGCTCCTTCTGCATATAAACATTAACTGTGTCAAAGTTCAAACTCCTCTGTGCGCGCAATTGGTAATAAAATTTTCAGTCACAGCAGCACACCAGCGGCCAGACACAACAGATTTTTAATTTTGTCTGGCATTCCAAAAACTAACAGGCTAATGGGATACAAAGTTTTGTCTTGACGTTTTAATATTCTAATAAGCGACCGTTGGATTACCACGCAGAGGTCTCGAGTTCGATCCCAAGGCACTCATCTCTGAGTTGACGGAGACGTTGAGAGATCAAGCTGCGTAATCTATAACTTGCCGTGACCCGTGAAACGAGCAATGTAATGTGTGAAGTCACAGTACAGTATTTTAATTATTATCATTACCCGTAATATCTGTTAATAGATAATGTTATAACAGAAACGTTACGTTATAATATTTATTGTACAAGTAGATATTTTTTATCACTATTTAAATGTTTCGGTGAACCCATGACGTAAATTTGCGTGTATTTTTTTGGTTGCCTGAGTTTATTTATTGGAAGTATCCCCTCAAGGGGGGGACAGTAGGGTTGGGGGGGGGGTTGCCTAAAAGGTAGGCCTCTTCGTGTAGGGGCTTGCCGTTTCATACGGCAGGCCGAAACCTCGGCGGAGTCGCGACCGCATGTGCAAGTGATTCGCGCGGCCCCGTCGATAGTGGTTTTGTCGAGGAACACCGTGGTAGGTTTAGTCAGTATTCCGGGAGGTACATTATTCTTATTCCATCTTTCTTTTACCCCGGCGAGTCCGACATAGCCCCTCCACCCGCCCCCGCGGATGGGTTAGAATCATGCATTCCCCTAGGTTAAAAAAAAAATTGGATGGGACTAAATGTTATGACGTTTTTTTATTGCAGTTGCTACAATGGAGTGATAAAACAAGATTCTTTGGATGCAAAATGCTGTAAGTACATCGGTCGGGCTGCACCAGATCTGAATGAATGAGATCTCGCTATTTGGTAATAGCGTAAAGATAAGTTTTTTTATGTTGTGTGAAGTTTACAAATCTGGGAGAAGTGTAAACCAACCCTTATTATACTTATGAAATATATACCCCTGCGTAGCAGTTCAACGGTCTACCTTGGCTATCACTGCTCCTGCATTAGTTCTTCCTATTCGAAGAAAAAGCCGAACACAGCAGTGAGACTGAACTAGCCATGTACGATTGCTATGAAAAAGGATATTCGAAACTTATATTAGCCAGTATCCGAATATTGATTAATACGTTAACACGTAACGCATAATCAATTATTCGAAACTTGACGATGACACGATAAGCAGTAAGTCGAGAGACCTGCTGTGGCTATACTTCACTTATGACGATGCATTCGTACTCGATAGAGATAAATCGCAAATCAACAATCAATATTAAACTGTAATGTTTTCGAATATTCATAATCGCGCATCGCTAGACAGAACAAAAACCATAATTTAAATTAAATTAGACAAATGGCAGTTAATTTTTAATTATTAAGTTAACAGTAGGTACATCTTGCAAGATATCTTATTGAAGCGATTGCTTCCTTTAAACAATACGTCGTTTCAAGTGTTCGTTCGTCGTTCCAAAGAACAACCAGACTCGATAAAGTTTTGATGTTTGTAAATTTCTCCGTGACACTCCGATAATTCGTTTGCGATAACGCTATCTAAAGACAAGAACCGTATTTCCTGACTAGCCTTTAAGAATGATGCAAAATCATAAGAAAACGAATCAGCAACATCTTATCAAAGCGGCGTTCACAAAGCAAACGTAATGATAAGCGTAGCTCATACGGACTTAAACTCAAATTGAGAACAAAATATTTACTATATGACACGATGAAACAAAAAAACATTTATAAGAATATATTCGATAGCGTAACTTCGTCACAAAATGACAGATTTTTATGAAACAAAGATGGCGTAGCCGCTTGCTATACCAGAAGTTTCATTTCTAATAGATCTAAGGCAAATGAAATTAAAGATGAGATAGATGTAAAAGCACGAAGAGGTCGAGTTCGATCCTAAAGACTCCGACTTTTCGAGGTTATGTGCATTTTAATCAATTAATTATCCCTTTGTAGTGGGGTGAGGTCTTGTAGTTCACTTCTTGGGCTTCTTAAATAAGACGAGGTACAACAGTGTCATGGTTTACTTAAAAAGTCACATGCTATATACAAATAATATTTACAGATGTAGTATGGTGCCTACAGCGTACTAACTCGGCTTTAGCCAATCGGCGAGCGCCTGACCGTGGCACGTGTAAGTCTCGCGTTGACGTCACGCCATCGTCCGATCGCAAGTACCACTGAACTTATAAATATAGGGCGCGTCGTGTGGCTCGTTTATTTCGTCGAGGCGCGCAGCAACAACACGTCGGCGTCGTGGAGAAAACTTGTGCCGTCGTGAATCGTGAAGTCCGTCGCGAAGATTCTTAGACTTGCTGCGCTTCTTGTTTCTATGTAGCTGAACGAAAGTCACCAACCGTCGTTTTCACGGCGACGTCTTGGCTGTGTAGCCGTATGTTTCTATGATGAACGTATGAAGTCCAACTGCCGTTATCACGGCAATGTTCGCGGCCGTTGCCGCATGTGTTTCTTGAAACATTGCAAAAGTCTTGAACGAATAAATGTTGGTGTGTAGTTGCTGTTTTCTTGGTAATGGTTTTTTTAGGTATCTGTGAGGTATGTGGTTTTGAGGTATCTGTAAGGTATGTGGTTTTGAGGTACGGTGATGTAGGTACACTCATAGTACTCCCCCTCTAGCGAAGCGTACATTTGGCTTGCATACTCTGCCGGTGCGCGTCACATAAGGCTGTGGCTGAGCGAGAGGAGTAGGTGCGGTGTCCATACTGCGCGATGTCCTCTTTGCCTCGTTGCTTGATGAATTTGTAGAACTGTCGTTATCTGTACAGATGTAAGCGGGCTTGAGTCTGTCCAATGATACAACTGTAACGCGATTTGGCAGTTGTATTTTGAAGTACTTGTCATATCTCTGCAACACTGGGTACGGTCCGTCATACGGCGGTGTGAGCGGCGCTCGCACGGTATCATTCCGCACAAAGACGTGCGCGCATTTGGCGAGATCTTCATGAATGAAAGGCCGGACAGATGTTTTGTACTCGCGGCGTGTCGGTGCAAGCGTCGTCATTGTGTGTGTGAGGCGTCGAACGTATTCTTCGTCAGTGATGTTACTCGTTGCGGGCGTTGACATAAAGAAATCAGATGGCACACGCAATGTAGCGCCGTATGTCATAAGCGCTGGACTTATATTGTTTTCTTCACGCAGCGCTGTCCGGAGGCCTAGCAGTACTGTAGGTAGCTCGTCACTCCAATTGTTCGTCGCGCCTCTTGCCATTAGTGCAGCCTTTAATGTGCGATGCCAGCGTTCGACTTGACCGTTTGACTGCGGGTGATATGCAGTTGTGCGCAGTCGCGTGATACCGAGCCTTTTCATTAGAGCGTTGAACAATGATGATTCAAATTGTCTGCCTTGATCGGTTGATATGCGAAGCGGGCAGCCAAACCTTGCAATCCAGTTTTCATACATTGCCTTCGCGACGATCTCAGCTGTTATTTCTCTCACAGGTACGGCTTCTGGCCACTTCGTACATCTGTCTATCATAGTTATACAGTATCGATAGTCATTCGATATTTTCAATGGTCCGACTATATCGATGTGTACGTGTTCGAATCGTTGCGATGGCGGGAAACTTCCTAACGGAGTAATAACATGTCGATATATTTTCGAGAGGTAAAGCAAAATATTGTGAAGAGACCAGCATGTTTGAGAGTTCGCCATAATGTTTTCGAAGATATGTGAAGTATGTCAACCCGCATGGGCCAGCGTGATGGACTATGGCCTAAACCTTTTCATACTGAGAAGAGTCCCTAGCTCACTTTATATACCTTCTTCTTTGATACCCAACTGAGTTATTGGGTATCAAAGAATCGTATAAGTATACATGTACCTTACATGTATTAGTCGCTGACTCCTTTGCTAGCAGTCAATAAAATCAGTCAACTGTTTTCCTGTAATTTAAAACGGTTTATGGAATGGTAGGTTAAGAAAGTGCTTTGCTACTGTCACTGCGCTAAGTGTTCTGGGTTTGAATCGTACGCAAAAAAAATTGTGTGATCTTTAAATGGTTGTTCCGAATCTGGATGATCATAAAGTCTCCGCTATACAGAAATCCTTGGTAGTAAAAAAAACGTACCTAATCTTCAAGAATACTGTACTTGACGACTCGATGGCGTAGTGGTTAGTGTAACCGACTGCTACGCCTGAGGTCGCGGGTTCGATTCCCGCACAAGGCAAACATTTGTGTGCATGAACATGGATGTTTGTCTTGGTCTGGGTGTTTCTATGTATAATATGTATGTACTTACAAAAAAAAAAAGAAGTATATATGTATGTTTATCCATTGTCTAGTACCCATAGTACAAGCCCTGCTTAGTTTGGGCTAGATGGTGTTGTGTGTATGTGATAGAATATTATTATTATTATTATTATTACTAATTAGTTTAATGAAATGTTCAATAATATTGTGTAAGGCCAGAAAATTTGTAATTATCTCGAGATGGAGACAGAAATTATACGGAAGACTACGTATTTATTTAGCATATGTTTTTTATATAGCAAGATAGCCTAATTGCGACGTATGATAGTGATAACGAACTATCCATATTTAATTATATTCTTTTGTAAGTGTGTCTGTACTGACCTCTTCCAAAATGGCACAATCGATATTGATGTATTTTTTTGTGTATTTGGGTTGGTCTTTGGTTTTATTCAATGATAGGTGGCGCTGCGAATGGGTTCTGGGATATTGTTTTTCGTTTAAGCAGTTCCACGTCTGTCACGGCCGCTAGTGTGTAATGTTATAATATTGTAATACAGTTGAGACGTTGCTATTCAACGTACAAATGCTGCTAGTCTTCTGGGCACTGTACCAGTCGACTGTGACGCGGAATTTTTTTGTGAACATTTTACTATACATAGTCTAGGGTAGGCTGAAAAATATTACACAACTATTTCGCCAGGTATCAAGCCTATTTTAGTCGCCAGGCTGAATTGTATGCCGAAAAAAGGGCAGTATATCCATGCTTGGATTTATAGAGCATAGTTACGTCTATGAGCAGCGATAGCTCAGTGGGGAGACCAATAGACTGCAACGCAAAGGGTCTTGGATTCGAACCCACGTCGCGCACCTATGACTTTCGGAAGTTATGTGACTTTTCGAAATTATGTGCGTATTGATTGACAATTATCGCCTGCTCCGTGCCTCGGAGAGTACGTTAAGCCGTCGGTCCCGGCTGCCATGAACATCTATGGCAGTCGTTATTGGGAGAGTGTCGACACAAAAATCCCACTGGGTCGAAGTGTCGCCGGTCTGCACTGACTGGCCCCCACATAAGATACATACATACATACATACGTCCATGAGGACTCTGTGCTTTGGCCATTTTATTTTGTCTAAAGAACAGCTACTACAGTAGTGCATACATACACGTCTGTTTCCCAGAGAGGAGGCAGAGACTACGGATTTCCATTTGCTACGATCCTGACACACTTCTCTTCTCTGCTGCAGTAGTGTGGATACATAAGCCATAAGGCTTGCTGAACTATATATTACATAGATCTATATTGAATGCCTCCGTGGTGCGAGAGTATATGCGACTACCGTGCATGAGGTCTCGGGTCTGATCACTAAGCATATTGTTGTTGGGGTTTTCTATCACGGTACTCTAAGTAGAAGCATGGAGTCTAGAACTCTGCACGCTAAATGGCAACAGCCTCTATTACGTGGGACCTAAAATTAAGCTGGTAGAATGTGGACGTAATATCTCTGCCTATCCTTTTCAGGATATAGGCGAGATAATAATAATAATAATAATATTCTACCACATACACACAACACCATCTAGCCCAAACTAAGCAGAGCTTGTACTATGGGTACTAGATAATGGATAAACATACATAATATATATATATATACTTTTTTTTTGTAAATACATACGTATGAAACATAGAAACACCCAGACCAAGACAAACATCCATGTTCATGCACACAAATGTTTGACTTGTGCGGGAATCGAACCCGCGGCCTCATGCGTGGCAGTCGGTTACACCAACCACTAATCTATCGATTATGTATGGGTATTGAAGTGGCTGGTTCAGTAGTAGTAGTGTAGCATCATATTGTGACTGCACTGACTGGTGTCAGTGCAGTCACAATATGATGCTAATTATTGAGATACATATATGTATATTTTAGTTCATCTATGCCAGTCATCGTTCTATATCTTATCACTAGCTGCCCCGCGCAACTTCGTCTACTTCACATAAGAGAATTTTCCCCGTTTTTGCAATATTTGTCATTTATGCTCTGCTACTATTGATCGTAGCGGGATGCGATATAGCCTATAGCTTTCCTCGATAAATAGGCTATCCAATACATGAAATATTCTTTTAATTCGAACCTATAGTTATTGAGATTAGCGCGTTTAACCAAACAAACAAACAAACTCTTCAGTTTTATAATATTAGTATAGATGTAAAGAGCTATACTGCATTGAGGAACCATGTTATTTATGAGATCCTTTGTCAATAGAAATCAATATCACATTAACTATACCTACGATAAAACTATGAACTGGTGTTTTGTCTCTTATCTGTATGTTTGTGATACTAATATCATGAAGCCTCAGATGGCGTAGTGATTTAAGTGGTTGCTTCGTAATTGTCACTGCGCCCAGTGTAGTGGGTTTGATATCCACGCGGGGCAAAAAGTTGTGATCCGCAAATAGTTGTTTCGAGTCTGAGTGCGTTTGTTTTCTTTGTTTAAATGTTTGTAAATTTTGTCGTGACACAAGAATTTTTCTTAATGCGGGAGTTATATTAAAAAAAAGGAATTCCCTCTGCTGCTCCAATTTGAGTATGATTGGATTGACTGACTGTTGACTGTTTTATATAATGCTATACTATTAATAGATTCTTAAAATATAACATGTGCGACTTTATGTAGGTAATTATAGTAATAATGACTATTTTCAGGATATTCCATAAATTCTACATGTTAGTATAAAAAGCCTTAAAACATCAATAACGCCATGCGGACATGGACCATTCAAATACCAATGAACCAAACATAAAAATAAAATATCGATACTAGAATCGAGCATCACTACCTCCCTCCTCGAGTGACTCTTGCGCAACCCGTCGACTTTCCCCACACTCACAGACGCTCACGTATACACTTACGTACACACACACGCACAGCAATAGAGACAGGTAGCCCTGAGACTCAGCAATAATAATTATATACTTGTTGCTATGTGACCGGGCATTTTGCAAAGCAATACAAGTCCCGTGGTGTTGCTTGCGAAGTTATGACATTTTTATTATTATTTGTTTCTCTTACAGAGGTATTTCCCTAGTATACTTTAAAATCAGTCCGATGTATAAACTGTCATAGGCACACGCCTCTTCTCAGTGTGAGAATTTCCTTAATACATTGGTAAAATACCGATCCCTTGGGGTAACTTACACGGGATAGGATGTCAACGTGCAGTGGCCTGCCGAAATTTTTTATCTGGTGTTGGATGGTACAACAACCGAGTCACTAGCCGTGGCAGGTGTAGAATATTATCTATTGCTGCATATGGTACCCAGTAAATCTGGGGTATGAGGATAGGTGTTTAATAGACTGGATATAAATAATTATTTTATTATTATATTAATAAATACATTAGTGATAGTTCAGTGGGGAGACTAACAGACTGCAATGCAGAGGGTCTTGGGTTCGAACCCACGTCGCGTACCTCTGACTTTCGGAAGTTATATGACTTTTCGAAATTATGTGCGTATTGATTGACAATTATCGCCTGCTGCGTGCCTCGGAGAGCACGTTAAGCCGTCGGTTCCGGCTGCCATGAACATCTATGGCAGTCGTTATTGGAAAGTCAGTGCCCTCTAATATCCTGACACTGGTCTAGCCTTAGGGTATCGTTAGCCTTCGGGTTGCGGAGGTCAGGTGGCAGAACGCTCCGTGTAAAAACTGATATCCAGACAAATCCGGTTAGACTAGAAAGCTGACCCCAAGTAACTTGGGAATAATGAAGACTAAGGAGAAGAAAGACATTAGCATTTTGTAAGCAGATGCGTGTGTGTCCTCAGATTCTTAATTTATCAAGTCTGTTTTTAAAACAGTTCAGTTTTTTATTGAGAATATGTAATAGTATAGTTACAGAACATTTTGAAAGGGGAAATGTTGATTCCATGGCATAAGTTTGAACTGTCATGATGACCGATCGAGTAGTGAAGGCGTGAAAGCAATGAAATAACTAAACAAACACACATTCGCATTTATAATATTAGTTAGGATAGTGAAAGGGACAGTCGGATACCGAAGATCTAGGTAAACGATCTCTGACTAAATCAGATGCAATCTAGATGCAAGCATGCATGAAGTAATATGTGGGCAAGAGAGAAGTCTTACAAACTTTTTTTTAAAGACTGGCATGAGACCATCTTCTGAATAATTTCTATATTATATATTTCTATTTCTTAAGCATAAATTAAAAAAAAAAACTAAAAATAGTCCAGCCTGTTTTGTTCACGCAAATTTATACCTTTTCTACTACGTAAAGGGTAACTTTTGCTCTGTGTTTTAGGGTGTTACCAGACCAATCGATCGATCGTCGATCGATCGTCGATCGACGGCATCGATCGATGGTAGAATGGATTAGTCGACGTCGATCGATAGTTTCTACCAGACCAATCGACGTCGACAACTTCAATCGACGTCGACCGATGCCGGTTTTAGGTCTAAGGGTTTGGAATGAAATTGATATGTCAGTCAGTGCCCGAGTTCTGACTTTTTATCTACCGGTTTCACCTACATTCATGATTATTGCTCCGCTCCTGTGGCTCTTTGCATGATATTATATTTATACTAGTATTATAAATCTGATGAGTTCGTTTGTTTGGTTGGTTAAATGCGCTAATCTCAGGAACTACAGACTCGAATTGAAAAGTTATTTTAGAGTTGGATAACTTATTTATCGAGGAAGGTTATAAGCTATATAACATCACGCTACATCCATGGGGATCCATGGGGGCGGCGCAGTAATCATTAACGTGGGTGAAACCGCAGGTACAGCTAGTAGTCTATAACCTTGCTCAAGAATTGGGCTATCAAATGGTTTATTATATAAATATAAATTATATTAGTATGCCAAAATTTGTACACATTTTAAAACTTCTCTGTGCGCGCAATACATAGGTTTTTGATTTGGCATAATATGTTTATATGGAGAAAACTTGCAAAAAGCCAAAATAAAAAGAAAGATTATTTTTTCATTTACTTTCGAATTTCAATAACAAGAGACCACTGGTATCCTTAAATTGATTGATAATTGAAGTATTGACGAATGATAATAGTTTTTGAAGGCAAACCAGACTGTCAACTTTAAAATATTAATCCTTTACTGACCTAGCCTAGTTCGAGCAAAATGCCTGTTGCTATGTCGTTAGTTGATTTGCAATTTCGTAATACAAGTCTCCGCCGTCTGCGTTCACGGTCTGTTTGAATATTTTATGCATTAAGTTGACCTGTATATTCATCTCTATGAACGGATAATTCTCCCTAGCCTTTATTATTCCCAAGTCACTTGGGGTCGGCTTTTCTAGTCTAACCGGATTTAATTGGATATCAGTTTTTACACGGAGTGGCTGCCACCTGACCTCCGCAACCTGAAGGCTAGACCAGTGTCAGGATATTAGAGGGTACTGACTTTCCCAATAATGACTGCCATAGATGCCCATGGCAGCCGGGACCGACGGCTTAACGTGCTCTCCGAGGCACGGAGCAGGTGATAATTGTCAATCAATACGCACATAATTTCGAAATGTCATATAACTTCTGAAAGTCAAAGGTGCGCGACGTGGGTCGAACCCGATACCCTCTACATTGCAGTCTGTTGGTCTCCCCACTGAGCTATCGCTATCGGATACAAAATTATATAATTAACGGACGCATAGTACACTCACGCCCGTTTTCACCAACAGAAAAGAATCCCTTAGCAGCTTTTAGGGAACCCCTTACAAAAAATTTGTTTTTACCAACGTTTAGGTGTCACTCAAGTCTCTAAAGCAGCTCATATATTTAAGGTCGCGATTGATGGCTCCTTTAACTACTCTTATGCTTCGGTAACAGAATATTATTTATTCATACGCGACACACGAGTGATTTTCTGTTATGGAAAATGATTTATGGCACTTTATAGAGAGTCTAGAAGCTATTGAGACTAGAGAACATTTAGCAAATAGTAAAAAGACCACGCAGTCATCGTGAAAGAGTCAACCGCTTCGATAAATACGACGATGTCGACTTTTTCATAAGATATAGGTTATCTAAACGGAGTGTTCTATATTTATTAGAAAAATTTATCATCTGAAATTAAACTGCTATATACGGATTTTATCGCGTTGTTTATTTGACACTTTATTACAAAATTTTGAAAATTGTTACGCTACTACTACTATTAAACTTTACTAATGGTCATGGTCACGGGCCCCGTGACCATGGCTGCTGAAAAGCAACCGAAACGTCGGGGAAAGTGTAAAAATAAATTAAGTCTAAATAGTTTAATAATAATTTAATTAGCTTAAAAATTAGTAAAGTTTAATAGTAGTAGTAGGGTAACAATTTTCAAAATTTTGTAATACAGTGTCAAATAAACAACGCGATAAAATCCGTATATAGCAGTTTAATTTCAATGAATAATATTCGCGTAAATAGAAGACAATATTAAATTTATCATCTTTTAGAATTCAAAGATAACAAAAGATGTAAGCTTTAATTAACACGAATCGTAGTTCCAAATAATCACACAAAAACGTATGTTAAGAAATGACATAAGGTTTCTCGTTAATTTGCCAAAAAAAGCAAAGGAACATGGGTCTTACAGCCTATGACCAGCCCAGCCTTCCAGCCTACGCATGCACCGAAAATATTTTCATTTTTAAATTAAACTGAATAACGTTCAAAATATGTAAAAAAATATTGTATTCCGATATATTAATAATACTACTGTTAATACCATTCATTTGAAAAGAAATATAGAAATTTTCATCTTATCGATAAAACATCGATGTCAGAAGAGTGATTTTAGAAAAAGTTAACTGTCACTTCCTTCGTAGGTGATACCTAGTATGGTGAAATTGAATTTAGGTAAGTATTCGATTAAGGGCTGCCCTTAGCTTAAAAGACACCTACTTAGGTGGAGCCTAGGTGCCTGTTGGTGAAAACGGGCATTAGACTCACAACAATCACTTGCGATTCACACAAATGATGGCACCATGTATGTTTTGAATCTATAACACACAAAGCAGCAGCAGTGCCCGCTGCGCCATCCGTGCAGATAAAGCAAAAATTTTATTGCAAAATAAATTTAAAATGTGATTTCAAATTCAATTTAATAAAACATTTAAAATAGATTTGAAACAACTTTTAAAAGAGATTTGAAAAGAGAATTGATACATATTTGAAAAGGGAATTGAATAACTTGATAAGTATAAAGGATTCGAAAAGAGAATCAAATTTTATAAAATAGAATTTGTTTAGAAGTTCTAAAATAGATTTGTAATAGAGAAGCCGATGCGTCTGACATTTGTTTTAAAATCACAAGTACGGTGGCCCCCTCGCCATCTTTCCTATGTACCTACGATGCAATATCTGTATTTACAAACTGGCTCTTAAGTTCACTAGCAATACCTGTTAGGGTCAGTGAACATGAACATTTATTATGCGCATTCGCTTGAAATCAATTCCCGAGAATGTCATTAAGATTTTTTATTAGAAGATGTTCAAGAGCAGCCCGGATTACAGAGTTCATTATCTATACTAATATAGTAAGCTGAAGAGTCTGTATGTTTGTTTGTTTGTTTGAACGTGCTAATTTCAGGAACTACGGGTCCAAATTGAAAAATTATTTTAGTGTTGGATAACTCATTTATGCTCGCGATTTCACCCTCGTTTAAAGTAACTGCGACGCCCTTGTGGTCGTAGCGTGATGTTATATAGCCTATAGCCTTCCTCGATAAATGGGCTATCCAACACTGGAAGAATTTTTCAATTCGAACCAGTAGTTCCTGAGATTAGTGCATTCAACCAAACAAGCTTTATAATATTAGTATAGATTTGAAACTGTTACACTGCCTACTACTATTGACCTTTAATACTTTTAAGCCAATAATATTATTAAAACTATTTATATTTAAGTTAACACTTGACTGAACATGGCTGCTGAAAAGCAGCCGAAACGTAATCCGTATAAAGAAGTTTAACTTCAAAAATATCTACATCTGTTAAGCCCAATCAAAACTTCAAACCCAAACCGGAAATAATCTAGACTAACCCTAAATCATCCCAATACCTAGGCACTGTTGAGCCATGACCGAATCGAAACAGATTTTTGGTGAAAGGGAAGATTTTGGCGTCAATCTCAGCTTCGAACTTATATCGCTGAAGTAGTTTTAGTTCTACCGATACACCCACCATTGAAAGCAGCGAGTTGGCACACTGTGGTAGGTTTAGTCAATCGCCTTCTTTCAGAGTGAGCCTGACACAGCCTCTCTGTTTCTCTTTTCCCGCGGACAAATACGCCTGAATACCATTCACCCACGTTCAAAAAGTGCTTCGATTTAGCTCGCATAACTCGCGTTAATGGCGATTCATGTTAAGATAGATTTTTTAGTAGCCTATAGTTATTCTGATGTATAAATACTGTAAAGTTTGATTAAAAACTGTTATTTAGTTTTTGCGTGAAAGAGTAACAAACAGCCATTCATCCATCCTTACAAACTTTCACATTTATTATATTAGTAAGATAGTACATTAATCCCTACTAATATTATAAATGCGAAAGTATCTCTGTCTGCCTGTCGGTCTGTCTGTCGGTCTGTCTGTCGGTCTGTCTGTCGGTCTGTCTGTCGGTCTGTCTGTCGGTCTGTCTGTCGGTCTGTCTGTCGGTCTGTCTGTCAGTGTGTCTATCTGTTTCGCTTTCACGCCTAAACCACTAAACCAATTTTGGTTTAATTTGGTACAGAGATAGAGTAGACCTTGGAAAAGGGCAAAGGTTACCTTTTGTTGTAAAAATTATGCCCAAAGTTACTATTCTACGCGGACGAAGTCGCGGGCAAAGGCTAGTAATAACTAAATCAACAACTAAAAGTATTTTCCCTGACGATGTGAAAGTAGCAATACACACATGACTCTGTTACTTAATTATAAGTAACGTCGTATGTTTACAGACTGTCTTACAAAACGAGCGTTGAAGTAACACACTTACAAAAGAACAAATTAGTCTCAGAGTATAAAAAGATCGCCTTTTATGCTGTACATGCCCATTTACACCTGCTAGTGACCGAATAGTTGGCGAATAGTAACTAGTGATGAGTATAAACAGAGCGTATCATAATATATAATAAAATTGAACATCCATTATCATCAATGCTTTTTCCGAACCTAAATCAGTATAATAATAATGACCTCCAGACCGATTTCGGTCACGGCGGCTAATCTTAACGGGGACTGGCCATCTGCGCAGGGATTATTATAGTGCACAAGTGTGAGCGCAAACACACGTGCACTCTCTGTTCTGTAAATCTCATAATCTGATGGAAGAGACACGACTGGAAAGAGATCAGACGCAAGACCAACGGTTTTACATGCTTTTCGAAACACAGGGCTGTGTAATACCGCCAATTTACTAACTCCGGGCTGCTGTTGACGTTTCATGGCAGTTATACCCAAGATTTTTTGTTGGCTCTATCTGGGTTTCGAACCAATTTCGCATTCACTACCGCTGCGTTACAGGGGCAGTTAGAAATCAGTAAAATTTATGTTTAAAATAGGTACATTGTACATGTATATTTATCTATAAAGTTCTGCACAATAATATTCACAGTAGCATAATATTTAGCAAATTTAAACAAATTTCAAATCGCAGCAGTCGTCGAGCAAGTTTTATTGTTTTATCAAAGACCCGAACTCATAACTATGGCGTCAAAACAATAATTTATGAAGGAGCAAAAATTTATAACAAAATACCTGTATAAAAAATGTTAACTCGCTTAATGCTTTCAAGCAGGCATTAGTAAATATTTGCTGCAAAATCCTTGAAGGCATTAGACGAGTACAGGTGTCGAACTTACAAGAACAAGCAGCGATAGCTCAGTGGAGAGACCAATAGACTGCAATGCAGAAGGTCTCGGGTTCCAACCCACGTCGCGCACCTCTGACTTTCGGAAGTTATATGACTTTTCTAAATTAAATGCGTATTGATTGACAATTATCGCCTGCTTCGTGCCTCGGAGAGCACTTTAAGCCGTTGGTCCTGGCTGCCATGAACATCTATGGCAGTCGTTATTGGGAAACTCAGTACCCTCTAATATTCTGACACTGGTCTAGCCTTAGGGTATCGTTAGCCTTCGGGTTGTGGAGGTCAGGTGGCAGCCGCTCCGTGTAAAAACTGATATCCAGTCAAATCCGGTTAGACCAGAAAAGCCGACCCCAAGTGACTTGGAATAATAAAGGCTAAGAGAGAAGAAGAAGAGGTGACGAACTTGTAATCGTTATATCTTATGTTTAAAATTGTTCTCAAGTAAGTGTAATGTAAATGTTTTTTATTGAGAATAAAAAAATATCTTTAAATCTACATTGTAGTAAACTATTTTATACGTATTTTGTCGCGATGTTTATTTTAAAACACTTTTATTACTTAATTTTGAACTCTAACAATACTAATATTAAACTTTACTACAATTTAGGCTATTTAAATTAATTAAAACTATTTATATTTAAGGTTACAGTTTGCCCCGAGGTTTCGGTTACTTTACAGCAGCCATATTCACGGGGAAACTCTTACGTCTCCCCGTGAACATGGCTGCATGAACATGGACCAATAATGGTAGTGTTAGCGTTCAAAATTGTGTAATAAATATGTTTTAAAATAAACAACGCAACAAAATCCGTATAAAGTATTTTAATTTCACTGTAGAACATTCGCGTAAACGTAGGACAATATTAATTAAAATACATTTAAAAAAGGCCTCTGTTAGCCATTTTCAGGAAACCCTTGCCTTAAAGCATTTCATTTACATTTACAAACTGTCGACTTCAAGTGTATCGTAAACAGTACCTTGCAAACATTTCTTATTACGGTTTCAAAAGCATCTAGTAATTTGTATAAATAAGACCATAAGGGACTAATTGCACTTATTCAGCTCTGTTCAGCTTTTATCCATAGAAAACAACGATTTTGTATTGCGATGCGTACGCATCCGTTCAGCTTTGCGCGTCTATTCAGCTTTCGCGACAAATAGGCATAAAATGAGAACAAGTGTATTCTGGTGAGTTCAGCGCTGTTCCGCCGCATTCAGCGCTGTTCTGCCGCGTTCAGGGCTGTACGGCATTGTACGCGGTCGCAACTCGTCGACGAGGACGTCCGTGTTCAGCGCCGAACGCGCCGGAACAGCGCTGAACGCGGCAGAACAGCGCTAAACTCTATTATAGAATTCGCATGGTTCCATGAGTAGCTTATGGAGCTTATGTGTTTTGTGTTTTACTAATACTATAGATTTTACTGCCAAGAAATCTTAATAGCAGTCTGGAGTTAGGAACTTGGCGGGGTTGGACACTCCATGCCTCGATAAGCCTGTTGGTCCTGCACCTGATCTCTCTGCGGTCGTGGCGAATTGCCGTCCCATCGGATTCTGAGAGGCAGGAAACTATAAGTGCATTCGTATTTGCGCACGCACTTGTGCGCTATAATGTCACCTGCGCAGATGACCAGTCTCCGTCAAGACTGGCCGCCATGACTAAAACACTGTGTGGAGGATTTATTTTCTTACTATAGACTATAATCGCTTGCAATATGGGGTTTCACTCGTTTATTGCACTGCCAAGGAAAACAGAATTAAAATAAATATGAAAGGCAAGAAATGGGTAAGAATGTGAGTGAGTTGAGTGACCGGTATTCTTACCCATCAGACAAATGGTAGTAACAGTGAGTGAATACTCCTAATTGCGAGCCAGCTTATTCGTATCACGACCAAGTACTCGGCAACGGTTTCCCGCAATCCTGCCTAATATTATAAATGCTAAGGTGAATTTGTTTGTTTCTTACGCTTTCACGCCTTAACTACTTGACTCATCTTCATGAAATTTCGTATACACGTTGCCAGGGGAACAGTAAAGGACATAAGGCAGCGATAGCTCAGTGGGGAGACCAACAGACTGCAATGCAGAGGGTCTCGACCTCTGACTTTCAGAAGTTATATGACTTTTCGAAATTATGTGCGTATTGATTGACAATTATCGCCTGCTCCGTGCCACGGAGAGCAGGTTAAGCCGTCTGTCCCGGCTGCCATGAACATCTATGGCAGTCGTTATTGGGAGAGTGTCGACACAAAAGATCCCACTGGATCGAAGTGTCGCCGGTCTGCACTGACTGGCCCCCGCATAAGATAAGATAAGGTACCTTTCACCAGGGAAAAACTACTGTTACTAACGTAAGCTAACCTACATTTACCCGAGCTAAGACTCGGACAAAATCTAGTTATTAATGATAAACTAGGTTGCTCCTACTAGTGCCATCTGTCATCAGAATTCGGAATTACATTGGATTGTAATTTTGCAAGTATCGATAATACTATTTAGTACCAATATTTTCCGTGAGATGGTGTTATAACTAGAGTGAATAAAAATAAATATTTGTAACGTAGCCATAAGCCGTAATAGGTGTAAAAGAATTTGGTAAATGTGTTGAAGACCGTACCAATTAGATGGATGTAATTGATCAGAAGAATATATATTATATATTTGCCCTGTATTAAACTTTCCCACTGCTGGGCACGGGCCTCTTCTCAGTGTAAGAAGGGTTAGGCCATAATCAACCACGCTGGCTTGGTGCGGGTTGGCAGACTTCACATATCTTCGAAAACAATATGGAGAGCTTTCAGATATGCATCCTAACGATGTTTTCCTTCACCGTTATAGCAAGCGATAATTAACTATTAAATACGCGCATAACTTCGAAAAGTCAGAGATGCGTGCCTTGGAATCAAACTTGTGACCTCTATGTGTCCTACGGTTTCCCATTAGGCTTACGCTGCTATATATATTATTATAATATACATTATATAAATGACTCGTTTTTTATATAGGCACCGAAAGTAAGAGGTGCGCGACGTGGGTTCGAACCCGAGACCCTCTGCATTGCAGTCTGTTGGTCTCCCCACTGAGCTATCGCTGCTATACATTAATAATAAATAATAAAGTTTATTACTCCATAAGAATAACGAAAAAATGAAATTATGTGCGTATTGATTGACAATTATCGCCTGCTCCGTGCCTCGGAGAGCACGTTAAGCCGTTGGTCCCGGCTGCCATGAACATCTATGGCAGTCGTTATTGGGAAAGTCAGTACCCTCTAATATCCTGACACTGGTCTAGAATTAAGGTATCGTTAGCCCTCGGGTTGCGGAGGTCAGGTGACAGCCGCTCCGTGTAAAAACTGATATCCAGTGAAATCCGGTTAGACCAGAAAAGCCGACCCCAAGTGACTTGGGAATAATAAAGGCTAAGAGAGAAGAAGAAGATTTATTATTAATGTATGTATATATGTATTAAACTATAGCTGACGAAAACTGGGTGTAAAACACCTCTTAGGTCCCTTCAGGCATATAGGCATTACGCAGCCATGAGGTAATTTTTCTTTAAAAAAAGACAACTCTCGCCCTATCGATAATTCCTGTGTCGCGGGGGACTTTACAAACATTCAAACAACGGACACAAAGTACACCCAAACCCTGAACAACTATTTGTGGATAACACAAATTTTTGTCTCGTGTCGTATTCGAACCCACAACATACTCGTTAGCAGCGTCGAGGCGACCACTTAAACCACAATCCATCCGTGCATATATGACTATATATAATACTAGCTGACCCGCGCAACTTCGTCTGCTTCACATAAGAGAATTTGTCCCATTTTTGCTATATTTTTCATTGATGCTCCGCTCCTATAGACCATAGCGTTTTGTTTATTTATTGCGTTCGTCTCGGTGACAGACGAGCCAGCGGCCCACCTGATAGTAAGCGAGAACCGTGGCTCATACACATGGCTGTGTTTTCTTAGCATTACAGAAGCAATGTCAAAAAAACACAACCAAGTCGCTGCCTACCAGAAGGAAAAGGGAAATGGAACTGGATGGGGTTTGGGAAGGGAAGGGTGATTGCGCTGGATAATTTGGATCAGTAGTTCCTGAGATTAGCGCGTTCAACCAAACAAACTCTTCAGCTTTACAATATCAGTATAGATATACTGATAATGTATGTAGTATATCTATTGCGAAGGACATTACAAACATAAAAACTAAAAATGGAACAACTATTTATCTCTTGTGGCATCAAACTCAACATCCGTGCAACGGAAGATGAAACATTACTGAATTAATTTAGACAACCTGATCGTAATTTACTCAGACATCTACACAAATATTGTAAAGAGCAAAGATTTGATTTTTGTTTGTTTGTTTGTAAGGATTTAACTCAAAATCCACTTAACCGATTTTAGGAATTCTTTCACTATTAGTAAGCTACATTATAATCGAGTAACATAGGCTATATTCTATTTAAAAAATAAACTTCTATTACTAACGTAAGGTAAATTGACCTTCTTTTATGCGAGCGAAGGCGCGGGCAAAAGCTAAGACTAATGAATAAACTCAAAAACTAAAAGAATGATTTTAAAAATTATTTTACCTGTAGAAAGCTATTTTATCCAGAGATACCATAGGCTATATACCATCACGCTACAATCAACGGAAGTAGCGCAGTAATCATATATGTGTGTGAATCCGAGCGGCATACCTAGTAATTTAATTATTAGGTTCCTTCAGGGTCGCCAGGTTATTTTTTGTCGCTTTACAAACATACAAACAACGGTCAAAAAGAACATCCAGACTCAGAACAAACATTTGTGGATCACACAAATTTTTGTCCCGTGCAGGATTCGAACCCACAACACTCCGCGTAGTAGCAGTGGTGCGGCGACCACTAAAGGCACTACACCATCCGTGCAGTCAGAGTAGAGAGGACGCAAATCCCTGTAGCAATATGGAGTTTGGAACAACGGTGGTAATAGTTTCGCCTGTATTACGTTACGACCTTAACTTAACAACATAATATATAGCAGCGATATCCTAGTGGGAATCCGTTGGACTGCCACGCAGAGGTCTTGGGTTCGAACCTAAGGCGCGCATCTCCTAAATATAGAGCCTCGCTGATTTCAGCATGAATGGGCCAGCTCAACCGGGGAACGACTACACTCTCACAGAATATCGACGTGAAATAGCAGTATTCCTAGTGTTATGTTTTGTTTGGTGAGTGAGAGTGCCGGAGGTCCAATCACCCTCTTTCCCCCTTCCCGCTCCTTCTCCTTCCCACTTTCCTCTCCTAAGGGATCGGCAACGCGCAAGTGATGCTTCCGGTGTTGCAAGCGTCCATAGGCTACGGTGACCACTTACCATCAGTCCATACCATCATGCAAGTTTGCCAAATAAGTAGTATAATTTTTTTTTTAAGTTATATGCGTAGTAAAATCGCTTGCTTTAACGGTGAAGAAAAATATTGTGAGAGTTCTCCATAACGTTCTCGAAGATATGTGAAGTCTGCCAAACCGCACTGGGCCAGCGTGGTGGACTAAGGCTTAACCCTTCTCAAACTGAGAAGAGGCCTGTGCTCAGTGGGACAGTTTAATACAGGGCTGATATTATTATTTATTAATTATATATTAACATAACAAGCAAAATTTTAGTGTCTATCACTTCTGTCAAATCCTTCAAAAATATGAAGACTTCATGTTTAAACATAAATCATAACACCTAAGCCATGTTAAACATTTAGACCAAAAATTTTTCCATGCCGCTATTTATCTATAAACATTTCAAGTATTACAGCATTTAGCGTAATGGCTGACGTCATTGAATACTCGTGATGCCAGAAATAATACTGAACTTCATGAAGGCCGCTGATGTTTTACGTGCATTATTTATTCTTGTATAGAGGTCAGGCTTTTGATATGGTTTTGTGAAGTGGTATGGATGTGTGCTAGTTACATGGGTAGTGATCACCTAGCGGTAAAAATTTGGCCGTAATTTATTTAATGTAGGTATATTATCGTTTCCTGAATTCTCAAATACGTAATTTAGGAAAAAACTAAAATGTGTGATTCGCAAATGATTACACTGAGTCTCAGTGTGCCTTGTGTTCATTGTTTGAATGTTTTTTAAGCTCCCGCCACACAGTAATAATTCCTTGTGTGGGAGTCTCGCCAAAAAAAGAAATGTTTCAAATTATTGATAGGTCTATTATTCGAATTGTTACCTTTTTCTTTAGGTTAATATTATTTATAACCTGATTACAAAATGATAAACACAAATTGTTTTATCAGTGACACTGAATAATAGACATAAGAGGCTACCATAAAATTTTATTAAATGTTTGAGTATGTTCAGTAATAGTTCATGGAGAAATGGTTGCAGCACCTTACAGCTCTTATGATTTGTAAACAAAAACTTGGCGATTAAAAAGAGTGCCCTACACCCTTGCTTTGCAGAACGTGGCAGTAAATGTAAATTCGCAGAAAAAGTTTGTAACTTTGACATTCATATGTGTTACCTTGTAACCTAATCTGAATAAAATTATTTTGAATTTAAATTTTTGACTGACTATAAAAATTTAGGTTGTTCAGATGTCGTGAGGTAGGTTAAGCGCTCATGACGTGCAGTTGCAGATACGTGATATGTTCGCGGGACGACCTCCAGCCACCCTGAGGTTTGACCTGGGGGTGGCGGGCTTTGTGGGCCTGCCCGCCATCCGTTCAGCACCAGGTCCGAGAGGCGGCGTGCGTGTTCCCACGCGCGCCTCTGTGTTGAGTCCGTCTCCCCTCTAGGGGGGACAGTAGGGAGTGGTAGAAGTGCCTTTAGGGTAGGTCTTTCGTGTAGTGGCCTGCCGTTTCATACGGCGGGCCGAAACCTCGGCGGGGTCGCGACCGCATGCGAAAGTGATTCGCGCGGCCCCGTCGATAGTGGTTTTATCGAGGAACACCGTGGTAGGTTTAGTCGGTATTCCGGGAGGTACTTTATCATCTTAACATCTTATTTTACCCCGGCGAGTCCGACATAACCCCTCCGCCCGCCCCCGCGGAGGGGTATGCGTCATGCATTCCCCCACGCAAAAAAAAAAAAAAAAAAAAAATACGTGATATGTTAGTTATCTTTTATATAATAAATTCTTGATGTTAAAATATGCTATAATACAACAAGGTGTGCCACATTAATACTGTATCTATTGGGGTTCCCTATCCATTAGCATAAAATGTTAAGACCTAATATAACTTAGCATAATTTTGTTTGGCATAACTATATTTTCGCATAATATAATTACGCATAATAGCTTACGCATAATTTTTTAAGCATAATTTCTCTAATCATAATAATGATTAAGCATAATATTCTAAAGCATAAATTTATTAAGCATAAAGTTCAAGCAAGCATGCAGCTGGCAGAATTTCTGTCACGGCTCCGGCGCTGCGGGCCTCCGGCGGCCCCACGCTTCTACACGATTTTAAATTACACTCTAGGGGTAGGACAAACAAGACTACATAGAGTCGGTTTTGCAGCAATTCGGTTCTGTCACTAACTTTTGTTGCACAGCATATTAAATTTTTAACCAACAATATTATTTAATTGTTACAGAAACTCATCATTAGGCCTACTAACGTTATGCGAATCAAATTTATGCCAAAACAAATTTTAAGATGATAATGCCAACATAAAATGTATGCCTTATAAAAATTATGCCGAAGTATTATTATGCCAAAACAAATTGTGCCAAAATCGTTATGCCGAAGTATATTAGGACAAAGAACATTATGCGAAAATAAGGGATCCCATCTATTGGACATACCTGAGCAAGACATATATTGCTGATATTGAGATTTAGATAAACCCGACATTTCAAAATTCATTATAAATAAACTTCTAGGCTTAGACAAAGAACCTAAGGAGCTCTAGCGTGAGCGCTCAAGAAACAGAAATATATTCTACCAGTAATACCAACTTAGACACAATATATCTACACTTGAAACTACTAATGAAATCTATTTCTCATAAATAACCTAAAACTAAAAATTATCGTCGCTATCGGTTCATAAAGTTAAAGTATTACGAAACAACCGACGTGTTTGGCTAACTTTAAAAACGGGATTAAATATAATGACCACCAAAAATACTAGATTTTGCTGAAGATTTAAGTAATCTATTGTAATTATTTTATTTACTTATAGTTGTTTGTACTGTTTCAGATACCGCGCTGCTTTGAAAATTTGCTCTGTAATTTCATCTGTAAAGCAAATTATCTGCTATTTATATTTAATCACAAATAAATGAACTACTACTGACAAAATTCTATATTTTCCATAATTTTTTAAAAATTTTTGTTATCAATCTTAATTTCGATAATATTCTTCTCTCTTAGCCTTCATTATTCCCAAGTCACTTGGGGTCGGCTTTTCTGGTCTAAACGGATTTGACTGGATATCAGTTTTTACACGGAGCGGCTGCCACCTGACCTCCGAAACCCGAAGGCTAACGATACCCTAAGGCTAGACCAGTGTCAGGATATTAGAGGGTACTGACTTTCCCAATAACGACTGCCATAGATGTTCATGGCAGCCGGGACCGACAGCTTAACGTGCTCTCCGAGGCACGGAGCAGGCGATAATTGTAAATCAATACACACATAATTTCGAAATGTCATATAACTTCCGAAAGTCAGAGGTGCGCGACGTGGGTTCGAACCCGAGACCCTCTGCATTGCAGTCTGTTGGTCTCCCCACTGAGCTATCGAATATCGATAATATGATGTACTTATTTTTATTACTAAATGATATGATTTACTTATTTTTATTACTAAATGATATGATTTACAAATATACTAAACGACAGTATACAAAATCTTTACTCCTAAAAATTATTATTATTATTACTGACATAATAACATTTGATCAAAACATATGTATAAACGAAATTGTAAACAGATTATTAGTTAACAAAAACGGAATTACCCTAGAATCCAATTGCAATCGATAAATCCTTGTAATCTAATCAATACAACATTATTTTAACTAACATTAGCAAAAAACGTGAAAGAATAGCATTCAAGTGTTTATACCGCGTAGTATCAGACGCGTGGCTCATACGATTTATCGTTTAATGTCTACAGTTTCAATTCGGCGGGATAAAAATACATTTTATGTTAATCTATCTTGTGTGAAACAAACTATGCGCCCTCGCAAAAATCGTACCGCATCTTATCAGTATTTCAAGTTCAGATGATTGAAGCAGACCGCTTCGGTATTAGATGAGGTTTACTAAGAGTTTTCGTAACGCCACACCTCACACGTTTTGATAGTAAAGCCTTGTTTTCTTTATACATTTTGTGTAGTTGATCTATGATTCTCGCTTTTAGATGATGGTAAGACGTGTGCACGATCAGTGAAGGTGCGTCCTGAGTTATAAATACTAATAGTATACCCCATAATTCGTTATTTTTTTGTATTTTCTTCAAAGACTGTTGATTAGATGAATGTGACATTAATGTGTTAAGTGTTGTGTTCTTGTTACTTCTATAGGTATTTAGTGTAAAGTTTCTTGTGATATTTATTTATAAATATGAACGAAAATGCGTGTAAAATGAAATCAAACGAGAGGAGTAGATTTTCGCCGTTCCTAAAACAAGTGAGTATTTTTTATGTAATTATTAAGAAAATAATTTGAATTTATAATAATGCGTATTTTCTTGAACATGTTTTCCCGGCTGCCATGAACATCTATGTTTTACAACGAACATTTGATAGGTATCAAATATACAATATTTCGTTTCGGAAATAAATAAAATAAATTAATAAAAATTTGGTTAAAAGTGTAACCCATTTTATAAGTTATATCTATGTATATATTATTTTGTAATTTTCTTTTGTAGTGCTATTATTGAGGATGATATTTTTTTCGTAAAGTGGTGAATTATCTCCGATTCTTTAAAATCAGGCTACTCCTAGCTAATATTTAATTAATTTACTCAAAAATATTTTATTTTTAAAATTTATAATTACCAGTTTTCATGAGAGCATATATGTATCTATAGATAGTTTATGAGAAACCTACAACATTTTTCAATCCTAGTACTGGAATAAGTCTTTATCCTTGATCCCGTGGCATATGTTGGCGCTAATGTTTCAGTGCAATCGTGAAATCTCAGGTTCGATTTCCTGGTTAAATATTACCGGGTATTTCTGTTAGAATTGCTCAGTACCAACACTGAGTCTATAAATGAGGATGGACACCAATTCACTTCTATCTACTTATACCTCCTAAGATTGCATGATGATCAGTAGAGCAGTTAAGGCGTGAAAGCGTATCAAACAAACAAACTTACATTCGCATTTATAATATTAGTCAAGATTTATTACTTCCATGTTACTCTCTTTTAATACTGAAAATACACTCATAGATATAGTTTCACGCCTATATCACCGAAGGAAGAAGCAAAACGTTTTTCAATACTTCTCTGCCGACACAGAGAATTTTATATACCTACCTATATTAACATATAAAATTCCATTAACATTTTGCCAGTTACGGTTTTAGTAGGTACCCATGTAATTGGAAGCGAGCATATTGCTATTATTATTTTTATTATGCTCTGTTTACTTACTTAATATTAGGGGACCAACGAGTCCCGACCGATGCCAATGACTAATTATGCAATTACAATTACTGTTGCAAAATCTAGTATTTTGATAAATAATTGTATGTTACAAAAATTATGATTATAGAACCTATACTACATTTTGGCCGCGTCTTCGCATGCGTAAATGTAGGTTAGGTAAGTAGCAGTACCTTTTCTGGATAAAATGTACCTATCTCCTATTCTGTACCCCTGACAACGTTGATGCGACATATTTCATGATGATCGGTCGAGTAGTTAGGGCGTGATAGCGTTACAAACAAACAATCTCACATTCGCATTTATAATATTAGTTAAGATGTTGGGTTGTTTTTGCAGACTCACATCCTAACCAGCTTGCTCATTATGACTCATTGACTATATTAATTTTTCCAAAACTGGCTCTATTTATACTATAGGTATATCTTTGGTAAACATTGACACAAGTAACGATAGTACCTATAAATCATCCTCAACATATATGACAAACATTATTATGTACAAGATTAACTGAATCATATTCAAATCAACGCAACAATGATGGTCTTTTGTATATAAACTGTCACCATAACATTTTTGTTAAATTGAATGAGTCCAATACTAATTCACCGAGCGTGGAAATTGAGTGCTATGCTTCTGAAGGCCCCGCGACCGTGATAATTATGGTTACGTGCTTTGCTATTATTTGCTATTCAAATGAAATGGAAAATATCTATTAGAGCGTTTAACAAATTAGAAAAACTTATTATACCATAATATTAGCCCCGTAGGGCCTCTTTTCAGTATAAGAAAGGTCAGACCATAGCTTACCACGCGCTGCTCTAGTGCGCGTTGGTAGACTTCACATATCCTCGAAGGGTTATGGATGGGTGGGTTAGGATGAAACTCGAGACCTCTGCGTGGCAGACCAGCAGTCAACTAGGCTGTCGCTTCTTCTAGGTTCTTTCACTAGGATTACGGATAACTTATCTTTTAAAGCACTTAAAATAACTAAGTATTATCAAGTGCTGTCAGAATTAAACAGTCAGTTTCGTAAAAACCTTATTTTTATCCTAACTAATATTATAGTTGCGATTGTGACTTTGTATGTTTATTTGTTACGCTTTCACGCCTTAACTACTCGACTGATCATCATGAAATTTCACATACATGCAGCCAGGAGTACATAGAATGACATACGATACCCATTTTTCAGAAAAAAGTACTGCTCTCGAGAGAAGCCTCCGGCAAAAGTAGTCTAGTTAGTTATATTGGAATTGAAAATACCTTTGTGCTTAAGATAAATATTATCTAGAGTCTGATTGTCACCAAAATGACAAATAATTCGAACTCCATGGTCGACTGGTGGTCGAAAATGGACTATAATAAAATTGTAATTAAATAATGATGTTAGGATTAAGAGGTGCAGTTTTAGGTAAATTATTGGCGTCGCAGCAACATTAATTGTGACTGTTGTGCATAAGGTCTTGGGCGTGAATCCCGAGTCAGGACAAGAAACATTTATTGGCATTTTTCAAGAAATTCTTAATTATAAGTAAAAAAAGGTTCAAAGTAAGTAAAAAATGGTTTATTACTGCAAAATCTACAAAGGTGAAACATTTTAAAAGGAAAACAAATACTTATAATTGTGCCTGTGTCACCCCGAATACATATTAATACATTAATATAAATAAGTACCACCCTATGTTACTGCGTACATTTTGCAGACAGCTTCATTTCATAACCTAAGTCTCTTTTGGTTTCCTCACTAGGCAAGCCTGTATCGAGAAAACCTTGAATTAGTATGTAAGTAGTTCGAATTTAAGAAGTAAACGAGTCTACATACGTTAAGTCTCACGTTTTTCTAAGTGAAAACACCTATACTAATGTTCTAAGAGGAAAGATTTGTTTGTAATCCATAAACAATTAACTTATTGATTGAAAGGAGAACGATTGCGGGAAACAAAGTGAATGGAGCTCTACGCGCTTTTATGAACAGTCGAAATGTTGCCGAAAAGGCACGTTTGGCTGTTCATGGAGGACTATTAGTGCCCACACTTATGTATGGAAGTGAAAGTTGGGTATGGCAAAAGAAGCATGAGAGCAGAATAAATGCTGTAGAAATGAGAACGCTGAGAAATATATGTGGTGTGACTCTGAAAGATAGAATAAGGAATAGTGTGATTAGAGAGAGATGCGGCATGAAAGTTGATATAGTGACAAGAATAGAAAAGGGTATGTTAAGCTGGTTTGGGCATGTAGAAAGAATGGACGAGGAAAGACTGACTAAGAAAGTTTATAAGGCTAGTGTGAATGGAACAGTCGCAAGAGGAAGACCTAGACGAACGTTTCTTGATCAGATCGGAGGCGTTCTGGACAAAGGCCAGGTTAAGAGCACCTTGAACCGACGTGCGTGTATGAGGAATGTGATGAAAGTGAATGAAGCCAGAGAAGTGTTTCAGGATCGTAGCAAATGGAAATCCGTAGTCTCTGCCTACCCCTCTGGGAAACAGGCGTGAATCTATGTATGTATGTATGTAAACAATTAACTATTAGGTAAACCGATTTTAAAGATTCTTTCTTCATTAGCAAGCCACTTTATCCAGGAATAACATAGGCTATATAACATTACCCTACGCGTCATGGGAGCGGAGCAGTAATTTTAAACGTGGGTGAAACCTCGGGGTCTGGTAGTTTGTGATATCTATGAGACTAGATCGGAACACTAGTTTTCACAGTTTGGCCCTTTGATTCTAGTACAAGGAAATACAGTTACAATAAAATAATTATATTGCAAAGTCGACCAGTCACCATAAACAGCACATGTTCACGTTTATAACGCTTATTATTATAACTCTAGTTGAACAAAAAACTTGCTGTATAAACTGTGTCTATACAAGATGTAAGGAACTGGCAATACACAATTTTTTGTTTTAAAAAGATAACTACCACACTAAGAAAAATTCCTGTATTGTGAGGGACTTTACAAACATTCAAACAACGGACACATAGAACATACAGACTCGGTACGACCATTTTTTGGATCACGCAATTTTTTGTCCCGTGTGGGATCGAACCCACAATACTCGGTGCAGTGGCAGTCGCGAGGCGACCACTTAAACCACTACGCCATCCGTGCAGTTAATGGCGCGGGTGTAACCGTAACGGTGCGACATCGTCACGTTGTTGTGTCGTCTCATACTCGGCGCGGTGACTACTATCAAACTCATATCGAAGTCGGGTGTTATAATCGTGATGCACGGATGGTGTAATCTCGCGCCGAGAGACGTCTGCGTCGGCCGTAATAAAATATGTACATAGATTACATATATAGATTCACGCCTGTTTCCCGGAGGGGTAGGCAGAGACTACGGATTTCCATTTGCTACGATCCTGACACACTTCTCTGGCTTCATTCACTTTCATCACATTCCTCATACACGCCCGTCGGTTTAAGGTGCTCTTAACCTGGCCTTTGTCCAAAATGCCTCCGATCTGATCAAGAAACGAAAATATGTTTCGTCTGTTAAATCTCTCTACTCATATCCGAGTTGGCTGTTGTAATTTTGGCAGCACGACTGACGTATGGAGTGGTTTAAGTTGGTCGTTGGCTACTGGGCCGAGTGTTGTGGGTTCAATCCCCACACGGGACAAAAAGTTGTGTGATCCACAAATAATTGTTCGTTGTTAGAATGTTTGTAAAGTTCTCTGACACGGGCATTACTCCAAGTGCGTGGAAGTCTTAAAAAAACAGAGATGTCCTACAGTTATCATGCCAGTATCAGTTGAATATTATGGTTGTTAGAGAAGCGGCAATTGAGTTCGGGAGTAGATTTTCTAGCAGAATAGCACTGCTGACATTTCGCAGTTTCGAAAGTTATACATTGCATCGGAACTTTACATGACCCGGTACTGTAGGTGCGGTCACACGTTAACGTTACGTCGTCGTGCCGTTGTGATGTGGCCGCACCCTAAAGGACAGCTGTGTTTAGTCTCAAAGATAGATATACAACGTGTTAAACGGTCTCGCCAACCGCGGTAGTGAGTTATTTAGAGTTCGAAAATACTCTTGTACTACAGCTTTGTCCGTCCGTCCGTCCGTCTGTTATACAACTTTCAACTCGAGAACCGTAAGAGCTAGATACTCGCGGTCAACGCTATTCGACTTAGCATAGTCGATATACCCTCAAAATTACTATGACCTTTGACCTCTGGCCTCAAGGTCACGTGATACCATATTTTTGAACTCTAAAATTTACGGCTATTCACGGCCGTTTCTCACTTGTTGTTTACTTTGACAGTCGGTAATAGGTCCTAGATTAGATAAATGCCTGCATGGATGGTGTAGTAGTTTATGTAGTCGTTTCGACACTGCCACTGCGTCAAGTGCTGTGGGTTCGTACCCCACAAAAAAATTGTGTGTTCCGCATAGAGTTGTTCTGAGTCTGGATGTTTGTATCCGTTATTTGAATATTGCGAATTGTTCCTAAGGCGGCAGTTTTTTAAATTTTCACTAAACATATAAGTACGATAACACACTCAAGATGTAAGTAAGTAGTGAACTGATTACACATCTGTGGGGCACACAGCCAGACAAAAATCACCGTTTAGCACGCACTGTTTGTGCAGGTCACGGTGCTGATCTAGACACCTGTATGGTGTGCATTGGCACACGTAATAAAATAATAATATATCAGCCGTGTATTAAGCTATCCCGCTGTTAGGCATGGGCATCTACTCCGTGTCATAAGAGTTAGGCAATAGTCCTTTCCGGCTTAGTGCAAGTTGGCAGACTTCACATTTCTTTAAAATATTATGCAGAATTCTCAGACATGCAGGTTTCTTTACGATATGTCCTACACAGTTAAAGTAAGCGATAATTAACTATTTTATACTATATGCACATAACTTCAAAAAGTCAGAGTTGCGTGTTTTGAGATCGGCTTTGAAATTTGTGCGTGGCAGTCAAGCGGTCTCGACTTTAACTAGAATATCGTTGCTTGGCACAAATGCTTCCCGATATTTATTTTGCAAAGGCCAATAGTATATATGTATCTTATATGGCGGCCAGTCAGTGCAGACCGGCGACACAGTGGGATCTTTTGTGTCGACACTCTCCCAATAACGACTGCCATAGATGTTTATGGCAGCCGGGACCGACGGCTTAACGTGTTCTTCGAGGCACGGAGCAGGCGATAATTGTCAATCAATACGCACATAATTTCGAAAAGTCATATAACTTCCGATAGTCAGAGGTGCGCGACGTGGGTTCGAACCCGAGACCCTCTGCATTGCTGTCTGTTGGTCTCCCCACTGAGCTATCGCTGCTCTTAAGGCCAATAGTAAGGTGCAATGTTTTCTGACACGGATAATAATATATTCTGTACCGCGGCCAAGAACACTTGTAATTTTGTAATAGTGATCAGATATAATATCTGGAAAATTTATTAGTGTAATTAATGTTTCATTTAGAATACTTATGGCAGACTCTACTCAACTATTGATTGCGCCTGTGTTGTATAGATTTTTTTCGTATTCATCATTTCCTGCTTCTCTTGCTCGCTTTTTTCAAGTATTTTCTCTTTCTTTAGATTAGCTGAGTAAGGTCATAGCCCATGACAATTACTATCATGTTTATTTACTACCTACTTTATTGGTATAATACAAGAAAAGCTTTAGAAACAGACAGTTAATAGATGTTTCTAAATACTTGATTTTGACCACAACTCCGCTCGCGTAAATGTAGCTTATGTCAATTTTCTATCACTCTGGAAGAGATTTCCATGATGAAAGGTACCCTATTGAAATTAAACTACTTTATACAGAATTTATCGCGTTGTTTAATTAAAACTTTATGATAATTTAACAACGCGATAAAATACGTAGAAAGTATTTTAATTTCAATTATAACATTCGCGTAAACGTAAGATAATATTAAGGCACCCTGTGTCCTTTCCTGTACCCTTGACAACGTGTACGCGAAATATCATGATGATCAGTCGAGTAGTTAATACAAAGTAACAAATTCACATTTATAATATTAGTTAGGATAAAGTATACGATGGGATAAAGAATAGTTTTATAAACAGGGCTTGCCACGGCCGTCTTTTAATGTGAGAAGTGTTGGTACCACGCTAGACCAACACGAGTTGGTAAGTTTTTCGAAAACATCGAAGATGTGTGATGTCTGCAAACTGGCGAACTCTGTAAACTTTCCTAACGCTTCCTAACGCTTTCCTTCGCCAGGATAAAAAATTAAAGGGATAGGTATTTTCTATTTAACACGCACATAAAATTCGAGAAACGGGACATGGAATTCCAGGCCTCTGACGACTGTCACACAGAGGCCTCGAATTCGATGTTTCGTTCAAAGAGATAGCGGGAAGTCTCAAGCTATCAAAATCATATAAATCAAATTAAATAAAACATGGTCACAAGACAGATATAAACAGATGATTGGCATGTATTACAAGTAATACAACTCGCGTTAACAGATGCACGTGTAAGGAGTAAACGCCTTTAGCCCGCATCGTTTTGAGCCGGGCTTCTGTATGTAAGTCTCTGTGGTAACGTGTGTCGTGTTTATTATATTAGGCACAAGGAGATTTACCAACTAAAGCTCTCATGAAATTCCAATTATAGTTATTTTACAGTTTACAAGGGCATGAGCGGTGTATAATCTTGGGGCGGCTATGATATTTACTAGATTGAATTGATTACCCTTTTAGATTATGTACACACTACTCTTCTCGTATACACTTGCTTCTTCTCAGTATGAAAACGGGTAGCACATTTTTTTATAAAAGTGATTGTGTGGTACGGTGCCAAACACCTTTTGACTAATACGATGTTATTGAATGATACGAGGAGATAGATTAGAGAATATGTTTATTACTGATAAAGTTTTAATGCTATGTACAAACTGATAGAAAATGCTAAATGAAATAATGATAGTGAGTTACACGCGATGCGGTTGATGACCGGTAGTGAACTGATTTTTATATAAAACTCATGAATTACGATTGCGTCGTGGCAAAAATGCTAACATAATATAATGTAATTTTGCAATAAACGGTTGCACCGCACAGAGACGTTTTAAATAAGTAAGTATGTCGAGGAGACTTAACAAATATTCTAACAACGGACACAAAGAGCACCCAGACTCGGAACAACCATTTGTGGATCACACAAATGTTTTTCCCTGGTGTGGGGATCGAACCCACAACACTCGCCGCAGCGGCAGAGGCAATCACTTAAACCATTACGCCATCCGTGCATTCAAGTTTAAGCGAAGGAGCAAAATTAATTAAATTTACAAAAATATCTGCAGTATCCTCGTTATAATTTTACTATAGTATATATAAGTAGATACTACAGTTGGTATCTATATTTAGGTAGATGCGAAAATTAAACTAAATTTATCCGGTTTTGATGCTGGTGGTTAGATGCTTGCTAATTAAAAAGTCACTCACGGGTGTCAGCCAGTCTGAGCATATAAACGATTTTAGCGTCTAGGCCGTCAGATATGTTAGTTAGTGCTATTTTAACTTTATACACCAACCTTGTCACTGAAAACCGACGGTCGAATGGAAAGACTCTTCGTACACTAATTCATATTAATCATGCTCCGTTTTGGTTATTTTCCAGTGTTTCGTGACAGCAGCAGTGGGCAGCAACATCATCGGGCATGGCTGCGTGCTCGGATACCCCGGAATCCTGCTGCCACAGTTTACTACGGAACCTGCCTTTGAACTCTCCGAAGTTGAAGCTTCATGGATAGGTCAGTCATTCAATTAGATGATGATGATTGTGAATGGCATTGACAATATAATACATTTGAGCTGAACCTCCTAAGGTCCACCAGGGGTCCCGAAGATAAAGACCGAAGTGGCCCCTTACACACCACTATCATGGTAGTTCATGTCACCAATCCGACAGACGGACTCCAATGACCAGCTCTTATTTAAAGGCAGTGATGGATCGGCCACCGCAGTGGCACCCCGTCACAGTTTGCATGTACCCCTCCGGCTAGCTGTGATGACCTTAAGTAATGCACTTGTGGGTTCAATCCCCACAAGGGTTTAGGGCTGGCAGCACAGTTTTGAGTCTGAGATCACGTCACACTCACCAAGGAAATGTGAAAAGAAGAGAAGAGAAGAAAAAGAGGCGCTCATAGCCAGTTGCACTCACTGATCGGTAAACGATTAGCGAGGTTAAGCAACGTTGGCTACGGTCAGTCTATAGATGGTTGACCGCTTAGTGGTATATCATCTGAGCGTCTTCGTGCTTCGGAGGGCACGTAAAAAGTCGGTCCCGGTTGTTGCCAAATTGACAGCAGTCGTTAAGCTATGTCAGAGGCCTACGAGCTGCTTGAACAACTCTTGACAACAGGTTGGACACTAACCACACAAAAAAAAAGAACCGCGGAAAATTTATGATATTTAGATTATTTTTAAGTGGTCAAAGTTGAAGTCTTCTGCAATATGTGCTACGATACTTTCTCAGCGATATTAACCTACTGAGTTGCAGCGGCACACCGGTCGCCAGACACAATCGGTTTTCAATTATGTCTAACATGCCAACAATTGATAGTTAAGTTGAAGAGGAGAGTAGCCTCCCTTTTTAGTCTGTACTAATTACTTAGCAAAGTGGTGAAGTCTTTATGTCAAACAAAATAAAGATACATTAAAATACTGCATATTTTACAAGGTGTAAAATCCAGGCTTTTTAGTGGTTTCAATCAATAATGTAAAAAATTACAATAGGGTCTTACCTGTATTTAAATCATAACAAAGTCACAACAGGTTAACAACTGATTATATTTTACTTTATTCGCAGCATCAATTATGGGGATCACACAGCTCCTCGGTAGCTTCATGACACCACCCATTATGGACAGATATGGTCGAAAGATTGCACACTTTGCTGTCATCCTGCCTAACTTGATCAGTTGGTTCGTCATTACATTAGCTTTTAATTTCGAGGTAAGATATTGTGATATTACTGCCTCGTGCAGCGGAGGTAAACACTACTGCTCTTAAGTTTGAATCCCGATACAAAAAGACCTAATAATCTGTTTGCGAAGGAATTCTCAGTAGTAGAATAAAGTCCAGAACTGTGCCTACTAGAGGACAATAAGCTCACTCCCTTTTCCGTGTGACCTAAAATTGATGGCGAAATGTTAGTGGGTGAAATGTAGGTGTATCTGGTCAGCCCTTCAAAAATGATAAACACAAATCATGTTATTGTTGCTTATCACAAAATTCAAGTGAAATGATTACCATTTCAACACCTGTGGCATGGAACCCTGTGTACAGAAATTCTTCTCAGAGGATCGAGAGCATTCAACGCGCCTTCACGAGACACTTGGCTTATATTTCCTCCGGTATATACCATAGGGTGCCATACAACATGCGATTGTCTTTCTTAGGCATGACCTCTCTCAAAAATCGTCGTACATTGATAGACTTACTGTTTCTCCATAAAATCCTAAACCACAAGATCACGTGCCCTGACTTACTATCTTCCATTAACTTAAATGTACCCCGTCGATACCCTAGACAGGCCATCACAAACCTTCATCTCGCCCACTGCTCGAACTAATCTTGGTCTTCATTATCCCCTGGTTAGAATTAGCAGAACCTACAATTGTTTAACTTGGATATATTTAACACGTCAGAAAATAAATTTAGAAATGATTTGCTGAAACTGCTCGATTATTAAGAACTGTTACTATTGTTCACTTTTATTACTTCTATTATTTTTATATAACATTTTTTATATTTTATTTAGTTTAAGTTTACTTTTAATGTTGCCTATATAATGTGAACACTGTGTACACTTTTAATAGGCAAACATATATACCCACTGTTATACCCATAGTGTAAGTGCTAATATTTGTAATATTTGTATGTCTTGCTGTAAGTGTACCTTATTATAAATAAATAATAATAATATAAAAAATATAAACAACGTTTAAAGAGAACACTGCTAGGAGTAAGCGGGAAAGCAGGTGGCTGTGTTTGGTTGCGTATCTGGCTTTGCCGAAGTTTATGAGCACCAAGTGGTACACATACATGATCTATCAATGAGTTCTCTGACATCTTTAGGAAAAAGAGATCGTTCTAAAGCAATAAGTAAACCCACTAAAGAAATTTACATATATAGTATCATAAGCATGATAACATCATTTTCTTTTTAACATTACTCTCACTCTTAGGTATTATTTTACTATGTATATTCTTTATTCTTGACAGATGCTGTTTGTAGCCAGAATCCTCCAAGGTCTTTCAATCGGCATGCTATCCCCGCTGCGGTCAGTCCTCATCGGCGAGTACACCAGCCCCAAGAACCGTGGTGCCTTCCTCACAACAGTTTCCTTAACTCAATCATTTGGCATATTTTTTGTGCACTTAATTGGGTCTTTATTAAGTTGGCAAACTACGGCTTTGATTTGTGTGGTCTTTCCATTTGTCAGCCTCGTCATGACTATATACTCTCCTGAATCTCCAAGCTGGCTAGTTACTAAAGGAAATCACGAAGAATGCAGAAAGGTTTTCCAATGGCTCAGAGGTGATGGTGAAAATGAGGAGCTTGAAGAAATGATACACGCTCGAATACTCTTCGAAAGGGCAAAAATCACAGAGAAATTTGAACGTAAAACTAATCGGTTCCAAGATATGCTGGCTACTATCCAGAAACCAGAGTTTTACAAGCCAGTAATCCTCATGATGCATGCTCATGTACTGGTGAATTTTTCTGGAGGAACTACTATGTCAGTGTATTCAACAGTTATTATAGCAGCAGTGATGGGTCCTAAAGCGAATGCTTACTTTTGGATGATTTTTCTGGATGCTCAGAGATTTGTTTTTAACACAGTGGCAGTATTTGCCATAAACAGAATCAAGAGACGAACAATGATGTTTCTTACTGGGGCATTATCAGTCGCTTCTCAATTTGCTCTTGCTGGTTATTTATATTTCAAACAGCAAGGCAGTCTGCCATATGATGCAATGTGGATACCGATTATACTGATTAATTTGAAGATCTTGGCTGTAGCAGTAGGGATGCTGCCATTACCCAATGTTATAGGAGGTGAAGTATTTCCTTTGGAATATCGAAGCATTGGTGGAACTATCAGTTTAGCATCATTTTCGGGAACCTTCTTCTTAGTTCTCAAAACCTTCCTTGGTTTAGCAGATAGCATTGGAATGGCTGGAGTATATTTGGTGTACGGTGGTGTTATAGCATATTGTATGGCTGTGATATGGCTGCTGCTGCCGGAGACAAAAGGCAGGACACTGCAGCAGATTGAAGATGCATTCAGAGGTAAACCGCTAGCTCCTGAAGAGATTGAGGCCAGAAAGTCTTTGCAAGAGAGTCCCGTCGAAGCTTATAAGAGAAAAATGTCTGCACGAAGCGCGAACTCAATCCATATCTAATAGTTTAAATTACAGGTATATTTAAATTAATTATGTTGTCATAAATGTTGGTTGTTTTTATTAACTAGTTGCATTTTGTTTCAAAGTTATTTAGGTATCATTACTTGTAGTTTGATCTCAACAAATATATTCTGGTGAAAACAACTTAATAAATCTATTTGCTTCTTTTTGGCATCCAGCCATATAGTCGATTCATTCATCGTCATGAACATCTTGTTTAAAATCAGAAATATCTTGTAATGTATATAAAGTCTTGGTTATGAAGAGTTATGATTTTGACTATGCATAGTACGTCTAGCTAGCAATAGACAATGATCACAGGACAGATACGTAAGAAGTAGCTTTTTTTGTTATTCTAAAATTTTCTGCGTTCCCCTATAAGCCAAAAATGCAAATTTTACAGTTGAGAGGCCCTACTCGCAAACGATTATTATAATGGAAACTAAATACAAGGACAGTCCCCAAGAAGTGGAAAAGCGCCATCTAGTCACATTTATAATGCGAAGCATAGTTTGAATAGATTTACTAAAAAGTAAACAATTTACCGATATATATTTTCGTAGGCTCAGATCCTTGCTGAACTTTAGCAAGTGACTAAATGTTACTTATGGAAATTCACAAAATACTTTTGACGTTTATTCGTGCTACTTTCTGACTTCAATGTAGAAATAAGTTCCTGCGTGTTACTTTATGACCTCAACGTACAAATACTACTACTATAATGTTAATATAGATAGTTTACGTTCATACCAAATTTCATCAAAATCAGTTTAGTATTTGTTAATCTAAGTCGAATCTTTGAGTAACAAATACCCAAATATTTCAAATAGCTAGTAGCATAAGATAAAGCAAGCAATCAAAAATGTGGCTGCTTAGCTTGAGGTCTCGAGTTTGGTGTCCCATCGGGTACTATGTTATTGGGTTTTAGTCTCAGTAGTAACTAGTTCCGAGTCTGGAGCTGTGCCCGGAAAACGGCAATAAGCTCGCCTTTTACGCTAGATTTAAAACCATCGCTGGCGAATCCTGGCACAGTCGCCATGTGATAATGTGGAAAGCTAGGTCTTTGAATCCAACACGTCTTACTCGTAGAAAGCCATTTATTTAATTGTTAAAACTTATTAACATAAAATTATAATATGCTGAATTGCTTAGAAGTTATAAGTTAGCAACTGATGCAATATACACGTGACTCACGTTTTAAATTACGTATGAACTTACTCACGTTTTAAATTATATTACACGTGACTCACGTATTACCAAAGTAACTGCTTATCATATTACATTACATTTGTGTGTGTTTTCTGCCTACCTCTTCAAGAATATAGGCGTGAGAATATTTATGTATATGGATAAGATAAAATAAGGCCATTTAGAAAGTAACTTAATAAATATATTTTAACACGATTTTATTAATTTGGTATGTATGTATCCATGAATGTATGTAACGGAATCTTTGAACGTGATTTTCACCCCTTTCAAACCGACGGATTGATTTGAAACTTTGCACACTTATCGAGGACCGATGACAATACAATAACTTAGGAAAAAATTATAGTATAAAAAAACTAAAAAACCCGATAGAAAAGTAGAAAGAAATTTATTTAATAATTTTAATGTAAAAAGGGGGCTGCTTTCTAAGATTTTTGATAAATTGACCCGACGCTTTTTTACATTAAAATTATTAAATTATTTTCTACTTTTTAAAGCGTTTTTTTTTAGTTTTTTAACTATTATTTATTTGTATAAAGTATTGTTGACAGCGCATTTAAGCGAATATTGATAGTTAGATATTATTCGTTGTATATATACTTGTTGATCTTCAATAAATCTGTAATTGTTCTTGTAATGTGTATTATTAACGCTTTAACACATATCTTACAGACTGCATAGTAACATAGTGGTTAAGAAATTGCGTCGCCTCTACCTTTGCGGCGAGGTTTTAATCCCCAAACGGAGCAAAAAGAAATTGTTATCGACAAATTGTTGCTCCGATTCTGAGTGTACTTTGTGAGTTCTCTAAGTCGCTGCAACACAGGAATTTTATCCTAGTACAGTAAGTACAGTAGTAGAGATGTCTTTCCTGGTTGTTTATCCGACTTGTGTATTAAATAATTTGTGTATAAAACGTCAAGGAGGAAACCTGCATATCTAAGAGTTGTCGGAGATATGGGAAGTCTGATAACCCGCATTGGGCCAGCGTCGTGGACTATGGCCTAACCTTTCTTATACTGAGAAGAGTTTCGTGGCCAGCAGTGGGACAGACATATAATATATATAATAAAACAGAGACTTATCTCAGTATTTTGGATTAAACAAATTTGAACTCTATTGCAAAGATTTAACACAAATATAATATTAGAATTTAACATATACAATTAGAGTTCAAATTGCCTTGCTTTCAAACTTCGAGTTAAGTCACTGTTTTATTAAGAGTGCGAATTATGTATATAGGTCTTATATCTTTACTATTATTATAAAGCTGAAGAGTTTGTTTGTTTGAACGCGCTAATCTCAGGAACTACTAGTCAGAATTGAAAAATTATTTTAGTGTTGGATAGCTCATTTATCGAGAAAGGCTATAGGCTATATAAAATCACGTTACGACTCACGGGTGCGGCGTGGTAATCATAATCGCGGGTGAAACCGCGGGCACATCTAGTTATTATATAGTTGTGGGTCCAACAGTTTTGATAGCGGCTATATTGTTTGTCTTCCGCCACAAGCCTGTCTTTACTTGGCTTGGCTGGTGTTATAACTGAAAACATACGATAGATAAATATCGCGTGGAAGTCTAATTTCTTACAAGGCCATTTAATTTATCGCCTCTTCACCTGCATTTTAAGGTTGGCACTTGTCCCATTTGTATTCTATATATTAATAGCACAAGAAAGTGCCGTACAAGCATAAAATACCTAGGCCCTGTTCACCTGCATGGTGCAATGTCTTGCAATGAAGCCTAATTTTATAAAATTTTTGGTTAACTGCATGTATATAATATACAAATGTCTGGCGCTCATAGCTAGTTGCACTCACTGATCGGTAAACGATTAGCGAAGTTAAGCAACGTTGGGTGCGGTCTGTCTATAGATGGGTGACCGCTTAGTGGTATTTCATCTGAGCGTCTCCGTGCTTCGGAGGGCACGTAAAAAGTCGGTCCCGGTGGTTGTCAAATTGACAGCAGTCGTTACGCCATGTCAGAGGCCTACAAGCGGCTTGAACAACTCTTGATAACAGGTTGGCCACTAACCACACGAAAAGAAGATTAAAGAAGAAGAACAAATGTCTTAATGCTGGGCATGGATTTTTTCTCAGTGTGAGACTGAAATGGGGTTTGACCATGGTTTTGCCATGGTTGGCAGACTTCACATGTTTTTGAGTACATTATGGAGAGCTCTCATATATGCCTTTATAGAATCCTTATATGAAGTACCTTGCGAAACGGAGATTATGGCTGGTGACGAAAATTTAAAAAAATTTACAGCCATTCAAACAAATGTACTGTAATCGTGCACGGTAGATATAATGATATAATATTGTAGATAAACAAATTATTTGATGTAGGCGCACACACGATCATATAGTGTGTATTAGATAACGTAATACGGTTTATACCTGCCTGTCTTTTCTTGTAAACATTTTTAAATATTTGTTCTGGGTGCCTAGTGCTAATTGTTTTTACGTTAACGCGATCGAAACGTTTACCGCGTTTGGTTCTCTGATTGGTTAAGAGCTTGGAGCGGGCCAATCGGAGCGGCGAACGTCATAAACGTGTTGATCGCGTTTATGTAATACAAACTCGCACTAGGCACTCTGTATCAACAAAAGCCTATAGAACCTTGGACTGCCACGTAGAGGTTTTGGTCGATTCCAAGGCATACACCAATAACTTTTCGAAGGCTGTAGGCTTATTAAATAGCTAATTATCGCTCAACATCGTGAGCAAAACTCTCATGTCTGAGAGTTCTCCATAATGTTGTCGAAGATTTGTGAAGTCTGCCAATGTGCACTAGGTGAGCGTGGATTATGCCCTAACTCTTCTGACACTAAGAAGAGGTCTGTGACTAGTAGTGGGAGAGATTGCTCATTGCTCAGCAAAAAAGATGCACTAGGAATAATTCATGTATCAGGGCACTTTTACAAACATTCACAAAGCAGACACAAAGAATACTCAAACTCGGAAAATAATTTGTGGACCACACAAATTTTTTGTCCCGTGTGGGGTTCGAACTTGGAATACTCGGCATAGTGGCAGTGGCGACGCGACCTACGAAACTAAAACGCTATCCGTGCAGTCAAAGGCTATAGGCCTGATATTATTATATCTATATATTAATACGCGAAGCAAAAACTTTGTACACCTTTTTACGAAAATTGCGCGGACGGAGGTGTATGAAATTTGGCACAGTTAAAGTTTAATGGAGAAGGAGGGGCGAATCCTAATCTATATACATATATAAAACTCTTCCGTTACTGAGTGACTGACAGACACCGCACAGCCGAAACCACTGAACGCAAGAAGCTGAATTTTGGCATGTATGTTCCTTGGAGAGTGTAGGGGAGCACTAAGAGAGGATTTTTGGAAATTCCACCCCGAAGGGGGTGAAAGGGGTTAAACCCGATATTCACACGGAAACGGGACTTACGCGGGTGAAACCGCGGGAAAACTATTAGTATTTATATAAAATATGCATTAGAAATAGGTACATTAAATTCCTGAAAAAAAAAACACTACACGCACACAACCGTGCATTTGACACACGTAGTCGAATCGCGTTCGTTGTATTTCGGCATTGTTCGGCTGATGTAGTACTATTCTTCGGAACTATGGTTACATATATCAATATATAATGACATATATCAGCAATATATTACAGGCAACCTTTGGGCGGATTGGAATGATATATATTATTTATATTATAATACTATATTTAGGTACGTATTTATACGGAATGAAGAAAAAAAGAAAACAACGTAGCAATCTTAGGAATATCGCCAATTAAAGAGTATAGTCGTAAATAACGATTTGTTTGAAAAATATAGGTAAATTAATCTGTAATTATTGAAATCTAAATGAAATGTGATTATAAGAGACAATAAAACCTTAACTTAAAATTTAAATCAAATATTGTCGAATTACGATCACTAGGCAACCGCTAGTTAGTAGAAATCGATATCGCATCCAGCGCTAACTGACATTAACATTTCTCTGATGTTCGTCACGTTGCTATACAGACACTTTAGGCGCTTACCGAATATATGATTATTAAGTAGAATTATAGTGTTGTTTAATAGCAGCGATAGTCTAGTGGAAAACCGTTGGACTGCCACGCAGAGGTCTCGAGCTCGATCCCAAGGCACGCATCTTTGACTTTTCGAAGTTATGTGCGTATTAAATAGTTAATTATCGCTTGCTTTAACGGTGAAGGAAAACATCGTGAGGAAACCTACATGTCTAAGAGTTCTACATAATGTTCTCGAAGATATGTGAAGTCTGGCAACCCGCACTGGGCCAGCGTGGTGGACTATAGCTTAACCCTTCTTACGCTGAGAAAAGGCTCGTGCCCAACGGTGGGACAGTTTAATACAGGGCTGATATTATTATTAGACATTATTATAGTGTTAGCATTTTCCCTGTGGCATTGCTCGCGTTAATCGAGATTTTGTTAATAAATTTATATCCCGCAGGAACAATCCTTATTTCTGAATTAAAATTATGTTCTTTTCTGTACTCCTTATAACGTGCATGCGAAACATGATGGCCGGTCGTCTAGTTAGGCGTACAAATAAACTCACATTCGCTCTTTCATTTTATACACAACAGCAAAGAGAGAGAGAGCATTCATGCGAATAAACTCGGTGTGGGTACGTAGTGGGAAGCACTTTAACAAAATTCTTACGTGGGACCAAAAGATTAAGTTGGTCGAATGTAGGTGACTACTGCTTCGGGGAAACAGGCCTGATACTATGACGATAATGATTATGACTATCGTTTCGTGAAAGTACGATGCGCATTACAGCCTGCTTTCTTTTACACATAAAAATATGGTATTCCTTTTTTGCCTATTCTAGTGTTTGATAATGGCTAAAGGTAGCAGCAAAGTCGTGGATTATGGCAGCGCAGTCCTACCTGCAGCTACGGCATCAGTCAGTCCCTAAATTTATTGTGCTATCGAGTCTTCATCACATCAAGTTTCTAATATTTGATTAAAATTATACTCGCATGTACAGTCGCCTGTAATATTGCATGAATACCTTAAGGTCCTAAATCCTGTGAACAAGCAAATTAGAATGAACACGAATGAACTAGATGGCGTTGTTTTATAAATATTGCAACGCGTACTCATTTTAGCAAATAGATGAAATTTATAAGAAACTATAAACTCAGCCGAAAAGGCCCTCGAACACAGGGATAGAATAATGTTTGCGTACGAACAGAAAAGCGAGTCATCGAAAGTATCTATAAAATAAACTACCCGCTATAAATGTATTAATTCATTTGTAATTATTTGCTTCTTTTTTTTACATTAATAACATAAAATGTGTTCTTTTTTAAAAAAAAGATTGTGAATAGAGATTTAAAAAAATATACATACATATATCAAAATTGAGTCATTCAGAAATCTTTTCTTTTTATTTTATACCACCATCACCGCCATCTAACATATATAAATAAACTACTTAACAATTCTTGTATCGATTTCCGTTAGATGGCGTCAATTACCGGCTTATACAATTTTAGTTTTGAAATGGGTGTGCATTTTTCATCTCACTGTACATAGTATGATAAGATTTTTTGATTTTGAATTTCGAGTATTCATTCATAGCAATGAAAGCTATTGATCTTGATCTCTGCTAGAGGTGCTAGTGGATAGCAAGGTCTTTAAACGTCATACTCTATAGATAACAACAGTATCCATAGAAACTGACAATTATTATCGCCAAATACGGCTTTTGAGAGGATTGACCTTACTCGCTCTATCTTATAGCCGCTAACGATAGCCTCGTAGTATACCGTAGGACTGCCACGCAGAGATCTCAAGTTCGATCGCTACACATACCTCTGACTTTTAGAAGTTATGTGCGTATTAAATAATTAATTTAGACATCGTGAGGAAAACCTACATGTCTGACAGTTCTCCATAATGTTCTCGAAGATATGTTAAGTCTGCCAATCTGTACTGGGCAAGCTTGGTGGACTATGGCCTAACCCTTCTCATACTGAGAAGAGGCCCATGCCCAGCAGTGAGACATCTTAAAACAAGGCTAATATTAAATATACCCTTGTGGTGATAACAGGTGAATACAAACACGATTGCCCATTGTTATTGGAAAGTATAAAAAAAGGAGGTGAGGTTAGAAGTTTTTATTATATTTGTGAGTTTACAGATTAATCATAGTTTACACCGTTGTTGGGTTTAGGTCTCTTGCTGGCAATACGACTGCTGTTTCTGAAAGCCATGGCACTGGATGCGAAGAACAACACCAGCAATACTGTGAAGATTTTAGTGAATTGTCTGCCAAGATCCATCTTGATTTAACTGTGGAAAAAAAAAATTATGAGTTTTGGTTTAACAGCCTTACTTATAAACAAATCTCAAATATTTAAGAAGTAACTGAGTGTTAACTAATCAGAAAAGAACCATCAAAAATATTACTGAGCGTTGAGTTTCAGTTCAATAATAGTTGAGTAACAGTGGCGGGCTATTAATCAAGTATTTGAGAGTTAATCAGTTGAGAGGTAGTTAAAAAAATAAATATTATAATGCAAACTTTTTTAAAAAATAAGGCTCGTTCTGTTTTTCCTATTTTTTTACTATTAATGAGATAAGTAACTGACTTCTATAAATAATTTTCTATTTGCTCTATAGTTCTTTCTTAATAGTCCGATGACCTGTTCCCGCATAAATATTTGCAATAAACAGTAAAAAAGTGAAGTGAAGTTTTACAGACAAATATTTCTCAATTGCAGCCAGTTATTAGTATGTATGTATCTTATGTGAGCGCCAGTCAGTGCAGACCGGCGACACTTCGACCCAGTGGGATCTTTTGTGCCGACACTCTCTCAATAACGACTGCCATAGATGTTCATGGCAGCCGGGACCGACGGCTTAACGTGCTCTCCGAGGCACGGAGCAGGCGATAATTGTCAATCAATACGCACATAATTTCGAAAAGTCATATTACTTCCGAAAGTCAGAGGTGCGCGACGTGGGTTCGAACCCGAGACCCTCTGCATTGCAGTCTGTTGGTCTCCCCACTGAGCTATCGCTGTTCAGTTATTAGTAAGTAGGCAGTGTAGCTCCAACTTATAAGATAAAGTTAAGCCAAGAGAGAGATCAGGAAAAGGGTGCTCCAGATCCCTTTATAACCGTGTTGAATTGCCTTCCTAGCAGATTATTAGAGTAAGGGTAAGAGAGTACACTTGTTTTTCCGCACAGATCAAAATTGGCTCTTATTTTTTAGAAATATCAAAGATTTAGATTGTTTTTACCTGCTATAGATCATTACGATATTTAAACACGCTATTCGGGTATTGAGATCATAAGGTAATTTCAAAGCTTATACTTAACATATAAAGCCAGTTTTATCCCTAAACCCAGAAGGAGTGTTGAAATCCAAAAATTTACAAAAAGGTTGGTATCAAATTTTAATTTATTCGTAGTTTTAATATGTCTTCATAGAATAAAAACATTTTCCGTTGAGCGCTTTCTATAGTTTAATATTAAATTTGTAAGAGCTTTGCTGACTTTTGCTGACAAGGGGGATGGGGGAGTAAATAATTGTAATAAATCTACTTACGTAATACTTGAAGGGCCCATAAAATTATGTAATAATATTGTTTTAAAATAAACAGCGCGATAAAAGCCGTATAAAGTAGTTTAATTTCACTGTAAAACATTCGCGTAAACGTAAAACAACATTACATAGCAGTAAAATAACCACAGCACATACCGATCTGTTTGTTGCACCAAAAAAATATTTGTCAAAGTGAAAGTCAAATGGCTATAATATAATTATTTTATCATTTGCACAACGTATAGCGATAACGCTAATTAGCAGCAGTTAAAGTAACTGTTATGCCTTTATTCTGAGTAAACCGGTTATTTACCAACTCGGTATTGGTTATTGTTATAGTAAATATTTTCAATTAGTAAAGAAAAGACAAAAAGTAAAGACTGACTAAGAAAGTTTATAAGGCTAGTGTGAATGGAACAGTCGCAAGAGGAAGACCTAGGCGAACGTTTCTTGATCAGATCGGAGGCGTTCTGGACAAAGGCCAGGTTAAGAGCACCTTGAACCGACGGGCGTGTATGAGGAATGTGATGAAAGTGAATGAAGCCAGAAAAGTGTGTCAGGATCGTAGCAAATGGAAATCCGTAGTCTCTGCCTACCCCTCTGGGAAACAGGCGTGAATCTATGTATGTATGTTTTCAATTAGTAGAAGTCGAATTCTTTTTCAACAAATAAATAATTCTGATTAACTAAGTTGTGGATTCCAAGACAGTTTAATTTTCTCCGCGACTTCACGAGTGTCAAGGCTGTCAAGATGTTTTCTATGATCACCACTGTTAAACCTGGTTATACATGTCGCACTCTTAATAAAACAGCGACTTAACTCGAAATTTGAAAGTAAGGCAATTAGAACTCTAATTGTATATGTTAAATTCTAATATTATATTTGTGTTAAATCATTGCAATAGAGTTCAAATTTGTTTAATCCAAAATACTGAGATAAGTCTTTGTTTTATTAAGAGTGCGATGTGTTCAATTAGTGAGAGTACAGTTGACACAACAGCCAAAAAGAAAAGAGAGGATAACCCAAAAACTGCTTTGATCTGTCAAGTCTTAGAACACCAGACATAACTAAAAATCTATTGTAGTCGCCACCGGTGTGCCGCTGCGACTTAAAATAAACTTAAGCTTTCTCAGTTCGGGTGGCATTGATTATTCTTTATAGCCAGTTTGTACAATTGAGTCTAAGACATAATGCTCTAGTACCATAATGTTACTAGAAGCAGTGAAAGCCTCGTGAGAGGCTGTTGGACTACCACCCAGAGATCTCGAGTTCGATCCCAAGCGCGCACCTATGACTTCGTAGTTATGTGCGTATTCAATTGTTAATTATCGCTTGCTTTAACAGTGAATGAAACCTGCATCTCTGAGAGTTCTCCAAAATGTTCTCAAAGATATGTGAAGTATGCCAACCCGCACTGAGGCAGCTTTGTGGACTATGGCCTAACCCTTCTCACACTGAGAAGAGGCCCATGCCCAGCAGTGGGACAGTCTAATACAGGGCTGATATTATATAGAACCCAAAATAAAACAAGTACTTACTGAACAAAGTAGCTGCACGTAATAGGGACGCTATGTTAACACTGAATCATATGACAATTTGTCTGCCTTATAAACCGAACTCGTAAACATTATGTTATTTTAATTACATCCGTCTCTTGTGTAATGTTATAATGTTGTTTAAGTTGCAGGAATGTTGCATATTGTTTATTATTTAAATAAACCTATTGTTGTTCTAATGTGTATATATTTATACAAGTATAATCATATCATTCGTGGTGCGAGTCCCACCTTGCATTCTGCGCGTCATTATGAAGGAGGACTTTTGGCCGAAGGGTGTGATGTCCCGTCGCTGCCGTGGACAAGTGCCACATGAACACACAACCACAGAGTGCCAGTGAAGCATTACTAACATAATTGGTAAGTAAGTTATATAAATACTAACACAAATTAAATGTATGTTTGTCTATAACGTATTTATCTATGCGTCTATGCCACGCGAAATAAAATCATCATTATTATTATTATTTAAAAAGCGAAGACGCTGTGTATTTAGAAGATATAAAAAAAAATACAATTTCATTCTCATCTCAAGTTTGCCTGGAATCTACGACAAGGCTGTCTATCAGAGGACTTGAGTATTGTTAATCTTTTTCTTTTGCAATAATTAGGATGGGCAATCCGAACGAGAATGGGGGTTTTTCAATTTTTTTATATATCTAAGGTGGCAAACGAGCATACGGCCCACCTGATGGTAAGTGGTCACCGTAGCTTATGAACGCCTGCAATACCAGAGGCATCACTTGCGCGTTGCCGACCCTTTAGGAAAAAAAGGAAGTGGGAAGGAGAAGGAGTGGGAAGGGGGAAAGAGGGTAATTAGGCCTCCGGCACCTTCACTCACCGAACGAATCACAACAGTAGGGACACTGCTATTTCACGTCGATATTCTGTGAGAGGATCGTACTTTCCCGGTCGAGCCGACGACGAATGGGCCATTCATGCTGAAATCAGCGAGGCTCTACTACTGTTTTCTTCCCTAATTCTTCTCTTCAAAATTAATAATTTTAAAACAATTTTTGTGTCTCTGCCTATCACACAAGAACCAATAAACGTATTTAAATGCGGTTTCTACAGTTTGCCTAAAAAAGAACGCGCTCAATTCATCTTTCGTAAAACTGGAGACATGGTGTATAGCGTGATCTATCTCAATAAAATTGCAGGGAAATCTTTGTTTATATGGACGAAGTCACATATAAATACTAGTGACATTATTGTCGATAAAGAGGCTTCTGCATTTTTGGTCTTTTGGTGATCACTTTTATACTTTTGAGTTGCATGATTTCATATCACACATGACCAGACTTGCCAGTCCGCTTGAAGCCATAGCAAGTGCAAACATGGCAGAAAAGTCAAGTGTTTAAAAAACTGCAATGTTTTTGACTGTAACCCGGCCAGCGGTTGTGTCGGCCACTCCAAACATAATTCTTTGGACTATCCAAATAGCTATCTAAGCATGTTTATTATTTTCCGGCCCGTACAACACATATTAGGCGAGAAGTCATCATCATCAGTCTCTTGCTCTGGTCCCAATTTATTTGGGGTCGGCGCAGTATGTCCTTCGCTTCCATACTTCTCTGTCACCCGTCATCTGATCATTTACCCCCTTTTCCTTTCATATCCATCCTCACACAGTCCATCCAGGCGAGAAGTACTAAACATTTTTTTATGAAACTTGTTACGCTAATAGCTTATACAACGGACAACGGGTTTTAATAGTATTGATAACTTGTCATTTGATTGCATCAGTTCCGTAAACTTCTGGTCGTCTGGCCAGGACTGTAACACGGCAGTTGTGCGTAGGTACAGCTTTACGTTCCTTTTGTACTTTACTATTCCATGTGAATTAATTTTATTTATGAACAAGAATACATTGTCTTATTTATTATTGTTATTGCTAAAGGTTTCTTTATTTTAATATTCTTACAAGTTTATTGTTGGCCTCAGAGTATACATTTGCGTGCATTATAGAGTTCCATGTTTAATTTCCAGAGCAGAAAGTAGTAATTAAATTATTATTAAACTATTTAGATTTAATTTATTTTTACACTTTCCCCGACGTTTCGGTTGCTTTTCAGCACGGGTCACGGGTAGACTAGGATGGTAGTTGTCTCAATGTTCCAGTGTAGTTATTTCAAAGTACCCGAACATAATTTAATCATTGGTGTTTCTATTTACGCAGTGTAAAAATAAATTAAATCTAAATAGTTTAATAATAATTTAATTAGCTTAAAAATTAGTAAAGTTTAATAGTAGTAGTAGTGCAACAATTTTCAAAATTTTGTAATAATGTGTCAAATAAACAACGCGATAAAATCCGTATATAGCAGTTTAATTTCAATGAATAATATTCGCGTAAATAGAAGACAATATTACAGAAAGTAGTACTTCAAAACCATAATTAACTTAAATTTATTTGCAATTAATTTAATTAGTAGGTACGTCGTATCCAATTACGATAACAATTTGAATGATTGGTTTTGTCTACGTTACATGTCATTGAACTGTGCCTAGACGTAGCGTTGATAAAAATTTGGTTTAATCTAATTTATTTATTTTAAGTAGGTACATAAAACAAAACAAGGTACAAGTTTGGAATATAAATACATATTAAAGTTATGTACATGTGCCTCCGTGGCGCAGCGGTAGTGAATGCGACTGCTGTGCATGAAGTCTCGGGTTCGAATCCCGGGTCGGGCCAACAAAAAGCTATTGGGTTTTTCTGTAAAGAAATCTCAATAGCAGCCCGGAGTTAGGCAGTTGGCGTTGTTAGACACTGCCGTGCCTCGGAAAGCACGTAAAGCCGTTGGTCCTGCGTCTGATCTGTCTCCGGTCGTGTCGGATTGCCGTCCCATCGGATCATGAGAGTTAGGGAACAGAGAGTGCACTTGTGTTTGCACACACACTTGTGCACTATAATATCTCCTGCGCAGATGGCCAGTCTCTGTTAAGACTGGCCGCCGTGGCCAAAATTTGGTCTGGAGGACATTATTATTATTATTATTATGTTCTAAACTAAGTTTCAACTATGTGTACACTGCATGATCATAATGGACTGTGTTGCTAACGACAAAATGACGTTATATATCTATATAAATGAAAAATATGATAACAAAATACAGATGAAACATAAAGGAAAGAAAAAATGAGAATCGTACTAATACGCAGTAAATATAATATTATACTTTAGACATAACATGTTTAACATTGTTTTTAAATTTTGCGATTCTGCTATTGAATATGTATGGCAGTGAAACTTGGGCTGCAACCCATAAAAACGTGCATACCATTCAAATTGCTGAAATGAAGATGCTGAAGTAGATGTGCGGCGTAACCGAGCTCGATAAAATTTGCAACGAGTACGTGCGAGGAAGCCTCGTTGTACGCGACAACGCCGACAAGATGCAGGAGAGTAGGCTGAGATGGTGTGTTCACGTGAAAAGGATGCTACCAGTCTACGTCGTACGAAATCTGGAACTACAGCTTGACCTTCTCGGCCAGAGACCTAGAGGTAGACCCAAGACAAGGTGGAAAGATGTAGTGCTAAAGGACAAGAGGGAATGTAATGTTACTGACGATGATGTCGAAGACAGAGCGAAGTGGAGGAGAAATATAAGGAAAGTTGACCTCATCACCATGTGGGATACATAGCTAGGAAGAGAAAGAGCTATTGAATATGTCCAAAGTGTTGTGATGTTCCTATAATAAATCATTGTACACACAGTGACTCATCAACCTAGACTATTTGGACTTTGAACTACTAGAAATTGAACGCTGCGAATCGTGCGAGAGACTACGTTATATTTTTGTTATTTTGTCTCATTCACGCTGAACGGGCCGCGGGCGTCACCGCACGCGCTACGAGTGCACCGTGATGGGTCTACACCACTATGCACTGTCCCTTTCCGACAATTCTCTATTTTGTATGTAGCGTAGTTATGCGTATATAGGATGTCTAACTTGATGTGTAGCCGTGTGTACAGATGACACATCCGTACCATCGGGTTGTTAAATAACGTGTTATTAATATGCATATTTAGAATAACGACTCGATGGCGTAGTGGTTAGTGTAACCGACTGCCACGCCTGAGGTCACGGGTTCGATTCCTGCACAAGTCAATCATTTGTGTGCATGAACATGGATGTTTTTCTTGGTCTGGGTGTTTCTATGTAAAATATGTATATATTTACAAAAAAAAAATCTGTCGCGTAAATGTAGATTAGGTAGGTACTTATTTTCTTTTCGTGTAGTTGTCTGCCGTGTCATACGGCGGGCCGAAACCTGGGCGGGGTCGCTATTGCATGTGAAAGTGTTTCGCGCGGCCCCGCCAACTATGGTTATGTCGAGGAATACCGAGGTAGGTTTAGTCGGTGTTATTACTGGGGTATCTGTATCGTGCTTTGACGCATGCCTCTCCGTCGTCCCGTGGAGAGGTATGCGTCAAAGCATTGCGCCACGTAAAAAAAGATACTCCTTTTAAAACAATATATAGCCTATGTTACTCGGTGATAATATAGCTTTCTAATGGCTAAAGAATGTTTAAAATTAGTTAAGTAGTATTTGAGTTCTTTCAATCTTAAAAAGAAAAAAGTATATACATATGTATGTTTATCCATTGTCTAGTACCCATAGTACAAGCTCTGCTTAGTTTGGGCTAGATGGTGATGTGTGTGTATGTGATAGAATATTATATATTATATTATAGTCTTATATAATTAGCTATTGCTACCATATTTCATTAACGAGTTTAAATTTTTTAATTTCACTGAATTTTCCCGCGGCTTCACTCGCTTAAATATAGATTATGTTAAATTAGTATCAGTACTTTTTTCTGGATGTAAGGTACTCTATGTCCATTTCTGTTTCCCTGACAACGTGAATGGGAAATTGCATGATGATCAGTCGAGTAGTTAAGGCGTAAAAGCGTAACAAACAAACAAACTCACATTCGCATTTATGATATTATAGTTTGGATTAGGATTAATCACCGTTTGGTCTTCAGTGACCGGACATAACGCTTTTTCTATTAGAAGCCTTACTCATAAAAATATTGCTAACTAATACTTTGATCAACGGCCTAAGGTCCCTTGTTTTAAAAAGATTATTCTGTATTGCGGGCGTTTTCCAAACTTTTACACAACGGACACAATGAACACCAAGACTTGCCAAGCCTTAACACTCGTACTAGTGGAAGTGGCGAGTGGACCATGCCACTACGCCATACGTGCTATCAAATTCAAGTAAAACGTAGAGTAATGTGTAATTGATTTACTTCTGACTAAAGCAGCGATAGCTCAGTGGGGAGACCAACAGACTGCAATGCAGACGGTCTCGGGTTCGAACCCACGTCGCGCATCTCTGACTTTCGGAAGTTATATGACTTTTCGAAATTATGTGCGTATTGATTGACAATTATTGCCTGCTCCGTGCCTCGGAGAGCACGTTAAGCCGTCGGTCCCAGCTGCCATGAACGTTTATGGCAGTCGTTATTGGGAGAGTGTCGACACAAAAGATCCCATTAGGTCGAAGTGTCACTGGTCTTCACTGACTGGCCCCCATAAGATACAGATAAGATACAGATACTTCTGACTAGCTGCTAGTTAATACTTAGCTACCTCTTAAATATTTGAGAGTAGTATCTGTAGACCAGATAAGCTGTTACATAATAAATTGTTAAAATTCCGTTATTTCCTCAGCGGCTCGCACAACAAACACAGCAAAAAATTAATCAATAGGAAATTTTAGTTTGTAAATGTCGTGCGTTTCTTAATACATTATGTCCGCATAACATAATTGCTTGTAATACTTACGAAACTCAATTGTATGAGGATAATAAGTAAAAAGAGGTAGAATATTACATAAGGCCTCGCGTTGCGGTGCCAATGCGGCGAGAGTTGTGAATTCGATCCCCACAAAGAACAAAAATTGGTGTGATCCATAAATTGTGCCGAGTCTTGTCGTTCTTCGTATCCGTTGTTTTGAATGTTTGTAAGGTCCTCCGCGATACAGAAATAATTCATAGAGTAGGAGTAGTCTCTTTTTAATTAAAAAGTTAGTTAAGTATTATAGTAAAATCCCCGTAATAGAGTTTAGTTTATAGTCTACTTAACTTACTAAAGTTTGCCCCGTTGCCGCGCGCTATACGACTTATTAATTGCCAATGATGTTGATATTTATGACTGTAGCCTGATAAAATTCAAAGTTGTTGAGAAATGCTTAAGTATTTAACGTGTAAAATTTGTAAAATTATTTTTATTGTGTTAGTTATATTATATTATGTATTAGCTTATTATATCTTTTGAGGATAGCCTGTAAAGGTATTATAAATGTATTGTAATTAATTAAATAAATAAATAAATAATACTTCCAGGAGGATTGTATGTTTGTGTTTGTGTTACGTTCGTATTAAAAATCACTTGTGAATTGCAAGTAAGCTTCATTAATTAAAATGTATCTATAACAATGTAATTAGTAATTAGCACTGTGTATGCAATTAGATTATATATCGGTCAATACAATTAATTCGTAATTTACAATGGTACAAAGTACCATAGCCGCCAGACCTACATCATTTAAACATAGCTGTTTTTTTTTAGTTTATCTGTAACTAGCTGTTTCACCCACTTTTATCATTACTGCTCTGATCTTATGACTCGAGACGCGTTGTTGTATAGTCTGTAAACTTTCTCAAAAATTGGGCTACCAAAGAATTTTTAAATACGACAAACAGTTCTAAAAATTTGCGCTTTATAACAAATACCAACAAACTCTTCAGCGTTATTATAATTTATTAGTATATTAGTACTAATATTAGTTAACTTGGAAGTGGGTTATATTTCCTTGGATCTCTTATCGACTTTCGAATTGATCTTTCCACTTTAAAATCAAGCATCAAAACAATATATAAAATAATAGGGCTAATTGTTATAACGTTGGCAAGTTTTAACATAAGCTATGTTAAAACTTACCAACGTTATAACGTTGCTCATGTTCAAACTTTTGCAAATATTGCAAAAATCACATTTTATTAAATAATTTGACCCGCGTAATCGTTGTATGTACACGATAATTTTTCTCACAGTTAATACGCCTGTTATTTATCTACGGTTGACATTGGATCTATATGGTTAATGTGATGTGTCCTATATCTCAGGGGTCTTTTGACCCACAGGACCCATATTCAAACTCGACCGAGGTATGACCCCAAGGTGTCTGCACACCAAGTTCCGGTGCTATGCCTGTCACTACCAAACTGTCACTAACAGACAGACACACAGACCCACATAGTGTTTTCATTAACCTCTTTATCGTTAATAATATAGTTCTTGATAACTGATTTTTTTACTCTATTCAATCTACAACAAAAGATAAATTACTAATTAAATTATTAAGGGAATACGATTGCTCCGGGCCAACGCGTGCTTCTTTTTTATATAAAACTCATGCATCTGCAGTGCTCTTATAACAGGTATGGTATATAGTCACCACAATTTCTATAAGAATGAGCAGCAATTTACGTTGATACTTCTCGAAATATCATGTTTGCCTTGTGAAGGAGTGTTTGTTTTTATTGGCGCTGACAAGGGCCGTTTGTTGTGGTTCTGTGAGGAACCAGTTGGATGTACCATCGTGGTGAAAGGATTAGTTAGCTAGACTGCGTTACCGAGTACTAACTATCCAGGGTGCGCTGGACTATTAGAATCGCAATACGATTTATACTACAGTCGCTCAGGGAGGCTCCTTTCATGCTCAGGGGTGTCTATTACTAACTGATATTCTCGGTTACGAAAATTAAATCAGACACAAATCTACCAGGCTCCAAATTTAGACAAGTTCAAATATGACTGTCTCATACTTGATGGATTTCAACGACGGTACACCACACCCTCAAAATCATATCTTTAAAGTAATTAACTGCCATAATATGAAAGAGAATTAACTAAAGAATTTATGATGATGATAATGATCTTAAAAACAACATGAGTGTTAAATTTACTGCGCGGCTGGCGTAGTGGTTTAAGCAGTCGCCTCGCCGCTGCCACTGTGCTGAGTGCTGTGGGTTCGAATCCCACACGGGACAAAAAATTGTGTGATCCACATATGGTTGTTTCGAGTTTGGGTGTCCTTTGTGTCCGATTTTTGAATGTTTGTAAAGTCCGCTGCGATACAGGAATTATTCCTATTGCGGGAGTTGTCCTTATACAAAAGAAAAGAACAAAAAACGAAAGAAAATTCAATACGTTTGAAACTTACCTGGGCAAAAGATTAAGAGTGTGTAACTATTGATTACGCCTCCCTTCCGTCCATGGATACACTATTAGGAGTGACGATAAAGTTCTGTTCGCAATTTCAGAGTTATATTGAGCAATTATAGGAGGAATTAATATTATTACAAGCAGAATAAATATCATAATTATACTAAATATACCAGTAGATACAAATATAGTGGTATAATAAATATACTATATACCAGATAAAAAGTATATTGGCATAGATATTGAAATAAAATGGACAAAAAATAAACTGTACCAAACACTACTCTTTTAAAACTAAGATCCAATGAAATAACATTGTCTGTTTTATAGAATTTTTATCAATTATAAATGAATAAACAATACTATGACAATTGGTTGCTAGGATAACAGGCGAAGGTCAATAGCAACAATGAACCGATGGCTCTTTCGAATATGGCACTTTAGAAAACGACAGAGTATTTCTTAAACCTTGTTTATTATGTAATTAGATCTTTTGTTTGACAACGAATGCTGAATCCAATGAGCCTCATCGCGGTTTATAAAACTGTTCTGGATTTGTTGTCAATTTAAATTTTGTTCGAAAGTGAGACAATTAGAGACCCCGCAAACTGCAGACTTTGGATCGGCCGATAGTTTGGTCGAGTTTAGGTGTTAAGCGCGCACACTGGTCCGACTAAACAGTCGGGTCTATGATGAGTGCGCATACTAGGCAACAATCGGCCGACAGCTCTCGGAGGATGTGCTATTTAGTTTGAAATCAGCTTTTGACGAGAGTGGTCGCATAATGAAAGTTACACAATTCTCCATAAGTGTTATTATTGCTTTTATACAACGGAGGAGGAGGATCAAGAAGATAAATCGAAAGTATTGGGTGCATCCTATCTACAGTGACAGATTATTGCAAGGAAAATTTTACACGATGCATTCCAAATTACTAGATTATTCGAAACAAAACAGCGCCATCATGAAAAATAGATATGATCGGTCCGATGCCAAAGCTCGGAACAAACTGAATTATCAGCCGAGTCTCGCTGACTAAACATTTGGGTGTTATTTGCGCGCGTGGAAGAGCGCCGTACTGATTATCAGTCGGCTGATAGTTTGCCAACGGTTTAATTTGAAAGCAATTGTGTAGCCCATCAAAATATTTTATTGGCCGATACCGAATCGATACAATGTGCGCACTCCCATACATCTTCATACTGATTAAGAAACCAACCAAACTATCGGCCGATCGAAAGTCTGCAGTTTGCGGGGCCTCTTAGTGGCCAGGTTTATTCTTACATCTATATTGATAATTTTATCTTAACCATCTGAATTTTTCATGTCATTGAGAAGTGAAAGAGCCTTGCTGTGCGGATGAGCGATGAGAAGAACGAGTCGTCAAGCTTAAATAATGGTAATCGTTGGTGTATTAGTAGATATACTGGTACTGTGTTTCGTTCAGTAAATAACAATTACAGATGTGTATGTAGGTACTTTTTCCAATTTTTAGATCATCTATTTTTTTTTGTGATCCCCTCCGTTTTGCGGGGGACGAATGCTGGCTATTATCAGTAGGCGATATGCTTGTTTCTTACCTTGGTATAATAATAATATGTTTTCAGTAGTGCTATGGAAGATTGCATAATTATAAACATAAATATGCATGCTCCTCATACCTAAGTCACAAATTATAAGGAGCATATAATTTATAAATATTATCGTCCTATGAAATATATGTAAGTCTTTGTGTACACTTATCATTGTGATAACACACCTTTGTTAATTTTATAATTAATAGTCAGCATCACATATTATGTTATAATTAAAGGAGTAATTAACACACACCAATCTTTTACATCATTTAAAATAATAACAAAGATTAATATATTAAATAATTTTAAATCATGAAGTAAGATTTAATTAATATTTATTTAAACGGTATTTTCTGAAGGAAATCTTGTGATGGCTTTATTTTGCCAAGGTTGACAATATAGTATCTACCTAATAATACAAGAGATCAGGAAAAATAAAATATTAATACTATTTCTCACTTTTATCATATTATTATCTATAGTTATAGTTTAAAGGTAGAGTTAAGAAGCGAGGTATAAAACTATACTGTCTATATTTTACCTATAATTACATTTTTGTACATTTCACTAAAGCTAATCAATATTTACATTCTGTTGATAGTTATACGTAAGTATTTTATACAAGAATATGGGACCCAAATTTGAGCCTTGTGATACGCCTGGCTACAAGAATATAATTTCGATAAAAAACTAATCTATAAGTTTAGCATCATAATTAATATAACAAAACTGATTATTACTAATATTTCTAAAACTGTACAATTATTAATTATACCATACATTTACACTTAAATATAAATAGTAGTAAAATATTTAATAAATTCGTTGTTATTATTCGATCTAAAGCTATTTATAAATCAATGTCACGATAACACAATACTATGTTTTTACCTAACTTTAAATATTTGAAAAACATAACCGCAGTAAATATTGCCCAGACTGCAAGTAACAAAATCCATTTTGCCAAATATTTCGGTTCGTCAATTTCAAACTACAGGGCTACTGCATCTCCTATCTCGGCTATGCAATTTCCATGATGTCAAAGATTGAGTAGACTTCAATTCGTCAACTGTCAATGGTCTTCCTCTAAACTCATCTTCAATATCTTGCAACGTCCTATCTTTGGTTTCAGGTAGGAAGAAGTAAGCTACAACTAAACAATATCCTACAATAGCTGCATAAATACAATACGCACCATGAATACCTAAAGTACCAAAGAAAAATGGTACTGTTTTTACCACTATAAAAAGATTTGAAGACAAGAATAATACACTAAGTCCCCCAGCTAAACTTCTGTATTCTAGAGGGAAGACTTCACCAGCGATGATGAAAGGTAATGGTACCGTTCCAGTAGCGATAGTAAACATATGAATATGAATTAGTGCTATTCCAATAAATGGATGATCAAAAGGCAACATCCCTTGACCTTTACAGTACGTATACGCTGCAGTAGACAAGAAAGCAAAGATATTAATAAAAACAGTTGAGAACAACATTGTTCTTCTATTGATTTTCTTGATAACTAAAACAGCCATGGCATTTGAAAAGATTCTCTGAGCATCTAGTGTGATAACAAGCAAAGGTATATTAACGTCGGTGCCTATAACATGAGTGAAAATATCCATAGTATAAGCAGCTAAAATATTCGCCCCAGCCCATTGTCCTAAGGTGTAAATATGCATCATAATAAAAATAGGCTTGTAGAATTCCTTTTTCCTTATAGTAAGACTGAAATAAGCGATGTTGCTTTTGATTCTTTTGCCGAATGACTGGGATATGTTAGCTTCGGTCTTAGATTCTCTTACAATGATGCTAGCTTCAATCATTTTCTGTAATTCCTCCTCTTCCTCTGGATTTCTTAGCCAACGGAAGACTTTCTTGCAGTCGTCGTATCTTCCTTGATCTGCCAGCCAACTGGGTGATTCAGGGGAATATATGACTATTAGTAAGTCGATAAAAGCAATGAAAGCGCAGACGAGAGCCGTGACCTGCCAGCTTAAGTAGGATCCCATGGTATGCACTATAAGGACTCCAGTAGCTATGCATAAAGATATCAGTGTCAAAAATGCTCCACGATTGTTAGGGCTTGTATATTCTCCAATCAGAACAGGTCCCAGAGAAGCACTCATTCCCATCGAGATGCCTTGGAGAAACCTAGCCACGAGGAGGACGGGAACGCTTTTGGCAATGATGACAGTAAACCAGCCGACGATTAACGGTGTGATGCTCACAATGTTGGCAGTTTTTCTACCATAGTTCGCCATTATAGGGGGCACGATGAAATTGCCGGCAACCAGAGCGAACCCCAGGATCGCGGCTGAAAGAAAGAGAAAGTACACGTTAATATTATAATCAGAAAATATTCTCAAACTTGATAAATGTGTGTAATAAAAATATTTAATATGATTATAAAAATACCTAATAATATCACCTCTTGAGGTATAGACTTGAGCATTCACGTGTAATAAGCTTTCTAGCGAATGTTACACAAAATAAACGGTAGCGCTTAAGCGAGTATAAAAAAAGGACAGTAAATTTGTTTCGGGCTTTTGTCGAGCCAAACCATTCTGTCATTACATAATATTGTCTTCTGTTTACGCGAATATTATTCATTGAAATTAAACTACTATATACGGATTTTATATTTATTATATACGGATTTTATGTACTATATACGGATTTTAAATTAAATTAAATCTAAATAGTTTTAATAATAATTTAATTAGCTTAAAAATTAGTAAAGTTTAATATTAGTAGTAATGTAACAATTTTCAAAATTATGTAATAATGTGTCAAATAAACAACGCGATAAAATCCGTATATAGTAGTTTAATTTCAATGAATAATATCCGCGTAAACAGAAGACAATATTATGTAAATAAAGTGATGTTGAAAATATATCCAACACTCCTTTTGGTTTAAAGTGCCTATTCAAAAAGTAATGGCAACCAATTGCTTGTAAGTTAATATAGCCAACGCAAATAACGTCGGTACTACCTTAAGCCTTTATACTTATATCGTATCCAGAAGCAGCTAGCAGCTCGCAATAAAAATTCACTTCTCAAATAAGTTACGTTTACGTAGACAGTGATGTATAAAATAAACAACAGACTGCTCTTTTATGCACATGACTTAAATATGTAAATAAATTACAATCAAAATATTTAAGTTATTTATAGAGCACCGATAGCTTAGTAAGAGACCGTTAGACTGTCATGCAAAGGTCTCAAGTTTGATCCCAAGGCAGGCACCTAACTTCTTGAAGCTACATATAAGCGTGTTAAAACTGCGCCGAGCGTAAGACAGATAATGAGAGAGCTCGTACGGCGCATATTCAAATCGGCACGCGGCCGCCATAGTAAAATTGTATGGAGGATTTGAAGTGCTTTTTTGATAAATATGTATCTCAGTATCTGGTTTCAGAGTTTTTGAAGTTCATATATTCGTTATTATCATCACAAATTTAGTCTTGAAGATTCTAAGTCCTTGGCTTTTATAGAGTTGTATTTTCAAGTAAAGTAAGGTCGTGCAAATGAAACTTTGATCACGGCGGATAATCTTAACGGAGAATAGCTTTCTGCGTAGGAAATATTAATACACTAGTGAGTGCGCAAATACAAGTGCACTCTTTATTCGCTTGATCTCATAATCCGATTGGATGGCGATCCGATACGACCGGAGAGAGATCAGGGTTGTACGTGCTTTGCGATACACGGAAGTGTTCAACACCTGCAAGTCCCTAGTCCAGCTAAACTGCTATTGAGAATATATTGACAGAAAAACCAATAACTTTTAGCTGGTTCTACTCGAGATTCGAACCCGAGACCTACCACTCGAATTCACTATCACTGCACCACTGAGGCAGTCCATTGTATTTGTAATAAGCATACCAGTGTATATCTTATCCAACAGAAAACAATTATGTCAGTAAAATAGCTTACCAATCCAAGATCCTGAAGAGTCATCTATGGGGATGATGGAATCTGGCCTCCGCAATTGTGGTAGCAAGATGGCGGCGAAACCCATCACCAGCCCGTGAGCTGCCATGTTTAGACATACTCCCACCGACACGAAACACTGGAATTGAGATATTAAATTCTTTAAATTATGTAAATATATATACATATGTATACGTCACGTTCAACGGAAAAAGGGACAGGGTAAAAAAATCTTTTAATAATAATTTAACTAGCTTAAAAATGAGTAAAGTTTAATAGTAGTAGTAGTGTAACAATTTTCAAAATTATGTAATAAAGTGTCAAATAAACAACGCGATAAAATCCGTATATAGTAGTTTAATTTCAATGAATAATATTCGCGTAAACAGAAGACAATATTAAACAAGAATATATATTAAATTAGACAAGAATTTAGATTATATCTTAGGAAACGAACGGAAACCCACGGGAACAGATATTGGGATAAAAAGTACTCACCTTTTATCCCAATATCTGTTCCCGTAGGATTCACGTAAACAGAGCCGCGAGCATAAATTTGTATTATATCATCTACTAGGTGACTTCCTTCACTTTACCCCTGACAACGAGTAAGCGAAATTTCACGATGATCGGTCGAGTAGTTAAGGCGTGAAAGCGTAACAAACAAACAAACTTGTAATCGCATTTATAAATTTAGTTAGGCTGTGCAAGTTTGTGAAGATACTTTTTACTCAATTATATGTATGTGAACTGTTAAGCGGATTTGAATCAAACTTAGTACACAGCTAGACCATGTCCTAAATTAACCCTAAGCAGACCTACCAACCCTAGCAGCGATAACCTAGTGAGAAACCGTTGGACTGCCACACAGAGGTCTCGGGTTCGAACACAAGGCGTGCATCTCTGACTTTTCGAAGTTATATGCGTATTAAATAATTCATTATTGCTTTCTTTAACGGCGAAGGAAAACCTCGTGAGGAAGCCTGCATGTCTGAGAGCTCTCCATAATATTCTCGAAGATACATATGTGAAGTCTGCCAACCCGCACTAGGCCAGCGTGGTGGACTATGGCCTAATCCTTTTCACACTGAGAAGAGGCCCGTGCCCAGCAGTGGGACAGTTTAATACAGGGCTCATATTGTTATGATATTATATACGTTTTATCCGATTTGCGATCCCGTAGGATACACGGGCGAAGCAACAGACAGAAGCTAAACTAAGTAATCGTTTCGGTAGATATCGGATTGAAAGATAGCAAAACCAGTTCGTAGCTATTATAATCTTTATGAGGTAACCGTGAAAACTGGAGGAGATAAGAAAATATTTTGCAATGATTATATAGATTATAATCCACGATAATATGTATATTTATCTAAACAAGCGGTCGCCAAGTGGTCGAAATTCGACAATAATTTATTTAAATTTTAAGCTTGATCGTTATTATATACATATACCGCGAAATTACAATAGATTCTTAAGGTAGGTAACCATAGTTACGAAGAATTGTACGACCGAACCATGCCGAAGTACAACGAACGCGATTCGACTGCGTCTGTCGAATGCATGGTTGTGTGCGAGTAGTGTTTTTCATTAATTTAATGTAGTTCTAATGCATATTTTATAAAAATATTAGGATTCGCCACTTCTTCTCCATATAAACTTTAACTGTGCCAAATTTCATACTCCTCCGTCCGCGCAATTTTCGTAAAAAGGGGTACAAAGTTTTTGCTTCACGTATTAATAATTATATAGATTATGTTCTTATTATATAATGATACTATTATCATGATATAGTACTGTATACTGCATAATATACCTATACTTATAAATTCTATCAGGTATTACATTTGACTATCCTGGTGGCGTAATTATTAGTGAATGCGAATGCATTATTATAATAATTGAGGACTCTGGTACGATGCCCAGTTCAGAAAAAATATTATGTACTCGGAAGTAGTACGGAGTCTGTGGCTTTGCCCGGTAAACGGCAATAAGTTCGCTCTTATAAGTGGGATCATGAAGCGAAATGTTTGTATGTAATACGTAACTTATGTAAGCATTCCTTGATAGTAAATCTATCATACATAGGTATATACATACATCCGAACTAATATTATAAATGCGAATACTGTATTCGAATTAATAATATAGATTTTGTTTGTTTCTTGTTATATATGTCGGAGACGGTCATTAGTACGGTTACGAAACGCGGCACGTTAGTGAAGATGTGGCAGCACTGTTGCGATGACGTCAACACGCAGCCTACTTCGCGTGCTACGACAGAGCCTACTTAAATGGAGGCGCCCTATATTCGAGGGGAGGGAATCTTTTCACCGTCGGCGAGTGCGGACCTCCTCGCTAGGAACTGTCAATCGTTTCGTGCAAGACATTCGTGTTAATTTATTGCGCATGTTCCCGTTGCGTAACACCAGTTTGTGTCACACTGTTACTCAATTGGAAAAATATTCCCGAAAAGTAACACTGTAATTTATTGCAACGTTTTTTTTCCCTATAGGTAACACTGTAACATAACAGAATCTTGTATTCTCGTTAAGTAACACCTCTTTGTAATAAAATCATTGATGAAATACGCCTTCAACAAAATGTAACGATTAACTAATATTGTGATTAGCCAGATAATTACGATATTAGTTATTTTGCACAACGACAATGAAATAAATTATGCAAAATAAAATATTCTTTATTAAAAGCTTTTGTCCATCCGTACGATTCCGACTCGGAAGCGGTAGGTTGTGTTAGGTTCACTTTTGTACACCCACCCAGAAATAGGAGCCCCGCGAAGCGGGGCTCCGTCCAAATCCCATTAGTTCTACCATAGAACTGAGGAATAGTGTAGAATTCGCCTAACCCATAAACAATTTTATTAAGTATGTTGATTTTGGATTAGAATGATTTTATTTAATTTTTACCTAAACAATAAAGTTCTGGAACTTTTTGGGATATTTCGTCCGGATATGTAACCCTGTTACATACAAAAATTATAGTGTAAATTATTGAGAAAAAAAAACGTTGCAATTATTGACAGTGTTACTTTTCGGGAATATTTTTCCAATTGAGTAACAGTGTGACACAAACTGGTGTTACCCAACGGGAACAAAGGATTTATTGTGAAGACAATAAAAGTGATCAGTGTGCATTTATTGTTTCACTTTGCTCGATCACCCTATTGTACGCCCGCATTATGTCTATCGATGGGGTTACTGAGGCACTCTATATCCAACATATATATAATACATGGGCGCAAATCGCCATGTATCGGCAATAATTCACAATAATTGTCAAATATTGATCTTTAAGTGTTAGCTTTTCGTTTAAATGATTATATTATTTTAGAAATGCCTGAAATATATTATTTTTTTATTATATATTATTAGACGCAGTGTTGACTGTTTGAATGTTTTGAAGATTATTGAGATTTAATTTATTGTTCAAATACTCAATTTAATGTGTAATCATTAAAAATAGAATCTGCATGATTATCCCAATTTATGTATCGAATTTAATTATTTTAAACAATAAGTATATCTTCATTTCATTTATTGAACATTTCATTTATAATACAGCGCCATCTGTTGAGGATGTTTGCAACTATATTATTAGTTTATATTAAATAAACGTAATTCATATGTAAAATAAATCATTTGGATTTATGTAAAATTCATTAAAATAATTATTTCGAATATTAAGCTATATTTTAAGACTTATTTTGTACTAAATTCGTTAGTCTGTCATAAGAGAAGTTGTACTTGTTATAACCGTTTGAAGGCGTTGTGAGGCAGAAATAAAAAGCAGAAAGAAACTGTTATACGCTGATTTCTGTAAGATCAATGGTGCGAAAATAAACTAAGTATTGTTGACTGTGTATTTTCTTTATAATGGACTCCGAATATCCGACATCCTGGCGTGTCGCCGACATATACGTTGTGTGTGTTATGTACCCCAGCCTTTTTTTGAGAAAGTACTGTTGCTAACATAACTTAACCTACATTTATGCAAGTGAAGCTACAAAAACAGTTACTTTAAGTTTTTGTCTGTCTGCCTGCCTGTATGTTTGCGCAGCACGCAAAAACTACTTCTTGAAATGAATGTACATAGTTCTCGCAGATGTATTGACGGAAGTGTAACTTAAAATCAGAGGCGCATATTTCATAATTAAACGTTGCCTAAAAGTATTATGATAAAAAAATAAATGTATCTAATCCAAATTCCACGTATACAAATCGTGGACAATGTCTAGTTGCCGTATAAAACATCCAAGAATTGATTAATACCTATGTTACAATTGTTTATTATTGTAAGAATTATATCGTTTATCTGTGTTCTTCATCTTGATAGCTCTCAAGGCTTCATGTTAAGCTTTATCTTTGCTACTTAAAATAACACAACTGCATGGCATATATTCACGCTTGTATATCAACGAAGTTGCAAGCAGAGGTTAATTCTAATAACTTTCGCTAGCTATGATTTCGGTGGCATAGCGAGATTTAATATACTAACATACTACTACCTTTAACCTATCGTATATTTATATTTTCGTAATACCTTATGATATGTCCTTTAACAAAAACAAATCCATTCGTAGCCGATAAACAATCAGTTTTGAGTTAAGGTTAGCAAAATAAGGTTTAAAGTGGCGCGCACTTGGTGGCTCACATCCAAGCCGGTAACAAATATACGGTACAAATGTAGCGCTCGTATGCAAGCCGCTTTTAAAGGGCAGCTTAAGGTCTTTATGGTGGCACGGACTAGAGGCGACTCCATAAGGTCCTCAAGACCTTCTAGAGTCAGTAAAAAGACAAGAGAAGACGAGAAGAATTTGGGTCACGTCAGGTACAGGAGATGTTATAGTGCACAAGTCTGTGCGCAAACGTAAGTGCACTCTCTATTCCCTAACTCCCATAATACAACACGACCGAAAAGAGATAAGCCACAGTAGGTATCCACGCTTTCTGAGGCACAATGTGTAACAATGCCATGTTTCTAACGCCGGGCTGTAATTGAGAATGTTTTAACAGAAAAACACATTAAATTCTGTTGACTCAACTCAGGATTCGAAGCCAATACCTCATGCACAGTAGTTGCATTCACTACCGCTAAGCGACTGAAGTCGTCGAATCGTGTTTATTATGATAGTTGAGTATAGATTACCTATATGACTATGATGTTTAATATACCTATACATAGACCAAAACAGGCAAGTTTATAAGTCCAAGTGCATCCAGACCACTTTATCATAAACTAGCTGTGCCCGCGGTTTCACCCGCGTTTATGGTTACTGCGCCGTCACCGTGGATCGTAGTGTGATGTTATATAGCCTATAGCCTTCCTCGATAAATAGGCTATCGAACATTAAAATAACTTTTCAATTCGAACCAGTAGTTCCTGAGATTAGCGCGTTCAACCAAACAAACAATCTCTTCAGCTTTATAATATTAGCATTGATTTTGTTATTATAGAGACTACTTTTGGTTGAATGAAATTATTAGAAAGAAAGGAACACGTCACGCACCAGCAGATTGCCTACCCAAACTATTGCAGTAGAAAAAGGTTGCCAATACCGAACTCCTCTGAATAGGGACAGCCACGACGTGGGACCCGGGCGTACTCCAACTTGCAGTATTTTGCTCCAAACGCATATTTTTTGCACGTATTCACAGATGCATGTCTTGGTATTGAACTGAGTAGCATGGCAGTCCAATGGCTGCCCACTAGGATATCGCTGCTATGTATTTAAGCAGTACTCGATGGTGTAGTGGTTGGTGTAACCGACTGCCACGCCAGAGGTCGCGGGTTCGATTCCCGCACAAGTCAAACATTTGTGTGCAAGAACATGGATGTTTATCTTGACAATAAAACAATTATATAAGTATGTATGTTTAACCATTGTCTAGTACCCATAGTACAAGCTCTGCTTAGTTTGGGCTAGATGGTGTTGTGGTGTATGTAATAGAATATTATATTATATTATTATTTATTATTATAAGCCTTTCTATTTCCGTCGTATAGTAATAAGCCCTCGATAAATTCTTCAATGAAATATGCACTTGGCAAATAAAGATTAACATCGCTAGCCTACTGACACTATCTTCATACCGATATAAAAATCAGCTATCGTCGATAAACACAGAATCTACAGCTGTTTATCGATGTTTGACAGGCCTGATAAATAGTTACGTTTATCTAAAACGTGTGATATTATCTATGTATAACAGGCACGGTGTCTTAATCTGATAAATAGTCTTGTTATCCTTGAAGAAAATATACCTACATAATATATGTATGTATGTGTTAAAACGCGAAGAGAAAACTTTGTACCCATTTTAAACTGATTACGCACATGGATAAGAGAGAATTTCTTTTCGTAAAGACAACTGCCGCATTGGGACTTATTTATATATTATATTATAATTATATTATATTAGACTAGATCCCACGACACAGGGTATCCTAGTGTAGGGACTAGGGAATATATAAATTGATTGTGCCCTTTTTGAGACAATCTTCTCTCTTAGCCTTTATTATTCCCAAGTCACTTGGGGTCGGCTTTTCTGGTCTAACCGGCTTTGACTGGATATCAGTTTTTACACGGAGCGGCTGCCACCTGACCTCCGCAACCCGAAGGCTAACGATACCCTAAGGCTAGACCAGTGTCAGAATATTAGAGGGTACTGACTTTCCCAATAACGACTGCCATAGATGTTCATGGCAGCCGGGACCGACGGCTTAACGTGCTCTGCGAGGCACGGAGCAGGCGATAATTGTCAATCAATACGCACATAATTTCGAAAAGTCATATAACTCCCGAAAGTCAGAGGTGCGCGACGTGGGTTCCGAGACCCTCTGCATTGCAGTCTGTTGGTCTCCCCGCTGAGCTATCGCTGCTCCTGCCCTTTTTAAAACAATACATTATTATTATTATTATTTATGTGTCGTGTTGATAGTACCTATTATCACCGAGTAACACATTACTCGGTGATAATAGGTATCTACAGTATCCTAATGGTGTTTTTTTTAATCGTTTGTGTAGTTTTTAACTTAAATCCTTACATACAAACAAAAATAAAATCATTCCTCTGCATAATATTAGTATAGATATAGAAAAATCCGTTATTCCATTATTCGGCGGTCGATAACGACATCCCCTTCTTTATAAGCCTGATTAACACAACAGAACGTAGTCTTTTTTATTGTGGTTTTTTAGCTATAAGGAATAGCGTTGTTTGAATGTTTGTAAAGTTCCACGCGACACAGGATTTATTGCTACTGCGGGATTTGTTTTAATTAAACAAAGAAATACAAAGAAACTAAGAAAGCACTGTAAATATCGAATCTGGTTTTTCAATTCCGGAAAAATACTATTGTATAAAATCAATACAATCAATGCTATACTACAATGAATAGATATATTATGATAAAACAGTCAAAATTTATATCAAAATCACGGTTAATACATTAATTTCTGATAAGACACTTATCATCAAACAACAGCCATTTGTAATAAATAGGAAAATTTCAATATAATTTTGTAGCACGTTCAATGGCGGCGCTTCGATTCGGTACATACAAAAAATATCTGTAATTTATTAAGAGATAACGCGATATCAAACTGAGTGATACGTAATTACGTATAGTACAATCATTTGGTCCGAAATACAGAGGTCACCTGGAAAGTTTTCCGAGAGTTTAAAAAATTGGTAATATTATAGATTTCAATGTGTTCTTTCCAAATATGAACTTTGCCATCTCGTATCTTCGCCGCTCGTGCCGCCATATTGGAAAAATGGCGCCTAATAACAGTTTTTCGACAATATCTCCTTTTCAACTCAATTAACGATAAAAACATGTTATACAAAATTAAACTAGAGAAAATTCTTACGATTTATGGACAGACTTTTTTGTAAAATCAACAGTTTTGTCGTACGAGTGCCGCAAAGTGTAGTCAAACATGCGTTTAGGCTAAAAAAAACTTATTTCCACGCTACGTTGAGGTAGAGTTATTGGTGCGTTTTTTTATCGTCTATAACAATGTATGCTGCTGTTTTTACAATACGCCGACATTCTTCTGTCTTATCGTTACTTTTTAATTGTACCAGCTATCCGTCAAAAGCTTAAACCATGTATTTTGGAAGCAAACCACAGGCCTTATTGGCAGTTAAAATATCATCACCATATTTTTTGAGGAACTGTGATTTCACCCGCGTTTATGATTTTTTATTATTAATATTTATATTTGATTCACCCCCGTGGGCTGTGGCGTGATGTTATATATGTAGCCTTCCTCGATAAATAAGCTATCCAACACTAAAATATTTTTTTATTCGGTGCAGTAGTTCCTGAGATTAGCGCGTTCAACCAAACAAACAAACTCTTCAACTTTATAATATTAGTATAGATTTTAAAGTTTGTGATGTTCTTTGGATGTTTGTCACTCAATCACATCACACCGTCAAATGGGTTTGATGAAATTTGGTACAAAGATATATGTCTTGGATTACGTATACCCATTACGACATAGGATACGTTTGGCCACGGTACGCATTCCCGTGAAATATACGTGGGCGAAGTCACGTGAAACTACTGATATTATAAATATAAAAGACTGTATGGCGTTGTGGTTCAAGTGGTCGCCTCGCCGTTGCCACTTTGCGAAGTGTGGGTATGTAGGTTTAAATCCCACATGGAAAAATATTTGAATGATCCATAAATGGTTGTTCCGGGTCTGGATGTTGTTTGTGGGCGTTGTTCGAATGATTGTAAAGTATCCCGCGACACAGGAATTATTCCTTGGATGGTAGTTGTCTTTTTTTAAGATAAGATAAGATAAAAGTAAGTTTTTAATTTTTTTAATCCCGCTTAAACCGCCGGACGGATTTTGATGAAACTTAGCACACAAAGCGTAACCTGGATTGATACTGTTAATCCTCGTAATATGGTTTCTGTAGCGGGCAAACCTTATAAATGAACAAAGTATTATATACCTTAATTATTAATTATTATTATTCTTAATTACGTATACATTTGACATTTAATATAATGTTGTGTTTAAATGTTATTATATAAATATTTTGATTATTATTTAAATTTTAATGTATTTTATTAAAAACCAATTTTCTACGTAATTTTTAATTTTCTAATCCATTGTTTCATAATTTATTTGTTTCATTGACTTTCACAGTATTGTAAGTTTTATATAGTTTTCTATTAATTTTCTATTAATTGATGTATATATACTTGTAATTATTATAATTGACATTGTTGTACTTTCGTTATAATATATTATTATGTTCTTTAGATTGCATGCTGTGATCTCCTGTTATTGAGGAGACACATGTCCTATTTTAGTGTGCCCGTGCCTTGTAATAAATGTGTATTTCTTGTTGGAAATTCAAAATAAAATAAATAAATAAAGTAAATGTTTACATACTGCACGGGTAAATCTATTCTTATCTATATATGTATGTATGTATGTATCTTATGTGGAGGCCAGTCAGTGCAGACCGGCGACACTTCGACCCAGTGGGATATTTGTGTCGACACTCTCCCAATAACGACTGCCATAGATGTTCATGGCAGCCGGGACCGACGGCTTAACGTGCTCTCCGAGGCACGGAGCAGGCGATAATTGTCAATCAATACGCACATAATTTCGAAAAGTCATATAACTTCCGAAAGTCAGAGGTGCGCGACGTGGGTTCGAACCCGAGACCGAATCTACATATATATATACTTCTATACTAATATTATAAATAGGAAAGATTTGATTTTTGTTTGTTTGTTTTATAGATTGATAGAAGTCAAATACTAAATAACCGATTTTAAAAATTATTTAGCCATAGGAAAGCTATATTACCACCGAGTAACATAGGTTATGTCGGATGAGGCCAGGAATTTTTTATAAAAGTTTTATTATAAATACATACTATAGTGTATAATGTATAGGGATAAAACGTGACTATAATGGGGCGATATAGTCATAATGTGACTAAGCATATAAAGAATAAAAATACATTGGTTATATTTTGTTAAAAAAGAAGTACCTAACCGAATCTACTTTTAAGCGACCGAAACCGAGGGAAAAAAGAAAGAAAGAAATAAGCTAGTCATTGATATAAGTTGATATATTTTATTTTATGCGAACAGATCTTACTGTATGTTATGTCGTACTATATTAGCAAGATCAACAGAATTCCGCAAACAGTTGACATAGCGGAATAAGCTTCGGTGGACAATTATGTTGCTTTATCATATAATATTACACATATTTTATTAAATATGCTGAGTCTAATATGAGTAAGCAACAACACATATGCTGGGATGAAAATACTAATAAACTTTTAACTTTTGTTCTACTTCTTTTCATAATTTGGTAATTGTTTTTTTTACGTATATACAAATAGAGAGAGACGTGGCATGAAAGCGGACATAGTGGCAAGAATAGAAAAGGGTATGTTAAGCTGGTTGGGGCATGTAGAAATAAAAGATCACTTAAACCTTCTCCCGAACCGCAGAGCCGGGCGCCAGTGGGCGCGAGAAGACCTCCAGCCGCCTTGAGGTTTGACCTAGGGGTGGTGGGCTTCGTGGGCTTGCCCAACATCTGATCAGCACCAAATCCGGCGTGCGTGTTCCCACGCGCGCCTGTGTCGTGTCCGTCTCCCCTCTAGGGAGGGAGGCAGTAGGGATTTTAAAAGCAGTGGTGACTTTAAAAGCAGTGTTGACCATAGGGTAGGTCTTGTCGTGTAGTGGCCTGCCGTTTCATACGGCGGGCTGAAACCTCGGCGGGATCGCGACCACATGTGCAAGTGATTGGCGCGACCGATGGACGAGGAAAGACTGACTAAGAAAGTTTATAAGGCTAGTGTGAATGGAACAGTCGCAAGAAGCAGACGTAGGCGAACGTTTCTTGATCAGACCGGAGACGTTCTGGACAAAGGGCAGGTTAAGAGCACTTTAAACCGGCGAGCGTGTATGAGGAATATGATGAAAGTGAATGAAGCCAGAGAAGTGTGTCAGGATCCTAGCAAATGGAAATCCGTAGTCTCTACCTACACCTCTGGAAAACAGCCGTAAATCTATGTATATATGTAAATACAAATATTGAAATTAGTTGCTCTAATTGCACGACTAAGACTAAATACACACGGTCGTAAACAAAAGCAGCAGTACATCTAAAGAACATACCGCAGGGGAAAAAACATTATGTGAGAAACGGAGTACATGCAATTTTTTTATTGTTAATTTATGGTTTTTGTAATTAGTATTGAGTTTTATAAAAAGTGCTAGGACAAAGGTTGTTAGGTACGATATCAAGAAGACTCGAATAGTGGTATTTTTCATATAATTCTGTAGGTATATTTACCTACATGTTATTCTGAATATTTAATTATTATAACTAGTGGTCGTTTAGTGGTCGAAATCGTACAAATATATTAGTAATAAAAGTTTCTGAAGATGTTTGGATGCATGTTACTCAATGACGTCTACACCTTTAACGGATTTGCTTCAAACTTGGGCCACACATAAATATCATTCTCATTTTACTTTAAAAGACAACTCCTTAAGTAGGAATAATTCCTGAGACAACGTTTAAAACATTCAAACAATGAACACGAAGAACGAACCAGAACTCGGAACAATTGTTAAGAATCACACAATTTTTTGTCACGTTTGGGGATCGAACCGACTACTTACACCACTACGCCAACAGTCGTGTAGATTTTTGGATGCTTGTTACTGCGTCACGGCTATAATATGTTCAACGTCCTTATAGCCAATATACTAGATTAACACCTGGAAAACTAAATTCGATTTATCCCAGTGCATGTTCCAGTAGACATCTTGCGAACGAAGTCATGGACAAAGGACAGTAATAAAAAATTATGCAAGCGTAATGGCAGGGTGCAGGAATATTATTAGCTCCACATAATATACTAGTTGGAGAGCGATATCTATTGGCACTTATGATAAACTTGAAAGTTTTGTTTGTTATACACCACAAGCTAGGCTTATCATGGTAATGACTTGTACATAGGAAATGTAAGCATCGAGTATGGATGGGTTTCAATACAAAAATTAATTGTTCTAACTGACAGTTAATTCCGTCATTCTTTTTATAGAATATTAGCTGCGTCCCGTTGTTTCACCCACGTATGTCCATTGGGAATATGGACATAAAAGTAGCCTATGTGTTAATCCAGGTCTGCAGCTATCTATATACCAAGTTTCATCGCAATCGGTTCAGTAGTTTTTTGTGGAAGAGTAACAAATATCCATCCATCCTCATAAAATTATAATATTATTATTATATTATACATTTATAATATTAGTAGGACTAGACTTTGTCTATAATTTCTTCATAAATTTAGGTTATGTCAATTTTCTATTCTTCGGGAACAGTACCCATTTCTGGAAAAAAGGTACTCTATGTTCTTTTCTATATCCCTGACAACGTGTATGCAAAATTTAATGATTTTGTATCTTGTATCTTATGTGGAGGTTAGTCAGTGCAGACCGGCGACACTTCGACCCAGTGGGATCTTTTGTGTCGATGCTCTCCCAATATCGACTGCCACAGATGTTCATGGCAGCTGGGACCGACGGCTTAACGTGCTCTCCGAGGCACGGAGCAGGCGATAATTGTCAATAAATACGCACATAATTTCGAAAAGTCATATAACTTCCGAAAGTCAGAGGTGCGCGACGTGGGTTCGAACCCGAGACCCTCTGCATTGCAGTCTGTTGGTCTGCCCACTGAGCTATCGCTGCTCTTTTAATGATAATAAAATTTAATGATAATCGATGAAGTAGTTAAGGCGCGATAACGTAACAGACAAACAAACACACATTCGCATTTGAAATATTAGTTAGGCTGTCTCAAAAACTAATTGTCCGTTAGTAAAACTATTCGTTTTTGGATACTGAAACTGGCCATAATTAAACTTTCATTAGGGTACTGATAGACTTGAGCACTCACTTGTAACAGATCATCGAGCTTTCGCCGTTTTTAAATTGTCGAACAGAACCAAGCATAGAGCCAAACATCGATTCGAACATTTTCACGATCACGAACGCTCTAGTAAATGCGCGTTAAAAAAATATTCATCACCAAGGTTTATTTATTTGTTTACATCAAATAGAACGACTTGCGCCAATTACTCTATTTAATAGTATAAAATAAATTTAAAATTTAGCATTCACACATTCTGCTCACAGTACCTCATACATTCTAATAATAATAATACTTTCCATTCATCTGCAAAAATATCAACTACTGGGTTAAAGTCCAAGAGAGCATTAAGCTGCTTTAGTGACCGAGGTATGGGTGAGTTACAGCGTGCCCCAGTACGGCAGGCTGTAACCGCCAGCAATCGGTGCTTTCTACCACGACAATAGTTGTTAGGCACAAACAATCTGCAACATTTGTCGTGAAGAATCGGTGCCTCAATCATACCCTTTAAAATTTTGCAGATTCCAACCATCTGATGGTATGATCGCCTCGTCTCTAATGAGTTAAAACCTAAGCGACCCAGCAAAAATTTTGTAGGATACAAATAGGGGTAGAAACCATACAAGATATAGGGACGGTGATAGAACAATGACAGAATAGCTAGGCTCGGCAAAAAGCTCGAAGCAAATTTATTGTCCTTTCGCTAGAAGGCTCGCTAAAAGGCTCTCGTTTATTTTTCTGTAATGTAACATTCGCTGGAATGTTCATTACAAGTGAGTGAGTGAGTGTTCATGTCAAGTCTATCAGCACCCGTATATTTTCATAGTGGGCGGTGATGCCGACCTCGGTTTCTGGCAATAATAATAATATTCTATCACATACACACAACACCATCGAGGCCGCCGTTTTTCTATAATGTAACATTCGCTGTAATGCTCATTACCTTTTAAATAATCTCAGAGTTGTTCTTTAATGATAATCGGGATTTTATAAAAAATTACAGGTGCCATAACAATAATGTTCTTTTAAAAACATGCTGTTTTAAACACTCCTGTGTATAGTAAATTACGGTATTGTGATCTCATAGATACATTTCTTAGACGAGTTTCGTTTAGCGTAGCAAAAAGATGTGGGTTGGTTTTTTACAAACAATGCTACATACCTCCAAAATGTATAGGTATGGAAAGGTTAATAATTTTTTACTCTTAAATATAGGTTCACAGCTGTCTGTAATTCTTAAATTAAAGATTGCTCTTATGCAGCGCTTTTGAGCTTTGAAAATGCTTTCTCTTTCGCTAAAGTTGCCCCAGAAAATAATTCCAAATTTTAAATTTGAATCTACGAGGCCGTGATAAGCTTACTTACACTGTTTTTATATTAACTTTTTTCGTTAATCTGTAAAGAACGTAAGCAGATGCACTTAGTTTCTTGCATATTTCTTCTGCTAGGGCCTTCCATGTTGATTGGGAGCCTATTAGAATACCTAAAAACCTAGTCACGGCTACTGTTTCTACTCTCTGACTTTTGTAGTTCATATTTAATTCCTTAGAATGAATCCTTTGATAAAATTGCATAATTTTAGTTGTTTCCAATATTTATAAATCATAAATCATAAATCATTTATTCATTCAATTCATTTTGGGTATCACATGATTACAAAAAGGTTAAGAGTTATAAGAAGATTATTGTTGTTCAACCAGTTTATTATGGTTGTAATTGAGATATTTATATTATTTTCATAATTATCTTTATTACTGCATTTAATTAGAGCTGTAGAGTCATCAGCAAATAATACCATTAGATCGTGATGGATTTGAGATGGAAGGTCATTTATATACATTAAAAATAAGAAAGACCCAAGGACCCTTCCCTGAGGGACGCCGAATTTAATTACTCTAAAGCAGAGGTTCCCAAACTCTTTTTCTCATTGACCATTTTCAAAGTTTTGCAGGTTCCGGTGGACCCCCTTCAGCTACATTTCTACACTATTCCTTGGCATTCGTATTTATATTTGATCAAATCTCTACGGGCTGACTTCTTCTCTTCTTCTTTTTTATTCATTTTTTATTCTCGGATCTGAATCGCCGCTCAGCTTCTTAAAATATTATCTGCCTACATTGATAAATGACTAGAAATCTCTGTTATCTGTTTGCGACCGATCAAATACGATTTTATTAGATTTAAAACATTGCCACGAATACCGCAAGTATTTAGTTTCTTCAGTAGCATATCATATAGTGATTGACATAATCGACCGTTTTCGACATATCTGTATAAATAGCACGTACGGGAGTCTTAGTATCTACATTTACGGACCCAATATTATTAACAAAAGGTTCCATTTCATGTATTTTTATGTTATTTAAATTGTGTTGATCTCACCGTTCTGTAAGGCTATAAAACTTTTATGTAAATGTCATTACCATTTAAGTGGAAGAGCCGCTCGAATGGTAAGTAATGATATTCGCACTTAGTAAGAACGAGCTGGCTTCCTTGAGGAAGTACAGTCAGAAACATACATAGATGTCGAATTCGTGTATCATTCAAAGTGACCGTTTTCTCATGTTTCACACCAGTAATAGTGAAAGATGGTTAATTTAATTATAGATATTAAAATAGATTCTCGAGGGAACAGAAATAATTTCTTGACGCAATAAGATACAGTTACCCGGGCCTGAGGATTGACACATTTACACTCATTAATGCAAGAAAACTACCCGGTTAGCTTAGCCTATGATCCTTTTAATTACCACTCTAAAAACCAGCGATAGCCTAGTGGGAGACCGTCGGATAGCCACGTAGAGGTCTTGAATTCGAACCCAAGGCGCGCAACTCTGACGTTTTGAAGTAATGTGCGTATTAAATTGTTAATTATAGCTTGATTTAACGGTGAAGGAAAACATCGTGAAGAAAATCCTGCATAACCCAGGGTTCTCTACCATGTTCTCGAAAATATGTGAAGTCTGCCAACCTGCACTGGGCCAGCGCTGTGGACTATGGCCTAATCTTCTTTAACAAAAACTTTTCAAAAAGCAGACATAAAAAAGCATTGTGTTACAATGCTTTTTTATGTCTGCTTTTTGACTAATTGAAATTTTATAGTGAAAATACTCGTTATTCTCTATCATTTTTTTCCCTGTTCTACATCATAAAGTGACCCATTGTCCAAAATTTCAGCTTTTTAGATCTAACTACTGTTGCTACTGACCTGTACAGGCTGAAATCTGGCAGACACCTATAGCACAAAAATAACTGCCATCAATATACTGCATCCTAATAAGCTTAGATTTAAAAATAGCATCATTAAAATGTTCAAGAAATGGCAGTAGGTCCAAGAGACAAGTTTATTAGACAAGTTTTATTTGTTATTATATAATTTTATAAGTTTTTTTTTAATTCTAATTAATAATTCTTCTTTTCTTTTCTTTTTGTGTGGCTAGTGGCCAACCTGTTGTCAAGAGTTGTTCAAGTCGCCAGTTGTCGGCTTAACGACTGCTGTCAATTTGACAACAACCGGAACTGACTTTTTACGTGCCCTCCGAAGCACGGAGATGTCTCAGATGAAATACCACTAAGCGGTCACCCATCTATAGACTGACCGCACCCAACGTTGCTTAACCTCGCTAATCGCTTACCGATCAGTGAGTGCAACTAGCTTTACTATATATGCTTTATTCTGAATAGGTACCTGTGTGATGCAGTACGCATTTAATTAATTTTACTTAACTGGCTTATGTACCATAGCTAGATTTTATAATTTGATAAGTACTTCTTTTTCTTTTGACAATGTCATTAAGTTAACCTTCGCTATACACATTATATTATTTTCCTTTGCTTATCTTAGTTAACAGACTTAGTTACAGACTTATATTTAAGTTTGGCAAGTTATCTGTGGAAAATGTAATGGTAGTATATTTGTTAAGTTTCGCGTTTAAGACTGCGCCGAGCGTCAGACGCGGTTGGCTGAATGACAGAGCTCGAAATTCAAATCAGCGCGCGATCGCCATAGTAGTATTGTATGAAGGACTTGAAGTGCTTTTTTGATAAATATGTATCTTTATTGTCAACCAATAACTTAAATATTTGGGGCGGACAAATTGTAATATAACTATTTATGTTTCGATTAAGCTGTAAAATAGGATATATTTCTACTGTTATAATCTAAAAATTACATAACACGAGCTTACGTTTTTTCATTTTTCGTACAAGTTTACGTAATTTTGTAGGCGAGAGTATTAATTATTTTAAGTTTTTTACACGGAGTAATCGTAAACACATTCATTGTTATGATAAATGTATATTTTTTATTTGTATTAAACAAAAAGTGTTGATTTTATCATTAATTGTGACAGCCTGCTTTGGCACATTTTGCTCGGCACAGTCTTAAGTTCGCACCCCCAGTGGAATAAAGGCGTAAGAAGTTATGCTAACTTTAGAGGAGAGCAAAAGAACCGTTCGATCTGATATATTTATTAATGGAAGTACTACTAGAAACTACGACAACGTAAGATTAAGTTTATTTTATCAAAATTTAGGTATTCTTGTAAGTGTCTAGTCTTTTACGATCGAAAAATATCTAACTAATGATTTCGTGATTTAATTATACAGCCTTCAATTATGTCAAATCACAACTAAATAAATTGAGGTGATGTATCTTCTCTTGCACTATTCGAAACTGCAATAAAAAAGAAAACGTAATTGTTCTTAGGTGCGCCTTTATTGCTCTGCGTGTGCAATATATTCTTAATATATTACTGTTAAATACAAGAGGAGTATATATATATATATATACTCCTAATATACTACTGTTTGTATTCCCATATGAATAAATAAACGCTTTAATAAGTAAATGAGTGATTTCCGAATATTATCTTTATAATTATATTTATATATACAACGAATATTACACTTTTACTTTCTATAGATAATTGTAACTTTTGAAATACTAAATGGTTATGCTACAATAGTAGTTGTGTATATAATTATTATAATTGAAAAGTAACTTTCTATTTGCTACGTATTTGCGGTTAAACTCTTGTATAGAGATAGTTTGATAGATAGAGAGCGATAGACTGTTTTAATAAAAACCATAAACAAAGTTATGAGTAATATTTAGAGTTTAATATACCATAATGTATCGTGCATTCTATTCGCTAAAGCGTAACTAATGTATGGAACGAAATTCAGTAAAATAACCGGTCATTAGATTAAACATATTATTTAAATTCCTACTTAAATAAAACTCACCTGCTTTTTGAACGGTGTGATCCATCCGGATTTTTGATTTGCCATTTTATAATATAATATCACAGCACTTTATCACTGAGTATCACTGGCCCGGTAGGACGTCCAATGCGTTTGACAGCATGCCTGCGAATACCACTTGTCGTCTTTATCTAACAATTTCATACGATAACAATCAGATTTTTATTGTTGATATGTTTTTACATTAGAATGTGCTGTGTTTTTGCTTTAGAAAAACTGATATGTGCCATTGATGTATTAAAAGTAGAATAAGACATTGAAATTGAAGTACTTTGGACAGATTTAATAGCAGTTTGTTTTTAATTTTATGAACAGTCGAAATGTATCCGAAAAGGCACGTTTGGCTGTTCATAGAGGACTATTAGTGCCCACACTTATGCATGGAAGTGTAAGTTGGGTATGGCAAAAGTAGCATGAGAGCAGAATAAATACTGTAGAAATGAGAGCGCTGATAAATATATGTGGTGTGACTCTAAAAGATAGAATAAGAAATAGTGTGATTAGAGAGAGATGCGGCATGAAAGTGGATATAGTGACAAGAATAGAAAAGGGTTTGTTAAGCTGGTTTGGGCATGTAAAAAGAATCGACGAGGAAAGACTTACTAAGAAAGTTTATAAGGCTAGTGTGAATGGAACAGTCGCAAGAGGAAGACCTAGGCGAACGTTTCTCGATCAGATCGGAGGCGTTCTGGACAAAGGCCAGATTAAGAGCACCTTGAACCGACGGGCGTGTATGAGGAATGTGATGAAAGTGAATGAAGCTAGAGAAATGTGTCAGGATCGTAGCAAATGGAAATCCGTAGTCTCTGCCTACCCCTCTGGGAAACAGGCGTGAATCTATGTATGTATTTTACGACAGCATAAATAGTTTTAATAGTTCAAAAATTGTGTTTTTTAAACATCAATAAAATTCATATTAACGTAAGACAATCTAATAGCATAACAAACCTTTTCATTGTGCCTAAATATTGAAGCCTTTGGTTGATACACTTTTAAAGTATATGGATTTTAGGTTTTAAACATATATTTATCTCCTTTATATAACTTTAAAAATAAAACTACACGTTTTATTCTCAAAGTTAAATAGAAATCGCGTCACGTAATGTCAGGTTGTAAGTGTCTATAGCTTTGTGCAGAAAATGATACCTTGTGTCATCAGCTCAGATTTTTGAAGTTATCATGGTCGTAAAATAAATTTGATAGATCTAATGGACTCACATAAATGTACAAGCCCGTATAGTTTCCTATATGACACATGAGTTTGAGAGTTAATCGTGTTAAAGATTACATTATGGAAACTAGTCGTAATAATAATAATTATAATAATAATCTACCACATACACACAATACCATCTAGTCCAAACTAAGCAGAGCTTGTACTATGGGTACTAGACAATGGATAAACATACATATATACCTTTTTTTGTAAATACATACATATTATACATAGAAACAGCCAGACCAAGACAAACATCCATGTTCATGCACACAAATGTTTGACTTGTGCGGGAATCGAACCCGCGACTTCAGGCGTGGCAGTCGGTTACACTAACCACTACGCTATCGAGGTTAATATTATAATAGAAACCGTGGATCTAAAATGTTATGTTGCTTATACTTTAATTCTAGTTCAACCACATTACTTTTATTTAAGGCACTTTTAATTTAGAACGTCCATTTTATTCGACTATAGTTTTGTTTTTAATTTCAATATAAACCAGCCAATGTATTGTGTATATATTATATATATTTTTTGTGCGTACCTGAGAGGCGTAGTAGAGCAAAAAACGAAGGCATTCATGCTTCAGCTATACAAAACAAATTGAATGAATTTAGAAAGAGTGGTTTGCGTATTCTATACAGGTACCACAAAAAAAAAGATACAGATTGCCAAGACAATGTAACGTGGTAGTGGTGGTTTGGGTACAATGGTCCCAGGTCTAGTCGCGTCATTTATAAACTGAAGTCTTGGCCCACTAACTAACTGACTTGACGTATCGTAGAATCGAAACTTTTGATTTAATGATCGAAACTTTTGATTTAATTATTGCTATGTGTCGTAGTTGATCTATAGTATAGTATAGTCGGCCTCGGTGGCGTAGTGGTTAGTGTAACCGACTGCCACGCCTGAGGTCGCGGGTTCGATTCCCGCACAAGTCAAGCATTTGTGTGCATGAACATGGATGTTTGTCTTGGTCTGGGTGTTTCTATGTATAATATGTATGTATTTACAAAAAAGTATATGTGTATGTTTATCCATTGTCTAGTACCTATAGTACAAGCTCTGCTTAGTTTGGGCTAGATGGTGTTGTGTGTATGTGATAGAATATTATTATTATTATTATATTATATTATTATGATCGATCATTGTCGAGGATGTATGGCTTCAGACAAAAATGATAACTAATTTTTAAGTCCTTTTCCTAACATTCACACGCCATGACTTCATGATACTTGCGTACGCCGAATTAATGTATTGCGTAGAACTACGTATTCGAATAATATTCGAATATTTGTTAATGTTTCAAATATTTAGATTTAATTGAGGATTCGAATTATTTATATTTATCAATAATCGCCCATTGCTAGTATATAATTGCCATGTGTGTCATTAATTTGATCATATGATCAGCTTATACAAATAGTACATGTATATAATATTATATATAAGTTTTAACTTGTACAACGATTTGGTGTATACTGTAATGTTGTCCATTTGTTTATACTAATATAATAATAATATAATATAATATTCTACCACATACACACAACACCATCTAGCCCAAACTAAGCACAGCTTGTACTAAGGGTACTAGACAATAGATAAACATACATATATACTTTTTTTTTTGTAAATATATACATATTATACATAGAAACACCCAGACCAAGACAAACATCCATGTTCATGCACACAAATGTTTGACTTGTGCGGGAATCGAACCCGCGACCTCAGGCGTGGCAGTCGGTTACACTAACCACTACGCTATCGAGTCGTCATATCATAATAAAATAAATAAAATCATTTGTCTCGGTGTCACAGTAGTAGTGAATGCGATTGCTGTACACGAGGTTTTGGATTCGATTCCCGGTTTCGCAAAGAGTTATTGGGTTTTTACAGTAGCTGCACGGAGTCTAGAATTGTAGGTACGTGGGACCTAAAATCATGGTAGGCGAAAAATTGGTGTAATACACCTACTATGCTTATGTAGAATAAGCATGATTCTATCAGCTGTTAAATCCTAACTAATAATATAAATGTGAATGTGAGTTTGTTTGTTTTTTCGGTACCTACGCTGTCGTTTCTTAACGACTCTACCGATCACCATGCATACACGTTATCAGGGGGTACAGAAAAGGACATCGGTAACTTTTATCCAGAAAAGAGGTAGGTACTATTCCTAAGGGTCCCAAATTTATTGCCTGACATTAACGCGTGCAAAGCCAGAATCTAATTGATGTTATATATAGTAACAGCAGCGATAGCTCAGTGGGGAGACCAACAGACTGCAATGCAGAGGGTCTCGAAACCCACGTCGCGTACCTCTGACTTTCGGAAGTTATATGACTTTTCGAAATTATGTGCGTATTGATTGACAATTATCGCCTGCTCCGTGCCTCGGAGAGCACGTTAAGCCGTCGGTCAGTCGTTATTGGGAAAGTCAGTACCCTCTAATATCCTGACACTGGTCTAGCCTTAGGGTATCGTTAGCCTTCGGGTTGCGGAGGTCAGGTGGCAGCCGCTCCGTGTAAAAACTGATATCCAGTCAAACCCGGTTAGACTAGAAAAGCCGACCTCAAGTGACTTGGGAATAATAAAGGCTAAGGAGAAGAAGATATAGTAACAGCATAAGCAGACACTAACTTAGTCTTTTACTTATAATAATATTTTAGAAAAACCGATTCAATGTTTTTTAATTATACTTAGTCTGGCCATAAATACTGTTACAGTAAAAAAAAACATAATATTGCAATTCATAATATTGTCTTCTGTTTACGCGAATATTATTCATTGAAATTAAACTACTATATACGGATTATATCGCGTTATTTATTTGACACTTTATTACATAATTTTGAAAACTGTTACACTACTACTACTATTAAACTTTACAAATTTTTATGCTAATTTAATTATTATTAAAACTATTAAAACTATTTAGATTTAATTTAATTTTACACTTTTCCCGACGTTTCGGTTGCTTTTTAGCAGCCATGGTCACTGGGAGACTGTTGCAATTCAATTTGGAATCTGTCATTCTTATATGAATATTCATCGTATTTTCTCATTTTCGCGCCAGTAGGTGTTAAAATTTTTTTTGTGATAAATGGAGTGAAATTTAAAATGAAGTTGGGTGATAAAGGGAACCGAATTGCTGTGTTAGCATTACACAAAGTAGGTATGGAGCCAAATGCAATTTTTTAAACTCTCCATCCGCTTAGTATTAGTCAAATGTTTGTGTATCGGGCTATTGATAGGTACAATGAAACCTCCTCTGTTTGTGACAGGAAAAGATCTGGCCGTCCACGTAGTATTCGTACGAAAAAAGCGATCAAAGCAGTGAAGGAAAGAATTCGAAGAAATCCTGTTCGAAAGCAAAAGCTTTTATCTCGGGATATGAATATAGCACCTAGAACCATGTCGCGTATTTTAAAAGATGACTTAGGACTTGCAGCCTATAAGAGACGCACTGGTCATTATTTAACTGATAATTTAAAAATGCATAGGGTGGTAAAATCAAAACAACTTCATGGCAGGTAAGCGAAGGGAGAACCCAGAAAAAAAAATAAACGAGTTTATTTTTATAATTGAGCAATATTTTAACAGGCAGAATGAACGAGTTTATGCTGAAAGCTCTATAGTAGCTTTCCAATTAGTCAGCACAGTACAACATGGACATTATGCGACTTCAGTGATGGTTTGGTGGGGTGTAAGCTATCAAGGAATGACTGAGCCATATTTTTGTGAAGTAGCTGTCTGAGGTAGCTGGGTCAGACTGGATGCGGAAGGTGGAAGACCGGATGTTGTGGCGTAAAATGGGAGAGGCTTATGTCCAGCAGTGGACAGCAGTGGGCTGATTGATTGATTGATATTTATGTGAAAAAGGTGTCAAAACATCGGCACACGTGTATCGAAATACGATTCTTGAGAAGTTGGTTATACCTTTTAACAACACGATGTTCCATAATCAAGAATGGTCCTTTTAGCAAGAATAAGTACCGGGTCGTAAAGCTCGATCCACCCAAGCGTGGTTATAAACGAACGTTTCGGACTTCATCAGAGCTGAAGACTGTATTATGATTTATGGTCAGTTTTAGAGACTACGGTATGCTCCAAATGCCATAATAATTTGGAGTCCCTAAAACAATAAATAATATTGGGAGTGAAGAATTTTTTCCATGGAGAGTGTACGTATTTCTATTGGCTAGCGGTCGCCTAGTGGTCAAAATTCGACCAGAATTCCTAAGCTTTCTACTTTGTTTTTTGTTTTTCGTTATAACATATAAATAAGGTATAGGTAACCATAGTAACAAAGAATTGTACGACGTCAGACGAACAATGCCGAAATACTACGAATGCGATTCGACTGCGTGTGTCAAATGCATGGTTGTGGGCGTATAGTGTTTCTTCATTAATTTAATGTATTTCTAATGCATATTTTATAAAAATATTAGGATTCGCCCCTCCTTCTCTATATAAACTTTAACTGTGCCAAATATATTTTTTTTATTATTTTTTTTTTCTTTCTGATTTAATAATGTAATATAATATATCCATAATATGAGTAAGTGACTGTTTATCTTAAATAATTTAATGATTTGAATTTATAATGCCATTCTGTAGTTTTTATAATTTTTATGTAATAATTTTCAAACACTATGTAAAAATTGTTATTGAATAAATGAATATGAATATCCTTCTCCACCGGCCGCGCAATTTTCTTAAAAAAGGGGTACAAAGTTTTTGCTTCACGTAGTAATATATAGATAACTGGGCTCGACGTTTAAAGGACTGTAATAAAGCCAATGGAGATCATTCTGAATGAACTTCATATTTTTTTAATGTTTTTATATTTATGTATAAACTAACACATTACAGTAATACCTAAATCTTTTATGCAATAGACAAAGAAAAAGATTTTTCCTTGTAACAATATTTATAAGAATAGGCAGATTCCATATTAATTATGCGTTGTTTAAATGTATTATTGTCGACACACATACATATGAAATTAAATATTTCATTCAGTTGCAATATTCCTCGTGTTTATTCCGAAACAATATCTGTTCTTACAATTCCTCGAAATATAATGTATTTCATTATGTTCAAAGTATCATTTGGTTATTTTACTAGCCTTCCGCCATGCAAGTATTTGCAAGGCGTACGCTTTTTCTGAACGAGTGATGACGTAAGTGTTCACGCGAGCTCGCCATATTATTTCGGTGTGGTGTATTTACAAACATTAAACGTAGGTTCACGGCTGTATATCTTGGAAGAGATAGGTAGACGCGTATTATTGACACATTTCACTAGCTATATTGACGGGCACCTGATTTGGTTTTGTAGTAATTTTTTTCTTACTTATGGTGCATTCACCGTAGTTACTTTTTGTGTAGAAACATAATGCGACATGATAACATTCTTTAACATTTGCGACTGTTTGTTGAATTATGTTGTGTTTCTTTCGCATTCATACCGCCATATTAACACAATATGTCAAAGAGTAACATTTAGTTGCAAGCGAGTTGCACGGCACGTGTTTACTATCTTCTGCAGGCAACGGACGTGTATCTCCCACCTATAGAACAGTTACGCATCTATAACATGGCAGATGAACAAGTGATTATTGCAACAGCATGCTTTCTCATAATAAATTTATAAAAACTCATAATAATTTCATAAAAAGCAGTAGGTAATGTTAAGAAACATTCAGTAACAAATGTTGTCGTTTGTAACCATATTTTGTTGACTGTTACTTAAAACGGCAACATATATAAACTAACAAAGAATAACTTTTCTTATCGGATGTTATTCACTGATATTTGGAAAGTAACGTGGCTCCACAAAAAGTAACTGCGGTGTGGATGCATCATTAGTAAACAAATCTGGCGTACTGGTCAATAAAGACACATAAAAACCCATCTCGAGGTAGATACCGTCTTTCTTTTTTTGTCGTCTATATTTAATATTGTCTTCAGTTTACGCGAATATTATTCATTGAAATTAAACTACTATATACGGATTTTATCGCGTTGTTTATTTGACACTATATTACATAATTTTGAAAATTTGTTACACTACTATTAACTACTACTACTAAAACGCAGTAAGCTTGCACATTTTCAGGACATGTGCTGCTACTGATTATTTCCTGACAGAAAACCTAATAAGTAATAATAACACATAATAATAAATATAATACCAGGAGGGCTAGAAAACAGAGACTAATTACACCAAAAATAACAACTTATTATTATGGAGACAAAACAAAAAAGTTTATGGTACTTACCTAAAATATTTAACAACATAGATATTATGTTAAGCGAAAACCCTTAAGACTGCGCCGAGCGTAAGACAGATAATGACAGAGCTCGTGCGGCGCATATTCAAATCGGCGCGCGGTCGCCATAGTAAAATTGCATTTTTCGTGCCAATTTACGTAATTTTGTAAGCGAAAATATTTATTATTTTAAGTTTTTTACACGGAGTAATTGTAAATATATTCATTGTTATGGTTAATGTATATTTTATATTTATATTAAACAAAAAGTGTTGATTTAATTCACTTAACTGTGACCGCCTGTTTTGGCACATTTCGCTCGGCGCAGTCTGAAATAAATACTAGCAGGACGCATTGCTAAATGGAATTTGAATTAATGGTATAATGCAATAAGTCAAATGACTTAAATCATAATAATAATATTTATTGTTAGTTACCTTTTGATTTTCTTTTTTTTTTATACATATATGGTGGCAAACATGCATACGGCCCACCTGATGGTAAGTGGTCACCGTAGCCTATGGACGCCTGCAACACCAGAGGCATCACTTGCGCGATGCCGACCCTTTAGGAAAGGAAGTGGGAAGGAGAAGGAGCCGGAAATGGGAAAGAGGGTGATTGGGCCTCCGGCACTCTCACTCACCGAATGAAACACAACAGTAGGAATACTGCTATTTCACGTCGATATTCTGTGAGAGGGTAGTTCTTCCACGGTCAAGGCGGCCTATATATGCTGAAATCAGCGAGGCAATACAACTCAAAAAATTTTTTTTATTTGTATTACGTAAATTAAGTAATATAATTAAGAGCGCATCTCGCCGTTAAACAATTACGTTCAGTGGGTTTATTAATACATCTAAGTTACCATTGTAAAGGTAATAACTAATTTTTTTTTAAACATCTCGGACACCTGGAAATTGCACCTACCGGTAGTTTTATTTTATGACGTCAGGACAATTCTAAAATAAATAATTGACTTGTAATTATTGTTTGCAGTTAATAATAGATAGCAGTAATTGGTTTGGTTGGAGTTATTTCTTAATGTCTCAATGGGAAATAAATTACTTTTGATTGCATCTGGTGCCAGTCTCGGTTGGTACAGACTCGACTTGATGAAGTAAACAACGTGAGATCAGACGTTTGGCGCGAGATTTGGCACACATTATATAGGTCAACTTACTTTATTTTATTTTATTGAGCAGCGATAGCTCAGTGGGGAGACCAACAGACTGCAATGCAGAGGGTCTCGGGTTCGAACCCACGTCGCGCACCTCTGACTTTCGGAAGGTATATGACTTTTCGTAATTATGTGCGTATTGATTGACAATTATCGCCTGCTCCGTGCCTCGGAGAGCACGTTAAGCCGTCGGTCCCGGCTGTCATGAACATCTATGGCAGTCGTTATTGGGAGAGTGTCGACACAAAAGATCCCACTGGGTCGAAGTGACGCCGGTCTGCACTGACTGGCCCCCGCATAAGATACACACATACTTTATTTTGTTGAAATTTTCGCAATAGCTATACTATAAGTTGTTATCGAAGATAGTCCGTTTTGTAAATTGTATCCAATGCTTTTCGTTCAAATCTTTTTAGTCTAAGCAACTTTAGCTGCATGGCTGGCGTTATGATTTAATTTGTCGCGTTCCCATTACCACTGTGCCGTATTCTGCTCGTATGTTAGTGGTTTGACGGAAAGAAGAAAAGAAAATTAATCTATTTGACAAAAAACAACATTAGCAGGTTAAATATAGTACAAAATAAATATATTTTGCCAAATAAAACCTAGTTCAGCATACATCAGGCTAAGGAAGCCTAGCGCTGGTTTCCAATTAGGTCACTGAGGTGACTGAGCGGTTGCTAATTTTTGATATCACTTAAAAAATAATTTATATAAAAAATAGCATATCTAACGGAACAGAAGTGGGGAAAAAGTCTTAAAAAAAAAAAGTATACTTGTTACTATTGATAATTGGTTATGTAAAGTGTGTCCGAGACTTCTCATGTAAATCTTTATCGTGCCACCATCTATGTTTCAAGGTGCGTAACTGGCTAATGCCAAATATTTATATCATAGATGTGCCTTCCCTGTACTTATATCGCCAGAAAAATTGTCCACGCTGAGAAGAGTAAGCTATAAAATTACATTTTTACATCTTAGAGAACGATAGTGTACAATTTTCTATAAAAGTGAGCGTGATAATCCGATATTTCTAATGCAGGTGTCATATTGGCATTGTGTGACAACTTAACGTCCAGAAATTTAGAGATGGTAGGCCTCATCCATGATTTAAATCTATATAGGCAAGACTTTGCATTTCTGTTTATTGGTCACATTTCCATACCTCATTACTAGGACTTTTCTGATACAAACCCAATAACACTAAACCTTAAATCGTGAATAAAATCAAGATTTTGCAATCGGTCGAAAACACGTGCAATTAGAACAACGACGCAGCCAAACATAGGTCACAATCAACAAGATGATACTCATTAATCTTTATTTACCGCCCGAAACTTCTTTCAATGAGACTGGATGGCGACATATCAAGTTGCTCGCAAACTTTTGATAATAAAACTTCAATAAACATCAATTAATACCACTTAGGAAGCTATTTTTAGTCCCCTTCAATGCCCAGTCATAATGATACATAAAATAATCAGACGAATGAATAAAGATACACTTAATACCCATACATCAATTTATGGGATCAGTAATTATAATTTAAAAGGAAATACTGCCATCAAAACATTTACAAAAAATGTTTTTGACAGATCTATTGCTGTCGCGGTAGGCTCGAATGTAATATCAATGTATAAAAGAGATAACTATTGCTCGAACAGACTGTACCTCTAAAATTATCATCTCGTGTTTATCTTTTTCGTCCTTTATATGTAACCAATTCTAAAATTTTCACATACAATAACATGTAAGGAGGATACAGATTTTGGCAACGTCTGTATGATTTTATTTATTTTTTGAGTTTCGATTAATTTGTTTGCTAGTGTAGAAGTTAGCGAAGTATATATCTTTATTTATAGTTTTTCGGGATCGAATCAGAAATGAGGAGATCCACAGGAAAACTAAAGTTGCCGACATTGCTCTCCGGATAGCCAAGATGAAGTGGCAGTGGGCAGGGCACATAGCACGCAGAACCGATGGCCGTTGGGGCGGAAAGGTTCTACAGTGGCGGCCACGGACCGGAACACGCAGAAGGGGTAGGCCTCCCACAAGGTGGACCGATGACCTGGTAAGCGGTGGGAAGCGGTTGGATGCGGGTGGCCCAGGACCGGTATGTGTGGAAAATCTTGGGGGAGGCCTATATCCAGCTGTGGATGTCTTTCGGCTAAAATGATGATGATGATAGTTTTTGAAGGTTCTTAGTAGTTATGATAATCGATAATCAAATTATGTAAAAACCAGATAATAGGAACATAGCAATGATTAATATATAGATTATATATTAAGGTGTTCTGCTTCGTCTTAATGATTATACAACACTTATAAAACAACTTGCGCGTCTTCCACTGATGGCAATAAAAAAAAAAAAACTTACCCTTTTCTATTCTTGTCACTATATCCACTTTCATGCCGCATTTCTCACTAATCACACTATTCCTTATTCTATCTAAGATGGCAATAGGCCCGGGTCCTATTACGTGGGACCATGTCTGCCAACCGAGTGATGCTAGAGGCAAGGATTTACACATAGCTTTCTTCACCAGAAAGAGATAGGATGAGTGATTACTTTTAATTTTTTGCTTATTTTATGCAACGATTGCATAGTGGGAGACTGTGAAACGGCCACGTAAAGTATTTGAGTAGATCCCATGGATTCTGACTTTTCAAAATTATCGCTTAAGAACAATATCAGTAGGACATCAGCATGTCTGCGAATACTCTCTAATGTTTTCGAAGATCTGTGAAGTCTGCACTGGGCGAATGTAGTGGGCTATGATCTATCTCTTCTTAAACAGAGAAGAGGTCCTGTACCCAGCAGTCAGACAATTTATACGTAAATATATAGGACTAATAATATTAAAAATATCCGGCCTGATAAAGCTATACTGATAAGTTGATTCCTCTGCTGACAGAATAGCGCCATAAAAACAACTTAGAAAAGCTTACTCATTGCCGGAAAATGGCAGGCCAGGCTTAAGACTGCGCCGAGCGTAAGACGCGATTGGACTGAATGACAAAGCTCGAAATTCAAATCAGCGCGGCCGCCATAGTAAAATTGTATGAAGGATTTGAAGTACGTTTTTGATAAATATGTATCTTTATTGTCAACCAATAACTTAAATATTTGGGACGGACAAATTGTAATATAACTATTTATGTTTCGTTTAAGCTGTAGAATAGGATAAATTTTTACTGTTATAATCTAAAAATCACGTAACACAAGCTTACGTATTTGCATTTTGCGTGCAAATTTACGTAATTTTGTAGGCGAAAATATTAATTATTTTAAGTTTTTTACATTAAGGAATTGTAAACACATTAATTGTTATGGTAAATGTATATTTTTATATTTGTATTAAACAAAAAGTATTGATTTTATTAACTTAACTGTGACCGCCTGTTTTGACACATTTCGCTCGGCGCAGTCTTAATGACAGAGCTGTTTATTTTATTGCCTTAGTATGCAGACAAGCCATTGACCTATCTGATGATGAGAGGTGACCCTCATGAACTTGGCTGTATATCATTGACATTGGTTCTGTAATACCAAAGGTAAAATAATGCTTTTTTATTGCATTTATTTATATGCAATTAGTTTAGTGTAGTATATAAATGAGAGACGGTGATATTATGAGGCGTCTGCCAACAAATTATTTTGAAGTTTGGCAGAAATGTTAATTTCTGTGTTTTAATATGAAAATGGTTCTAATTTTCTTCATTGATTCTTATCATAGTCTATGACATTTCACAAATGAAGAAACATAATATACGGCGTGACTGGTTAAAAGAGGAATATATTGTGGTCTAAATAAATATTACTACAAAATATATACGTGTGACAAGTAACTCTGATCTAAAGTAGTCTTCTGTGTCCAAATTTGCGCTATGCGGATAATATTTGAATGCATTATGAATTGAATGTGTCAGGATCGTAGGAAATGGAAATCCATAGTCTCTGCCTACCCCTCTGGGAAACAGTTGTTGATTGATTACGTACTAGTGATATGTACCTAAGAATAAGATCGATATTAACTTTAATCCGCATCTATACATACATAGTTCACACCTGTTTTCCGGAAGGGTAGGTAGAGAATATAGATTTCCACTAGCTACGATCGTGGCATACATTCAAGAATGCTCGACGGCTTACGGTACTCTTTGGTATTTCTTTCGCTGATAAACCTGCATCGTTAGTCCAAAACTAAAAGATTTACGCATATATAACATAACTATAATAATCATTTAATTCATTAAATATAATGAGTAAGTAAATGTTGTATCTTTGTCGATATAATAAACAGTAACGTTAAAACCCACTATTTTTATAAATAATATGTACTTATTTAGCAAACTTACTTTTAAAAACCTAAAATACTAGATCCAGTTATGGTCTAAGGCACTTAAGGATTGAAACACAAACATCTACGAAAAACAAAAACCAACAGCACAATCCTTCCAACAAAAACACATCGACAGTAAACCCTTATTAAAGAAACTGTGAATATTTTGAACAAAATGCACAAACTTTTCCAAACATGTCTCGTGTTTTCACATTGTTTCACAAGAGTAGGCAACTTACTGATGACAGCGTACTTCTTAGATAAGTATTAAAGAACTTATTTATAGATTTCATGATGGCACTTTGCCATTTGCTAACATCTACTCACTGTCATATTTAGCGAACTGTATGCGGCTAACTATGAGGTCACAGACGGTGGGACGTACGAACTGCACTCTTCGTTTGGTAACTTAGCTGTTACATAGCCTTTGACTCAAACATCATGCTTAATACTCACTGCACTGATGGCGTAGTGATTTAAATGGTCGTCTGACCATTGCCACTGTGCCGATTGTTGTGGGTTCGATCCTCAAACGGGACAAAAATTTGTGTAGTCTACATTTTGTGCCGAGTCTTGGTGTTCTTTGCGTCCGATATTTGAACATAGTATCTAAAAAAAGAAAATAATGAAATAGAGGGCACGCCGCCATACTACACACAAAAGATGAGGCACAATATCAACCGCTATACTTGTTTGCCGAGGCAAGCAGATTCAAAACAGTGCGAACTTCCTGATTCCGGGGTGCTATTGAGAATTGCGTGACACAAAAATCTAATAACATCAGACCCAAAGATTGAACCCTACGCTTATGCTCAACGATCGCAGTCATATTTAATCCTACTAAGGTGGCACAAAAGCGTACAATGTTCGCTGCAATTAATCACTGTCTGTCTACAAAGTGTCCAGTCAAGCTAACCGCTGAGATGTTTTGAAAACAATCTTAATTTTAACTTGATAAAAATATATTTTCGTAAAAGTATATACAGTAACCAACTTTATTATTTTATTTTGTGCCTTCAATCGCTCCAATATAAGGTGTATAAAGGTTAATCATCCGTTACGGGAGACTCTGTAAACATTACATATACATTACTAGGAGTATTAAGCGCCCATTACTAACTCAAAGGAAAAAGAATTACAGGTTGGTTAAAAGAAAACGATCAGGAAACCATCCGACAGTGTTTCTCACCAGAATAAACATAAAGACAGCGCTTTTATCCTCATGGCGGTTTTCTGTAAGAGTATAATAATATAATAATATCAGCCCTGTATTAAACTGTCCCACTGTTGGGTACGGGCCTCTTCTCACTGTGAGAAGGGTTAGGCCATAGTCCACCACGCTGGCCTAATGCGGGTTGGCAGACTTCTCATATCTTCGAGAACATTATGGAGAACTCTTAGATATGCAGGTTTCCTCACGATGTTTTCCTTCATCGTTAAAGCAAGCGATAATTAACTATTTAATACGCATATAACTTCGAAAAGTCAGAGATGCGCGCCTTAGGATCGATCTCGAGACCTCTGCGTGGCAGTCCAACGGTTTCCCACTAGGCTATCGCTGCTGCTGTCTGTAAGAGTAGTAGTACTTTTAAGGTCACAATGGCTCATTTGTGCCATCATAATTGGCAAGATCTCCTTTGTTATAAGTTGCAACAAACTGTTTGCTTCCTATGAATGTGTTATTACTGCGTTGTATCCGCATTGTAGCATTATATTTGTTCTGTATCATTGAGGAGAACGATTTATAAACATTGAGTCGATATTTAAAGCGCTGTTTATGAAAACGATAGATACTTGCTGCATTTATGTGGCTTGGTTCTGGAAATACACTATAAATAAATTAACACTATTATTTATAAATTAAACTAGCGTTTACCCGGCTTAGCACGGCTACGTACACATGTAGATGTAGATTATTATTAGAATATTATTAGTAGATGTAAATTATGAATAATCCATGTTATTGATAACGTAGAAAGGATTTTCTCGTAATATAAATGTTTTTTTCTTAATCATTATCATGTATTAAATATAGGAGTTATGAAGTTAGACGTTATAAAAATCACAATTACATAGGTAGTTGGGTAGGTTCTTTAAAATTTACATTTACATATAAGGATACATCAGGCAATGAACTTATAACTACTTCATAAATACCTCTAGGTATATTGAAATATTTGCAATTTAATGTTGTGCAAACAATGATTGGAAACAATTATAGACAACGTTTATTTAGTGATTACGTTAAAAAAATTACAGACTAATTTTACTCAGTGATTTATAATACCATTGTAAAATAAATATGGACAGTATTATTTATGTTTGGAAAACAAGTTTTCAGGGTCATTCTAGTGCAGGTTTTTTATGAAGGAAGGAATTAGCGATTATTAAAAAAATATTTTTTTAAACTGCTCTTGCCCTATAGATCATTCCTATGTCGTGGGGAACTTACCAAATATTAAAATAACGGAAGCAATGAACACCCTTACTCGGAACATCTTTTTATGTATCACAAAAATTTGTCCCGTGTGGGGTTCGAACCTACAACACTCAGCATGATAGCAGTGGTAAGGCGACCACTTAAACCACTACGCCATTTGTGCATTCAATTTATAGTTTACTAGATGTGCCCGCGATTTCACCCGCGTTTATGATTACTGCGCCGCCCCCGTTGGTTGTAGCGTGATGTTATGTAGCCTATAACCTTCCTCAGTAAATAGGCTATCCAACACTAAAATAATTTTTCTAATCAAACTAGTAGTTCCTGAGATTAGCGCGTTCAACCAGACAAACAAACAAACTCTTCAGCTTTATAATATTAGTATAGATTGGCACAGAAGCCGAAATACAGAATCAGTACTAACTTGATGGCATACAAGCATACGGCCCACCTGATGGTATGTATGTATGTATCTTATGTGGGGGCCAGTCAGTGCAGACCGGCAACACTTCGACCCAGTGGGATCTGTTGTGTCGACACTCCCAGATAACGACTGCCACAGATGTTCATGGCAGACGGGACCGACTTACGACTTTAACGTGCTCTCCAAGGCACGGAGCAGGCGATAATTGTCAATCAATACGCACATCATTTCGAAAATTGATATAACTTCGGAAAGTCACAGGTGCGCGACGTGGGTTCGAACCCGAGACCCTCTGCATTGCAGTCTGTTGGTCTCCCCACTGAGCTATCGAGCTAGTGAGAAAGACGATTGAAAACAAAAGGTATGGTTTTCAATGATTTTGTTTTGTATCAATACAATTTTAACAGAATCTCTTGCAAAGTATTTAAAGCGCAAAGTGGAACTATTGCGCTTTATCTATATATATTTTATTTTCTATATATATTTTTCTATATTCTAGCTATATCTTTCACGTAGTCTTTTCATGTTTAAGCAATTTTTCATTTATAATTATTATTGCTGAAAACTATTTTAATTGTATACTTAGGTAACTATATTTGTTTGCAGTAGGTACACGTATAAATATTTTTGTAGACTCTTGCTTTATTAACAGTAGAATAAAAATGTAATATTATATACAGCCTGAAACACAAGTTTCTGACCTAGTTCAGGTATACAATGTAAAAACAAACTTCATAAACAAGTATTTTTGTGTCCAATATTTAAATTGTAAATGCTACAGGTGCGCGACGTGGGTTCGAACCCGAGACCCTCTGTATTGCAGTCTGTTGGTCACCCCACTGAGCTATCGCTGCTCTTAGCATATCTTTACTTTACTAATATTATAAAGAGAAAATGTTTGATTTTTTGTTTGTTTGTAAGGATTTAACTTTTGAGTTAAAAGCTACCTACTTGTTATGTCTTTAGATAACATACAGGTGCCATAAATGAAATCCCAAAGTTCGTAATTACAAATTTTATTTATTTAAGATCGTTACAGTTTGAAGGTTCTGAGGCGAGTGTCAATGACACTACACATTTGTATACTTACAATTAACAAAACTACTATCAAATACATCATACCTATGATTTGCATAAACAGTTGTTTGGAAAACATTTTGCACAGGCGCTTGAAATTGCGCCGAAACACCATTAAACCAATTTCAAAAATTATTTCACCTTTCGAAAGCGATATTATCACCGAGTAACATTTTTTTTTATGTCGTTCTCGCCGGGGTAAACGTAGATATCCCGGTAATACCGACTAAACCTACCACGGTGTTCCTCGACAACCAGGTTCGGCGGAGCCGCGCGAATCACTTTTATATGCAATCACGATACCGCCGTATGAAACTGCAGGCCACTACACAAATATACCTACCCTATATAAAAATATTTTTCCCTACTGTCTGTTTGTACACGGGCACGAGGACGAAACGACACAGAGGCGCGCGCGGAAATACGCATGCCCCATCTCGGACCTGGTGCTGATCGGGTGGCGGGGACCTGCCACGAAACCCACCACCCCCGAGTAAAACCTCAGGGTGGCTGGAGGTCATCTCGCGCCTTGCGGCGCCCGATTCTGCGGTTGGGGAGAGGGTTCAAGCGCTTCCTCTCCCGCACTGCCGCCTCCTTGATGGAATTACTTCCATATAGAAGAAAGCGGCGGCGTTACACGACCTTTCGCTCCGGACCATAGACTAAACCACGGCAGGCAGCGAGAGGGCAACCAATCCGACTGCCACGAGCAACACACAGTGCTACGATACCCAGGCGGGACAATCCGCCAAAGTGTGCAGCGTCGTGTTTACAACAACGTCGCGGCAGTCGCCGCAGTGATGACATCTGGGCCTAATACCTGGCCTATTTGACACATGAACTGGCCAAAGCAACCTGTGTCAGCCGGAAGGTGAGGGTACCATGCCTCTCCAGCCACTCCTCAAAAACGGGACTTACCGCCACGATCGTGGCGTGCTCGGCACTGAGGTGCTCAAGTCGATTTCTCCATTCTTCCACCAGGATCTGGCGGAGTTCGGACCGTGGCGCCTCTAAAGCGGGAAGACCTGGTCTTTCGTCCCGAGCTAGCGCTTCCTGGCGCCAACGATAGAGCGACGCCAGAAGCGCCGCTTCCAATGGGATGAGTACTTTTTTCTTTTTTTTGACCCAGTATAATCCTTTATTGATACCCCCTCCACCGGAAGGGTTATTATGTGAGACTCCCCGCCCCTGAAGGGGGTCGGTATACACACTAAAATCCTGGGGTGAGCAGTCCCTCCGCCGACGGAGTGGGGCGGGATGGGTTCGCGTTAGCGTTAGCGCGCTAGCGTGCGCCGGAGAGGGTCAGCGAGGAGGTTGTTCTCCCTGACCCTCTCCGCAGTCTCCTTCTGCGCCATGACAGCTTCGCAGAAGGAGACCACTGCCTGCCACGACCTCTCGCCGCCGAGCATGGCGTTGATCACGCTCGGCAGGGATAGATCTCCGCCTATTATGGCCGAAAGCGTGTGCCGCTGCAGCCCCCACGTGGCACACGCCACCAGCGTGTGCAGCGCCGTGTCTTCCGGATGGGATGAGTACTTAGCATAACCTAACCTAACCTACGTTTCACAAGCGAAGCCGTGGGCTAAAGCTAGTACTTTATAAATATATCACTGTGATAGGTGCTTAAACTTACAAACGTATTATTCTATTTTTTTTATTCTTCATGGCTTCATGGAACCTAGTTTATTATTAATTATGAATAGTAAGGATTTATAGCTCATGGTGCGAAGTTTCGACACATTCAAGTCAGGTGAAAGAATATACATACATACATAGTCTGACGCCAATGTTTTTTTTTATACAGCTAAGCTTGCAAACAAGCAGACGGCCTACCTGATGGTAAGTGGTCACCGTAGCCTATGGACGCCTGCAGCACCAAAGGCATTACGGAAGTTGGAAGGAAAAGGAGCAGGAAGGAGGAAAGAGGGAGATTGGGCCTCCGGCACTCTCACTCACCGAACAAAACACAACAGTAGTAATACTGCTATTTTACGTCGATATTCTGTGAGAGGGTAGTCCTTCTCCGGTCGAGCTGCCTCATTCATGCTGAAATCAGCGAGGCTCTACTACTCAAGAAAGTTCCCGAAGGGTAAGCAGATGTGCATTACACCTACATTTCTCCAGCTGTCTTTAGGTCATACGTGATTGGAGGCAAGCCTATTGCCGTTTATGCACAGTTTCAGACTCCATGTTGCAGACTGAAAAATTCTTAACCCAAAATACCACTAACATTTTGCCCGAACCCGGAATCGAATACAAGACCTCATGCATGCATGTCTCATTCACTACCTTATCGCCACCAAGTATTGTATTAAGAAAACATAATAAGTTAAATATATATGATGAAACTAGCTATTACATGCGACTTCGTCCGCGAGGAATTTAACATAAAAGTGTTTTCTCAGTTCGAAGAGATCTTTTCCTAATATAAAAGTAGCGTCAGTTACTCTTTATACCATCAATCATCTGTCAGTGAAAGTCCCGTCAAAATCAGTCCAGCCGCAACAAACAAACAGATAAACAGGCAGACAAAAACCAGATTTTTTTAATGCTGAAGAATTCTACGATGCCTAAACCATTTTTGTAAATATTTAGTATTATAATTATTTGTGTTTTTGTAATTATGTTATCTTTTTTAGTAAGTTTGTAAATTTTTACTTATTCGATTTATATTTATTCGATTATTTCGTTTTAAAATAATTCTGTAAATATATTGTAAATAAAGAACTTTTCAGCTGATTTTTGATATAAGTATCGTATATACTTTCATATGCATTTACTAAAAAGCTGTTATTTTGGCATTACAAACAGACATTTCAATGTTGTATATTTAATAGATTACGCCTAACAAAATTTATTAAAGGTTGCCATCAAGTTGAACCTATGACTGCGGACTGGTTCTTAGCTTGCATCTCTCGCTCCAGTAATTAAGTAGAAAACTTCGCTTCATTGAACCCTTATCTACCGGCTTAGTTATGTAAATTAACCTATTATATATGTTATATCAGCAGCGATAACCTATTGAGAAACCGTTGGACTGGCACGCAGAGGTATCAAAAGCAAGGCAAGGCACAAATCGCAAATAACTTCGAAACGTCAGAGATCAGCATCTCTGACTTTTCGAAGTTATGTGCGAATTAAATAGTTAATTATAGCTTGATTTAACAGTGAAGGAAAACATGGAGAAGAAACCTGCATGTCTGAGAGTTCTTGAAGACATGTTAAGTCTGCCAACCCACACTGGGCCATCGTGATGGCCTATGGCCTAAGCGAGACAGTTTAATACGAGGCTGATATTATATAACATACTTAGTCTGGCCATAAATACAGTTACAATTAAAAAGAAAACATAATATTACATTCGAATTTGGAATCTGTCATTCTTATATGAATATTCATTGTTTTCTCATTTTCGCGCCAATCGGTGATAAATATTTTTGTGATATGAAAATGGAGTGAGGTGATAAAGAGAACCGAATTGCTCTTCGTAGCTCTGTGGAGAGGTATGCGTCAATGCATAAAACCCCCACGTATAAAAAAGGACAAAGGATTCCTTCCATCCTAGAAAAAGTCCTGTTAACAATTTAATTCAACATTTACGCGAGCAAAGCTGCGGAAAAAATATAGTAAATCTATAAGCCTTCTTCCAAAACCAATAAATAAATAATCTAATACGTAGATAATTGATAGATATTGCACGCATGGCCCGCTATGCATCGTCAGTAGCGAGTGGAAAGTCAGTCAAGAGGTCGTTACTCTGCCATAAAAGGCTTGATGCGTGTAGCTATATCTGAGCGATAGAATGCTAGTTTCTTTTACGTAGCAACTATAGTACAAAATTCATCATCAAAAGCAACGTTAGCTACTGGATTATGCCCGCGGCTATGTACGCGTTAATCGAGATTTCGTCACAAATTTCCATACCGCAAGCGTTGTACTTTTTTCTAGATAGTAGTAGTATCCTATGACGTTATTTGTACCCCTGTCAACGTTTATGCAAAATTACATGATAGTCACTCGAGTCGTGACTGCGTCGAGCGAATTGTGCCAAAACAGGCGGTCACAGTTAAGTGAATAAAATCAACACTTTTTGTTTGATACAAATATGAAATATACATTTACCATAACAATGAATGTGTTTACAATTACTCCGTGTAAATAATTTAATATAATTAATATTTAATTTATTTAAAATAATAATTAATATAACTTACGACATAAGTAGCTAAATATCAATTAAACTTGTAAAAGTAAATTATGAATGACAATTTACTATTATAGTTTTATAGTAATTGTGATTATAATAGCTATCCTTGAACTGTTACTGTAGTAAAAATATAGGAGACGTTACCGTTATTGGATATATAATAATATCAGCCCTGTATTAAACTGTTCCACTGCTGGGCACGGACCTCTTCTCAATGTGAGAAGGGTTAGGCCATAGTCCACCACGCTGGCCCAGTGCGGGTTGGCAGACTTCACATATCTTTGAAAACATTATGGAGAACTCCCAGATATGCAGGTTTCCTCATTATGTTTTTCTTCACCGTTAAAACAAGTAATAATTAACTATTTAATACGCATATAAGTTCGAAAAGTCAGAGATGCGTGCCTTGGGATCGAACTCGAGACCTCTGCGTGGCAGGCGAACGGTTTCTCACTGGGCTATCGTTGCTATTGGGTATAGTAAAGCATAATATTATTTTATGTGCTTTATACGAATCGCATTGTTTATTTTTATAAAACACTATTATTACATAATTTTAAAAATTTAAACTACTTTTATTAAAAACACAAATGAGAAAGAAAGAGCTTAAATATTATAAAGTCTAACTGAGTTTTGCTTCTTCTTAGGTTTGTCTATCTGAATAAATGTATCCCAATCTGTTGGTACATTCCAACCATCTTTTCTGTTGAAATCAGGATGTTTTTCTATTTCAATAGCAAAAATAAATACATACAATCGGTATAAAGTTGTTTAATTTCAATGTAGCAAAGCACTTTAAAATCTCGGTTATGTTTATCGATTTATATCGCTGATCGTACCATCGCCACCGTCATGTCACAGCCTGTCTAATGCAACTTTGTCACACTTTCTTAATAACGACCTTTGCATAAACGCAATCCAACCTATTAAACCAACGCTCGTAAGCCATCGCAGTATTAAGCTACAGGTCAGCTCAGTTTATTGCAGGTCGGTTGCTTTCAGCTGTTTGTTTAAGGCGAAGGGGAAGAATGAATACGGAAACGAAGTATTTATATGCAAGTTTACTGGAAAAGACATAGCATATTTATAATCATAATCTTGTAACATATATCTTCAAGCCATGTTTGTCGGCAACAAAATTCGCTTTCTTAATATAACAGAGACCTATTTGAGTATTCTGGATCAAACAAATTGAAACTCTTTTGCAATTACTTAACTCAAATATAATATTGGATTTTATAGTCACATAATTTGAGTTCAAATTGCCTCACTGCCAAATTTCGAGTTCAGTCGCTGTTTTATTTAAACGTCCGAAATGTCGGTTGTTAGTGCAATTTGTGTTGTTATCCAAAACTATCCCGAGTAATATTATAAATGTGACTATGAGTTCGTCTGCAGCATGGGCTGAGCAGCGATAGCTCAAGTGGGGAGACCAACAGACTGCAATGCAGAGGGTCTCGAGTTCGAACCCACGTCGCACACCTCTGACTTTCGGAAGTTATATGACTTTTCGAAATTATGTGCGTATTGATTGACAATTATCGCCTGCTCCGTGCCTCGAAGAGCACGTTAAGCCGTCGGTCCCGGCTGCCATGAACATCTATGGCAGTCGTTATTGGGAGAGTGTCGACACAAAAGATCCCACTGGGTCGAAGTGTCGCCGGGCTGCACTGACTGGTCCCCACATAAGATACATTCATTCATACAAGAGTTCGTTTGAAATTTCGCATACACATTATCAGGGAACAGAAAAAGACGAAAGGTTCATCCAAAAAAAAAATCTGTTCGGATGTGAGTTTGTTTGTTCGTTGCGCTTTGACGCCTTAACTACTCGACCTTTAACTCAAAAAAAAGTACTGTTTAAAAGCTAAGCTGCGTGCAAAAGCCAGTTAAGAAGATATGTGAAGTACTACGAGTATATTTAGTATTGGAGAGACAAATTCGTTTAGTACTGAACCCAGAATATACTTTTTTATGATTCCTATCTTTCTTCTTCTTCTTTCATTTGTTTAAAAAAGTGACATACATATGTAAGGATTATAAACAAAAAACCTATCAAACAGTTAGGAACACAAAGTGGCTATGCAGTATTATACATATGTTAGATGTTGAATGGTTATTAGTTAAGTAGATATAGTGACAAGAATGGATAAGGGTATGTTAAGCTGGTTTGGGCATGTAGAAAGAATGGAGGAGGAAAGACTGACTAAGAAAGTTTATAAGGCTAGTGTGAATGGAACAGTTGCAAGAGGAAGACCTAGGTGAACGTTTCTTGATCAGATCGGAGGCGTTCTGGACAAAGGCCAGGTTAAGAGCACCTTGAACCGACGGGCGTGTATGAGGAATGTGATGAAAGTGAATGAAGCCAGAGAAGTGTGTCGGGATCGTAGCAAATGGAAATCCGTAATCTCTGCCTACCCCTCTGGGAAACAGGCGTGAATCTATGTATGTATGTATGTAATAGTTATTTTGATTTAATTTTAGATTTAGTTATGAGTTTTTTTGTTTTTTTAGCCCGGGGAATGTGCAAATCACATTCCCCATCGCCGGTTTTGGGGCAGGCGATGGGGATATGTCGGGATCCAGGCCATAAGATGGAAATTTGAGCTGAACTGACTAAAACGACCGCGGTGTTCCTCACACGTTTATGGCAGGGTCGCGCGGATCGCTCTCGCATTCAAATCGCGACCCCGTCATAGGTTTGACCCACCGATGGACGTGGCGGGTCCCACGCAAACATTACACAAGCTCACAAACGCATGTGTTATTTTACTCAATTTAATATAATTTAATATATTTATTTAATTTATTGTGATTCAATTTTATTTATTTAAATCTTAATTTAATTAATTTGGTTTAATTTAATCTTGTATATACAAAATTGAAATTGAAATTGAAGTGCTGTGCACAGCTGTAAGTAGCTAATTCACTCTGTATAATAATGTTTAACATTAAGGTATGTTATAGTATTAGTGAATAAGTTTCTTTTTAATACTACGAAGATGGCAAACAAGTATACGGCCCACCTGATGGTAAGTGGTCACCGTAGTCTATGGACGCCTGCAATACCAGAGGCATCATTTGCGCGTTGCCAACCCTTTAGGAAAGGAAGTGGGAAGGAGCGGACAGTGCGAAGTGGGAAAGAGGGTGATTGGGCCTCCGGCACTCTCACTCACGAACGAAACACAACAGTAGGAATACTGCAATTTCACGTCGATATTCTGTGAGAGTGTAGTCCTTCCCCGATCGAGCCGGCCCATTCATGCTGAAATCAGCAAGGCTCTACGACTCAAAAAGTTGTTGGAGTGCCATAATTAATAATAATATAATAATATTCTACCACATACACACAACACCATCTAGCCCAAACTAAGCAGAGCTTGTACTATGGGTACTAGACAATGGATACACATACATATATACTTTTTTTTTTTGTAAATACATACCTATTATACATAGAAACACCCAGACCAAGACAAACATCCATGTTCATGCACACAAATGTTTGACTTGTGCGGGAATCGAACCCGCGACCTCAGGCGTGGCAGTCGGTTACACTAACCACTACGTCATCGAGGCCGTCTATTCGACTCGAATAGACGGCCTTCGAATTATTAAATAAATAAATAATTGAAAGCACCATTGCATATATATATGTCACTTCCCTTACTCTTCGCCTTAAGAATCGCCGTGATTCAAAGGGCATGCGAAATGCCAGATTTAGTTTCTACAAGGAAGGAGTCAAACTTAACATGTAACTAAATTATTGGTTGCCGTTATCTTATCTTATCTTATCTTATGTGGGGGCCAGTCAGTGCAGACCGGCGACACTTCGACCCAGTGGGATCTTTTGTGTCGACACTCTCCCAATAACGACTGCCATAGATGTTCATGGCAGCCGGGTCCGACGGCTTAACGTGCTCTCCGAGGCACGAAGCAGGCGATAATTGTTAATCAATACGCACATAATTTCGAAAAGTCATATAACTTTCGAAAGTCAGAGGTGCGCGACGTGGGTTCGAACCCGAGACCCTCTGCATTGCAGTCTGTTGGTCTCCCCACTGAGCTACCGCTGCTCTCTTTGGTTGCCGTTACAAAATCATTAATTTCTCTACATGTAAAAAATCTTTTGAAAAGTATTACAAAGTGTGGAATGCTGGAACATGCCAAATCTATCAAATCTCAACAAATCATAATTCAAACTTTGAAGTGCAACAAAGAAACAAACAATCTCACATTCGAATAATTTGTTTTTTCCTGAACCCTAGTTGACGTTTTTCTTTCTTTGTACCCTGATAATGTGTATGCATAATTTCATGATGATCGGTTGAGTAGTTAAGGCGTGATAGCGTAATAAACAAACATACTCACATTCACATTTATAATATTAGTTAGGATTTCTGCATATTGTCATTATTACTAGAAAAAAGTTGGCCTTATTACACAATAGGGTAGTTGTCTCACATTTTTTATTATTCATTTCCAATAATTAAATATCCAAACTCTACATAACAAATAGTTTATGAATTCTACTAATAAATATATAAGATATAGTCTATCCCAATAGAATTTGAGAAAAAGGTAAACAACTTTTAGTGAAATTTACCATAAAATATTTTTCTGTAAAATAAATTTATGGATATTTATCAAAATAAGGACTTTCATACGGCTTATTATATTCATTAACTACTTTTCAAAGAGAGTTTGAATTTTCTAAATGAATTTATATTTAATTAGGCATGAAACGATTGTTTACATAAAATATTAATTCTATCGGGACAGAGTATACAAGCGTTCCAAATCCGGTAATTGTCATGTGACAAAATAAGAATGCATGATACAAACTATGTCGTAACCGTTATTTAAACGCAGCTGTACCCTTTGTCCTTTTTCTTTGCCCCGACAACGTGTATGCGAAATTTTATGATAATCGGTCGAGTAGTTAAGACGTGAAAGCGTAACAAACAAACAAACTCACATTCGCATTTGTAATATGAGTTTGGTTGAAATTAAACTACTATATACGGATTTTATCGCGTTATTTACTATACACTTTATTACAAAATTTTGAAACTGTTACACTACTACTACTATTAAACAATATATATTAATCAGATCTTATATAGAGTTATGACGTGTCCAACGACTACTTAAATTCGATATAGATGACCATACTTAAGCGTGGCAGATTCTGCGATTTAATCTTTTACTTATGTATGTATAAATAACTATGGACGTCAAGGGTATGTACCCTTGACGGTCCAACTTATTTGTCTATAATTAATATATGTATATATTATTATTAATAATTGTCCTATAGTCTTCAAGGGTATGTACCCTTGAAGACTTCTTAATCCATAGATTCCGAGACTAATATTATACAATATTTTAAAAACTCAAATTAAATAAAGATACCTACTTCATATAAACATCAACAATAACCTACAGGAAGACCATTGCACTGCCATGCAGGAGTCTCGAATTCGATCCCAAGGCTCACCTTTGCCTTTTCAAAGTGATGTGCGTATTAAATAGTTAATTATCGCCCGCTTTAACGGTGAAGGTAAACATCGTGAGGAAACCTACATTTCTGTGAGTTTTCGATAGTATTCTCGAAAATTTGTGAAGTCTACCAAGCTGCCAGCGCCCCGTGAACTATGGCCTAACACTTTTGAACACTGAGAAGGGGCCCTTGCCCAGCACTCCCAGTAGTGGGACAGTTTATATAAGTGACTACTTGGCAAAATAAGCTGTAGTTTATATTCAAAATTCAACAATTCAAATTTTATTTAATTTTATAACTGCCTATGCTTTCTTTAAATATCAGCCATAGTACTGCATATACAGGATAAACTAACACTACCCGACAAAGATATCGAACCCACACTATTGCATCAGTCAGGCAGGAGAACAATGTCATGACTATGCAATCGCAGAACGCATAACGTTTGGTGAGAAAGTTGTTTGAGTCAAACTGCACTCACTATTTAGTTGTGCTATACCTAAATGTTGCAATCAAATTGTATAATACGCCACATTACAAAATGCCTAGTAATTAAAATTAAAGTACGATATAAAGATTTTATAGCAGTTTATTTTAAAACTTTTGGATATTTTGCAACATATTAAATTATTTTAACGACTATACTTTTTTTATTAGACAATTGCGGCTCTCGTAATAGTTCCTGTGTCGTTAGACTTTAAAAACATTAAAACAACAGACACAAAGAACACCCAGACTCGAAACAACCATTTGTTGATCACACATATTTTTGTTCCGTGTGGGAATCGAACCCACAGCACTCGGTGCGGCGGCAATGGCGAGGCGACCACTTAAACCACTACATCATCCGTGCAGTCATATAGGTTCCCCGTCGATTCGGTTGCTTTTCATCAGCCATAGTCACGGGAAAACTAAGATGACAATCGGCTTGTTTTGATGTGTAAGAAGCAATCGAAACGTCGGATAAAGTATAAATCTAAATAGTTAGTCTTAAAAACATCTAAATCAGGTTAAACATCCTTGGTGTAGATATTCTTAAAACTAACTATTGATGAACCGCAAAAAAAAACTACATGGTATACCTATAGTAGTTTATGGTATGATAGAAGAAGCATGAGAGCAGAATAAATGTATGGGTATGACAAAATAAGCATGAGAGCAGAATAAATGTATGGGTATGACAAAGGGAGCATGAGAGCAGAGTAAATGCTGTAGAAATGAGAGCGCTGAGAAATATATGTGGTGTGGCTCTGAAAGATAGAACAAGGAATAGTGCGGCATGAAAGTGGATATAGTGACAAGAACCCATCCAACTTCGAAAACCAGAGATGCATGCCGTGAGATCAAACTTTGGACCTCTACGTAGTTCATCGGTCTGTACACTGAGTCATACGTTGTGTATAAATAAACTCGTATGTATACATAAAGCATTAGCTTTTGTCTGCGGTGTCGTCCACGTAGCCTTGAGAGATTTTTATCCTATCACAACGAACCTTCGGAAATTCCTGGCAATAGTTATTAGTGATAAATTACCTATTTACATACCAACATTTAAGTCTAGTTTCGTTAAAAATTTTCCTTATTTCCTATCACGTGGGAATTTCGATATATCCATATTCTTATTTGACATAAAAATGGTAACCTCTGTGTAAAATTGCATTTTTATAAGTACAAAGGTTTGGGTTTGGCTAGAGCCAGTTACGCCAGCCAGTCAGGAGTTTTCTTTTTACATAGGCCACGCCGGCCTTATCCCTGATGAGATGGACACCCACATTTCGCTAGTTGTGTGTTTAGGTCCCACTTATGTAGTGGTGAACTTTTATGGTGCATTTTTCCAGGGTTTTTTGCAACTACGAAAATGCTCAGCCCGAATATCAAACCCAGGACTTCACGTCCGGCTACAAACTAGCAATGTACAATAATTGTTACCAAAAAGAAAATCGTGTATTTGGAAAATCTTTAGTCCCGCAACCCAATGATGATCAATTCTTAATGATATTTATTGAATAAGGCTAATACATTATCAAATAATCAATCAATATCAAAACCATCGAACCTCTAAAAATCTTTGAAAATTTTTCTTTTTATTCGAATGCATAAAATTGTAATATTTGTCAAAGTTTCACATTTTTTTTATCGATAATTATTAACAATCGCTACTACGCACATGATTGGCAACTGGACGAAGGAGGCGGTCTCATAATATGAAATACAAATGAATGCTTTAAAAAAAGCACGGTTTTAGCTATTCTAGACGTTTTGCGAATTACCGATTTCCTCAATTCCCTCGCAACATGCATATACCCACCTAGTACCACCGCGTATGTGAAAGTAGGGCCAAAATATAACCAGCGACGTCTTTATAAGCTAACGACTCTTTCATTCGGTTTCTGTCTGTTTCAAGTGAGTGCATTTCACAGAATTAAAGTCCAACTAAAGTGCAAAAATACCGGTTACGTGCGAAAATTAAGTAGTGTCATTTATTTTGGAAGACCTTTTCCTCACCTCCAAATGTGCAGTATTAAAGGGCCAGTTAATAGAGATAGGTGTGTTAAATAAAGGCTGAATTAAAGACCTTAATTCGCTTTTTTCAAACCAGTCTTTCAAGTTTTTTTTATTATTTGAACCTCGAATATTTTGAAATATTATTGAGTAATAAGTGCGTAAACTTTTTATTATCAAATATTGTTGTTTCGTAATTATGTTTTGATAATTACGAGTAATTGTGAATTGTGATAAAATTAATAAGAAATTGTGTTTTAAGCTGTGTAAATATTTCAGCGGTGTAATAATATAGGTACGAAGGTGGTACCTATGTTTGAAACATCAAAACAATTTAATGAGTTATTTCGTATTGAGTATATTTGAAACATGAGAAACTGTTTCGTTAGTCTGAAGTTTGTAGGTACTGCGTATTGTGTGGTCCGGAATTCGATTTGCGACTAGATCAAAGTGTTATTTTATATTATTTATTGTATAGATCATATTTAGTCTTATTGTTGGGAAACTTAGAAGCTACTTCTTTAAAGGATCTGGAAATGTTGCCGATAGACGTCAAAACATTTGCTCCATATTGCGTTAACCTAAAAATAGGTGACAAAATGTACAGCAAATATGTGTGTAATACATCTCTAAATCTCTTCGGATACTCAGATGCTAAGCATTCTCAGATGTGAGTCTAAGTATGTACGTAAAATGAAATAGCCATAATAATGGTGTATACGTTAGCTGTGGACAACTTCACGTTTTAATTTCTAACGATAAATTTGTTTAAGCTTACCTTTTTTATAAAGTTTTACACTACTGCTTCTTACTTTTTAAATTACCATTTTGTGTGAATCGATACAGTAATATTTGTATGTACATTATTTCGTCTGTATTTTTTAATGATACACCCTTATTCGATGACATTTTACCTTAATTTATTTAAGAGAGTGGCCATAATGTATCTATGGCAATTGTACGTAACGAAACTGGGGCAATTTTGAACCATATAACACTAAACGCATATATTTAATTAAATTTAATCAATCAAGATTATTATTAATAATGCATGTTATCCTAATTAATATTATAAATGTGAATGTGAGCTTGTTTGTTACACTTTCACGCCTAACTACTCGGCCGAACATCATGAAATATTGCATACACGATGTCTTTTAAAACCAAAAATGTGACATACATTTTCATCCAGAAAAATATAAATTTATCGACACAAACATTAACGTGAGCGAAGCCGCGGGCATAAACTAGTAAATAATAAAAATAATGAAAACCAAATAAATATAAATAATAATAATAATATTCTATCACATACACACAATACCATCTAGCCCAAACTATGCAGAGCTTGTACTAGACAATGGATAAACATACAAATATACTTTTATTTTTGTAAATACATACATATTATAAATAGAAACACCCAGACCAAGACAAATATCCATGTTCATGCACACAAATGTTTGACTTGTGCGGGAATCGAACCCGCAACCTCAGGCGTAGCAGTCAGTTAGACTAACCACTACGCCATCGAGGCCGACTGAATCGCCGACTGACTGAAAATCGAACCGACGAAATCGATTAGATTTTATTAATAAGTCGGGTTTTTAAATAGATCATTATTTTAAAAACGTTCAGCAATTACATTTTCTTGAGTATTAATCGATTGGTGGATGAATATTGATTTGTTGATACAGATTTCTATGTTTTATGAAACCATAATACGCCAGTGTTCACATTCTTATACATAACAATTGAATGCTTGTTTACTTTTCATACACATAATAATAATGACCTCCAGACCAAATTTCGGTCACAACGGCCAATATTAACGGAGACTGGCCATCGGCGCAGGACATTATTATTATAGTGCACAAGTGTGTGCGCAAATGTGCCTCAGAGAGCATGTTAAGCTGTCGGTCCCGGCTACCATGAACATCTATGGCAGTCGTTATTGGGAAGTCAGTGCCCTATAATATCCTGACACTGGTCTAGCCTTAGGGTATCATTAGCCTTCGGGTTGCGGAGGTCAGGTGGCAGCCGCTCCGTGTAAAAACTGATATCCAGTCAAATCCGGTTAGACCAGAAAAAGCCGACCTCAAGTGACTTGGGAATAATAAAGGCTAGGGAGAAGAGAAGAAATGTGTGCGCAAACACAAGTGCACACTCTGTTTCCTAACTCTTGTGTTCTGATAGGACGGTAATCCGACACGACCGGAGAGAGCTCAGGAGCATGACGGCTTTACGTGCTTTTCAAAGCCCGGGTGTGTTGAACACCAGTAACTTCCTAACTAGATTTCTTAACAGAAAATCTCAATACATTTTTGTTTGCCTAATCCGGGATTTGAACTAGAGACCTCATGCATAGTTATCGCATTCGCTACGCTGCGCCACGGAGGCAGTTTCACTTACACATGGGAACGGTATCTAAATGAATTTGATTTTCTATAACTTATTTTTACTATTTGGTTTTATTGATATTGCGTTTTTTTTTATATATTTGTGACCCACTTATACATAGATGCTATCCTTAAGTGATGGAACCGGTCTGAAAAAACTTAGTCCCTTAATTTGTTACGTATGTACCTGTACCTGTATCTACGTACTATTGATTTCGTTTTTGTTGGTTAGTTTTGTGTAAGTAGGTGTAAATAAAAAAAAATTGATTTAATTATTTTAATTTTATACTGCTTTTTTGTTACTGATTTGTTAAATTTTGTGTGTGGCCATATTTAAAAATAACATATCTTCATAATATTTATCGTTAAGAATTTCTAGGGCATATACTTTAACATTTGTTTAGAGCATATTATAAAAATATTCATCATCATAATATTAAATATGTTCTTTTATCTTAATTAGGAGTAAATATATACGAGCACAATGTCTGCCATCTTGAATCAAATTTAACTGGAACATGAATGGACGCTGCATTCGCAAAGAGAACGTTACGCAATTCTTGCAGACCCTGTAACGTAATAAGGCTTGTTACGAGTGTTACGTTACGATGATAATGTTGGTCAATAGTAGGCGTTATACTGCAGTATTTTTAAAGGAAATGCCGGCAGCGTTTCGTCCCTACAAATATATTCCACTGGTTCGACTCTCAATTATGATATTTAAGCACAAAAATGTAAGATAATATAAAATGGCTCCCCGTGAATATGGCTGCTAAAAAGCAACCAAAACGACGGGAAAGTGTAAAATTAAATGTATATATTATTTCTCCGAATTTCGAAATTTCGGAGCTTTTGATGATTTTTTTTTGCCGAATCTAGTTTAACTCATATCTACATTATATTTAAAGCATTTCTGCTCATTTTAGCAAAAAATAATTTACCATGCCGTTTTTATCGCTTCGCGTCACATAGTGTGCCGTTTCATACGGGTGCGATTGCATGTGAAAGTGATTCGCGCGGCTCTGCCGATTGCGGTTTTGTCGAGGAACACCGTGGTAGGTTTAGTCGGTATTACCAGAATGTCTCTAGTCACCATCTTTTTTTAACTCGGTGAGTCCGACGTAACCTCTCTGTCACCCCGCGGAGAGGTAAGCGTTAATGCATTCCCACACGTAAAAAAATACAGCTAAAGAGTTTGTTTATTTGAAGGGCCTTGATGATTATTATTTTCTAAATGTTCTATCTAATTAATTAAGTATTAAAATAATTAATAATTAATCAGCCAGTAGAATGGGAACTTGCGTAGCTTAGTCCTATTATTTTTAGTATTTGCCTTCTAATCTAGATTTTAATTGCTTGCTGAGCCTTACATAGCCTTTTTGATGGAAAACGCACAATTATATCTCTAAGGGACATCATAAAACTTCTTCAATAAAATAGTTGAAGACAACTCCCGCACTAGAAACAAATGCTGTAGCGGACACACTAATTTTGGTCCGACCTGTGACCACGATTTGTATGATCGCAAATAGTCGTCAGTTAAAAATTTTGCTCGTTTGCGGATTGAACAACACTCGGCGTAATGGTAGACCAAACCAACCGTTCAGTCAACCGACCGACACAACAGTGTATGAGCCACGGTTCTCGCTTACTATCAGGTGGGCCGCTGGCTCGTCTGTTACCGATGAGAGCAATAAAAAATAAATAGAAAAAAGACAGGAATCCGCCATGCACCCTCGGATTTCCCGCTCCAACTATTGCAATAGAAAAAGGTTGACAATACCGAACTCCTCTGGATGGGCACAGCCACGTCGTGGGACCCGAGCGTACTCTAGTAACGTTATGTGTAGTTTGTGTTCGAAGCGGAATACTTACAGTATTTCGCTTCACTTAATTTTAATAATAATAATATTCTATCACATACACTCAATACCATCTAGCCCAAACTAAGCAGAGCTTGTACTATGGGTACTAGACAATGGATAAACATACATATTATAATTTTTTTTTAAATTATTTTAGATATGTGTAATATTGCACCGGGACGCGTTGGCAATATATAGGGCCGCCGCTGGGGAGGAGAAGCCGATGGAGGGGCGCCGCGAGTACGGCCGCTCAGCAACGACCGGTCCGCGTCACATACGGTTTATAGCTGTTAATCCGCCGTTGCCCACTAAGTGTATGACTAAAACATTTACTATGCGCTGTTTCTGTCTACGTAGTTGTTAATTGTGTTCTAATCTAACCTTTTTCTTAAGTCTTCAGTATTGAAACCCACAAGAGGATCGTAATACAGGGTAGTTTGTTTGGGATGTTCTGTAGCGCGAAAGAACTTCCCCAGCTGGATTGTTACTTCGGCTAAATTCCAGGTTTATCAAGGATACATAATATCTAATGATGTGATTGTACCAAAATGGTATAACCCTTTAAAAACAATTTATTTGTTGTTTCGTTATCCATAGCATTGCTTACAAGCTAGGCAGACCGTTAGGCTGCGTACGAATCCAAAGTACACACCTATTAATTGCCGAAGTCAGACCCGTTTTCGTAATTTTATCATTCGGTTTAACAGTGACGCAAAATAAACGACAAAAGAAATGGCTGAAGTCTGCATTTTCTTTTTTTACCTGGTGGAATATCATATAAGCTTACTTTTCCCCGGGAAAAGAGGAGTGGACAGGGTATATTTCGCCCGGGAAGCCAACCAAGTCTTACCAACGAAACCTACAACGGTGTGCCATCGCTGCCTTGAATGACAGGTGGATTGCTGGAACTAGAACCACTTGGGCAATCCACCCAGTAGTGCCCGACACGTACTGGCCCAGTGTTGTGAACTATGGCCTTCCTACGCTGAAAAGAGGCGTAAAACTAGCAATGACACATTTTATAAAAACGACTGATATACCTCCGTGGCGCAGCGGTAGTGAATGCGACTGCTGTGCACGAGGTCTCGGGTTCAAATCCCGGGTCAAGCCACGAAAAAGCACGGTTTTTCTGTTAAGAAATCCCAATAGCAGCCCGGATTTAGGAAGTTCGCATATCGGATCATGAGAGTTAAGGAACAGAGAGTGCACTTGTGTTTGCGCACACACTTGTGCACTATATCTCCTGCGCAGATGGCCAGTCTCCGTTAAGACTGGCCGCCGTGACCGAAATTCGGTCAGGAGGACAGTATATTCTTGTGCCTTTGTATGACGAGCAGCGTCTGGGGGCGGTATATCCTTTGCGCTGATAACATAGCGAATATTTTTACGCAGAGATGTCGTATCGCGATAGTTGCAAGTTTAATCTAATAGATAAAAGATACAGCGTACCATGTACGTATTTCTTAAAAAAAATTAAGCAATAGCCTCGTGGTAGATCGGTGGATTGCCATGCAGAGATCTCAAGTTCGATCCCAAGGCGCGTATATCTGTATTTATAAAGTATGTTACTTATCGCTCGCTTTAAGGGCGAAGGAAAATATCGTGAAGAAACCTGCATGTCTGAGAGTTCTCCATAATTTTCTCGAAGATATGTGAAGTATGCCAACTCGGACAACGGACAGACAGGGCTGGTATTATAAGTATATAATATATATTATATACACTGTTCAAATTAAAGACGTCGCTTTTGACAGTGAAGCGACTCCTACTAAATCTATTGTCCTTTGTCCCGTAGCGCAGTCTTAGAATTATCGTGTAGCAAGCAACTAATTAATATGGTATACAGATAGATAGATAAAATTAGGTATGAAAAACATAAGTAAGAATTGAAAAAAATAATTAAATAGAAACACCAATGATTAAATTATGTTCGGGTACTTTGAAATAACTACACTGGAACATTGAGACAACTGCCATCTTAGTCTCCCCGTGACCATGGCTGCTGAAAAGCAACCGAAACGTCGGGGAAAGTGTAAAAATAAATTAAATCTAAATAGTTTAATAATAATTTAATTAGCTTAAAAATTAGTAAAGTTTAATAATAGTTTTCACAACAATTTTCAAAATTTTGTAGAAACGTGTCAAATAAACAACGCGATAAAATCCGTATATAGCAGTTTAATTTCAATGAAGAATTGAAAATTTAACGGAAGCGAATTTCTACAATATTAATTACAATGACATAATCAGTAAAGATAAAATTCAGTCAGATTTTATTTCTTTAAATATATTTTGTCATCTAGCATCATGGATATATAAAATAACCCAATGTATCTATGGACAAAGGAATTTAAAACCATGTCATTTTTAAATGGGTTTTGCAGTTTAGGCTCTGCGGAATGACAAACTGTTTACATAAATATAGCAATTAGATTGATAACCCTTCCTGCCATTACTCGGTATCTATGGCATTGTACATACCCATATCAGGTAATTAAATTAATTACCCGACATAGGTATTTGCTAGGTTAACTTAGTAAGAACAATAGAAAAAATAAGGTAATAAATTTTTTATAGTTTCTCACTATTCAGGGCCATTTAGTTCATAAACTCTTTAAGTTATGTAATCCAATGCTTATATATTGATAATTACTTTATTTACTTTTAAAGACAATACTAACGCTTGTTATATACCCTATGTCGTAGGGAGTTTACGTAAGTAATTTATACTAATATTATAAAGCTGAAGTATTTGTTTGTTTGGTTGAACGCGCTAATCTCAGGAACCTGTACGGTTCGAATTGAAAAATCTTTTAGTGTTGGCTAACCCATTTATCGAGGAAGCTATAAGCTATAATACGTCACGTTACGACCAATAGGAGCGGAGTATCAATATTTTTTTTGCGAAATCGGGGAAATTTGTCTTATGTGACGCAGACGAAGTTGCGCGGGTCAGCTAGTATATTATATAATAGCTGACCCGCGTAACTTGGTCTGCTTCATATAAGATAAGAGAATTTTCCCCGTTTTTGCAACATTTTTCATTGCTGCACCACTCCTATTCGTCGTAGCGTGATGTTATATAGCCTATAGTCTTCCTCGATAAATGGGCTATCCAACACTAAAATAATTTTTCAATTCGAACTAGTAGTTCCTGAGATTAGCGCGTTTAACCAAACAAACAAACTCTTGAGTTTTATAATATTAGTATAGATAACAGAATCTATCATATTTATAATATACTAGCTTTTTCCGCGGCTCTGCTCGGCAACAGTACTTTTTCCTGGATGAAATGTACCCTATGAACTTTTCTGTACCCTTGACAACGTGTATGCGAAAAATCATAATGATCGGTCGATTACTTAAGTCGTGAAAGCGTAACAAACAAACTAACATTCACATTTATAATATTAGTTAGTATAACAACTTTATATATAATTTATTTGATATAAACATCAGTAAATATAAACAATGAGAGATATAATATAACTTTGTTTAACATTATGGTAGGTAGAACGTGTATAAAATAATTTTATATAGCAATCATTAGACATAAAGAATACCTATTAATATTAATTAAACATTTATACTAATTGATTATCACCTAAGAAGTTTATTGGATAGAGTCACGCTTCGTAGGGCTCCATTTTTACGCAGGGGAATGCTTTTACGCATACCTCGCGAGACGACGGAAAAGTTACGTCGGGCTCACCGGGGAAAAGATATCCGGGTAATACCGACCAAACCTAAGACGGTGTTCCTCGACATAACCATAGTAGGCGGAGCCGCGTGAATCGCTTTCACATGCAATTGCGGTATATATCGCTAATTACTTACTATTTCTAGGTGGTTATAAAAAAATATTAACGCCGTCCCTTCTATTCTAATCTATCCCAGTCGGACCGTTTTGAATCGAAGTATTAAGCCTAATTATGGTACCAATATGGCGTACTGGTTTAAGTTGTTACCTCGCCGCTGCCACTGCGCTGAGTGTTGATAAAAATTTGTGTGATCCACAAATGGTTATTCCTAGTTTATACTTGGAAAAAACCTTTTAAATACTTCATCGCGAGTAAGACACGTTACCTTGTATTAAGTATGTGTACAAATCGTGAAAGGACGGTGGCCCTAGACAGGTCTGTAGTGAAAACCTTGGGGGAGGCCGATGTTCAGCAGTGGACGTCTTTCGGCTGAGATGATGATGTAACAACCTCCAGTATTCTGTAATCGAGAAACAAAATTAACAATATATAGTGCAGTTATGATCGCCTCGTCGTCCACCAGTGAGTGCGTGGTTCGATCCCCACAAGCGACACAAATTGTGATCCACAGATAGTTGTTCAGAGTCTAGATGCTTCTTATATCTATTGTTTACATCATAGATACATCGCGACACCATAAATCTAAAATACAGAATTAAAAACATAAATGTACATTAACAATATTATGGCATGATGTAATACATTACAGTAGATGATTAAATGACTTTAACTAACATTACACAAGCAACTTACTTATTATTTCATCTCAATTTTAATAACAAGAAAACGTAATGCATTTATTTATGTAATGAAGGTCACATTACCTTTTTATTTAATTTCTTAATCTTGAATTAAAATCTAAAGAAGGATATTTAAATTTAATTTAATTTAAGTTAGGAAACTAACCTAATTAATATTATAAATGCTAATGTGAGTTTGTTTGTTACGCTTTCACGCCTTAACTTCTCGACCGACCATCGTGAAATTTCGCATACATGTTGTCAGGGGAGCAGAAAAGGACATGAGATACTTTTCATCTAGAAAAAGTATTATTAATGTCCTTTTTTTTTACGTGGGTAAATGCTTTGTCACATACCTCTCCGCGGGGCAACGGAGAGGTTATGTCGGGATCACGGCGGGTAAGAAATCCCGCTAATATCGACTAACCCTACAATGTTGTTCCTCGACATTACCAGAGTTGGCGGAGCCGTGCAAATCACTTTCACATGCAATCGCGACCCCGCTGAGATTTCGACCCGCCGTATGAAAAGGTAGGCCCCTACACGTAAAGACCTACCCTTTAGGCACTTCTATATTTTGCTACTGTCCCCTTGAAGGGGGACGAATACACGACACAGAGGCACGCGTTGGAACACGCACGCCGCCTCTCGGACCTGGTGCTGATCGGGTGGTGGGCAGGCCCATGAAGCCCACCACCCGCAGTTAAAACCTCAGGGTGGCTGGAGATCATCTCACGCCCTCTGGCACCCGGTTCTGCGGTTAGGGAGAGGGTTTAAGCGTTCCCTCTCCCGCTCCGCCACCTCCATGATGGAAATTACATCCTCACAGAAGGAGGCGATGGCGTTCCACGACCTCTCGCTGCGGACCATTGACTGAACCACGGCTGGGAGCGAGAGGGCAACCAATCCGACTGCTGCGAGCAACTCACGGCGCTGCAATGCCCAGGCGGAACAATCTGCCAAAGTGTGCAGCGCCGTGTTTACAACAACATCACGGAGGTCGTCGCAGTGATAATATCCGGGCGTCTCATGCCGGCCAAAGAAGCCGTGGCCATTACCTGTATTATCCAAAAGGTGAGGGCAGCATGCCAGCCACTCCTCAAAAACGGGACTTACCGCCACGATTGTGGCGTGCTCGATTGTTACTAACCTGTTTTTTTACTAATCTAACCTAACCTACATTTACGCGAACAGAGCCGAGGGCAAATTCTAGTAAGAATATATATTTAATATGAATTTAATATATACAACCTATCTGTATTCTTTCATGCAATTATCCTAATAATCAAAAGAAACAGCTTGTTTTGCATATTAATATAATGTTCTAATGTAATATTATATTCTAAAAGTGCAATAAATCAAAGGTAATTAAAATAAAATTACTGAATACTACGTATCGTTTGTATAATGGGAAAATGCAAATTATAGACAAATTTTAGATAAACATATTGTTATAAATAATATGACTAGACACCTAATTACACAGACACCTTTTGGGTAATTTTGAATATAATCATTTTCATAATCTATATATCGCACTCTTAATAAAACAGAGACTCATCTCAGTATTTTGGATTAAACAAATTTGAACTCTATTGCAATGATTTAACACAAATATAACATTTGAATTTAACATATACAATTAGAGTTCAAATTGCCTTGCTTTCAAACTTCGAGTTAAGTCGCTGTTTTATTAAGAGTGCGATATACTGAGTGACTGACAGACAACGCACAGCCGAAGCTACTGAACGCAAGAAGCTGAAATTTGCCATGTATGTTCCTTCGAGAGTGTAGGGGAGCAATATGAGAGGATTTTTGGAAATTCTACCCCGAAGGGGGCGAAAGGAGTGAAACCCGATATTCACACAGGAACGGGACTTGCGCGGGTGAAACCGCGGGCAAAATACTAGTACTATATATTTATCAACTCTGTATTAAACTGTCCCACTGCTAGACATAGGCCTCATCTCACTGGTAAACTATGGCCCACTGCGGGCTGGCAGTCTCTACATATCTTCGAGAACATTATGGAAAACCCTTAGACATGCAGGTTTCCTCATGATGTTGAATTGTTGATTTCTGCCGTCATAAGGGAAAAAAATTGTATTTTTTACAATATACTGGTAAGCTATCGTAGCGATAACCTAGTGGCAGTCCGTTCGACTACTTTTCGAAGTTATTTCATAAGATATGTATGTAATGTCTTGGATATAAAATTCATCTATTCAAATATATAATTAACATAAGTATTAATGTTTGTTATGACGAATGAGATACATTTTAAGAAAATTACTTGTACATTTGTCGTACCGCCACACTAAGAATGAGCTCACACATTACATTTACATAATAGAAAACCTTAGTGCACTTTTCAATAAGAGTTAACGAGATTTACGGTAACATATAATATTAGAGTAATTCATGTTAAATCAAAGAGAAAAAAATTGTATTATTGTATGTAATGAATAAACTCAAAAACGACTAATCCTAATTTAGAATTCTTTTACCATAAAAAGGGTCTGTATTTTAACCTTCTGCGACTGACGTGGTAGTATGATAGACACCAAAATTTAAAAAATTGTGTTACTACGTTATTTTTAAATCTTGACACCCGTGCTCTCAGTACCTTCCAATCGCGTGTTTAACATTGCACGCTTGTGCCGCGAGCCTGCCTGGCGACGACAGGTTGTATGAGAACCACCCCCACGGCAGCGTTGGAGGCCATACTAAATCTCAGACCCCTACACCTCATCATGCAGCAGGAAGCTGTCACAGCTGCCATACGCCTTGAAAAGGTAGGGCTCTGGCAATGGGACAATAGAATAACTCATGCGCGCCTAAAGGAGTTAGTATACAACGAAATTCCAATGACAGAGGCGACATGTGATATCATCTCAAAAATCTTTGATTTCGTCAAAAATATACCACATCCAGCTTCATGAAGAATCTAAAGATAGCTCTGGCATACATGAAGTTAGAAAATACACGGATGGATCCAAAACAAAATCAGGAACAGGAGTCGGAGTCTTCTGCCACGACCTAAACATCAATTACTCAACGACCCTGGGAAACCTCAAGACTATCTTCTAGGCAGAATGTGTTAGAATCACCCGGGCTGTAACAGCGGTTACATCAAAGGGTATAAGCGATAAGTCGATACGCATCATCTCTTCATCAAATCTTTGCTTTGGGCAGACTTTTCAGATTCAACTTTATTTATGTATACAATATACTTATAGCTGCGCATAACGACGTCATACTGCTAACATAAATTTTTAAGTAAATAAGTTTTACGACTATAAAAAAGTGTGACTTAAAGTGAAGCTTGACTGCTAAACAACTTGACGGAGATGAAATATTTAGGTACTTTATAAATTAGTAGGTTTTGCCCATGGCTTCGCTAGCAAATGTCGGTTACGTTAGCAATAGTATTTTTTCTGAATGAAAGGTACTTATGTCCTTTGGTGTACCCCTAACATTGTGTTTGCCAAATTTCATGATGATCGGTCGATAATTACGGCGTGACAGCGCAAAAAACCAACAAAAAAAAACTCACTTTCGCATTTATAGTATTGGTCAGGATATCAGTTTTTGTCAAAAGCGTATTCAATAAAATATTTTGAAATAGTTCTATCATAGCGATAGTCAGTTGGGAGACCTTCTGATTGTCATAGATCTCGAGTTCGCTATTCTTAGCCATGTTCATATTAAATAGTTAATTAATTATTGCTCAATCTTACGGTAAAGGAACCTGCATCTCTGAAAGTTCTTCATAAACTTTTCGAAGATGTATGAAGTCTACTAACCCTCGTTGCGTCAGCTGTCGGACTGTGATCTAAACTTCACACAGAAGAGGCTCGTGCCATGTATTGGGTTATATCATTCGTCCAATGAAATAACAATAGTATAATCACAAGAAAATACATTACGCGGAAACAGTTTCGTGGAAAATTATAAAACGGTGACAAATGTACTAATGAAACATTGTATCACAGGTGCCAGATAAATACATGCTATGGCTAAAATTTTCAGAACCCCTTGAACCCAAAATTTATATTCTGCTGCGTCTGAAAAACCGTAGTGGCATGCCGCATGCGAGGCTGCTCGCTCGTTCAGTGGGCAGCTAATTATAAAATTACTGCAATACTTGTTTCTTGTTCTTATCTCCATCTCCGATGATTTTGATAATAAATATGTATGCATTCATGGGGTAGGAGTTATCAAAATATCTTAGAAAGCATCCCACGCCTTTTTACATTCAAATTATTAAATTACATTATTTTTTAAAGCGTATCTTTTAGTTTTTAAACTATTATTTATTTCAATATTTTTTATATTTTTTTCAAATTATTGTATTGTCATCGGTCCTCGATAAGTGTGCAAAGTTTTAAATCAATCCGTCGGTTTGAAAAAGGTGAAAATCACGTTCAAAGATTCCGTTACATAGATACAAAACCAAGTTAATAAAAGCGTGTTAAAAATATAATGAATGTCTATTTCGGGACGGAAATGAAAATTATTTAAATTTTACTAAAATACACACCTTTTAAGGTTTAAATTAAATAATGATGTATATGTTATGTAAAAATTACGCTTTGTTTAAAAAGTATAGATAACAGTCCGTTCGTTTTTATTGTTGCCGGATTTAGTTTTTAATTGTTTTTATTATTCATTGTATAATACAAATATATGGCTTAATCTTGCTCTGTGAATTCAAAATTGTTCGTTTGGCAACAAATACGCGGTGTTTTTGGATTTGTTGGACTAGAAGTTGAAACATGCATGGCATAAGCTCACTTTATGTGTCTATTGTGACCAATCTGAATCAATATGAATGCACGGAAGGCGTAGTGGTTTAAGTGACCGACTCGCCACTGCCACTGCGACGAGTGTTGTGTGTTCGAACCCCACATGGAACAAAACTTTGTGTGATCCACAAATGGTTGTTCCGAGTCTGGGTGTTCTTTGTGTCCGCTGTTTGAATGTTTGTAAAGTCCACAGCGATACAGGATTTATTTCTAGCGTGGATGTTGCCTTTTTAAACAATTGAGTATCGGCAATGAATTGCCGTAAATCTTAGAGTTCGAAAAAATGGTTCAAATAATATGCAAAGGTCGCGTGATACCACATGTCCTTGAGGTCAGAGATCAAAGGTCATATTCATTTCGGGGTATATCAACTATGCTTAGTCGAATGGCGTTGACCGTGAGTCTCTAGCTCTTACGGTTCTTGAGTTGAAAGTTGTAAAACAACTAACGCAAACATCAGAACGATCATTTGTAGAGCACACAAAGAACATCGGTCATTTCAAACCTAATAGTGCCTAGATATAAAATTTTGTTGAAAATTAAGGTTATTTTATAGTGTGTTGATTTCATTAACAATTATATTTTATAGAAGTCTTGGAAAAAAGAAAAGTTTTTGATTGTAAAGATGCTTTTAGAACTCGTGAACGCATCTTTTTTACTCGCTATATTATTATATAATCTGTGGTCGAAAATACTTCCTTGTTTAGCTACGTTCCATTTTACTTACGCCACATCAATATCACGTGGTTCGTCAAAATCTCGAAGAAAACTTAATTTTATTATAAATTGAATCAATTCTTTAAAAACTTATCATAAAATAATGTAAATATTTATGTAAAGAAAATCGTTGCAAACATTGGACAAGGGTGCAATGGAACGTTTTTGAGGTAGCGACGCCGACAGTGACATTGGACATGAGCGGGTCTGTAAAATTGCAGTCTGCAACCTCGTAACTCATTCCGGTGTATTACGTATTTCCTAGGCCTTTATGAGAAAATATGTCTTTACAAAATAATTTCTTCATCATAGAGGTACTTGCTTTTATACACATTATCATTAGACACAATAATTCATTGACAGGTTTTTCAATGTATGAGAAGTGGCCATGGTTCTTATTATCACGTGTAGGATTCAATTTCACGTCTACCTATATCGCTACGCGACCCCTGCAGTCGTTTTGGTTTTCTCTATACCTATCTTCTAGCATTAGTAGTTTTAACTGCGTCCTTGGTGCAGTGGTAGTGAATGACGACTACTGTGCATAAGGTCTCGAGTTTGAATCCCGGGTTGGGTCATCAAAATGCTATTAGGTTTTTCTGTTAAGAAATCTCAATACCAGCCCGGAATTAGGAAGTAGACGGTGTTAGGCACCTCATGCCTTGGAAACCACTTAAAGCCATTGGCCCTGCGCCTGATCTATTATATCGATCTATAATTATAAAAGCGTAAATAACAAACAAACTCATATTTGCATTTATAATATTAGTTAGGATTAAATAAATTTAAATTTAATAAATTGATTGACAATTATCGCCTGCTCCGTGCCTCGGAGAGCACGTTAAGCCGTCGGTCCCGGCTGCCATGAACATCTATGGCAGTCGTTATTGGGAAAGTCAGTACCCTCTAATATCCTGACACTGGTCTAGCCTTAGGGAATCGTTAGCCTTTGGGTTGCGGAGGTCAGGTGGCAGCCGCTCTGTGTAAAAACTGATATCCAGTCAAATCCGGTTAGACTAGAAAAGCCGACCCCAAGCGACTTGGGAGTAATAAAGGCTAAGAGAGAAGAAGATAGGAGTAAATAAATAAAGAAAAAGGAAATATTACGTCAATCATTTAATTTGGAATTGTCGTTACTTCTATATCACAAATATTATATATAAGGATGTGAACATTGTATACAATTTTATAAAAGCTCTATTAACAAGAGCCATTAGGTTTTTAATGTTGTACGTCATTCAGATTGCTATCAGCTTATTGTGGCTAATTTATGCTGTTAATATAAATTTGGAGAGCACGGTATTTTAACCGACGTCTATAAAGAAGAAGGTTTCTAAATTTGTCTGTAGACAACGTTTTTATCCGTATTCTCGGCAAATTTTGGAACATAAAATAATGACTGCGCTTATATGGTGTAGTGGTTTATGTGGTCACCTCGCCGCTACCACTGCGCCGAGTGTTGTGGGTTCGATGCCACACGGGAGAAAAATTTGTGTGTCCACAAAAGGTTGTTCCAAGTCTGGGTGTACTTTATGTCCGTTATTGGATGTATTGGATGTTTGTTAAGGAATTATTCCTAATGCAGGAGTTGCCTTTAATATAAATAAGTCCGTTGTTTGAATGTTTATTAAGTCTTCCACACATTTAACCAGTGTCGTTTTTAGTTCGGCAAAACTCTTATACGACAGCTTTGTCCGTCTGTTATACAACTTTCAACTCAAGAACCGTAAGAGCTAGAGACTCGCGGTTAACGCCATTCGACTCAGCATAGTCGATATACCCCCGAAATTACTATGACCTTTGACCTCTGACCTCAAGGTCACGTGGTATCACGTGACCTTTGCATATTACCTGAACTGTTTTTTAGAACTCTAAGATTTACGGCAATTCATTGCCGTTTCTCACTTGTTTTATGCTACGTAATAAGGTTCAAGCCTATTGCAGTCCATCGGGTATATTTCCATGCTCCTTGTTGCTACTGGATATTTTTTACAGATAATTTAGAGATCTCGTAGACCTCTATATTTTCTTTAAAAAATCAATTTCCCATGGCCATGGGCCCAGCAGACGCATTCACGATCGTTACGCCACTGAGTTATAACACTTATGTAATGTAAGAATAGTCAGTGTTTGACAGCATTTAAATACGAAGCATTTCTGTATCATATTTTTTAAATTACTTGATTTTATCCGCGGCTCGCGTTAGTGTAGATTTTGTCAATAAACTATTTCTCGGAATCAGTACGATTTCTGAATGAACCCGTTGTCAGGGGTACAAAAAACCATATAGGGTACCTTACATTGTTTTTTGTACCCCTGACAACGTGTATGCAAAGAACAATGGCAGGTCTCCATACAAAAAAGTCAAATGTCTGGGATCAAATGGCAGCGTCCTGTAATGAAAAATATGTCAAAAGATTCGACGTTAGTTCCAGACTCTACAAGTGAAACTATTTTTACTTGGGAAAGCCGAAAAAATTAGATATTGTGGTTTGAATTGTTTAGGTTATGAACTGTGTACAATATAATATAACAATTGTCGTAATAATCAAACAAACATTTTTACCATCAGTTAAATTAAAAATAGAAGAATTACAGTGCAAATTAATAAAGATTCAAACAAAATCAATTAATCCATATCGATCATTTGTTTAATTTAATCGATACAGATAACTATAGAATACTACATGTACTTACACCCCTATTTGTATGTTGCCATTTTGAAGGTAATTCGTACATACTTCATTTAAAATACTTTTATTAACATAAATAAGCTTAACGGCTTTTAGAAAAATGAATGAACATTTGATAAATCTTAGTAAATTAATTTAATTTCCTTGTTATAAATGAAATCTACGGTCGTCAAAGAAACACTACACAAAATTCTGCCATTGTTCTTTCATGCTGGTCGGTGAGTAGTTAGTAGTAGTAGTAAGGCTTGAAAACGTAACAAACAAACAAACTCACATTCGCATTTACAATATTAGTTAGGATTTATAACTGTATATTAAGCTTTACGACATAGTTGCTTTTTTATAGGAGAAACCAACATTTGCTTGGTAATTTATTATAGAAACACACTTTGACCTACAAATTTGTCATCATTTCTTGTGATAATATATAAATGATATATTATGTATATCACTTCCTTGCAGCATAAATTAATGCGCTCTACATTAGTCAGATTTTCACATATAAATTAGCTGCCTACCGTTAGCATATTTACTTCTTCATTTATTTAAAGGCACAACCACATCATACATACATATTAATACAATATTAAATTTCGTTACATAGTGTTTTGTCTGACATGTATGACATTTACGGTGTACATATCATTGGCTGGTTAAGGGGACACCGCGAAAATTATCGTTTAGAATAGCTCCGCCCATATCCGCCCCAATGACGCTCATTGTGTATCAATCCTTAAATAGCGGTCATAAGGTCTAAAATTGCGATGCGCCCGCAATGATCGAGAACGCTTAGAAATTGTTAAAAAAACTTAAAATATTATTTAAAAATGATTGGTTTTAGTTATGGAAATAATGAGCTAGCAAATCACTAATGTTACGAATATATTTGAATAATTCCTAAGCATAATGATAGTGTAACTTCCTTGTAATTTCAAAATTAGTAATTTTTCAGAGGTGTTTTCAAAAATAATTATGATCGAGGCAAAATCACAATATCGTATTTTTGAACTAGGAAATTCTAGTTAAAGACATCAATTTACCTATATCAAAATTCTAGATTAATTGGTCTTCTCATAGTCCTATACTATTCGATGAAAGATAGTGCATTTTTTCAGTGTGTCCTCTTAAAGAGAAGTTAGGTGTTTACATTTTTATGTAACTATTATAACTTTATCTAATTTAATTTATCTTAAAACGGTTATACAAGTTAGAATAAAATAGTTTTAGCAATTGAGCTTTGAACTTGCTAAACGAATCACCAAAAACGTCAATGTCTGGATTGTGTGTTTGGATAATATTGAACTGATTAAGAACTCCACTTCTTTGTATTTGTTCCAAAAGGACTCAATGGTTTCATCTTGTTTTCATTTATACTCGAAATAGTTTTTGAAATTATAAATTTATAATATTTTACTAATGTTAGGTAGTGCAAGTGATAATAGTAGTAGTATTTGGAGTAGTAGAGCCTCGCTGATTTCAGCATGAATGGGCCGGCTCGACTGGGCAAGGACTACTCTCCCACAGAATGTCGACGTGAAATAGCAGTATTCCTACTGTTGTTTCGTTCGGTGAGTGAGAGTACCGGAGGCCCAATCACCCCTTTATCCCCTTACCGCTCCTTCTCCTTCCCACTTCCTTTCCTAAAGCGTCGGCAACGCGCAAGTGATGCCTCTGGTGTTGCAGGCGTCCATAGGCTACGGTGACCACTTACCTTCAGGTGGGCCGTATGCTTGTTTGCCACGTTAGTTGTATAAAATAATAATAATATTTAATACTATAGTATTGATAAAACTGGTTCACACGATGTTCATGATTAAATGAGGAAAAATTAAGCGAGTATTTAAGTATAAGGTAGATCGTACCGTGGTTTAGTCTGATGTGATCACTATGTGGGATTCCTAGAAAATGTCTTCGCCGTTATTAAGACAGGTAAGACTATATTTTATTATTATAAATATATTATTTTTATTATTTTGACTAAATTATATTTTATGTATTTATTGTTATTCTTCTAGTATGAAAAATTAATTATAATTTTCTTATTAATGTATACGATTTATTTAATAAGCATATCAAATGGTTAAAGGACATAACAAATATTGGCTTATAAGATCTGCAAATATGCGCAAATTAAAAAAATATATATAAAGAACGCTTTTAGGCGATATTCTAAATTAAGTAATATTTTATAGTATATTATATAAAATTAAATATTTACAATTTTTCACGCATTACATTTATTATTTTAACCAAATAATATCTTTTGTATATTTATAAAAAAATGTATTTCAAAATATTTCAGTTTACTCTATTATTTAATTAGGTTCTCATAATTAAATAATTTAAAATGGAATGTATAATAATTACACTGTTATTCTTGTTTTTCTTAATAATTAGAATGGTAATAATATCTATAAATATTACAAAATATAAATATTAAATTGGACTCAATATAAAATTTTAAAAATAAACTGTGGTTATAATTGTTTTCATATATTTAAATTAAATAACATATATTTATTATTTACGCAAATTATGATTAAATTTTAGTATTATCATAATTTTTAATAATTTCATTTAGCAATGTATTATATGTAATAGCAGATATTGCTTGCATTTTTATGAAAAAAAATTTGGTATGGATAGCTGAGTCTGAGAGGTCTTGACTTTCTTCAAATGTTCAAACAACGTGCACAAAGAACACTCAGATTCGGCACAGCTATTTTGTGGATCACACAAATATTTGTTTCGGCACAACACTCGGCACTGCGGCTGTGCGGCGAGGCGACCATTTTAACCACCGTGCCATCAGTGTAATCTAAACAAGTTTTGTATGTCAATGTTATGTTTTACAAATTATTTATTTAATATGTTTCTTTGTTTGTTTATGTTTTCGTATTCCGTTATAAATGTTGTGTATCACATCAAATTAGATTATAATTATATACAAAATAATCTCACAAACTCAATTTTAGTTAAGGGCTGGTGTATTTACAATATTATGCCTATCACTACCTACACATCGTAAAAAGGTGAAAAGTGGTAATAAAAATATGTTTATAGTGCGTATCTATAAATAAAAAAAATTTTAGGTATACTAATATTATAAAGAGGAAAGATTTGATTGTTTGTTTGTAAGGATTTAACTCAAAAATTACTCAATCGATTATAGAAATTCTTTTGGCATTAGAAAGCTATATTATAACCGACTAACCAGGGCAACTTTTTTAAATACTCTTACTAACCTAACCTACTTTTACGCGAATAAAGCCGCGGGCTAAAGGTAGTGTTTTAATATTTCTAGTCACGGTGATATGAGCTATCAAAAAAAAATTCTGTATATTTCTTACAATATACATACTTAACAAAAGGCAAGTCAGTCTAAAAACTTAAAACTTCCTCGTTGCATAGTATACATATAATAATAATGTCCTTCAAACCGAATTTCAGTCATGGCAGCCATTCTTAAATGAGACTCGCCATTCGTACAGGAGATGTTATAGTGCACAAGTGTGTGCAAACACAAGTGTATTCTCGTAATTTTCTTAATTCAATGGGACGACAAACCGAGACGAACGGATAAAGATCAGACGTAGGACCAATCGCTTAGCGTGCTTTCCAAAGCACGAGGGTAAATTGTAATTGTAATTGGACTCCCTTTTCCGCATTTGAACTCTAAGTTGGTCCATTATGCGTGAGAGTCGGCCGGTTACGGAGATAGCCAGCCCAACTCCGCCCAGAAGCACAGAAGTTTCCTGGGGTATTCGCAGGCTTCGCGGAGTGACCTCGGGTTGTTGAGGATTTCCTTACGTTGTGCTGTCCATGTAGTCCTGGAATGTGTGGGAGTAACAACTCCCACACATTCCAGGACTACATGGGCAGCAGATTCTTCTTCGGTCAGACATCCCCTACAAAGTGGGCTGTCTGTTGCTCCGATGTTGTAGAGATGTTTGTTCAGGGGGCAGTGTCCTGTTAGGATTCCCACGATGGTCTGAAGGTCCAATCTTTGTAGGTTGAGCAGGCGGTGTGTCAGACGTGGTGAGATGGCCGGTAGGGCTGCTCTCGACTGTCTACAGTCCGTTGTCCGTGCCCAGCGTTTATTATGTTGGCTCTGAGTGCGAAGCCGCATCCATGTTTGCAGTGTAACAATTTTCAAAATTATGTAATAAAGTGTCAAATGAACAACGCGATAAAATCCGTATATAGTAGTTTAATTTCAATGAATAATATTCGCGTAAACAGAAGACAATATTAAGATATAACGCATTAAAGTTCGGGAGTGGTAAATTGTGACGCGTTTGTAAAATTTGTACCTACAAGTGACGTAACACGAAATTAAAACGCGTTGTATCTTTATTGTTATTAGTTTGTGGGACAAAAGAAAAACGTGTCGAATATTTTTTGCTTGTCTAAAAGACTGACTAAAACTTGTTATTAGCTAAGATGCCCATTTTTAAAAGCAGACCTCAGTTAGAAAGTTGGCTGTGTTGAACACCTTCGTGCTTTGGAAAGCACGTTAAGCCATTGGTCCTTATAAACAACGCGATAAAATCCGTATATAGTAGTTTAATTGCCCTAAAACATTTATACATACCGATCTATTTTACTTATGGTTTTATTTATATGAGGCTTCCAGCTGCAGTGCTTGTCAATTGTAACGCCTAGAAAGATACAGTCATTCACAACGTTTAAGGGTTCATTTTTATATGATATAGTAAGATGATAGATTTTGATTTATAAGTTTGAAATTTAATTATATTTGTTTTAGGTATGTTTAGTTTTAGATTATTCTTTTCAAGCCATGTAATGGTTTTATTTATAGTCTCGTGTATGTCATTTCTTTGTGTATATTTATTTTTGCTTTAAATAATTAAGGTTGTGTCGTCAGCGATCAACACGCATTCATGGTTTAAAGAATGTTTGAGTTAAATATGTTTGAAATCGGTAAAGTCACTCTCAAGTTATGGCGTGACCAAGAGAAACAGGGATACATTTTTATATATAATATATCCGTCTCACACTACAATCGAAGTAACCATATTAGGTATGTTAGCCGACGTGTTCGCATTCTGCGATTAACCATACTGAGCTAATAAGTTGCGTAAGATCAATCATCAGATTCCATGTCGCAAATAATTGTTTTAAATGATCCGCCACGTGGAACCGGCTGATATCCGTTACGGATTTTTTTATTATATTACTTATTATTATTACAAGATTTTCCCCGTGGCTTCGCTTGCGTAAATGTAGGTTATATCAATTTTCTATCCCTGAGAAACAGTAGGTACATTTTATGAATGAAAGGTACCCTTTGTCCTTTTTCTTAACCAAGGCCACGTGTATGCAAAATTTTATGATGATCGGTCGAGTAGTTAAGGCGTGAAAGCGTAACAAACAAACAAACTCACATTCGCATTTATAATATTAGTTAGAATTATAATCCTATTAACTGTTTACAATATTTGTAAATATAATAATATATTATGAGCCCTGTATATAAACTGTCCCACTGCTGGTCATGAGCCTCTTCTCAGTGTTAGAAGGATTAGGCCATAGTTCACCACGCTGGCCCAGTGAGGGTTGGCAGACTTCACATATCTTCGAAAACATTATGAAGAACTCTCACTCATGCAGGTTTCCTCACCATGTTCCCTTCACCATTAAAGCATGCGATAAATAATAATAATAATAATAATAATAATATTCTATCACATACACACAACACCATCTAGCCCAAACTAAGCAGAGCTTGTACTATGGGTACTAGACAATGGATAAACATACATATATATATTTTTTTTTGTAAATACTTACATATTATACATAGAAACACCCAGACCAAGACAAACATCCATGTTCACGCACACAAATGTTTGACTTGTGCGGGAATCGAACCCGCGACCTTAGGCGTGGCAGTCGGTTACACTAACCACTACGCCATCGAGTCGTCAATAATTATTGAATACGCACATAACTTCGAAAAATCAGAGATGGGTGCCTTGGGATCGAACTCGAGACCTCTGCGTGGCCGTCCACTACGCTATCGCTGCTTTTAAATGTAGGTTATATAAATTTTCTATTCCTCCGGCACAGTACGTGTTCTGGGTGAAAGATACCCTATCTAATATTGTCTTCTATTTACGCGAATATTATTCATTGAAATTAAACTGCTATATACGGATTTTATCGCGTTGTTTATTTGACACTTTATTACAAAATTTTGAAAATTGTTACACTACTACTACTATTAAACTTTACTAATTTTTAAGCTAATTAAATTATTATTAAGCTATTTAGATTTCATTTATTTTTACACTTTCCCCGACGTTTCGGTTGCTTTTCAGCAGCCATGGTCACGGGGAGACTAAGATGGCAGTTGTCTCAATGTTCCAGTGTAGTTATTTCAAAGTACCCGAACATAATTTAATCAATGGTGTTTCTATTTACGCAGAATGAGCTCAAAGTATCATGAAGTCTAGCTGTGGTTTGCTTCTTCTTGGGTTTGACTATTTGTATTACTGGATCCCAAGCTGGTGGTACATTCCAACCATCTTCTCTATTAAAATTAGGATGTTTTTTGATTTCAATAGCCTCGCGAAGCATCCTTGGTAGGAATCGGTGTTCTTTAGCGAGAATCTGTGGTTTGTCAAATCTCAGGTAGTGGTTGGTCCCCTGTTGCACATGTTCACACACAGCAGACTTCAACGAGCGTTGGTGTTTTACATCAGCTATGTGTTCTTTTATGCGGGTGCCTATGTTTCTCTTGGTTTGACCAATGTATGAGAGTCCGCAGTCACAATCTATTTTATAGACCCCTGCATCTTGTAAAGGTAGTTGGCACTTGACGGATGGTAAAAATTGACTTATCTTCGTTGGCGGCTTGAAGTATGTGTTGATTGAAGCTCGCTTCAAGATGTAGCCAATCTTGTCAGTGACACCCCTTACATAAGGCAGTATAGCAGGCTGGCGCTCGACTGTGGCTGGCTTTTCTCGGGATCTGTGACAGCGGCGCGGCTGTTGGAGCTTGTTGTCTTGCAGTACTTGCTTGACATGTTGAAGCTCGGCGTCCAGGTGTTTCTTGTCACAGATCCCATGGGCTCTCTGAAACAAAGACATTCCCACGGTAGCTAACTGTTTAGGATGGTGGTGAGATTCACCGTTTAAGTACCTATTTGTATGGGTCTTTTTCCTATATACAGTATGGCTCAAAGTATGATCAGGATTCCTGATGACAAGTACATCTAAGAAAGCTAATGAATTATTTGCCTCTAATTCCATAGTAAATTGGATGTTATTATTAATGGAATTAAGGTGTTCTAGGAATACACTTGCACTATCTGTTGGTAATATTGTAAAAGTATCATCTACAAACCTCTTATAAATCCTGGGTGTGATGGGGGCAGTATGTAAAGCTCGAGCCTCGAAGTCCTCCATATATATGTCAGCAACGACAGGCGATACTGGGGAGCCCATTGCGACACCATCGACTTGTATGTAGAATTTATTGTCCCACAACAGATAGCCAGTTGTTAAGCAATGCTTAAGTAGTTCTGCATATTCCTCAGGCATATTGTACTGTATTAGCTTCCTTTTAGTTATTTCAATACAGTCATGTGCAGGTAAGCATGTAAATAATGACTGTACATCAAAACTAACCATTGTTTCATTGTTAGTGAGACGTAGGTGTTTAATTTCACTCACAAAATGGTATGAATCCTTTACATGTGCTCTCGAGTTGCCTCTGAGTGGTGAGAGTATCTTCGCTACGTGCTGAGCCAGTCTGTAAGTTGGTGTGTCGATCTGACTCACAATAGGACGTAGGGGAGCGTTTTCCTTGTGTATTTTTGGTAACCCATACAGCTTTGGAGGTTTTACGCAAGCTGGTATTAATTGTTTAACGTCTAGATCTAGTTTTTCGGAGTATTTATGTATGATGTCTTTGGTTTTGTTCAATATTTTGTTTGTAGGGTCTGTTTTAACCTGTTTATATGTTGTTTCATCCGAAAGTAAATTTTCAATTTTATGTTTATAATCTGACGTATCCATTATGACCGTAGCGTTTCCTTTATCTGCACGGAGTACTGTAATATCTGGCCTAGCACGCAAGTTCTTCAGTGCGACGAATTCATCTTTGGGAAGATTCGGTCTGGGCACTTTACTTCGACGCAAGACCGATGAAATGTCCTGACGTATAGCCTCCAAATCTTCCTTTTTTATATTATTCTTGACTAGGCAGTCCTCGACGTTGCAAATAATGGCCTCATACGGTATCCTAGCCGGTGTTATTGCATAATTTAAACCTCTACTCAATACTTTTTCGGTTGTTTTGTCTAAAGTTTGTTTTGACAGATTAATAACTGCTTGTCTTTGACTTGACGGCGGCGTGTCATTGGTCCGTGCATTGACGTTTCGTTTCTTGCTGTTGTCATTTGATTTAGATAATAATTTTTCATATTTTTGAATTTTGTTCGTTTTACACGCATTATATTTTGATCTTTCTCTGTGATTTAAAGCATTGATGCATTGTTTAAAATCAAATGGAGTTATTAATCTCTGTATTTCATTAGACAAAATCTCAACGTTCCTATTTATGCTGCGTAAGTCAGCGCGATGTTCTCTGATAACTTGTATTAATAACTTTTGACTTGCCTGTTAAATCAGTACGGACTGGAAACAGCAACAAAAATACGCCGGTTAGAAGATCTACAAACTAAGCGCGCAAGATATGTAACATCTTTAAATTTCTTGAAGAGATGTCGTGATCACAGTCTCATTCCTACGTGTGTCAAGATATCAGCCAAGAAAGACATACGAGGAAGCGCTAAGATCTTAAAACAGGCAAGTCAAAAGTTATTAATACAAGTTATCAGAGAACATCGCGCTGACTTACGCAGCATAAATAGGAACGTTGAGATTTTGTCTAATGAAATACAGAGATTAATAACTCCATTTGATTTTAAACAATGCATCAATGCTTTAAATCACAGAGAAAGATCAAAATATAATGCGTGTAAAACGAACAAAATTCAAAAATATGAAAAATTATTATCTAAATCAAATGACAACAGCAAGAAACGAAACGTCAATGCACGGACCAATGACACGCCGCCGTCAAGTCAAAGACAAGCAGTTATTAATCTGTCAAAACAAACTTTAGACAAAACAACCGAAAAAGTATTGAGTAGAGGTTTAAATTATGCAATAACACCGGCTAGGATACCGTATGAGGCCATTATTTGCAACGTCGAGGACTGCCTAGTCAAGAATAATATAAAAAAGGAAGATTTGGAGGCTATACGTCAGGACATTTCATCGGTCTTGCGTCGAAGTAAAGTGCCCAGACCGAATCTTCCCAAAGATGAATTCGTCGCACTGAAGAACTTGCGTGCTAGGCCAGATATTACAGTACTCCGTGCAGATAAAGGAAACGCTACGGTCATAATGGATACGTCAGATTATAAACATAAAATTGAAAATTTACTTTCGGATGAAACAACATATAAACAGGTTAAAACAGACCCTACAAACAAAATATTGAACAAAACCAAAGACATCATACATAAATACTCCGAAAAACTAGATCTAGACGTTAAACAATTAATACCAGCTTGCGTAAAACCTCCAAAGCTGTATGGGTTACCAAAAATACACAAGGAAAACGCTCCCCTACGTCCTATTGTGAGTCAGATCGACACACCAACTTACAGACTGGCTCAGCACGTAGCGAAGATACTCTCACCACTCAGAGGCAACTCGAGAGCACATGTAAAGGATTCATACCATTTTGTGAGTGAAATTAAACACCTACGTCTCACTAACAATGAAACAATGGTTAGTTTTGATGTACAGTCATTATTTACATGCTTACCTGCACATGACTGTATTGAAATAACTAAAAGGAAGCTAATACAGTACAATATGCCTGAGGAATATGCAGAACTACTTAAGCATTGCTTAACAACTGGCTATCTGTTGTGGGACAATAAATTCTACATACAAGTCGATGGTGTCGCAATGGGCTCCCCAGTATCGCCTGTCGTTGCTGACATATATATGGAGGACTTCGAGGCTCGAGCTTTACATACTGCCCCCATCACACCCAGGATTTATAAGAGGTTTGTAGATGATACTTTTACAATATTACCAACAGATAGTGCAAGTGTATTCCTAGAACACCTTAATTCCATTAATAATAACATCCAATTTACTATGGAATTAGAGGCAAATAATTCATTAGCTTTCTTAGATGTACTTGTCATCAGGAATCCTGATCATACTTTGAGCCATACTGTATATAGGAAAAAGACCCATACAAATAGGTACTTAAACGGTGAATCTCACCACCATCCTAAACAGTTAGCTACCGTGGGAATGTCTTTGTTTCAGAGAGCCCATGGGATCTGTGACAAGAAACACCTGGACGCCGAGCTTCAACATGTCAAGCAAGTACTGCAAGACAACAAGCTCCAACAGCCGCGCCGCTGTCACAGATCCCGAGAAAAGCCAGCCACAGTCGAGCGCCAGCCTGCTATACTGCCTTATGTAAGGGGTGTCACTGACAAGATTGGCTACATCTTGAAGCGAGCTTCAATCAACACATACTTCAAGCCGCCAACGAAGATAAGTCAATTTTTACCATCCGTCAAGTGCCAACTACCTTTACAAGATGCAGGGGTCTATAAAATAGATTGTGACTGCGGACTCTCATACATTGGTCAAACCAAGAGAAACATAGGCACCCGCATAAAAGAACACATAGCTGATGTAAAACACCAACGCTCGTTGAAGTCTGCTGTGTGTGAACATGTGCAACAGGGGACCAACCACTACCTGAGATTTGACAAACCACAGATTCTCGCTAAAGAACACCGATTCCTACCAAGGATGCTTCGCGAGGCTATTGAAATCAAAAAACATCCTAATTTTAATAGAGAAGATGGTTGGAATGTACCACCAGCTTGGGATCCAGTAATACAAATAGTCAAACCCAAGAAGAAGCAAACCACAGCTAGACTTCATGATACTTTGAGCTCATTCTGCGTAAATAGAAACACCATTGATTAAATTATGTTCGGGTACTTTGAAATAACTACACTGGAACATTGAGACAACTGCCATCTTAGTCTCCCCGTGACCATGGCTGCTGAAAAGCAACCGAAACGTCGGGGAAAGTGTAAAAATAAATGAAATCTAAATAGCTTAATAATAATTTAATTAGCTTAAAAATTAGTAAAGTTTAATAGTAGTAGAAGTGTAACAATTTTCAAAATTTTGTAATAAAGTGTCAAATAAACAACGCGATAAAATCCGTATATAGCAGTTTAATTTCAAAGATACCCTATCTCTTTTTCTGTACCCCAGACAAAGTAAATGCGAAATTTCATGATGATCGGTCGAGTAGTTAAGGCATGAAATCATAAAAAACAAACTCACATTCGCAATTATAATATTTATTAGGATTAAGGTATTATTTAAAATAACATTTGTGTCTATTATATTATATAATATATTTCAATCTATTAACAATTAGTGGGAGATCGTACTCCTTCCACGCAGAGGTCTCGAGTTTGATCCCAAGACGCGCATCATCGTTTAATCAAATCATATTATTATACCATCAATACAATAAAGTTTGTGGTTTAACAATACGTACCACGTCTCAGAGCAACTAGTATAAAAATCTACCAATCGGGGAAAGTATAAAATTAAATCACAATAGTTTTTATAATAATTTAAATAACTTAAATAGAATTAAACAGTAAACAATAATAGTGTTTTTTTATTTATGCTACTAAGGAGGCAATCAAGCATACGGCCCACCTGATGGAAAGTGGTCACCGTAGCCTATAGACGCATGCAACACCAGAGGCATCACTTACGCGTTGCCGACCCTTTAGGAAAGGAAATGGGAAGAAGAAGGAGCGGGAAGGGGAAAAGAGGGTGATTGTGCCTCCGGTACCCTCACTCACCGAACGAAACACAACAGTAGGAATACATACTGCTATAGCACGTCGATATTCTGTGAGAGGGTAGTCCTTCCCCGGTCGAGCCGGTCCATTCATGCTGAAATTAGCGAGGCTCTACTACTCTGTAATAATAGTAATGTTTAACAATAGTAGTTTCAAAATAATTAAATAATAGTGTTTTTTAAAAAATAAACAACGCGATAAAATCCTTATAAAGTTGTTTAATTTCAATGTATAACATTCGCGTAAACGTAAGACAATATTATGTAAATCTACGAGTATTCTGGCAATGATAGATTGACTGCACAAATGGCGTAATGATTCAAGTGGTGGCCTCACCGCTGCCACTGCGTCAAGTGTTGTGGGTTCGATCTCCACGCAAGCAAATATTTATGTGACCCACAAATCGTTTTTCTGAGTTTGGGTGTACATTGTGTCCGTTACTTAAATGTTTGTATTTAATTCCTGTGTCGTTAGTGACTTTACGACACAAGAATTATTCATAGGGAGGGCGAAAAAAATAATCAAATAGAAGAAACAATAAGACTTATTGTTTCTTAAGTTGTACTCACCGGGGGCAAGATGGTGAGCGACTTCCCGGTAATACCGACTAAACCCACTACGGTGTTCCTCGACATAACCGCACTGGCGGGTCCGCACGAATCACTTTCACATGCAATCGCCACCCCGCCGAGGTTTCGGTCCGCGCGCCGTATGAAACAGCAGGCCATTGCACTACAAGACCTATCCTTATTTAACTAACCTTAACGGCTGCATGGAAACCGAGGAGACATCGGCTCACGTGCTCCTACATTGTAAAAGCGTGAGCAACCAACGGGCGAAACTCCTAAACAGTCCAGAAACGATGAAAGAGGTACTGCGCGACATCGGTCCCCTATTATCATTCTGGACGGAGCTGAGGTGGTATGAGTAACCGAACAATACTTCGCGTCGGCTACTTACGCACAATGGCCCAATTGTAGGGCTAAGTGCGGATAACACACGTCCAACTAACTAACTAACTAACTAACTAACCTTAACGCTTAAAGTTGATTGTTTATCGCCTAAGAATGGTTTTTATTTGGTAAAGGACATATAATAAGGCATTACGAAAACATTAACATACGAGTAAATTTGAGTCAGTTGTTATGTAAAATCTTTATTGGATTTAATTATTATACTTAATTATTATGTTGTCTCTAAGTTATAACAGCGATAGCTCAGTGGGGAGACCAACAGACTGCAATGCAGAGGGTCTCGAGTTCGAACCCACGTCGCGCACCTCTGACTTTCGGAAGTGATATGACTTTTCGAAATTAAGTGCGTATTGATTGACAATTATCGCCTGCTCCGTGCCTCGGAGAGCACGTTAAGCCGTCGGTCCCGACTGCCATGAACATCTATGGCAGTCGTTATTGAGAAAGTCAGTACCCTCTAATATCCTGACACTGGTCTAGCCTTAGGGTATCGTTAGCCTTCGGGTTGCGGAGGTCAAGTGGCAGCCGCTCCGTGTAAAAACTGATATCCAGTCAAATCCGGTTAGACTAGAAAAGCCGACCCCAAGTGACTTGGGAATAATAAAGGCTAGTGAGAAGAAGATTATGTTGTCTCTAAGTAAATGCTGTGCATATTTGTAATTGGCGTAAGCACACAACCTTGTCTTAGTTATTGATAATGTGTCTGTACATATGTGTTGACTTTGTTAACATACCTAATAAATAAATAAACAAAAATAAATGGGTCATTGATCTTTTTCAGACATGGACGGTGTCAGCTGTGCTGATCAACATGTTTGGCCAGGGCATGGTGCTGAGCTACCCTGCCAGTCTGCTACCTGGACTGAATCATCCTGACTCGCCCATCAAAACTGATCTGCATTCTTCATCATGGCTAGGTAAATAACAAGATCCCAAAACTGATTGTGCTGAGACTGGGTCGATACATAGATTGTCTCACACCTATATTTTGAAAGAGGTAGGCAAAGATGGATGATACCCACATTTCACCAATTATGATTCAGGTGCCACGAGGGCAAGCTTATTGCCGTCTACCGAGATTGCCAGAATCCGTGCTGCTATTGTCAATTTCTTGACAAAAGACCCAATAACTCTTAGCCTTACCCTCTGTCTTCATAATCAAAGAATTCACGTACTGCAATTGCATCCACTAGTGCTGTGCCACCGAGATATTTTGTAATGTTTATAATTCTTGTGAGTTTAATTTCCCTCTCTATCTTGTGACACTGGCTGTAAGGCTCGTGGCCTATACGCGCTATCGATATGATTAAAAAATGTAGAAAAGGACTGGAAACTTCATTACCCTCATTGAAAATAAATATATTGTTCAATCTGGTTATTGAGAGATAAAGGTTGAGGTGCAGTCATAATTATTTTAGAGCTGTCACCATGTTTCAATACAACGTCAATAATCATTTAGGTCACAAAGTAATACATATAAACGTCAAAGATATTAGTTGGTGAGTTAACTAAAGTTATTTTACTTATATTTAAACCAAAACGTTGACTCTATGTGAAGATACCTGCATGAATTTCCTTTTAAGTAACAGTGAGTGATAACACTGGCGTCTTCTTAATACCATAATTGAATTCAAATGTAATAGTATTGAATTATCTTATTTCAGGATCAATAGTGGGCGTGGCTGGTATACCAGGATTTTTAATATCGTCAGTCTTCATGGCTTTGTATGGAAGAAAAATAACCCATGCACTGGCTATAGTGCCAGCAATAGTCGGCTGGCTGCTGATATACTTCGCAGGAGGCATCACGATGCTGATGACAGGCAGGTTTCTATGTGGAATGAGTTCCACTGCGACAGTATCTCTAGGAGCCATCGTGATGGGAGAATATACCTGTCCAAAGTATAGAGGAGTATTTCTATATCTCAAGAATGCGTCCGTATGTATGGGGGCCTTACTAATGCATCTTATCAGTCACTACCTACATTGGAGAACTATTGCATTGGTATCCTTAATACCGTTTTTTATTGTCCTCATAATCATATACACGTGGCCTGAAAGCCCATCTTGGTTAGCTTCGAAACACTATTACGAGAAAAGTCAGGAATCTTTCTTCTGGCTCAGAGGCACCGATGAGGCTGCCCGAAATGAAATTGAAGGTATACTAAAAGCACAGAAAGCTAAGTTGTCGCAACCGAAAATAAAATCCAGTTATTATAACAAGATCATGTATTTCTTTCGAAAATTTACCCAAATGGACTTTTTAAAACCTTTCTTGATCATGGTTTTGGCTACAACAGTTCTGGAGATGAGTGGTAGACATATATTTCCAGCTTACGCACTGCTCATAATGACTGATATAACTGGGGAAACATCTCAATCATACTATTACACTCTGGGGATTGACGTCATCATCACAGCCAGCGCAGTATTCGCTTCATTCCTAGTTAAGATCATGAATCGTCGTACTTTGTTATTCGTCTCTGGTTTCGCGGCCATAGTGGTGCTTATGACAGTTTGTTTATACCTCTTCTTAGCATCCAAAGACATTATTTCTGACGGGACACCATCGATACCTATATCTTTACTATTATTTTATTTTATTCTTGCTAATTTAGGTTGTGCTCCTATACCTTTAGCGTTAGTTGGAGAAGTGTTTCCATTAGCCCATAGAGGGATTGGTTCAGCCCTGTCTGGGGTCTGGATCTCAGTGATAATGTTGATAGGTCTTAAGTCGACGCCACACATGCTTGTCAGTATTGGAGTGTACGGGTTCTTTTCTGTGTACGGCAGTGTCATGGGAATTTGCCTTTTGATATTATATTTCATAATGCCAGAAACCAAAGACAGAACATTGCAGGAAATCGAGAACTATTTCAACTACGGGAAGTTCTCGAATGACGGCGATGATGATAAGGAAGCTAATATTAAAATGATAAAATAAATATAGTGCTATGTATTATAAAATAAATTATTTTTAATCAACGTCTTACTTATTTGAGACCTTTTTTATTTCTTTTACAGTTAGAACCAAAAGAAAATAAATAATATTATTTATTGCAACTTGATATTTCACTTGCAAAAAGATACTTATATGGATCCCGCATAGCTTTGAAGCATTATTTTCGTCTTTCTTACAATATATTTTGCCATATGCACAGACCATGCGCATTCAAAATATTTTTCTGAATTCGGAATTGTGATTTACTGTCACACAATTCTACAATAAATGTTGACAGTTTAGTGGATTTTAGCGTTAATAATAATTTAATATGACAACTTCTTATACAATTATTATCTGCACAACAAATAAATTAACAATTAATATAAAAAAAAATTAATAAGCTTTGTAGTACCAGTGACCACCTTCCCACTCCATCATCAGACCATGTATACCACCAAGTGTCATAAATAAAAAGTACTCGAACACAAATCTAACGCCTAACCGCAACATGTCTGTTGTAAGCTGTTAAGAATTTGGGTGGTCTGCAAGTGGCCCTGGCAGCAGCAGGGGTCAAGTTCACCATAATATTGCATTATCAGGTTTATACCTATATGAAAACTATGTTGTAGTTTATTTGGGCTACGAGAACTGGTTCAAATTTAGACCTTAAAGTACAAACATTAAAGCTTATTATTCTTGCGTCAAATTGACGGTTATTTAGTGTTTAAATAATTAAATTGACGTTAGTGGTAATGTAAGGGACAGTGATAAAAATATGAGAAGTTCTTTGTCTTATTATTACTCAAAATTAGGTTAGGTATACAGACCTCTGCTCTGAGAATTTTAACAATGAAGCACTTTGATGTTTCGTCTGAAAGATATTCTAGCCCGTAACACCATTTCATCATTTCACAGAGAGCATCGACGTTACTGCTTCATTTATGTTATTTCTGCAGTGTTAAGGCACTGTCATGTCCACGAGTAACAGACAGCGCTTGTTTACGACCAGGTGGGACGCCGGCTTTTCTGCCAACAATAGCCATACCAACAACATACCAACAATTCGTCAACCTAAGACGTAATTGCTGTGAATATTTCTGAAGGCGTACTTTTAAAACATATCACATTATATTCCACTAACTGCGTGGATGGCGTAGTGGTTTAAGTGGTCCCCTCAGCCTTGCCACAGTGCTGAGTGTTGCGCGTAACTGATACATTTCTACCAACAGTTCCAGTACCAGTGTTCAAGTGAATAAGATATACTTAATATATTAACTTTACTAAGATTACTCTGCCCGAGTCAGATATTAAGTCAGTACCTATAAGATAAAAATAACACATTATTATAAAATTTTCTTAGAGCCGATGGGTAGTGCCGTCGAAAGTAGCAATGAAAATGATCGATATCACAGAAGTAATTCTCAGTAACACTGTCACATAACTTTACCCTGCGCAATGTTATCTCGTTCTAATATTCAGGTAATAATAGATTAATATTAGCACATAAAAAATATTTTCTTGTATGTCCAGTGACCGTAAACCAGCAATACCAACAACAAAACAACCTAAGTCGTATTTGCTGTGAATTTCTCTTAAGGCGTATATTTAATACATAATATATTAATCACATTATAGCCACGCTTCGGCACGAATGGGCCGGATCGATCAAAGTGATACCAAGGCCGCACAGAAAACCGACGTGTAAAAGCGCTTGCGTTGTGTTTTGTCGAGTGAGTGAGGATACCGGAGGCCCAACTCACTCCCTCCTCTGGGGAGGAGTGGGAAATTTAAAAGGCTGGCAACGCACTTGCGACTCCTCTGGTGTTGCGGGTGTCCATGGGCGGTGGTAATCGCTTACATCAGGCGATCCATCTGCTCGTTTGCAGCTTATAACATAAAAAAAACATGCTTTCCTTACTACTTCTATTATTATATTATACTAGTAGTTTTCCCGCGGTTTCACCCGCGTAAGTCCCGTTCCCGTGTGAATATCGGGTTTCACCCCTTTCACCCCCTCTAGAGTGGAATTTCCAAAAATCCTCTCTTAGTGCTCCCCTACACTCTCCAAGGAACATACATGCCAAATTTCAGCTTCTTGCGTTCAGTAGTTTCGGCTGTACGTTGTCTGTCAGTCACTCAGTAACGGAAGAGTTTTATATATATAGATATAGATTCATTTTTGCAGAATATTGACTTAAAGTGCCAGCACTTATACGCACTGTAGCGTTGCGTTCGGTGAGAATTATCACTACATATTATAGAACGAAGTCCCCCACCCTGTCTGTCTGTTCACAATAAACTCAAAAACTACTAAACAGATTTTCATGCGGTTTTCACCAATAGACATTCATGAGACAGGTTTAAGTGTATAATTTGTTAAGGTTTCGTACTACCTGTGCGAAGCCGGGCCGGTTCGTTAGTTACCTATAACTAATTTCTCATTTCTTTCCATTAGATCTATCTTCAATACTTTTACCCTAAACTCGGAAGTGCGCAAATGTTACCAATCGGTGGAAGCAATCTTAGGCTATTGCAAATTCGTCACCAGCCACCACCTTGCACCATCAGGCGAAACAAACACTATCTGTTTATAATAAACTAGCGACTCGCCCCGGTTTCGCACGAGTACTGTAAAGCCTTAAGACTGCGCCGCGCGTAAGACAGATAATGACAGAGCTCGTGCGGCGCATATTCAAATCGGCGCGCGGCCGCCATAGTAAAATTGTATGGAGAATTTGAAGTGCTTTCTCGATAAATATGTATCTTTATTGTCAACCGGTAACTTTAATATTTGGGACGGACAAATTGTAATATAACTATTTATGTTTCGTTTAAGCTGTAAAATAGGATAGATTTCTACTGTTATAATCTAAAAATGACGTATACGACCTTACGTTTTTGCAAATTTACGTAATTTTGTAGACAAAAATATTAATAATTTTAAGTTTTTTACACGGAGTAATTGTAAACACATTCATTGTTATAGTAAATGTATATTTTATATTCGTATTAAACAAAAAGTGTTGATTTTATTCACTTAACTGTAACCGCCTGTTTTGGCACATTTCGCTCGGCGCAGTCTTAACAAATTATAGGTACACCTAAACCTACCTCATGAATCATTCTGTCTATTGGTGAAAACCGCATGCAAATCTGTTCGGTACTTTTTAAGTTTATCGCGAACAGACAGATGAAGCGGGGGGACTTTGTTTTATGATATTTAGTGATACATATTCTTGTGCCCAATTCTATTAACCAAACCTATGTAAGTCTGTTCAAGTATTGACCCCTAAAGATTGAAGATGACGTTTTAATGTTGAAAAGAAAAGGCACTATTGTATATTGCGCCCATATTTCGCTAGCTATGATTGTAAGCAAGCCTACTGCTGTCTATCGGAAACAGTTACAGATTCGTGGTGCCATTGAGAATTTTCTTAGATAACCAAATAACACATTGCTAGTACCTGGAATCGAATCCAAGAATTCATATTCACTGCGTGTGCAAAAAAATTTTTGGCTATAATGGGCATAAGTTTTCGATGGTCTGGATTTCCGGTTTATAAATTTGTTGTTATCTATATCTATATCAATATTATAAAGTAAATATGTATTTTCTTTATAATAATTAATAACGCCAGAAATCTCTGGACGGATTTAAACAATTCTTTTATTTTTTACCGATAGTAAGCCAAAGCGGCTTATTATGAGTAAAAATAAAAGAATTTCAGCTATTCATAAGTAATAATATTGGCTTATATAACATCACGCAACTGACTACGACAGCGGAGCAGTAATCATCATTTAGCAAGATGAAACCGCAAGGTACAAGAAGTAATATTATATTTATAATTCAAAAGCCATGTTTGTCAGATTTTAATAGAACGTTCAGAATGGTGTCCGTATATATAAGCGTGTACTGCGATTTAAATATTTGTTTTCAGCATAAAGCTGCTCTTCTTTACTAAAAGCTATTTAATCCAGAAGTAACTAAGGCTATATAACATCACGCTATGAGCCACAGGAGTGGAGCAGAAAACGTAGGTGACACTACTCGGGACAGCTGTGGGAAATTATAGGCCAATTCTGCGAGATCATTGGTTACCGTATGACATTTCGTCATATGACAGTATTCAGTAACCATTTACTTTTATACATACGTGGTATAATAGCAAACAAATATTTTGTTCGAATGCGCATAGTAGCTTAGCTTATATCAGGCGTCGGCCAAACGTATTAATAGCCGAACCCGAAGTTCAATGGGTATTATAAACACCTAAGGCTAACTGTTATCTTAACGAAATTACGTTTCGTGTTTTAATAGATTTTATTTTGGAGTGATATTAATGTAAAGTTTGAACTTGTTTATTGTTTTTCAATGTCATTTGCCGGCACAACTACACTTATATCGATATTTTTAAAGCAGCTTTTTGTTAATATCTTTATTGTTTCTTTACTCACAGGCTCTGTTTTTGTACTAATTTGTTTGAATGTTAATTGCCCACGCACATTTTTTTTTTTTTACGTGGGGGAATGCATGACTCATACCCCTCCGCGGGGGCGGGCGGAGGGGTTATGTCGGACTCGCCGGGGTAAAAGAAAGATGGTAAAGATGATAAAGTACCTCCCGGAATACCGACTAAACCTACCACGGTGTTCCTCGACAAAACCACTATCGACGGGGCCGCGCGATTCACTTTCGCATGCGGTCGCAAGCCCACCAAGGTTTCGGCCCGCCGTATGAAACGGCAGGCCACTACACGAAAGACCTACCCTATAGGCACATATAAAAACTCCCTACTGTCCCCCCTTGAGGGGAGACGGACTCGACACAGAGGCGCGCGTGGGAACACGCACGCCGCCTCTCGGACCTGGTGCTGATCGGATGGCGGGAAGGCCCACAAAGCCCGCCACCCCCAGGTCAATCCTCAGGGTGGCTGGAGGTCGTCTCGCGCCCTCCGGCGCCCGGCTCTGCGGTTGGGGAGAGGGTTTAAACGCTCCCTCTCCCGCAATTGTCCACGCACTGGTATAAGTTTCACTCACTAAAACTTGATTTATTTAACGTTTTTTGAATAATATTTAAGTTTTTATTGGCATGTTCATTTTATTTTATCAAATATAACATTTTCTGTAAATTATTTAAGTCCATTTAATTACTGTTGTACGGATGAGCACTAGCATTTTGCCAAGAGAGTGGTAAAATATTTGGAAAACACTAAATCTTTCCGTACCAAATATTCTAAGAAAGGAAATCTCTCTCTCTCTGACTCTGAAATTAAAGCTTTTGTCGATACTGATTGGGCAAATAATGCCTTGGATAGACGGTCATATACAGGCTTTTGTTTCTCGCTTTCTAATGTTATAATATCTTGGGAATGTAGGAAGCCAAAGACTTGCTCTTTCAAGCTGTGAAGCAGATTATATGGGTATAATATATTATGTAAAAAAGCAGTATATTTAAGAACTTTGCAATATGAAGTAACAAATAAAATGTTTACATTGAGGTTATATAATGACAATTACAGTGCAGTTATCCATGCTGCGACTTTTACCTCTGTTACGACTGCTACGAATTAGACCTAAGCTAGGACTTTGACCTCAGCTATGTCTTTGACCTCAGCTACGACTTTGACTTTAGCTACAAATTTGACCTCGGCTACGACTTTGACCTCGGCTACGGTAGCTGCTACTTTGACTTTAGCTACGACTTTGAACTCAGCTATGACTTTGACCTCAGCTACGACTTTGACTTTAGCTACAATTTGACCACGGCTACGACTTTGACCTCGGCTACGACTTTGACCTCGGCTACGATAGCTGCTACTTTGACTTTAGCTACAATTTGACCACGGCTACGACTTTGACCTCGGCTACGACTTTGACCTCGGCTACGATAGCTGCGCTACTTTGACTTTAGCTACGACTTTGACCTCAGCTATGACTTTGACCTCAGCTACGACTTTGACTTTAGCTACGACTTTGACCGCAGCTACGACTTTGACCTCGGCAACGACTTTAACCTAAATTACAACATTGACCTCAGTTTCGACTCTGACCTCAGTTACGACATTGACCTCGGCTACGATCTTGACCTCAGCTACGACATTGACCTCGGCTACGATCTTGACCTCAGCTACGACTGCTACGACTTTGACTCCTGCTACGACATTGACCTCGGCTACGACTTTGACTTCGGCTACGACTTTGACCTCGGCTACGACCTTGACCTCGGCTATGACTTTAACCTCAGCAACGTCTTTGACTTCAAATACGACTGCTACGAATTTGACCTTAGCTACGACTTCGAGCTTAATACGACTGCTACGAAGTAGACCTCAGCTACGACATTGACGTCGGCTACGACTTTGATCTGAGATACGACATTGACCGCGGCTACAACTTTGACCTCGGCTGTGACATACTTAACTCGGCTCCATTGAGGCGTAATTTATTTTGTATGCGTAAGATATCTACATTATAATGGTCCCGCGTCTAAAGGTCAAGTATGCTCTAACAAATATTATATACCTCTCTACTGTCCCATCTTAGCACTAACTTAACATCTATTATATATGTAAAAAAATAAAAAACCGTTACTTTTGCTACGAATATTACCGCCATTGGTACTGGGTCTCACGAATAATCCACGTACGAGCAATTTAATAACACTCGCTCAACGTGAGTGCTACGTTTTAGAAAAAGGCAATATCGAAAATTAAATTAGAATGTGCCATACAGATGTGAAGTCCTTTTGATGTGGGTCGGCGTGACCCGAAACACTAATGACATTTTACTGAGCGATACACGATTAACTATGAATATATCCGCTTGCAATTTTGTTAACTAAAAATCGTTTCATTTCCCCTTTTGTAAAATGAATTTATAATCAGAAATAAAGAGTTCACGACATGTTATTTAAGGCTTTGCATCAGTTTTAATTCAATGATCCTTAAATCCTTAGCACAAGAATTGGAGATGGAGCGCAAATCCCGCCAGCGGGCCATGGAACGCGACGTGAAGAGCCCTCTGTTAGACCGTGCTGGTTACTATAAGAACTCTATAGACAGTAGAGAAAGTGTGCTATGTAGTGGCCTGCCGTTTTACACGGCGGGCCGAAATCCCGGTGGGGTCGCGATTGCATGAGAAAGCGATTCGCGCGGCCCCGCCGTCTATGGTTATGTCGAGGCACACCGTGGTTGGTTTAGTCGGTATTACCGGGGTATCTTACCCCCGGTGAGCCCGACATAACCTCTCCATCGCCCAGCAGAGAGGAGTGCGTCAAAAATAAAAGAAAAATAAAGAAAGAGATTAACGGGTTAATTATTTAAATTTTCATTACTATTTATTCAAGTCTGCATACATTTAAAGCCAGTGAGCCAAATAAAAAAAAAATCTTGTTTGTAATACACCATTGTACCAGTATGTATAATTATGTACCTATCTCATTGTATGATAATTAATGATTAAATAAATGGTATCTTTATAGTCATTTTATAAAGATTACCATAAGTAAACTCATTTTATATTTTTTATATTGTATACAGATGTATTGTTTTATGATGGTGATGATTATCTAAAGTTGTGAGTTGGTTGGTTTTAGGTAACCTATTCAAGAAATAGAAAATGTATTCCATTTCATAACTTTTCTTAGTAAGAAAAGCCGCAGAAAAGGTATTCTTCTCAGGTTAAGCATTTAATCAAATGCTTGTAAATAGCATTAGCAGGAAATCTTACGAGCTCTTATCACTTTTATCACTATGCACGAATCAAGTAATCTCACACAACGTTCACAGTACACACTACACAGATCTCTTAATCATATTATATATATGTATAATGTATCTGCATTTTAGACAAATAAATAAATAGTGCCAGAAACATCTTTTCAGACATGAAGCCATCTTATGACGCTCATTGCGTCATGAGCGTCGTTTTATTTTTGTTACACAGTTATATACATATTCATAACTAATATTTATTTACTTTATACTTACATATAAAGAAACTTTAAAAAAAATTAAAATGTTGTTTATGTGCAGATGCACGTCCCACCTGACAGCACAAAAACAACGGTGATGCGCTCAGCATAATGCTGTGGCACTTGCATTGCTGCAAGCACTACACAGCGCTGATTTTCAGCGAACACCACAATTAATGACGATTGGTCCGCCAATAGTGCACTCAGAATAAAGAAATAAATAATACATGAGCATTAAATAAATAGATAGCCATGAAAGAAAATGTGACATAATAAATACTATTTTATTACAAGAATATATAGAAAAGTAATTTTTATTTACTTAATTACTTTATGTTGTACCCACATTTTAATCATAATTGATGATACAAATACAAATACAAATACAAATTATTTATTTGCTTTAAACAGGGTGATACATAAGGTGGTTTGTAACAATTCAAGAGAACAAGCCTATTTAGCTATAAATACAGCATGCAAATATTAACAAATGTTAAAGCGGAAAAGCATAATATTTTAAGTAGGTACATCATTACAATATTTTTACTGGTTTCTGTGTATGGATTACTTCGGATAAGCGTTTCTTGGTACTGTTTTGATTTAAAAACTCTTGAACCGAGTAAAACGCATTTCCTATCAGCCATTTTTTCAACACTTGATTAAATTTATTTATAGGCAATGTTTTGAAACAATCCGGAATTTTGTTAAAAACTTTAACGCACATCGAAAGACTATTTTTCTGTAGCCGGCTTGTTCTAGGTATTAAGCCCAACACTAATCTATTCGGATTTCTGATGTTATTTCTGTTAGTAACGTCTTTTGCTTGTTTAAATGTGTTGGGGTTTTGCTTTACAAATTTACAAACCTCTAGGATGTACAAACTCGGCAAAGTGAGTATATTTAACTTTTTAAAGTATGGACTGCATGATACATCCGGGGCAATGTCGCATATGGATCGTATGCATCTTTTTTGTGCAATAAAGGCCTTTTGTATATCCGTACCGTTTCCCCAGAGTAACAACCCATATCGAAGTATGGATTCGACGTACTCATAGTAGGCTGTGCATGCCGTATTTTGGTCAGAAATTTTTGCCAGTTTATACAGGGCAAAAGAAAACACATTTATTTTATTTGTTACCTTTTCTATTTGCTCTTTCCAGTTTAGTATATTGTTAATTATTAAACCTAAAAATGTACTATTATTAGCCATCGATAGATTTCGTCCGTTATAATTTATATGAATGTTATAATTTTTTAAATTATTGAAATTAATTATATGTGTCTTAGATATATTTACTTGTAACTTATTATTATTCATCCACTCTATTATTAATGTCAAGGTATTGTTTATGTCAGTTTCGTGTTGTTTTATTGTACTATTTTTGTTTGTAGTCACAACGACAGATACATCGTCCGCAAATAGTATAGTGTTGTGATGAGTAGCATCAGGTAAATCATTGATGTATACTAAGAAGAGAAGCGGACCCAATACACTGCCTTGGGGGACTCCGAATTTATTCATAGCATAATTAGACCTATTTATTTCAACACAATTTTTTGAGTTTAATTGTGACACATCAACACACTGATACCTATTTTCTAAATAAGTTTTGAGTCAGTTTAAAGCTGGTCCCCTGATACCATAGTGCTCGAGCTTCATAAGGAGCTGTTTATGTGACACAAAGTCAAATGCCTTTGACATATCGAGAAATATTACTGTTGCATACTTTTTCTCATTTACACTCTGAAGGATATCGTTCACTAGAAAAAAAGCTGCATCCCTGGTAGATTTATTTTTCTGAAAACCATATTGATTTTTTACAATTATGTCATTGACGTTAAAAAAGAAAGACAACTTATCGTGCATGACCTTTTCAAAGATTTTTGAAAATATCGGTATTATTGTAATAGGCCTATAATTGCTGATGGTTTTTTTGTCTCCTTTCTTATACAGAGGTTTTACCACAGACTTTTTGAGTTTGTCGGGAAAGGTACCCGTTTCTAGTGAAAGGTTAACCAGAAATGTAAGTACTGGAGCTAACTCTTTACTGCACATTTTTACAATTTTTGTACATATACCGTCGTAACTCTCAGATGTCGTGTTTTTAAGGCACCCAATTAATTTCAACATGTATGACTCATCTATAGGGGATAGAAATATAGAGTTTGGCTGTTTATTTCTTATACATGTGTCACGAGTGTTATTTTTTAATACGTTAGTTGTCGATGTAAAATATTCATTGAAATTGTTAGCAATTTTTAAGGGATCTGTGATTAAGTTATTGTTTTCGATTATTTCATTAATATAATTTGCACTACTTGCGGGACAAGTTTCACTCTTTATGACGGACCAGGTCGCTTTACATTTATTTTTGCTATTGATGACGTAGTTTCTATTACTAGTCCTTTTAGCGGTATGAATACATTTCTTTAATAACCTGTCATACCTCAGATACGTCTGCTTAGCTGTTTCAGATTTACTGGAATAATATTTTAGCCGCAATTTTCTTTTATAATTACAGCTATTACGTAGTCCTTTCGTCATCCAATTTGTTTTTTTTGATAAATTTATTTTTACTTTATTAATCGGAAAACAAAGATAGTACAGCAGGCAGAAATAGTCATAAAAAGGGTCGAAGGCTAAATTTGTATCAGTTTCATTGTAGTAATTTAAATATTGAATACTAGATAGATATTGGCGAAACTTAGTTATATTATCAATAGAATAGCACCTTTTAAAGTTGTATACATACTCGGGTATTTTATTTTTGTATTTTACAGGCCATGATAGAATTTGTGCAGTGTTGTGATCAGATAAGCACAGAGGCAATAGTGACCCTGATGCATGTTATGAAGGAACAAAAATAAAAAATCCTTTTAAATTTTAATTATAATTCTTGAAGGTAGAAGAAAGAAGAAGGACCTCTCAGAAGGAAGAAGAAGGACCTCTCCATCTTATGGCTCCGTGTAGACAGCGATGAGCATCCCCGCGTCTATGCGTGCCTCTGTAGGTCCTATAGGAATGACACCGAAACTGACCAACTCATCGAACACATCCAGATGGCTTCAGACTTTGTGCAGCAGCAGATTCCGTCCGCGGAGATCGTTGTACTTGGCGATTTTAACGCCTACCACGCCGACTGGCTCAGATCCAGTAAGACCGATTATGCGGGGAGATCTGTTCATGAATTCACCCTGGCATATAGCCTGACACAACTGGTTACCACGCCCACGCGAATCCCAGATGTGGAAAGCCAAAATCCTTCATTGTTGGACCTTCTGCTGAATTCACATCCGGATGGCTACCATGTATCTGTTGGCGCCCCACTTGGTTCCGCAGATAACTGCCTTGTCCGGAGTACAGTGACGCTCACTTGCTCGCTGCAATCGCATGTCGCACGCGATTTCAGCAATATACACGCTTAAGTAAATTGTGACAAGTGGCCTGACGTTTTGTACGGCGCGGCGGGCCGAAACCTCAGCGGGGTCGCGATTGCATGCGAAAGTGATTCGCGCGGCCCTCGCCGTCTCTGGTTATGTTGAGGAATACCGTGGTAACATCGTTGACACCTTACCTCTCCGTCGCCCCGCGGAGAGGTATGGGTCAATGCATTATGTTTTTTTAATGAAAATAGTTAGAGAGTTTAGGCAGAACTGATTTTAAATTCAACTGCAATATTGAAGCAAAACAAGCTACCTAACAGACAAGATTGTTTATTATATTATCCCAAAATATTTAATAAAGTATATTGTTATTTTTTTTCATTTGGCACTCTCAATGAAATTTGATGAATAGCAGCGATAGCTCAGTGGGGAGACCAACAGACTGCAAAGCAGAGGGTTTGAACCCACGTCGCGCACGTCCGACTTTCGGAAGTTATATGACTTTTCGAAATTATGTGCGTATTGATTGACAATTATCGCCTGCTCCGTGCCTCGGCGAGCACGTTAAGCCGTCGGTCCCGGCTGCCATGAACATCTATGGCAGTCGTTATTGGGAGAGTGTCGACACAAAAGATCCCACTGGTTCGAAGTGTTGCCGGTCTGCACTGACTGGCTCCCACATAAGATACATACATCATGCATAAATCGACGTTTGGACTCCGATGCTTGAATACAATGCTTTTTCTATAAATTAGTCCACAACATTCCTACTTCTTGAAGGCAAGTATTACTATTTAACTACTATTAAACCAATACTTATATGACAAGAACTCGTTAAACTAATTGCTGCCTTGTTCCATACAGTATTGAAAGATCTGTGTTACTTATAAGATAATTTAGTAATGTATTTATGTACCTCGTGATAATTTGTAATTTCATCTAGTATTTTGCTTATCATTTTGTCTAGCATACAAAAAAATTATGCTCAACTGCATGCACATGCAATTTAGTCACGGACTGCCTTTGTATTATCACAAAGTGCAAGTGTATGCGCCCTCATGTCATCCTACTGTCTATAATAGGTAAATATTAAAATATGGTACTACTAAATCAACATTATTTTATCTCCTTAATATTATTATGTAATTATCCTTATTATTTTTGATATTTTGTCAGTAATATTTGCTATAATGACTCCAATACCATCAGAGTCGGTGTCAGCCAAGGTAGATGTAGGGTATTGCGTCTTTGTGTGTAATTGTGTATGCCAATGATAATTATAATTTTAATAAGACATCTCACGTTTAAGTTGTTACAAACATATATGGGCTGACACCGATTCCAAAAATAACAATAAGTATACGTTATATTATCCCAATAATTTGATTGATACTGGTATATCATTAGAGTACACGTGCGTTCTTCAATAGTAAATGAGATGCGTTTTTTTTTATACTACTAACGTGGCAAACAGGCATACGGCCCACCTGATGGTAAGTGGTCACCGTAGCCTATGGACGACTGCAACACCAGAGGCATCACTTACGCGTTGCCGACCCTTTAGGAATAAAAGGAAGTGGGAAGGAGAAGGAACGGACAAGTCGAAAGAAGGTGATTGGGCCTCCGGCATTCTCACTCACCGAACGAAACACAACTGTAGGAATACTGCTATTTGAAGTCGATATTCTGTGAGAGGGTAGTCCTTCCCCGGTCGAGCCGGCCCATTCATGCTGAAATCAGCGAGGCTCTTCTACTCAACAAATTCTAAACTTCTAAATTTCTACCGTGCTATTTCTTTATTTTTCCATCTAGCCCCCGCCCCTCCAGGTAAGCCTCGGCGACTAAATTATGCAACGAATTAATGTGGCGCCTCGCTGCGGCGTGTGCACACGATCCTGTAATTTCCCGCCGTTTTCTACTATAGTAGTACACGTGACTATTTGCTTTAAAATAAAAGGTATGTGTTGATTCTTTTTTGTGTTGATTTTATTACTATAATAAGCACTTCCTTTACTTTTTATCTCTGTATTTAGTACCTATAATATATGCCTTTGTTTATTTTCAGGTGAACAATAATATATTCAATGGCTCCTGATGCCGAAAATCGTGTGCTGACTTGGTTGTAGGAGGAACATCACATGAACATCTTCATCATCAATGAAGAAGTTATCCAGAGCGCATCGGATTTTGAGGAAAAAGAACGGTGCCGATGGAAGAAGATTTACGGAACCAGATGACTGAATGGGTCAGTGACTCTTCTTCCTCGACTAAAGACAGTGTGCCTTTTTCGGAATTTTTTTCAAATAGTATTACGTCAGGTGAGTCTTTCAATGTCTTCGAGCCCGAAATCGATCCGCAAAAAGTGGTGTAACCACTGTGTGAGGTGGATATGCTTTGATAATCAAGTCGTACTATGATAAGAATATGACGAAAATGATAAATAAATCATCCAAAACATTATGTACTATCATATTTTGTAAGTTGATCTCAAATATGCCGAAACTGTTGATTTTATTATTGATCTCAATGAAAAGGTCCTAAGCTAAGCTTAGCCCTTAGAAGTGTTTATTTTTGTTATTTTTCTATTTTGTAATAAATATATTTTCGAAATAATTCATTGCTTTTATTTTAATAATAATTGATTCCAAAAAAAACCTATTTTGATTTTTCTGCTATAATAGCGCACGCGAGCAAACTTGCAAAAATATAGGGCGCGTGTACTGTAGTGATATATAGGAATGAAAAAAATAATTAAAAATTGTTTATTTACAGCGTTTAACAAATTAGAAAAACTTATCAAAATAAAACACCTTATAAATAAAATAAAGTAATTTGCCAAACGCTGGCAAAATTAAACAAAACTACTTCTGTGGTTTTCCCACTAGGCAAGCCTGTATCGTGAAGACCCAAAATAATAACATAATACAAAAAATAATAAGTACAAAAAATTAAAAATACAAAAATTAATAAAAAATAAAATCAAGTGTTTCAAGTATTGTAATAATATACATATTAACAGTAAATATGTAGTATGTATTGTAATGGAAAATGCTACTTGCTTTTTTGTATGTAAAATCAATTAACGAATTATGCAACGTGGTAAAACCAAAAAAAGTTATCAAGTAAAATATAAATAAGTATCGGATGAAATGTTATTAGTATTTTCAATTAGTTCATAAGTTATTACCAGTGATCGGAGTAGGTAGATTGATTTTTGGTACTTGTATCATAAATGCACACAGAAAGAATAACATGGATAAGCCATTTTCCCGGCAAGTAATTCCGGTATTTCCGGATTCAATTAAATATTGTTAATGTTGGTAGTGATATTATTCCTACTCAATTCAAAATTTAAAGGAAGGTATCAAAACTAAATTAATTCATTATTTATCTGTTGAATAATAAAAACAATCGAATTCCGATCGAAGCTTTAATTTTTATTTTTTTATTTTTAGCCTTTTATGGCTAGAACTTTTATAGATAGACATAAATTGTTGCACTTAAATTTAAATATTTTCATAGGGGTCATGGTAATTTGCATTAGGGGTAGAATACATGACGGGGCCCCATAGAGGGCCAATGCCTGCTGGGGTCGTGAGACTGTTCTAAGGATGCACCACGACTCTGAAACGTAAAGGGCATACGAAGGAACAGGTTGATTTTAGTCAGATTTTAGGACCAAAAAAAAGGGGTAGAATAAAGAAAAAAGATAAAAATCAACATTGTTTATTGTTAAATATGTACATTTTACATTTATTCACATTTTTAATCTTCATCGATTACAATGTCAGCATCCTGGTAATCCTGATCTTTACAATTAAAATATATAACTATGAGTTTCTCTATATTTTCTATTTTCAACCTATTTCTTTTAACATCTAAAGTCCATTTATAAATGGAAAAAGACCGTTCTACATCTGACGATGTCAAAGGAGCAAATTTTAAAAAAGGTATTAAATTATGTGCTTCATTTTTTTCAATGGCCTCACTATATTCTCTAAGTGTGTCTAAATCTGGGTTTCGTTCCATAACACGTTCTATTTTATTTTTTATATTTTCTGAATTGCACTGTTTTATAGCATCTCTGACGTTGTCAAATGCTAAAAGTGAATCTGTCAACGATAAATTATGCTTTTGCAATTCTTTTAAAGACAAATAAATTATAAAATAATTGTCTTTAATGTAATTTAAATCTTCTTTTAAATTTTCTTTTTCTATAATATTTTTTGCCTCTCGAATAGATACCGCATCAGAGCTGCTTAAACAAGATAATACTTCTTTTATTTTTTCAAAGTTTTGAGCGTAATAAAATGCTGCCTCTAACCAAGTGCCCCATCTTGTAACAACTGGTTGGGGAGGTAGCGGCAAATCTGGATATTTTTCTTTTAAAATTTTGACTCTACTTGGGGCTTTCAAAAATACCTTTTTAACATTTGCTATTAAAATGTTAACATCGTGATATTCTAACCTAATTTGCTCAGATACGCGATGAAGAGAGTGCGCCAAACATGTTACGTGCTTCATTTCAGGTAAGTATTGTTTTAAATTTCGTCCTGCAGACAGCATATATGCAACGCTATCAGTGCAGAGGACAAGAATGTTACCTACCTTCGATTCAAAAGAATCTTCCCAAAAGTTTTCCAAACATTCTAACACAAATTGCGTGATTGTTTGTCCATTAACTACAGTTAGCATTTTACATGCTACCAAATAAGGTCTAGTCAAATTGCTAGGATGTAATGGTTTTATTAAAAAATGGACTATATAGCGACCTAAAAAGTCTGTCGTTTCATCTAATGATATCCATAGTTTCTCATTTTTATAATTTTGCCGAATCGAATTGATTTTATTCTTAAAAAACTTGTCCAAGTAAACTTTCCGTAACTGTGATTCATCTGGCAGAGTACGATTAGTACACGTACAACAACAGGTACTACACATATATTTTTTAAAGAAATCTTGAAAAGTAGTATTTTTCATCTGAGACCACGGAATATTGCACAAAATGAGAAATTTTATAAGATCGAAATAAAATTCCTCTTCGGGCCGCTTAAACTTTCCCTGGTGTACTGCTCCTTCGATATGTCTTTTAACGTTTCCTTTATTTATGGTTTTCAAATGGCTTTCACATTTTGAACAGTATATTGTACCACTAGCGTGATCGTAAAGTAGTTCGGGATGACCGGATATCCATTTTTCTACAGTTTCAGCCTTGACGTTTGCCATATCTGAACTTTGTTTTAGAGATGGAACCTCGTATATATCACCTAAAACAAAGACATGAAAAAATTACATTTTATTTAGTTTATTTAGCTTACTCCGTTTGTTTTATTTTTCGTGGATCAAATTTAGTCATTGAAATTTCACCCTCTTCCTGTCAACCGATTGATCTAAAATTTGGTATTCGCCTTTGATTCTGGTGACAAAACAATTATGCATATTCAATATTATTGTCAATCCAAAATGGCTGCCGCTACAAAATGGCGGACAACTTATTTTTTTTTTCAATCCCATCAATATGGGTATCAAATGAAAGGGCTTGTTACGTAGAATATTTTGTAGAGAAGTAGATAAGGCCTATAGTAATTTATTTTACCAATACATTGCAAGAGGACACAGGGCATTCAAATTATATACGGATTCCAGTAAAATGTCGGTTAATAGTGGAGTTAGCTGAATTGCGACTACATTACTAGAATATCATAATTTTGTTTCGCACTAAGCTCACTGGTTCATACTCTATTAAATATTTAACAATATTAAGACTCATGGTATGTTCAGCAGGTTAAGCGAACAAACACAATACTAAAAATATTCTTATAGTACATCCAAACATGCTTTATACTCCTTGTAACTAGTAAAATATTACTTACCAAAGCTTGGTTTAAATATGTAGATCCAATTCAATAGTGAAAAATCTGAGTCCGTATATTCGAGCCAAATCGTGGTTTAGAGCAGATTCCAGAAGTCAGTATGTACACAAGCCAGGGTCAAGTAACGTTTTCACAACACAGTAACAAACAAAGATGCGCACTCTACGAACCGAAGTAAACGAGTGAGCTACCTGGCATGTCGTCGGCGGGCGTACGCATTGTTCTGATAACCGGTTATTGTACCACCCATGATCTATTGTTCTGATTGGTCGTTGGGTTTTGTCAAATCGTAACTGTGTGCCGTTAAAAAAAATATGTAGAATAATAAAGAATAATATTGCTCATTTTATTACAATTCCTACCTTTTTTTGAGGATGGCAAATCATCAAATGACTCCTTCCACTCTGGCAGAATAAAATTCCTACATAAGTTCCGGTTTTTTTTAAATAATCCACCAATTCCGGAGGAATGTCCATATTAATATATACGTTTCGGATCAATGACCCCATTTCAATCTACCTACTCCGATCACTAGTTATTACAGTGAGGCAAATCGGACTTGCTTAGGGCCCTCGCCCACGGCGACTTTTTGTAGCGATGCAGTCGCGCGATTCGTAAACGCGCGACAGCATCGCTACTAACGCGCGTTAGTCGCATTTGCAACGCGCTATAGAAGCGATGTCAACGCGCTACAGCATCGCGACTGTATCGATGCAAACGCGCGACCGTGTCGGACGACATCGGGGAGAGAACGGAGGGAGGGTGGCGCGTGAGTGGAGAACCGAAGTACGATGCATACCAAGTAATCTATCTTTATTAAATGGGTGCCTCCAATATTGACGCTGCTTTCGTTGCCCACGTTTCGGCTGCTTACGGAAAAGCAGCTCTAAAGACAACGTGACTAATGTTGCCTCAACGGAGTCCATCTTGCAACTGGAGCGATCGCAGGCGGCATGTTTGTGCCGTTACTGAATCGCGTTTGCATCGCGACAGAAGCGCGACAGTATCGTGATTGCATCGCGACTGAATCGTGGTTATGTGGGCGAGGGCACACAGCTAGCGACTGCATCGCGACTGTATCGATGCGAACGCGCGACAGCATCGCTACTGCATCGCTACAAAAAGTCGCCGTGGGCGGGGGCCCTTATATTAAGCTGGTCATACCTACACAATTCTATGACCATCTTCATACTACACACTGTATATTGCATGCATTACTATCGCTTAATATATCGAGGCTTTGTGACGCAAATGTAAATAATTTCAGGTTCACACGATGCATAAAGATAAAAGATGAGAATAAGGAAAAACGTCTAAAATAATCATTAGTTTAGTGTTACGGTAAGCAGAATGACAAATCCATTACTAAGACAGGTGGGCAAACATTGGTCAATATTTTTAATTGTTAGTATTATTTTGAATTAAATTCTATTGTATTGTTTGTATATAATATTGTTTAGCTCTATGTATATATATTATTTATCCGGTGAGTGAATCCATGACCTATGTAGTTCTTACTTGTTTTAGCTACGGACAATTAAATTTCGATATAATTTTCATAGAATATGTGCCAAAAATGAATTGTCCGTAGGTAAAATAACTCGTTTCGTGAGGTAGTAGGTACGCCCGGTACCATAGACTGTGTGTGTGTCAAGTTTTATCAGTCCACATAATATGTTCAATGTTTTACACACGAATTGAATGAATAATAAATAAGAAGCATTCGAACATCTTTACTAATTTATTTTCTATAATTTTGGTAGAAATATTTAATCAATAAAATTAGAACCGTTACAGTTACAACCAATTACATTAATTCAGATATTTCCATTTTATAAATTTAAGATAGCTTTTCACTAAAATCATTGCATACAATCATGACTACTTTCAAGTCCTCAGCAAAAATATCACAGTCTGGGTTGGCTTCCACGAAAGTATTAGTCGCGGCGAGTACACGCGGCACCGGTGATGTAGCCCTTGCAACCTTGTGGCACGTGGGCACGGAGAGCAGTCTGTGCCTTCTGGCTCGCAAAAAATTGTTCGGTACGTTAAGTCGAACCAGCTTATTTTGAGGGTCTGGGGCATCAATCAGACCGCGACATACTTTTAACATGATCCCTATTGATCACTTGTCCTCCTAGTTTCGAACATGTTGTAAGGATATAAATATGGATAATATCCTAGAGTCCGATTATATGACTGCCTTGATGGCAAAACCGTAGTGAATACTTGCTTGGTTTTTCGTCTTGAAATTCTCAGTAGCTGCACAGAGTCTGGAACAGTGCCTGATAGCCTAAAAATCTAAAATATAAATAGTCTTGAAATATTATTGTTTTGTATAACTATAATAAATATAGTTTGTAAGATGTGCATTGGTAGAACGAATTTTATATATTCGAGAATTTCAGGATCCCGTATCCAAAAATTGATAAATCAGCTAACACTGGCTTAAATTAAAATCGAATACTCTAAACAGGATTAGAAAATGATATTTTAATAAGTTGTGGTCTATAAACGTTGGTTATGACGAAGTGATTCCAGTTAAAAACGTCTAAAATAATGTTACGCCGTCTGCTGGCTTCTAAGTCGTGTTGCACGAACCTGTTCTCATGAATTGTGTGCAACATCTTTTAAAAATAATATTCTTTTAAGTGTCGATTCGCACACATCCATATATTTTGATTGTATACATCCATTTGAGTGCAAAACGAACCGATCTGGAAAAGGTGTGCGTAACGACAAAAAATCCCGTCTGCTGCCCTCCAATACGTAATTTTATTTTAGCCTGTGTCTCCACTTGGATCTAAATGTATACTAATATTATAAATGCAAATGTGAGTTTGTTTGTTTGTTGGTTACGCTGTCAACGGTCGAGTAGATAAGGCATCTAATCGACTGATCATAATGAAATTTCAAAACCAAATTTGAAATAATTTCAAATGAAAGGGATTTGTCAAATATATAACAAAATTTAAAAAATAATCTTTTACTTGTTAGAATTTTATCTCTAGCCTACAGATGTAATAGCGTCCTATACCTATCCAATAAACTCGTTTGATTCTTTCAGATATGGACAACATCTGGGGTGTTGATCAACATGTTTGGCCAGGGGCTGGCGCTAGGGTACCCTGCCAGTCTACTGCCAGCATTGAGTCGTCCTGACTCGGATATCAAAGCTGATCTAAATACATCATCTTGGATTGGTAAATAATAATAATATAGTTTCAAAGATTAGAGATCTACATATGTACATACAGACACACTCTGACGTCTACATCCTTACTTCTTTACTAATATTATAAATGCGGCTGTGATTTTGTTTGTTTTATTAATACGCTTTCACGCCTTAGGTATTAGAAATTTATTTGTAAAAGCTGTAAAAAATGTATGTGTCAATACCAATATTTACTATACATAAATACATTAATACATTGAAACTATATACGATATTTACGATTTCCAATTAACTAAATTAACTGTAAGTGAAGATTACCAAGGTAACGAGTAAGTCTTTTTTATTTATTTATTTATTTATCCAGCACACATTGTTATTACAGGTTACAGACCCAATGCAGTAATGCAGCAACAAAGCTATTATATTATTGTACTAAAGATAGCTAATATAATCCAGTGCCACCCTCTCAAATTCCGCCAAAGAACAAACATAAATATCTAAACGACGAGAAACCTCATTTAGAATATTTAAAGCCCTGACCGTGGGAGCAAATTTCTGCAAATTAGTGCGGGATGTAGGTAGCTCAAACACCTTAGTCCTTGCGCCTGCCGCAGTCTTGTATTTGGTACAAGCAACTTTAACGATTCTAAAACCCTAGGGTTTCTCAATTTACCCCTGAACAATAAGAATATATATTTAGCCAAGGCTAAGTTTCGCCTTACCTCCAACTTATAATATCAAACCAACCCTGAAACAAAGAAGGTTGGATACATAAGTGGATAGAAGGGATACACGCCGTACTGTTTTAAGTAAAGGTACCGAGTAAATTTATTTTGCATTTTCTCCACCATCAAACTATTATATATTATTATCTAGTTTATATTTAGTTTCATGGGGGTTCCAGATGATGCACTAGTCTTTAACCTACTCCGAACCAATGCGTTATACAAAGACTTTACAGCATTAGTGTTATGGAAATCCTTTGTCTCTCGCATTATAAATCCTAAGTTCTGATAGGCCTTCTTACAGATATTAATAATATGTTGTCTAAATGAAAGTTCGGCAGAGAATAAGACACCGAGGTCTCGCACCATCATGACTCGCGGAATAACTTCTCCCTCCATCTTGTATTTATAATGCAGTGGTTCTACAGCACGCGTAAAAGACATAATGTTACATTTTGACACATTAAAAAATAGCTTATTCTCAATGCTCCAATCCACAGCATGAGCGATGTCTTTCTGAAGTCGTTCGCAGTCGCGCATGTTATCGACTCGGAGTAACAACTTCAAATCATCTGCAAACAAAAGGCAATTCGCATGCTAGATCACCTCTGGTAGATCATTAATCATGATGAGGAACTCTAATGGGCCTAAATTGCTGCCTTGACTAACTCCTGTATGAGTGGGATATGAGTTCGAAGTGTACTCCGCGTACTCGTCAAACTGCTTCCGGTTTCCTAAATAGTCAGCAAAAAAATATAATAGATCAGGTGTAAATCCGGCTATTGCAAATTTCTTTAGTAAGATGTCATTATCGACATTATCGGAAGCCTTCCAGAAATCAAAATAGGCTACATCCACCTGTGTTCCAGCCTCAGAATCAAGGACCGGGACAGCTTGGTTCATGAAACATAATAAATTGGAATTTGTACTGTGGTCCGCCCGGAACCCGTGCTGTGCATCGCTAAGCTGAACATTGATCTGTGATATTACACACATTATAATACACAATGCCATTTTGAAGACCTTCGCGAATGGCGACAATACCGCAATAGGCCTCTATCCTGTTACATCAGAGCTAGAAAACCCTTTCAGGACTGGAATCACTCGCGACAATTTCCAACCACTTGGATACACCCGTCCTTTCAGACAAACATGAAATAGGTATAAAAGAAGCCGGGCTAATACCATTCGACAGTCTTTTATTATCTATGGAAGTATACCGTTAGGACCCACCGATCGTTGAGGCTTCAGGCGAGCTAAGGCACTGCTCACCTCTTTTAATGATAACTGTTCCACATGAATACACCTCCCGCGTTCGGGCGCCTCCTGGGCTGCTGCTGCTGCGTTTAAATGTGGCGTTACATCTCCATAAACGGACTGGAAATAATTGGCAAATGCTTGGGCACACTCACTCTCTATAACGGTCGAACCGTCTCTGAGAATATGTGTTTTACTACGTTTCGAGCATTTCCGACTTATATTAGGTTCTTGTAAAATTGCGTTTCTATACGATTTTGGTAATTCTTATAAGCATAATTAATTTTATTTTTAACTTTTGCTCGATAGTAAGAAACCTTATCATACACATCCCTAGATTTACATATTTTAAAAGTTTATGCCAATATGCCTTTCTTTTTATGACGCCTATTATGTCTGCCGTGTACCATTTTGGATAATTGTACCGCGAATAGCCGGCTTTAGGCATTTTTCTTTGCGTGCTATCATCTATAAAATATATTATAAAGTATGCTTCGTCAACGCTGCTTGTACCATACAATCCGCTCCAATCCGCTTCCCCAAGTGCCAAATACATCGAACAAAAGTCAGCCTTTGCAAATTCCACCTCGGGTGGATGTGTAGTGGGGGCGAAGTAGGGACTGCGGCGGCCGCGGCAGACTCCACAGGTATGTGCGCGTGCGCCGGGCAGACGCTCACGTGCAGCGGCGGGTGCTGCGGGTCGACACTAGATAACAACTCGCACTCCTCGACAACTCTTCTGTCAACACAATATCGAGCGTACGATCATTACAATTCCTAATGTTGTTGCATTGGCGAAATTTACAATAGGTAACACAGTACTCATAATAACATTGTATATCCTGACTAGTTGAATACATATTAAAGTCTGCCACTAAAATTACTTTTTCATACCGTACACACATTTCTAAAAGGTGAAACATATACATGTATTCTCTGTCCATTGCTTTCGGTGGAATATACACAACACAACATAAAAACATAAATTTATTTCCACGATACACAGTTGCACAGACTATCTCGAATGAGTGAGTGTCTAACTTAGCGTTCGTTCGTCTAACATCACGTAGCGCGGCGGCCAGTAAGACACCTCCGTGCTTACGACCATCCACGCGATTGCATCGAAGCACCACATACCCGTCCGGATCTATTTGGCCGTCGTATATGGATTCGTTTAATCCACTCTCCGTAAAGGCAAACAATAGAGCAGGTTTTTTTTATCTTTATTTAAGGAGCTTTGTCAATTCATGCTAGTATATTGCTATAGACACTTTTTAGCTTCGTACGCAATCCTCTAACGTTTTGATAATAAAGCTCCAATGTGTAATTAGTTTTCTTTTCCTTGGGTAGTTCTATGGAAGTTCCGAAACCAAAGCCATTCACTAAGGCGCGTATTCACCGGCCAAACTTCTGATTTAGCAATATTCTCATACTGGCTTTCTGGAACTCCAATTTTAAAAGACGAGTGGTTCCGCTGTGTCCTGCGGGCTATTTTCTCGACACTGGTATTTCTACTATCAATTACAATTTTGCCTACATGTTCTACTATTGTATCCGTTGACGTATCAGGATGTAATGACCATACATGTAAATATTTTTCTTTTCAATAGCTTATATATTACTTATGTCTTGGTTTCCTATTCTTAGTACTACAGTCCGATTGATTTTCCGTTCCTTCTTCCTGTTGATAACGGTTTGCCATTCTGCCTGCTTTTTGCCTTGAGCCCCTTCTGACTGTGACATTTGTAAGTTTTCCAATTGTGAGTATATTATATTTTCTGTAACTTCCATCTTCTTCCCGTTATTTCTCTCCTCTGTCATCCTGATATGACTCTTAGAATGCGACGTAACCTGAGTAGCACTTGTATTAGATCCTTTTAAGGATTTCTTACTCCAAGTGCTTGTCTCTGTATGCTTTGGAACATTTTCCCCTTCTTGTAACTTATTTAAATTACGCTCTGCTTGCAACAACTTTCCCTTGACAAGTTGGTTTTCCTTGCAGCACTCCATTACCTTCTCTTTTAGTTCACTGACTGTCTTCTGTAGGTTGTTCAATACCCCCAAAAATTACATTCTGCATTGAACGTTCAAGAGCTGCTGTAACTTCCTGCTTTATGATATCTCTCATTTTGCATTCCGAAAAACCCAATTGCTTATTCCCAATTGGCGATTGCCAATGTTCCTCCATTTGTGTTTCATTAATACGCGACGGTTGTCGCTTATTTCTTAAGGTAACTTTGTCCATTACTGACATCTAACTCAGTTATCCTAACTCATATTATAAATGCGAATGTGAGTTTGTTTGTTTGTTACGCTTTTACGCAAAACTAATCAACCGATCATCGAGAAATTTCGCATACACGTAGTCAGAGGTGCAAATAAGGAAATAACCGTACGTTACCGTCCGTACGTCCGGACGTACCCTTCATCCATAAAAACGGACTGTTCCCGAGAGATATAAATTTATTGACAAAACCTAAATTAACGCGATCGTAGCCACGAACATACACTAGTAACGCAAAAGTATGATAAGGTTCCGCGTAGTACCACGAGTTTACAGCCAGCACAGCACAGCAGAGAACGGATGTTAATTCTCGGGGCGAGACGATTTATTAACATTATCACTATATAATTAGCAATGTCTATTTTATTGAACTGCTTAACTTAGTTACATAAGAAAATAATGGAATAATCAACATTTTTATTTCAGGGTCAATTGTGGGCGTCTCTGGTGTTCTGGGAGTTCTAATAACATCAGTTCTGATGGTTTCGTATGGAAGAAAATTAACTCATGGTCTGATTATATTACCAGCAATTGTCGGGTGGCTGCTCATATATTTTGCGAAAGATATTCCCATGTTGATGATTGGTAGGTTCTTCTGTGGCTTGACTGCGACTCCATCAGTGTCTCTGGGAGCAATTGTGATTGGAGAATATACTTGCCCAAAGCTCAGAGGAGTGTTCTTATATCTCAAAAATGCGTCAGTGTGCATCGGTGCCATGTTGATGCATGTCATCAGTCGATATTTGCATTGGAGAACAATTGCGTTGATGTCCTTAGTACCGCTTATAGTAGCTCTTTTTATCAATTACACGTGGCCTGAAAGTCCAGCGTGGTTAGTTTCAAAACGCCGTTACGGAAAAAGCCAAGAAGCTTTTTACTGGCTTAGAGGAAACAGTGAAGCTGCCCGTAGAGAATTTGAAGACATGGTCAAAGCTCAAAAAGCTATATCGTCTGAACCAAAAATGAAATTAAGTCTCTGCGACAAATTGTTACAGATCTTACGTAAATTTACACAAAAATCCTTTTTGAAGCCTTGTTTGATATTGATGTTAGCTTCAACAGTTCTAGAGCTGAGTGGTAGGCATATATTTCCAAGTTACGCTCTGCAGATAATGCCTAATATAACTGGTGAAACCTCACATTCATTCTTCTACACCTTGGCCGTTGATTTTATCATCACGGCCAGCGCAGTGTTTTCTTCATTTCTCGTTAAAATCATGAGTCGACGTACTTTATTATTTGGTTCTGGCTTTGCAGCCATTGGGGTGCTTATGGTACTTTGTTTATATATCTTTTTAGCTTCCAAAGACATTGTTCCTAATGATAGACCATGGATACCTACAAGTTTACTTGTATTATATTTTGTTCTTTCGAATTCAGGTTGTGCTTCTATACCATTAGCACTTGTTGGAGAAGTATTCCCATTAGCACATAAAGGTGTGGGTTCAGCATTTTCTGGTGTCTGGATTGCATTATGTTTACTGGCTGGTCTTCAATCAGCACCTCACTTACTGGCTAGTATAGGTGTGTATGGATTCTTTGTTGTCAACGGCAGTATAATGGGAATCTGTCTATTAATACTATATATAATATTGCCCGAAACAAAAGATAAGACGTTGCAAGAAATTGAAAACTATTTCAACTATGGGAAGTACACGAATGACGTTGCAGATGAAGAAGAAGCCGACGCTAAAATGATAAAATGAATAATATTGTTTTCAATATACATACAAATTAAATAGAGTTCATTTTTTTAATACCAAGTATCATTCTTCCTGCCATTTTTCTCTTTTCTTCATAGTGGTTATTAGAGTTAACCACCTATTTATTATTGAAATTAAACTGCTATATACGGATTTTATCGCGTTGTTTATTTGACACTTTATTACAAAATTTTGATAATTGTTACACTACTACTACTATTAAACTTTACTAATTTTTAAGCTAATTAAATTATTATTAAACTATTTAGATTTAATTTATTTTTACACTTTCCCCGACGTTTCGGTTGGTTTTCAGCAGCCATGGTCACGGGGAGACTAGACACCTATTTATTAGCTTGTTTTACGATATAGTGAAATCGGTTGGTTCCGATTTGTATAAAATATGTAAGATATGAATTTGAAACATTTGAACAGCGCCAATAGACAGAGTTTTGCTTGCACAGAAGGAGAACTATACATTCAAACGAAAGTTGATGAAATTTTAATTCGTCGTTTTGCAGGTTTTATATTTCGTTGGTAAGTTATTGTATATGGCCAAGATCGTGCGCAACTGGGCGGGATATTATTCCTACAAGGTACTCAATAAAAAACCTGTTAGGATATATGTGAACTATTTATTCAAGTAAACGACAGAACTAGTTATCGCTACTCAAAATTGGTCTACAAAAAACAAATAATACACGTCGAGGTGGTTCAACCCTGGAGAATCTTAACATCGACTTTTAATTATTGACGTCACACGCACAGCGCCATCTAGTGACACCAATCGGTATTACGTCAACACTATGAACTTAAAGTTACTTGAACAGTTATTATTTGCAAATATGAATTATTTATATGCTCAATTTGTTGAAATATGATTAATTGCGTATAATAAATATAACATTTAATCATAATAGGTTCTTGACAATAAAAACTAATTTAAGGTGGTTATAGTCTCTTTCAAATAGGAAGTCTCTTTGGACACTTCGTAGCACGTAACTCTGCACATTTCATATAAATTGCTAAAATAAACAATGATTACTTACGGTACTAAAGACTATTTGAAAATAATTAGAATCTATACAAAACAATGTATAATTGCTTCACAAACATATTCAACTAATAATTTCTATTGATATTAGTCTTAAATAATTTAAACATCAAAATAAAATAACATTTTACTACAATACCATGGTTACGCATTAGGATAATTTTGATAATAATTATGAATCGGATAAAAACAATTGTCCGAGAAATACTTTAGTAAAACTGTATTTGGTATTAATTATTATTACGTTGCAACTTACAAGTGATGGATATGAGGGTAGAGGGATGAAAAGAGATAGGAAGGCCAAGGAAAAGATGGATGGACTGTGTGAGGATGGATATGAAAGGAAAAGGGGTAAATGATCAGATGACGGGTGACAAAGAAGTATGGAAGCGAAGGACATACTGTGCCGACCGCAAATATATTGGGACCAGAGCAAGAGGATGATGACAAGTTTTTTCCAGTTTTAGGATCAAACTCTCAATCCTTAGCACAGTGACAGTGGCGAGGCGACCAGATCATTTTGACGCAGCTCTTCTTCTTCTAAAAATACACAATTCTCGCTAGATAGTTACTGTACTTGTTATGTAACTGCCTCCGTGGCGCAGCGGTAGTGAATGCGACTGCTGTGCATGAGGTTTTGAATCCCGGGTCGGGCCAACAAAAAGATATCGGGTTTTCCTGTTTAGAAATCTCAATACGAGCCCAGAGTTAGGAAGTTAGCGGTGTTAGACACCCCCGTGTCTCGGAAAGCACGTAAAGCTGTTGGTCCTGCGCCTGATCTCTCTCCAGTCGTATCGGATCACCGTCCCATCGAATCATGAGGGTTAGGGAACAGAGAGTGCACTTGTGTTTGCGCACATACTTGTGCACTATAATATTTCCTGCGCAGGTGGCCAGTGTCTGTTAAGATTGGCCGCCGTGGCCGAAATTCGCTCTGGAAGACATCATTATTATGTTATAAATATTCAACCAACAGATACAAAGAACACCCAATGCGACATTTTTTGTAACGTAACTACAGGGGTCGACCCCCTAAACGCACTGAAAGGGGCGAGAATACCAGATGAGAGAACAGTTCACGTGTGTAGATTTACAGGTTTTCTCAACTAGGTGAGAAAACAAAGTCATTGATAACACTGCACAACAGCATGTCTGATTATGTCTGGGTTATAATACATGATATTAGTCCAACTTTTAATGACAATTTCAAATCTGTGACTGAAATTTCTCTATCAGGTCTAGTTAACAAAATATGATACATGGGTCTTTTTATAATAAAACACAGTATATTTAAAGATTATCTTATTTTATTTAGTTCTTTTGTTGAAAAAAACATTCTTTTTTTTAATTCCTTGCTGAAGCTGAAGGTAGAGAGCTGAGCTTATTATTATTTATATACTCTCCGCAAATGAAACAAAAACGATTCGGATTATTCACACAAACACGTCTTGACGATGCCATATCAAATTATATTAAGAAAACTTAATATTGTTCTAGTTATCAGCAAATTTATGAATGTATGATGATGAATGAATGAAATGTTACAAAAATATAAGGGTATACGTAAAATCAGTGACGTCGAATTAGTGAACATCATGTGATAAAAATCATTCATCAGACAGAAGTTGCAAATTTATTGTGCAGTGTAATATGCCGGGTGAACAATGTTGGGGAGAACTGAGCCTTGAGGTCCAGCCAGGTAGCCAACATTTAAAATCATGTTTTCTAAGTCATCGGCTATGATATATTATGTAATAGGATCGAATAATAAAATTATTTGATATTATGACGTTTCAGCTAGGTTACTTTAGTCACAAACTTTTTTCTATATTATTCGTATACCTGCAGCTCTGTGTATAAACAGTCTCACTGCTGGGCACGAAGAAGAGGCCTTCTTAGTGTGAAAAGGATTGGGCCATTGTCCACCACGCTGTTATGCAGTGCCGATTGGCAGACTTTTCATATATTATCTTTGAGAACATTATGTAGAACTCTCAGCCATGCAGGTTTCCTCAAGATGTTTTCCTTCAGTAAAAGCAAGCGATAACTTATGCATTTAATATGAAATCTATATATTTATTAAGAGCAGCGATAGCTCAGTGGGGAGACCAACAGACTGCATTGCAAAGGGGCTCGTGTTCGAACCCACGTCTCGCACCTATGACTTTCGTAAGTTATTTGACTTTTCGAAATTATGTGCGTATTGATTGACAATTATCGCCTGCTCCGTGCCTCGGAGAGCACGTTAAGCCGTCGGTCCCGGCTGCCAGTTAATGGGAAAAAACAGTACCCTCTAATACCCTGACACTAGTCTAACCTTAGGGTATCGTTAGCCTTCGGGTTGCGGGTTTGGGTCAGGTGGCAGCCGCTTCGTGTAAGAACTGATATCCAGTCAAATCCGGTTAGATTAGAAAAGCCGACCCAAGTGACTTGGGAATAATAAAGGCTAGGGAGAAGAATTTAGAAGCTAGTAGGAATTAGAAAAATAAAAAGTTTTGTGTCCAGGTATTCCTAATTCGTTTGTTGTGGTGGTTTATGTCAAGGTATTTGAAATAAAATTAATTGCTTTTATGTTACTTTTTTATTATTCTTTCATATGTTACTAAAATGTTATCTAGGAACTGGGCTGGTGGATTTAAATTGTTTTGATGTCTTTCCCAACTCAAAAACCAAATAATTGTCATTATATGGGCGCAGCAACCAACCGTCCGTCGACCGTAGGATCGTCGTTAATTGTTTTTATGCATGATGCTCACGCTAAACCAATAACGGACAGTTCCCTTTACACAGCCTGTACCGTCCCACTGCAGGGTACAGGCTTCCCTTCGATCTTTCCACTCCTTTCTGTCCAGCGCCAATTGTCTCCAATCCCGGTTGAACGCATCCCGCCATCTCATTTTGGGCCTGCCAAGGAGCCGTTTGTTATTTGGTGCCCAGTCTGTGGTGATTTTTGTCCACATCTCTTTAGACATGCGACAATTTTTATAATTTAATAATAATTATTAATAGCAAAATTGATAAGAAATGTCCGAACAATATAAAATATGTTTATAAATGAATAAATAAATGGCAGATGTTCGGTACAGAGCTACTAAACTGGAAACTCGGACATGCATCGCATATACAGGTTATGTTTTTTTTAAATTGTATAAAAGCTATAGCATATGGTTCAAGGATGCTTTAGTACATATCGTGCGTTCGTCGCGATCGCATCCAAGATGGTTGTATATAAATTTGCTTTAATATGTGCGGTTTGTTGTTTGTGTGTCGTGGCCAAAGAGCTTAACCTCAGTGAAGGTGAGTTTCATTTAACCTGTCAAGTCGTAGAATGCCAGACATAATTAAAATCCTTTTGTGTCCGGGCGCCAATGTGCCACTGTGACTTAATAGGTTAGTTTGTATTTTCAATAAAGTTATCCATGCCTGTGCGTGTACAGTTAGCTACATAAGTAGTTTAAAATTGAATAAACTTGTAGAACCTCGTCACTGCCTCGGCATCGAGTGTTGAAAGTTCAAATCCCACACGGGACAAAAAATTGCTCAAGAAATCTGATATATTTTTATATAATTTTTATTGTTATGAAAACTAACATTTGTTATAATTTTAAAAAGACATTATTTCGAATTCCATGCTCTCCCGGGAAAATTTTTATTGGGCTTTGCCCGTCTGAAAAATCTCAGTAATAGCACGAGTTCAGAACTGTGCCCGATAAACCGCAATAGGCTGGTAAACCGCAATAGGCCGGTAAACCGCAATAGGCTGGTAAACCGCAATAGGCCGGTAAACCGCAATAAGCCGGTAAACCGCAATACGCCGGTAAGCCGCAATAGGCCGGTAAACCGCAATAGGCCGGTAAACCGCAATAGGCCGGTCAACCGCAATAGGCCGGTAAACCGCAATAGACCGTAATAACGTAACCTAAAATCATAGCTGGCTAAATGTGGGTGCAATGCACTTCTGTCTAGTGCTTCGGAGTTAGAAACTAGAAACTTTGTTAATATGCATAATAGGAAATGATCTGCCTCACTGGCGTGGCCGTAATGAATGCTTGCATGGGCCTCTGCGTTTTCGTCAAAAAGTTTTAATAAGTCTGGACTTAGGAATTAAGTCGATGAGAGTTTATATAGCCCAAGTGTGTTCGCATTTTCCGAAGCAGCACGCATCGGACAATATGGAAAGACGTTAATTCTACACCTGGTCTTTAATTGTTGCATTGCGGTCCCATCGGCTTATGACATTATAGAATTGAGAGTGCATATTTGTGTTTGCGCACACACTTGTACTCTACAAACTCTTCTGCGCAGCTAGCTAGACTTAAGCTGGCTGCAAACATACGGTTTCCTTATCAGGTTTTCGAAACAGAGATTCAGATTCGTCATTCCGTCAGCTTTGCGCAGACGTTTTGTTTTTTAAATCAGGAATTAGTATTACCAGTACCTACGTACGGTAACGCCACCCCGCTAACGTGTCTACCTAGCTCTGATGTATTCAGAACGGAAATTTCCATTCGTGTGTGGCGGTACATACAAAATGTTAGCGAGCGCTGTGTTCGGAATGACATCATTTGGTTTTTCCTTTCTTCATTCAGAATACACCGGCGAGATTCCGAATCGAACGACGGGAATTATTTTCGCACGAAAAATATAAGAACGTGTGCGGTATATAGCATATTCGTATAAAAAGTGTGCATTCGGGTATCGGAATCTGAATACCAGATTCGGAAACCTGATCAATAAAACGTACGTTTGCGGCCAGCTTTAGAGTCGACGTCGTGACCGAAATTCGGTCTGGTGGACATTATTAGAATTAAAAAAAAAAAAGTATATTGCCACATACAGGCACACCTGGTTTATTGTGTAGACCAGAAATAAAAACAAAATGGGATGCAGATTTTTGTTTACGATGATGCCTATAAAGAAAATTTATATGGAGAGTCAATATATGTATAAAAATATTATTATATATGTATAAAAAATATATAACAGTCGTGTTTTGACCACTCGGACCTATGAAAAATATGTCAGGATTTACGGTCTTCGAATACATTATGTAGAACTTTTAACCATGCAGGTTACCGATGTTTTCCTTAACCATAAAAGCGTATAATTATCTATTTAATAAGAACATAACTTCGAAAAGTCAGAGGTGCGTGTATTGGGATCGATTTGGAGGCCTCTGAGTGGCAATCCAACGGTCTTCCATTAGGCTATCGCTGATACAACAACGAAAATCTTGTAGGTATATAAATATAAATTAATGAATCAATGGCAGATGATTGGTGCAGAGGTACTCGACAAGGTCCATTATACGACCTTAAAGCATGACCACGCCTTACGGTTATAAGATGTTTACCTACAAGAATGGAATTATATTTATAAACATTAACAAATATCACCGGTATTTCCTCGATCGGCGCATGCGTAGCTAAGAGGAAAACAAGTCAATTATCCTGTTATCTGCTAGAACCTGACACATTATACATTCCAAGCTACAAACAACTTTATATAATACTAGATTTTTCCCACGACATCGCTCGCGTAAATAGGTTTGGTAAAGTAGGTACATTTTCCTGGATCAAAAGTAAGCTAGTCTTTTTCCGTTACCCGGACAACGTGTATGCGAAATTTGATAATGATTGGTCGAGAAGTTAAGGCATGAAAGCGTAACAAACAAACATAAAAAATTATAACTTTTTAAATATTTTAGAAAATTCACTGTTACCTGAAGCAACTATTATTTAAGCGCAGGTGTGCCAACACACACAATAGTACAATAGTGAGATGATTCCAATACGCGCTAAAGTCATAATACTTACATATTGCTCATATTACATATCATACATACATATTGCATATCTCCCCACTGAGCAGCGATAGTTCAGCGGGGAGACCAACAGACTGTAATGCAGAGGGTCTCGGGTTCGAACCCACGTCACGCACCTCTGACTTTCGGAGTTATATGACTTCTCGAAATTATGTGCGTTTTGATTGATAATTATCGCCTGCTCCTTGCCTCGGAGAGCACGTTAAGCCGTCGGTCCCAGCTGCCATGAACATCTATGGCAGTCGTTATTGGGAGAGTGTCGACACAAAAGATCCCACTGGGTCGAAGTGTCGCCGGTCTGCACTGACTGGCCCCCACATAAGATAAGATAAGATACATATTGCTCCTTCTTTTGAAATCATTTTTGTGCTGTATTATATTACTGTATTCCATTATATTACTATTTAAAAATGTTATTTGCTGTTGTATATCAAACAACAGACAACTCTGTATAACTATACTGATATTATACAACTAGGGTCTTCTTCTTCCAAGTATCGCTATCAGTCATCACTTCATCATTACTTCTTTTTCTTTCATATCATTCCTCACAAACTCCATTCATCTTTTTTTTGGCATTCCTCTACCTTTCTGTCCAATTATAATTATGCATAATTTTTACAACTACCATAATGTATACTTATTGGTTATTTTATATTATCAAATACAATAATTAAGCATAACTATCATGGTACGGGTTGGCCTCGACGAGCGCATTTATGGCAAAGATGACATGCGGTACGAGGGATACTGTAGCGCATTGGTTTTCAAAGTGGTCCAGGTGGACCCCAAAGGTCCACGAGAGACTCGACGGAGGTCTACATGGGCGTGACAAAAAAAATAGGGGTCTACAATTCGTAAGCGAAGGTCCACGAAAATTTATTTGCTTTCGATAATGAAGAACTAAAATCTTGGCTTGACTTCACCTATCACTGTAGGCAGATAATATTTAAGAAGCTCAGCGACTGTTACTTGCATATTCCATATTCAGTACCAGTGATCTCGAACCGACCGACCTTTCGGGAGAGAATTTCTAAAAACAATAGATCATCCCTCCTACAGTGGTATAGGTTCAGTCCCGCGAATATCAAAAGAAAAAAAAAGGTCCTTCTTCACCAATATAAATACGAATGCCAAGGAATATGTTTGAAATGTAGATGCAGGGGGTCCATCGGTACCTACTAAATTTTGAAAGTGATCTTTGAGACAAAATGTCTGTGAACCTCTGCTGTAGCGCATGCGGGGACCTCCAGGAGTGAGTTTTTTATAAGGTTGTAAAAGCTTCAACCTATCTTTGAAATTAAACTAATTTTAACGCGTTGTTTATTTTGCCCGCGGCTTTTCTCACCTAAATTTTGGTTAGTAACAGTACTTTTTTATGCATGAAAAGTACCCTATGTCCTTTAATGTTCCCCTAATGACGTGAATGCGAAATTTCATGATTATAAGTTGAGAAGTTAGGGCGTGAATGCGTTACAAACAAACAAACTCACATTCGCATTTAGAATATTAGTTAGGATTAATTTCAATAATTCAACATTCGTGTAAACGTAAAACAATATTATGATTAATCCTATGGTTAATTTTTTATGTTTCAGGGTCGCCATGTAGCAGCGATGGTGTTAGCGGGACGTGTGTCGCATTGGCAAAATGTGCGTCTGCGTATGTGAGTGAGATATATGTGAGTACCGAATAAAACGCCTATGTGCAGTCTTCAATATGTCTAAGAGCCTTTGTTTCGTCATGTACGTTGTTAATAATTAACCTGTCTAGGGTAGTTGAGTCACATTTTTTTATTAATAATAATTAAGACAAACAGTTACGTCTTCCAAACTCTAAAGTAGGTACAAATAATTTTTCAGTTCTAATCAAAACTAAAAAAGGAACAAACATTAATTCAAATCTGGTAGTAAGGGGAATTGTCAAACGTCAGAAAAAAGGTTGCACGATGCAGACCGTGACGTAACCGTTACCATTAATTGTAGCTATGCGAAAGAGATAGTAAGCCATCCCACTTATTCTTACATCCAAATTTAAAACATAATAACAAACTCCGTCGAGCTCTTGACACCACTAGCGTTCTGGCTCAACTTGAAGCTCACGGCTTAGTACGGGACGATGGCAAGAGACCAGATGGCATGTCATTACTGACATGGAGAATGGGTAGGCCTTTGGTGTGGGACGCAACTTGTTACGACCCCCTTGCGCCATTACATCTTTCTAGCACAGCGGGTTGTGCTGGTGCTGCTGCTGCATCAGTGAAGACGCTTAAATGGCGCAAATATCAAAACCTTATTGGTGAGTACATATTTGAGCCGTTTGGTGTCGAAACGCTGGGGCCATGGGGTCCAAGTGCTAGGTCTGTTTATAGAGACCTAGCTAAGCGGCTGATCGACGCTTCGCGTGACCAGAGGGCTGGTATTAATTTAGCTTATTTTATTTTCTTTCTAGCGGGGCGTAGGCTATGATGACGACCGCATCGCAAAACTGCCTGAGATATGTTCCACTACAGACAAACTGCCAATTGTGTGCTGTACTGATTGTAACACCAACAAACAGGAAGAGTAAGTAATAATATTATATCAACCCTGTAACTATCCAACAGCTGGGCACGGGCCTCTTCGCAGTGTGAGAAGGTTTCGGCCATAGTCAACTACGCTGGCACAGTGTAAATTGGCAAGCTTCACATATCTTCGAGAACATTATGGACAACTCTTAGACATGCAGGTTTCCTCACAATGTTTCCCATCTCTTTAAATGATTGCTATTAATGTAGGAAAGGAGCAAATTTGACTACAAAAACTAAATGTGTAATATTGGATATTTAAAAAAATTAAATTGTACTGAGCCTATCGGGATTAATAAAAACAACATTTGACATTATATATATATAGCCGACTAACATATATATTATTTAAAAAAAGGACTGTTACTAACATCTTCTAACCTTGCCTACTTTTAGGCGAGCAAAGCCGTAGGAAAACCTAGTCATTTAAATAGCCAAATTTAATTTCAGACACAAAAACAGTGTCGTTGGGCCCGACGGAGTTTTGCTTGAGAAGACAGGCCCCAAAGCTCGGGATAGTAAGTAAAATTGTTGACTAAATATATTTATATTTATAGTGGTTCAAGTGGTCGCCTCGCCTCTGCTTCTGCACCAAGTGTTGTGGGTTCGAATCCCATACGTGACAAACATTGTGTGTTCCACAAATGGTTGTTCCGAGTCTGAATGTTCTTTATATCCATTGTTTAAATGTTTGTAAAGTCCCGCGCGGTACAGTAAGTATTCCTAGTGCGGGAGTTGTCTTTTTTAAGGATAAAATAAAAAAATCTGTTTCCGACGCTTAATTTTACCTTAGATTTTAGTGATTAGTAAGATATATTTCAGCAGACCTACGAGAGAATGTGAAAAGTAAAAGAAAGTAGAAGTTAGGTACCAGAAAAAATGCAAAATTGCCAAGGACATTGAATGTCATTGTAATTTTTTTTATCTTTACTTTGTTTGCCAATTATCCATCTATTTAGCTCATAATAATTATGAGCTGATAAGTACAGCTAGCAATCGTCAATTTTGCTATCTTAGGAAAATAATTTTAGCAATCCAAATACTACTCTAATAATATAATATCACTCCTGTGTTAAACTGTACCACTGCTGGGCACGGGCCTCTTCTCAGTGTGAGAAGGGTTAGACCATAGTCCACCACGCTGGCCCATTGCGGTTTGGCAGACTTCACATATCTTCGAGAACATTATATAGAGGCTGTCATAAATGCAGATTTCTTAACGATTTTATGCTTTACCGTTAAAGCAAGCGATAAAGATCTTGAATAAAGTAAAAATACTCTTTCAGAATGTTTGGAATACTTTCAACGCCTGCCGTACTCGTGCCGTGGCAAAGGAAATGTCAAGCTTGAGAAGAATTTAAACCAAGAGAAGATATGTCATGACTTTAATATAGCGGCAACGCCCTCGGCCAATGAAGTCCAGCCCTCAATTGAGAACTTTCCTCATATGGTAAATATTATACAGCATGAAACGTATTATACAGCCAAACATTATTTGGTCACGGGACACTAATTTAGTATTCGACAATAATTGACAATTTTTATTATTTAAGTCATATAGTAACCACAATAATGATGGTAGCTGACTCACAATTTTTATTGTTTATTACCGAAACTCTAAAATATATAGAATTTTTTAAATCTTCTTAAATATAAATAAGGTACAAGCGTCTCAAATAATAGATAATAGGGATAATAGGCACGTTGACAGAATTAAAAATAAGGGATTCTACTTAGTCCATCTTTTAGATTTGCAAGAAATATTAGGCACCAATATTTTGTCTTAGCAAAACAATCTTCTTCTTTTCTTTTCGTGTGGTTAGTGGCCAACCTGTTGTCAAGAGTTGTTCAAGCCGCCCGTAGGCCTCTGACATGGCTTAACGACTGCTGTCAATTTGACAACAACCGGGCCCGAATTTTACGTGCCCTCCGAAACACGGGGACGCTCAGATGAAATCCCACTAAGCGGTCACCCATCTATAGACCGACCGCACCCAACGTTGCTTAACCTCGCTAATCGTTTACCGATCAGTGAGTGCAAATGGCTATGAGCGCCTCAAAACAATAAACATTTACAATTATATAAAGTATTATACTTCGGGAGTGGGAACTTGTGACGTCACTGTCTTATTCAATTTGTATCGACAAGTGACGTATCACGATATTTAAACGCGTTGTATCTTCGTTGATATTAGTTTGTGGAACAAAAGAAAATAGCTGTCCATATTTTTTGCTAATCTATAAGATGAACTAAAATCCTTTTTAATTATCATGTCTATTGTCAAGTTACTGAAAAAGGATGCACAATACAAGCTATAACGTAACCGCTTTTTAACCGCACCTCTGCGAGGGAGATAGCAAGTATTATAAAGATTTGGTGTAGTAGAAATGAAAATACCAAACGTATTCAACATAATGCACGACCGACCAGAATGGCCGTCGTCTTTTATCTATATATTAATACGAGAAGCATAAACTTTGTACCCCTTTTTACGAAAATTGCGCGGACGGAGGAGTATGAAATTTGGCATAGTTAAAGTTTATATAGAGAAGGAGGGGCTAATTCTAATTATATATAAAATATGAATTAAAAATAAATTAAATTAATGAAAAAACACTACACGCACACAGCCATGCATTTGACACACGCAGTCGAAGCGCGTAACTATGGTTACATATCTTTATATATATAATTCTACTGTACGTGTGTATGTCACTGAACTCCTCCTAAACGGCTGGACAAATTTTGATAAATTTTGTGTGTGTTCATGTAGATTCGAGGATGCTTTAGATTTGGGTTTTCTTTCTTTCTTTCTTTTTTCGTGTTTACAGGACCACGTCTGTCGGGACAGCTAGTATTAATATATAATGACATATATCAGCAATATCTTACAGGCAAACTTTGGTCGAATTTCGAGCACTAGGCGACCACTAGTATCAATAACTGCGTGATCAAAGATATAACAATACATAATTGGCATTCACACATAAAAATAAACTAAGCACGCCTATACTCTTAACAATAATTTAGTAATAATTATAAGTACGTATAATTTTTTTTTTGTTTGTTTGGGACAAAAGCTGTTATATATTGCAGTCTTTACAATTAAAGTAGCATTTAAAAATTAAAAATCCTATTACCCACACTATTGTCCACGAAATTACATGTGGAGTAGTAAAGATAAAGGACGGGAAAATTATTTTGTAACAAGTTATTAAAGAGTATCATTTTTGATCAGCTAGAAATTAAGTAGCAATTTTTTTAAATTTAGGATGAGTGAGATCGAATATGTCTAAATTCATAAAATGTGAGTTGTACGTTATGAATAATCGACGAAGAGGTACACACTCTCTGGCATTAGTTCTACACTTTCCCGTGTAGAACAATTGAGGTTTGCGCACCTCCCTCCGAATAAAAGTCCTGGGTATCACATAACATAGCCTGTTTGATAATTCAGTACAATTATACTTATTGTTGCATATGCCGTACAGCATCATTATCATGAGTAATGTGCGCCTATGCTCCAAACTTAAGAGCTTAAAATGTGTTAGATTTAAGAATCAAATAGCCGCATATGCTGCCAATTAATCACAATCGTAACATTAGTTTTTAACTGCTATTGGTAATGTATTGTTTCTTTCAATTTCAAACAGGTTACTCGTTTCGTTTCGCTTTTAATATTTTTTGTAAACGGGAGTCAAAGGTTTAAGCTGAAAACCAGCGCTTGGTAATTCTCCGGGATCCAAGCATAAGCTGACGCTTAAACCTTTTGCTTTCGGTATTATAGTTTATTCTGTAATTAATACAAAATTGCTGTAATACTGAAACCAATAAACGTCTATTATAAAAAAACAAAAAAAAAAAATCTAAAAAAAAATGTTTAAGAAGATCCGTATAAGGGATCCTAGAATTAAAAAACTTGTAATAGGTAGTACGAAGAAATTTTTTCTGGACCATTTCCATCCTCTGCTTGTATTTTGTGTAAAAGGGGCTCCAAATAGGTACAGCATATTCTAACTGGGAACGGATACTTAAGTACTTAAGTAATCTAAGATTAGTAATGAAATATAAATCAGATAGTCAGATGACGCAGCGGCAGTTGAGGTGCTGATTCAAATACTAAGGAGGCGGTATCACGAGACATCCCTACTACGACCCTACTTTTCGTATATCTGAATTTAAAATATAAATTACTTCCTTATTTTGCAACCAGTTTTGATACTGTTTTCACAAAAAGATTTCTTTTGATTGGTATTTACTTGTGTATAATATAATATACAAAATCAAGCATAGACAACTACCCTACTGTTGTTTTTAATTTAGGTATTCATTGTCCTGGGGTATATTGCCTAAATTCATTATTTAGGTATATACATTTAACATCTAGCTGCAACATAAATAATGATGACGCACGGAATTGTGTTATTATAAAAAGGAATATTCACTATGGAGACTATACTTCTTCAACCTACCTCACTGGGTTTCTCTTACCCCAACACCACCTACTTAAGACTGCGCCGAGTGAAATGTGTCAAAACAGGCGGTCAGAGTTAAGTTGATAACATCAACACTTTTTGTTTAATACAAATATAAAATATACATTTACTATAACAATGAATGTGTTTACAATTACTCCGTGTAAAAAACTTAAAATAATTAATATTTTCGCCTACAAAATTACTTAAATTTGCACGAAAAATTCAAAAACGTAAGCTCGTGTTACGTGATTTTTAGATTATAACAGTAGAAATCTATCCTATTTTACAGCTTAAACGGGACATAAATAGTTATATTACACTTTGTCCGTCCCAAATATTTAAGTTATTGGTTGACAATAAAGATACATATTTATCAAAAAAGCACTTTAAATCCTTCATACAATTTTACTATGGCGGCCGCGCGCTGATTTGAATTTCGAGCTCTGTCATTCAGTCCAACCGCTACGCTCGGCGCAGTCTTAATACATTACATAAGTCCGTACTATTAAAGTCTCACGCGTCGTATGACATAGTCTAGTATGAAAGATGTGTTTATTTTTAAAATTTTATTGTGATTCTTTAAAGCAGGATTTAGATATCACAAAATGAAAAACATAATGCTCAGAATTTATTGTCATGCTGCGACCGGTAATCTCATTAAATAAGTCTATCTCTAGGTCTCGAAGAAACTAGTTTTATGATCCATTGTGTAATAATAGTGACATTAGAATCTTTTATACAAAAATCTAATCTCATTCTCAATATTCACTTTTCGCGGTCATTATTTTTTATCAATATGTTTTCTTTATTTGCCTCTATTAAGGTTACTGTAGGTAAATAGTTTACTCGCGATGACCTCCAGCCACCCTGAGGTTTGACCTGGGGGTGGTGGGTTGCGTGGGCCTGCTCGCCACCCAATCAGCACCAGGTCCGAGAAGCGGCATGCTTGTTCCCACGTGCGCCTCTGTATCGTGTTTTTGTCCCTCCCAGGGGGACGGTGGAGGAAGTATTTCTGTGTAGTGGCCTGCCGTTTTTCACGGCGGGCCGAAAGAACGGCGGGGTCGCGATTGCATGTGAAAGCGATTCGCGCGGCCTCGCCGTCTATGGTTATGTCGAGGAACACCGTGGTAGGTTTAGTCGATATTACCGGGGTATCTTTTCCCTGAAGAGCCCGACATAACCACTCCGTCGCCCCGCGGAGAGGTACGCGGCAAAGCATTCCACAAAGATAAAAAAAAAAAATTGTGCTCTGTCCATTATTTTTTTGTGTGTCTCAATACATTTTATTTTTACAGAGTATAAAAATATAGAGGCACCACGCTTGTTATGTTATCCTAACTAATATTATAAATGCGAATGTGAGTTTGTTTGTTGGTCACGCTTTCACGCCTTAACTACTCGACCGATCATCGTGAAATTTTGCATACACGTTGTTAGGGGTACAGAAAAGGACCTTTTCGTCCAGTAAATACTGTTCCCGAAGAACAGAAATTTATTACCATACTACATACCATACTACATACCACTACTAACGAGAAGCGAAGCCGCGGGCAAAATCTAGTATACTTAAATGTCTAAACAGGTTCTTTAATTATGGCACCTATATTGTTAAATTAAAAGGAGCAACGCAGCATTTCGTTGCCTGAGACGCTGACTAAAATGTTGCTTAAGTTAGATGATAATGAGTAGCGATAGCTCAGTGGGGAGACCAACAGACTGCAATGCAGAGGGTCTCAGGTTCGAACCCACGTCACGCACCTCTGACTTTCGGAAGTTATATCAGAGTATGTTATATCGAGAAAAATCTACGATAACATTTCCGTGTGAATATTGACAAACTTTAATTACTCACTTTATTATTCGTTCTAATTGTAATAGATTTTATATTTTTTATTTTTATTTGCTATACCTAATTTTATTTGATTTATTAGTAATATAACATTTACAATATATTTACATTATTAATTTTATATTTCTATTTGATTGTTAAAATTTCCTGGATTTTGATATAATTTAATTGTTAAACTTAACTTTAATATTGATATTTCGTCACTTTCAATATTTATGTTTGTTTCTTATGTCATATTATTTATGTAATGTTTAAAATGTAATGCATGCTGAATTCACCTGTAATTAGTTATACAATTGGTTAGACTCAAAATGTTTGTCTTATGTGTATGTGATATTGTAGTAACTGTTGGTGAATCTTAATAAATAAATAAATAAATATATAAATAAATAAATAAATAAATAAATAAATAAATAAATATGACTTTTCGAAATGATGTGCGTATTGATTGACAATTATCGCTTGCTCCGTGCCTCGGAGAGCACGTTAAGCCGGCATTCCCGGCTGCCATGAACATCTATGGCAGTCGTTATTGGGAGAGTGTCGACACAAAAGATCCCACTGGGTCGAAGTGTCGCCGGTCTGCACTGACTGGCCCCACATAAGATAAGATAAGGTGATAATGAAGATTTTTAAACCAATATTACACAGGTGTTGATCGGTTATGGTGAGGAACTGAAGGATGTCCAGTGGCTATGTGGTGGTGTTATCATCAGCGAGCGTTTCATCCTGACCGCGGCGCACTGCATGATTACAACATCAAGGTAGGTAATCCTAACTAATATTATAAATGCGAATGTGAGTTTGTTTGTTACGCTTTCACGCATTAACTACTCGGCCGATCATCATAAAATTTCGCATTTATGTTGTCAGGGGAAGGGAAAAGGACATAGAGTATCTTTCATCAAGGAAAAATACTTTTATTTTCGTTTTTAGAGTTCGAAAAAACTCTTATACATCAGTTTTGTCCGTACATCCGTCCGTCCGTCTGTCTGTTATACAACTTTTAACTCAAGAACCGTAAGAGCTAGAGACTCACGGTTACCGCCATTTGACTTATCATAGTCGATATACGGACGAAATGACTATGACCTTTGACCTCTGACCTTAAGGTCACCTGATACCATCTTTCAACTCAAGAATCGTAAGAGCTAGAGACTCACAGTTAACGCCATTCGACTCAACATAGTCGATATACCCCCGAATTGACCATGACCTTTGACCTCTGACCTCAAGGTCACGTGATACCATTTTTTCGAACTCTTAGATTTAAGAAAGAAGAAAAAGAAAGAAAGAAATCAAATTTATTTCGTACAGAGCACACACAATCAGTTAAAACAGAAATAACAAAATATATATATATATATATATAATATACATGTCATTACAAAATGTGTATGCCCTCGTCGAAAAGGGTCACCACCTCAGCATTAGCTGGGCACCCAAATTCAGTGCACCAGCGCTGGTTTTCAGTTGGCCACCCGATACAAGTGATGCACGGTCTGAGGCAAACACTTAACATTACAACAAAAATACAATGTGGTTCTGCTACATACATACACAAGGAAAACGTATAGGGCATATAAAATTGTGTTTATAAATTAGGTACATTTAAAAGATATGAGAACAGAGGTATAAATAACACGTTACTATCAAATAAATTTTAAATTAATAATTTTTAAATTTTTACGGCAATTCATGGCCATTTCTCACTTGTTTTTTACGTGTACTTTTCCTAACCTAACCTAGATTTACGCAAGCAAAACTGCGGGGAAAATCTAGTAGGTACTGATTAAATTAAAGCATAGAGTAATCGTGGCAAAAGTTCTACAACTTGATAATAATGTTAACAAAGAATATTCTACCATTATTTTTAGGTATATATTTCTGACGTCATTTTGTAATTCGTAGCCTGAAACATGATTTAAGTTACCTAGCAGTTCGCTTTTTAATTTATTTCAACAGTACCTTAAGTGAGTATACCGTTTTTTTTTGCAGACAACCAGTCAGTTACGTCCGTTACGGGATTAAAAAACGCAGCGATACTCAAGAATCATGGAAGGTGCTGAAGGTGAAGAGGAGTATACCGCACCCAGATTTCAAGGCGCCTCGTAAATACAACGACATTGCGCTCCTTGAGACTGAAAAAGAGTACGTACTTTTTTTTTCATACAGACACATATACATGCATATATATAATCACATATACTGGGTGTAAGGTATAGCGTACCGAAAACTGAAATAGTAGATTTAGACCCCCGAAAAGACATTATTACCCGTCTTGCTCAAGGTGTATCGGCCCAACGTCTGCTGTGTCATCCCACGAGAAAGTGTAGAAGGGACGCTGGTCCCTTCTACACTTTCTCGTGGCACTCAGGCACACTAGGAGGTTGACTGCCCACATACCCCTTTTAACATAACCTACCTAATATTGTCTTCTGTTTGCGCGAATGTTATTCATTGAAATTAAACTACTATATACGGATTTTATCGCTTTATTTATTTTACACTTTATTACAAAATTTTGAAACTGTCACACTACTACTAGATACTATTGAACTTTACTAATTTTTAACCTACCTAACCTACTTTTGCGCAAGCGAAGGCTGGGCGAACGCTAGTGTATAATATAATAAATAATACTTACTGTTAATACAACAGGATACAGTTTCAACATGACTGCCTGCCAATCTGTCTAGACGTAGATGGTGTCGAAAAGAACAGCGTCTATTTGTCCGGTTGGGGAACGATTGGCATGCATAAACCATTACCGGATACTTTGAAAATTGTAAGTAGACAATAAAATAAGCTAATAAGAGCTCATGGCTTTGTGTACATCGTGATATGAATAGATATAGATAAGTCTTTGTTTTATTAAGAGTGCGATATGCAAAAATAGAGATAGAGAAACTTCTAAAACGACTGTACGAATGGTGAAATGGTTCAAGTGGTCGTTACACTACGTCTTTGTGTCCATTATTTGCCTGTTTATAAAGAGCCCGAGACATATGAGTTATTCCTAGTGTAAGAAACCTCTTTTAAAGACATATAGATAGAAAAAGAAAGTTAAGTAAATACGGCAAGTATGAATGAATAGCCAGGATGGGAAATCTCCAGCGAACCTACACTAGTGAATTTAAAACTAGCAAGAGAACACATGACACATATAATATATACATAAATAGATTCAAGCCTGTTTCCCAGAGAAGTAGGCAGAGAGTTTGGGTTTCCATTTGCTACGAGCCTGACACACTTCTCTGCCCACACACATATAATAAGAATAAATAAAACATTATATAATCTCGGCTAATAAAAAACCTAAGTTTATGCTTCTCATCTCAGCTAAACAATAGGAACTATGTAATTTTCATCTCAGTTGGAGAAATTATCATCAGAAAAACTGTAGCTGGCATATAGCTTGTGAAAACAAGCTATTTTGCTGTTAATATGGATCAAATCTTGCAATTTAATTTTAAAACAGTTATCCCAACAGACTAAGCTAAAATTGATAATACCTAGTTAGTTAAATCACGTCATTCTAAATATGAAATAGCGGACTTCCAAGGATGGCCGACCAGTTATCGTTTATATATCTCCATGATACGGGTATTAAATAAAAGGTTTTGCTGAGATTACGAAAAAGATAGTTGGTATCTAAAAATATTTATTAAATCACCTTGAACTAAATTATGTTTCATGTTATATTAATAATTCAAATTTAAAAGTATTTCTCTCCATTTATCATATTAGAAAGTAAAACGGCAGGTAAGTAAAATAATGTCCTCCAGACTGATTTTCGATCATGGCAACCACTCTAATACATATAATAATGGACAAATGTGTGCGCAGTCACAAACGCATTCTCTGTTCCCTCATTATCATAGTCCGATGGGACGGCAATCAAGCATGACCGGAGACAAATCAAGCATAGGAGCAATTGCTTCATGTGCTTTACAAGAAACGGGGTTGTGCAACTTCCTAACTCCGGGCTGCTATTGAGAAACTGAGACCACAAATGCACTTTCTGTTCCCTCATTCTCATAGACCAATGCGATGGCAATCTAACATGACCGGAAAAACTTTAAGCATAGGAGCAATTGCTTCATGTGCTTTACAAGAAACGGGGTTGTGCAACTTCCTAACCCCGGGCTGCTATTGAGAAACCGAGACCACAAATGCACTTTCTGCTCCCTCATTCTCATAGTCCAATGGGATAGCAATCTAATATGACCGGATAGATAACAAAATGTAAAAAAGGATACACAATTCCCTAACTCTGGGCTGCTATTGAGAAACCGAGACCAGAAATACACTTCAGGCCCTTCGCTCGTAGGCTTCAGATAAAAATCAGCGCCGCGGTTATCCGCAGCATATGCTGAGTTGAAGCCTTTTAGGTACAATGTGTTGCTTAAAATGTTATTGTCTGTTTTCTGAGCTTTATGTAATGTGTGTCTAATAAAGAGTTCATTCATCTATTTACTTTCTGTGCCCTTATTCTCATAGTCCAATGGTATGGCAATCTAACATGACCGGATAGCCATCAGGCGCAGCAGCAATAACTGCTTCATGTGCTTTAGGAGACACGAACTTATTTCTAAATCCGGACTGCTATTGAGATATCAAGACCTCATACACGGCGGTTTCACTACATTTTCGTTATCAAAGCACTAATATATATGAAAATACAGGTGCAACTCCAGGCAGTCTCAGAACCGGATTGTGATGCAGAGTATCCACCTAATAGATTGTCACCACAGGGATTGAACTACAGCACGATGATGTGCTACCGCGCTCATGACAACGGAGTTGGCTCCTGTCAGGTAAATGATTTTTATTGAAGTAATCCAATTATATTTAACGAAAACATTGAAAATTGCGCTGACTATTGCTGATGTAATGACTAAGGTTAATTTACTATTTTCACGTAAAAAAACTATAGATTACATAATAAATAGAGAGATTGAGACATAATACATTTTTAAATTAGTATAAATTTAGTTGCGACCCTTTAAAATACATTTTATCTCATAGTTAAATTAACACGTCACTTTATTTTAAGTTAGTTAATACGTACATGTTATTACTATATATAAGTATAAACTGTCCCACTGCTGGACACAGGCCTCTTCTCAGAATAGCTCTTCTCATCCCAGGCCGTAGTCTACGCTGGCACAGTGCGGATTGGCAGACTTCACATGTCTTTGAGAACATTATAGAGAACTTTTAAACATGCAATTTTCTTACGGTGTATACCAATCTATTGTGTCGACACTCTCCCAATAACGACTGCCATAGATGTTCATGGCAGCCGGGACCGACGGCTTAACGTGCTCTCCGAGGCACGGAGCGGGCGATAATTGTCAATCAATACGCACATAATTTCGAAAAGTCATATAACTTCCGAAAGTCAGAGGTGCGCGACGTGGGTTCGAACTCGAGACCCTCTGCTTTGCTGTCTGTTGGTCTCCCCACTAAGCTATCGCTGCTTGATATTAGAGTTACTCTTCTTATATAAATACATACATAGTTATTACTACGAATGATAGAATACTCCAAAATATTTTTTTAGCTAGTTAAGTCTTATGCCGCTGGCTGTACTAAAATACTTTTTAGTACCCAAAGGAATACTATTACTAAGCCAGCGCTGTCTGTCAGCGGGTAGTATCTTATGAACCGTAAATCCGACACTCAGACAACAGAGGTTACGCTTTACAGGAGCCGGACTTTTTATATTGTTTTTAAAGGTAGAGAGTTGAAATTTTTCACAAAATGTATATATTTCTATTGCAGCTATAACAAAAAGCAAAAGAATATAGTGTTATAATTAACTTGTAAAATGGTACACAGCCCTTTTTTTACATGGTGGAATGCTTTGACTCATACCTCTCCGCGGGGCGACGGAGAGGTTATGTCCGGCTCACCAGGGGAAAGATATCCCGGTAATACCGACTAAGCCTACCACGGTGTTCCTCGACATAGCCAGAGTAGGCGGGGCCGCGCGAATCAATTTTGCGTGCAATCACGACCCCGCCGAGGTTTCGGCCCGCCGTGTGAAACAACGGGCCCTTACACGAAACAACCCTACCCAATTTCCAAATAACCACAACCCTTACTGTAACCAAACTACTTGATTGGATGTTTTATTCAAAATGTTTTTAATATTTACAGGGAGACGGAGGTAGTCCAATACAAGTTATCAACCAAAACTGCCTATACACAGCAGTAGGCGTGGCATCATTTGGAAAGGGCTGCGGCGTAATCCCAGATGTGTACACCAGGATATCACACTACATTCCGTGGATCGAGAGCATTGTCTGGCCTTAGACACCTACCGAATCTACTTAAGACTTCCTGCACGAACAAAATTTTCTTTATTCATTCAATATACTTACGTATTATTTTCTCTGCAGATACCAATAAGATTTATCTCCTTTATTGTATTACTTTCTTATCTGTATTATTATGCACCATGTTATTTATGTTATATGTATGTTAGTCGGCCTCGATGGCGTAGTGGTTAGTGTAACCGACTGCCACGCCTGAGGTCGCGGGTTCGATTCCCGCACAAGTCAAACATTTGTGTGCATGAATATGGATGTTTGTCTTGGTCTGGGTGTTTCTATGTATAATATGTATGTATTTACAAAAAAAAAAGTATATATGTATGTTTATCCATTGTCTAGTACCCATAGTACAAGCTCTGCTTAGTTTGGGCTAGATGGTGTTGTGTGTATGTGGTAGAATATTATTATTATTATTATTATGTTGCGTCGAGAATAAATACGTATCCATTCTACTATCTTCTTTTATTTATACATAGAAATGGCAAATGTTTGGTGTCAAATGTGATAGCATTTAACACCAAACATTTGCCATTTCTTATTTCATATCTTTAAGGTATCATCATTCTTATTATCTGAAAGAAGTGCTAAAAGTGGTAATCCTTACTAATATTATAAATTGTAAAGTTACTCTGTCTGTATCTCTGTCTGTCTGGCAGTTACCCATTCACGGCTAAACCACTCAACCGATTTAGATGAAGCTTGATATAGAGGTGTACCTCTATATCAAGCTTCATCTAAATCGGTAGAGTAGTAGTCTATGTCCTGTCCCGGGTTTGAAACTGTAGTTTCAAACCCGGGACAGGACATAGACTACTTATTATTAAAGTAGGTACCACGCGGGCGGAGCCGCCCGCAAAAGCTAGTGTATAATATATTTAAATCAAAATTAAATACTATTCCAAGTCCAATAATGGACAAAGGTCTTGCCCAATATGCGTCAAAATATCCTGTTATCCACTTTTCGCATTCAGCCGCCTTTTAGAGGATATCAGCCTCCTACCATGCAATTGCACAGTCCCTACTCTAAGACCCGTTTGCTCCAATGTTTTTTGATCTTTCGCCAGATATTGTTAGCCAATTGAGATTATTTTTCTGCTAGCAAAAATTATTTATTTGACACATACAACAAACATATAATAACAAGAATAAATTAAAAAAATTGGTATATCTGTGGCCTACTCATACACATATCAATCAATCAATCAATCAATCAATCAATCAATCAACCCACCGCAGTCCACTGCTGTACATAGGCCTCTCCAATTTTACGCCACAATATACGTATATATGTATATATGTTACTGTAAAAGCCCGAATAGGTTTTACCAGTGAATCTTAGGATTTACCAATACGAGTTGTTGATTTAGGAAATAAAACAACTTTGCTAGGCGGAACGTCTTCGTCTGTGTGGAGTCACCACAGGTATCTTCGGCTATTTAAATAACCATGCTAGCTCGTTGTGAAATGTGGACCGGCATTAAAAGCATTGCATAAGAGTTCATGTCTCAGCACCGTAGATCGTAACAGGTAAGTCTCACTAGTTCTACTTGATATTAGTTTTATAGTTATTGCAATAATAAAACTCGACGTAGCTTGTGAAATACTGTCCCATTCAAGCGCTCGATAGCGATTTCTGTTTCAAAGTCCTATCCAATTAGATTACCTGCCCAAGGAATCTGAATCGGTTTCAGCAAGATAAGTCAAAGAAGAAGGTTCATAGTTTTTATTTTAATTAAATTATAAGGAAAACCAAAACATAAGAACGTGGCAAAAGTAGATAACATACAAAATTTTTTTTTTTTTTTTTATCTTTTGATCTTGTGTTAATACAGCGTGTAGTATACGTTTGTATAGACGAAAAGCTGGCCAAATTGTCCCCTAATTTGCAGCGATAATAATATTATAATTATTAATTTTATTAATTAATTACAGTGGTAAAACATGAATACAATCCATAAAGTATTTAATATAGGTAATATGATATGGGTTACAATATACTACTAGGAATTGAGTTGTATACAATTAGCCATACTTATTATTATATAAATATATGAAAATGTAGGCCAAGATTATAATTAATATTATGGTAGGTACTTGTTATTATTTATTTAACTACAGTCAACATAATTTAAAGTTTGTAAGTACCGACAGACTTTCCGCTAAGGTCTTGCATAATTTAGGTCATATATAAGTATAGCTGTTGTGTGTGTACAGACAATATATTTTCGTCTAGCGATAGACATTGCTATCATTTTTTTTAAAATTATTGATTTGTGATCTGTCTTGTATACAGTAAAATCTTCAAGGGAAGAGCGCTGCTGTCTGAAGCACAGTATCTAGTTCAGACACAGATGTTCACTGAATTGTATTTATTGTTAACCTGTATCTGTTAAGTGTTTGTATCATAGAAATTAAGATATTTATTGCTCGCTTGCTTGAAATAAAATTATTATTATTATTATTATTATACATAGTGCTCTAGGCCGTAGATGTATAGGTGCCTAAGCACTCTGACCATAAACCTCACCACACAGAAATATTATAAATAACACACGCAGAGAGCGAAAACAATATAATTTAATCTTTGATATGTTTATTTAACTGTCTCTATAATGTTCATATCATGTTATAAGATATTTAAATAAGGTTGTGTAAAGTTGTAGTAAAGTAATTACGACGAGTATGATAATACTTGTCGTAATTACTTGGACGTAGGAGTAATAAACCACTGCAATGTGATAACATTGCAGTGGTTTATTATTCTTACGTCCTGCGGAGTTTATTGCTTGCACCTGTTTGCAACAGATTGTAAGATTCTAGGTTTGAAACACAGATTTCCATTCACTGATATCGCGATTTATGTAAGAGTTGGAATGTACCACCAGCTTGGTATCCAGTAATTCAAATAGCCAAACCCAAGAAGAAGCAAACCACAGCTAGACTCCATGATACTCTGAGCTCATTCTGCGTAAAAAGAAACACCAATGATTAAATTATGTTCGGGTACTTTAAAATACTACACTATATGTGGCCCAAGAGCAGTGGCCGCCACACCATCCTCATAGCAGTCAATCTGTAAGCAAAGAAACTACTTTGAAAAACAATTTCAATGTATAACAGTCGCTTTAAAACGTAAGAGAATATTATTTTATGAGAACAATACTTCAAGTGTGCTACTAATTCAATGAACTGCTATATTTCATAATTTCGTAGCCTTATCTTTAGTTAAAACAAGCATAATAAAAAGGATTAAACCATGATCTGTACAATATATTATTATTGTCAGTACGTTATAGTTTATGCGATATCGTTTAGTGATAATTATTGTTGTATCTCGTGAGGCGATGTGTGGTTGTATTGTGTTATAATGGTAGCTCGGTTTTTTAGACAGGTAAGTTTCATCATTTAAAATATTTATTAATTAGATTTTACCCGTGGCTTTCCTCGCTTAAATGTAAGTTAGGTTAGAATAATAAAAGTACTTCTTCCTCGATAAAAGGTATCGTATGTCCATTTCTGTTCCCCAAACAACGTGTATGCGAAATTTCATGATGATCGGTCGAGTAGTTAACGCGTGAAAGCGTAACAAATAAACACACTCACATTCGCATTTATAATATTAGTTAGGAAGTTAGGATTACGATTTAAATATTATCACAAAAAAAGGTGAGTAATGGCGGCATCAACCATAGTAATTATCTCCAATTCAACTAATGATCCTGAGATATTCATGGCAGACGTAGAATTTTTAACATACCTATATAGACAATTTACGGTCTTCCCAATCTGCGCTATCGCTATGATAGCACAGAATGGAAAAACCGTTGAACTAATCCCAAAAATTTAGTGAAAATAATCTTAATAAAATTTTTATTTGATTGGAGGTGTAGTTAAAAGAAATATGCTTATCCAAATCATTAATCGCACAGTAAATAACATATTAACTTTTAAAAAAGACAACTCCCTCAGGAATAATTCCTGTATCGCGGGGGACTTTTCAAACATTTAACCACGGACACAAAGAACATCCAGACTAGGAACAACCATTTGTGGATCACACAAATTTTTGTCCCGTGTGGGATTCGAACCACTACGCCATCCGTGCAGGCAACATCCTAATTCTAACTTAAATAAATGCGAAAGTGATTTTGTTTGTTTCTTACGCACGTTTAAAACAGGAGTCTATAATTTCAAGTTAAAACCCTTCTTAGTTTTATATTTTAAATATAGGCATAGGCTTCTCAATGTGAGAAGGGTTAGGCCATAGTCCACCACGCTGGCCTAGTGCGGATTGGCAGACTTCACATATCTAAAAGAACATTATGTAAAACTGTTAAACATGCAGGTTTCCTCGCGATGTTTTCCTTCACCGTTAAAGCGAGCGATAATTAACTATTTAATACGTCAGAGATTCGCACTGAGATCGAACTCGAGAACTCTGGGTGGCAGTCCAACGGTCACCCACTAGACTATCGCTGCTTGTATGTATGTATCTTATGTGGGGGCCAGTCAGTGCAGACCGGCGACACTTCGACCCAGTGGGATCTTTTGTGTCGACACTCTCCCAATAACGACTGCCATAAATATTCATGGCAGCTGGGACCGACGGCTTAACGTGCTCTCCGAGGCACGGAACAGGCGATAATTGTCAAGCACATAATTTCGAAAAGTCATATAACTTCCGAAAGTCAGAGGTGCGCGACGTGGGTTCGAACCCGAGACCCTCTGCATTGCAGTCTGTTGGTCTCCCCACTCAGCTATTGCTGCTCATTGCTTGTATGTAACTAAAAAATTAATACGTCACAATAGTGGTGTGGCTGCTATAAATACGTATGATATGGATAAAGAACAATGCAGCACGAGCATCGTACTGCCTCGTGCATGCGTGCGTGCGGGCGTGCTTTACACTACCACCAGGGAATCGAGGGACCATTCGACCGGTTGGTCGAGCAAATTATATTTGTCTTGTTTTGTCAATAAATTATATTGTACCAGCACAAAGATAAGAGAGTGAGATTATGAATGTATGCAACTAAAAACAAAATAATAAATTATATTGATATTACCTTTGTGTTCAGAGGTGACGCGACAAACTCTTATCGTTCATTGAACTTGATAGGTACCAAGTTTTCTTTCTAATATAGAAAAGATTTACTTTAACTTATTTAAAGTCGAAAGAAGCTTTTATTTATTCAATAATTAATTTATATTTATTATAAATAAGATATTATATTTTGAATACATATGCATAGAATTTTGTCGGCCTCGATGGCGTAGTGCTTAGTGTAACCGACTGCCACACCTGAGGTCGCGGGTTTGATTCCTGCACAAGTCAAATATTTGTGTGCATGAACAGGGGCGTTTGTCTTGGTCTGGGTGTTTCTATGTATAATATATAAGTACTTACAAAAAAAAGTATATAAGTAAGTTTATCCATTGTCTAGTACCCATAGTACAAGCTCTGCTTAGTTTGGGCTAGATGGTGTTGTGTGTATGTGGTAGAATATTATTATTATTATTATTATAGAATATATAAATTTTTCTATGTACAAATATACTACGAATAATTTTATTAAAAGGATAGGTAGCTTTGTGTAAAGAGAGAGGAAGAGAGAACGAGACAGATGTTGAGAACAAGGAGCTATCTCTATGTAAAGGCAGAACAGTTATGGTATGTTTTAGGATATCTACTCTTCCTGCTCTATACAATAGCAGAAATTGAGCTCACAATAAACAATGACGTTAGAAAATCGACTAAAAACTAGAATATTAGGATTAATCTTACAAGCATTTGTTACACTAAGGTAGAATTAAACTTATAACGAGGAAGAAGACAATCCATGAAGCATAGTTCTATAATTATACGATAGATGACGCGTGGGAGCGTCGTCTTAGATGCAAACAGAGGCAACATTTCAATCTCCAAAGACAAAGTCAATAATGTTTATTTCCATTGAAATGTGTAAAACAATTCTTGGACACGTCAATTAACTGATAATTGAAGAAAATCTTCTTCCCTAGCCTTTATTATTCCCAAGTCACTTGGGGTCGGCTTTTCTAGTCTAACCGGATTTGACGGGATATCAGTTTTTACACAGAGCGGCTGCCACCTGACCTCCGCAACCCGAAGGCTAACGATACCCTAAGGCTAGACCAGTGTCAGGATATTAGAGGGTACTGACTTTCCCAATAACGACTGCCATAGATGTTCATGGCAGCCGGGACCGACGGCTTAACGTGCTCTCCGAGGCACGGAGCAGGCGATAATTGTCAATCAATACCCACATAATTTCGAAAAGTCATATAACTGCCGAAAGTCAGAGGTGCGCGACGTGGGTTCGAACCCGAGACCCTCTGCATTGCAGTCTGTTTGTCTCCCCACTGAGCTATCGCTGCAATTGAAGAAAATGAAATCAAAAATGAAAATAAAAGGAAATTTTGCTTTAAAAAAAGCCTGTTCCAGGAGGAGAGCTTGCATGAGAAGAAGCAGGCAAGATACTCATGGCCACTCTTTGAATCGCCGTATGTTTATTAACCAACGGCACTGTTTGTTAATGTCGCAGGCTCAAGTCCTGGTTCATACATTTATGTTTTCATCATTATAATTTACATAAAAAATCAATTTTTCTAGTCATTTATACTTGTCATAACTGTTTATCACCTGATAACGAGGAATGAAATTAATAACAGCAGTAAAACCTGTTCAACATTAATCTATACTATACAAGGTGTCCCAGAAGTCGAGGTTAAGCCGGAATCAGGTAACAGGCTAAGTTATATGGCTATCAGAAAATTATACAAAAAAATCTAAGTTACGTATTTTAAAAATAATAGGCATTTAGAAAAAAAAGCAAAAAATCTACATTCTGTGACGGTCTTTTCACTGCTGTAACTACAGATATTTACTTTTTGAATTTTTTTTTGTTATGTTATATCGAATAATCGAAAAAAACGAGACCTTAGAAGAAGCATTATTCGAGATTAAATAACAAAAAAAAAACAATAATTATATATCTTTATTTAACCTGTTACATAATTCCGGTTTGACGTTGACTTCTGGGACACCTTATATAATATCATGAAGCTGAAGAATTTGTTTGTTTGGTTGAATGCGCTAATCTCAGGAACTACTGGTTAAAGTTAAAAAAATATTTTAGCGTTGGATAGCCTATTTATCAAGAAACTATAAGCAATATAAAGCTACTACCAAAGGGAGCGAAATATCAATGAAAATATTGCAAAATCGGGGAAAAATCTCTTATGTGACGGAAACGAAGATGCGCGGGTCAGCTAGTTGTTGATGAAACTAAAGGGACACGATAAACCCCTCATGTGTAGAATATGACTAGTATTTGACCGTGATTTCTTTCTTTATCTTTATCAAAAGAGGAAGATCTCTTTCAACTTCTCGAAATTGAACAAACAAAGCGTAACAAACGAACAAACAACCTCATCGGCACTGATGATGTCGTCCCATAATCCTAATATATATATATATTTTTTTTTATTTGTTACTTTTATTGCTGTGGCAATATGCCAATCCCATTGTAACCAAAACTAAAACTAAAATTAAAATAAATATCATTTAACCTACTAGACTACGTATTTATTGACCTTGCAGCCTCAACCAACTAATATTATAAATGCGTATGTGAGTTTGTCTGTTTGTTACGCTTTCACGCCTTAACTACTCGACCGATCATCATGAATTTTCGCTTAAACTTTATCAGTGACTGCACGGATGGCGTAGTGGTTTAAGTTGTCGCCTCGCCACTGCCACTGCGCTGGTAGTTGTGTCCGCCACTTTCCAAACGTTCAAGCAACAGACACAAAGAACATACAGACCCGGTACAACCATTTTAGGATCTAATTCAAAACCAACTACCGCGGTTATTGCGCAACTACTGCAAAACAGGAATTAGTCCTGTATGCGAGAGATGTCTTTTTTAAGGGAAGAAGAAGAAAGAATCAAAGTCACATTCGCATTTATAATATCTAGTAGCAAGGATAAAGGTATTCGTTAGCAAACAACGCTGCTTCGATATTCAATCAAAACTTGATGGATATCCTGGATTATATTACACTCTAAACAATTTGAAGAGTCTCTTTAAGTGATATTTACCCAGACTGAAGTCTCAACATCGTCACAACATATTCTCTATTGGTTTTTATCTCATGGAACCATGGGTAACAAAAAAAAAGCCCGCGATTTCTGCCACGTAGTCTATATTATTTGTTTGCAATTCAGGTGATCACTCTACGCACGATATCTCCCATTATCCATATCCATACCAGAATCAGATGTAACATTATAAGTTGAAATCTACGCTGATAGCTTCTGAGATTTGCAACACATGTCGTTTTGTGATTTTTATGTAAAGCCACATCAAATGAAATGACTACATTCCAAAAAACATTGTCGTGGACTCAGACCGTCTAAATAGCCAATTTTATTTAGGTAACACATTTGAGTTTATTGCGAACAGACAAACAGATAACGGCGTAGGAATTTGTTTTATAATTTATGTATTGACGTAGTCAGTTACATTTTCGGTCTCGGGTTCGAACCCACGTCGCGCACCTCTGACTTTCGGAAGTTATATGACTTTTCGAAATTATCTGCGTATTGATTGACAATTATCGCCTGCTCCGTGCCTCGGAGAGCACGTTAAGCCGTCGGTCCCGGCTGCCATGAACATCTATGGCAGTCGTTATTGGGAGAGTGTCGACACAAAAGATCCTACTGGGTCGAAGTGTCGCCGGTCTGCACTGACGGGCCCCCATATAAGATACATACATAGATACATTTTATATTCGCATAGATATAGTTATATTATCGTCTACATATATATTCTCTGCCTACCCCTCTGGGAAACAGGCGTGAATCTATGTATGTATGTATGTATATATATGAGACATAGGTGTCACAAATTTGCGAAAATATGTCTGTATGTTTCTAAGCGCATCACGCGGAAACTAATGCCTGACATTGAACACAGTTGTCACAGTCTTGCTGAAGGTCTAACTCTAAAAGCATATTTCGTTTTTTCTTTTCTTTTATTGCTTTCATCGGTGACAGACGTCCAGCGGCCCACCTGATAGTAAGCGAGAACCGTGGCTCATACACATGGCTGTGTTTTCTTAGCATTACAGAAGCAATGTCAAAAAAACACAACCAAGTCGCTGCCTACCGGAAGTAAAAGGAGAATGGAGCAGGATAGGGTTTGGAAAGGGAAGGGTGATTGGGCCTCCGGCGCCCTCACTCACCGAACGAAACATAACAGATACTGTTATTTTACGTCGATCTTCTGTGAGAGGGTGGTACTTCCCCGGTCGAGCCAGCCCATTCATGCTGTAACCGGCGTGGCCTTACCTTTATATGCCGCTTAGAAGTCAAGTGTTAATAATAAGGGTTTTGGTTGTACACTGGCTATTTATCAATTATATTAATTGATAAATAGCTTATGTACAACCAACTATCTAACGGAGTATGCATGAAGTTATCGGCGCAGCCGACTTCAGTTTGGTTCTTTGGTAGCGGGTTCATGACGTAAATTTCAATCCACTACTATTCACTGCTCACAACCTCTTTATTATACAGCAATTACAGACGTAGGTACACTAAATCGTTTCAGAATAGAAATATTAACACTAATTACAATTTAAGCCGAGAGAATGAATGGATGGATCTCGATTGGATGATCCTATCTTCTTCGTAGCTTGCGAACGATTGCCCCATGAACCTACCAAACGATTCCGCTTAGGGGCAAGACAAACAGAAAAGACGTAAGACGAAGACGCATCGTAGACGCGGCGCCCCTTCAATCAATATTCATACAAAATGTATAGTGACTTCCGTGACTCGTCGACGTCACGGCGTTCCGCACTTTTGCTTGTACAATGAAATCAATTGAGTGTCATATTATCGCTAAATTATCGTAGTCCCCGACATATCTATCTATAGGTGTTATTAACTAATATATTATTATCTATCTACAAATGTATATTTAATATGCGTAGTGACCTCCACATATAAAACATGCCTATAGATTAGTCTTTTCTTTCTTAAGAAAGAAAAATAGTTATTTATTTATGGACAACCAAACAAGGCATACACTAAACCAAAAAGTATTAAAAAAATACAGATGAAACATAAATACAGCTACATGTGCTGCCTTACATACACTCCACGGTGGGCATTAACAAAAAAAATATTATCTATGCTTGTTTGTGAATTACGAAAAAATGAGATTAATTACATTAGCGGTACTAAAAGTAGGTTGGAAGCTCCCCTACCACTTCCCTACTACCGAACTTTACAACACCTGTAATGTACTTTCGGTGCGAAGGTTGTTTATTCTAAACCTTGTCCTCACAACTCATGCAAACACTAAATACGATCCATCGAAGTTGGATCGTACTCGTCGGAAGTATAACGTTTGTCCTATGATCTCAGTCAAAACTAGTTTAGCCCAAAGATCTTTTTACTCTCTGGGAAATTACGTCTACAATAAACTAAACAAAATCCTAAACCTGTACCCAATGACTAAAAAAGAATGTAAAAAGATAGTTACTCATTGGCTTGGTGGCTTAGACTATGATGGCACTGAAAACATAATTTGCAGGTTAAAATAGATGATAAACGTGATTTGCACGTTAATGTTGCGCTATACATATACATAAATATATAATATAACTTTTATATATCTAAAACATTCAACACACAATTTCCAGACATTGCACTTAGACACACACACAAACACAAACACACACACACACACACACACACACACACACACACACACACACACAACTCGACACACTCACAAACTTACTTACAACTACTGTCTGTATATTATGTCTCTTTTCATTGTTCTCATGTTACTTTTGATAATTGTAGTTACTGAACATTTGCATTTTCAGAGGTGAGGACTGGAGATCTGTAACACAGGTTTCGAACCTAGCTCAGACTCCAGCTCTCAACTAGGTTCTGTTTCTATGGTATCTATAATTGTAAGAATACTATTGTACCTTTTTGAGAGAAATAAACTATATTTTATTATTATTATTATTATTATTATTATTATTATTTAACAAACATACAAACAAATAATGGCATTTTAATGAAAATAATAATAATAATCATAACAAACTGTATGCATAGTGTGCAGACCATATAAATTATGTTAAATAAGGAAACTGAAATGACAATTATTAATAATCATAAAACTTAACAAAACTTAAAATACTAACACAGTCATTATAATTGAATAATGAAAAAATATAATTATTACATATTAAATAAAATAAAATATAGATAGGTGCCTGCATTCAAATTTCATGCGTACGACGTCATGGGCTAAAACTAGCACAACGCAATTAAAAATTAGAGTATTCTGTTAATACTATACGATTACAGTAGTTTAATGAGTATAGTATCTTTGCTATCGTAAATATATATATATATATATATAATGTCCTCCATATCCTCCAGACCGAATTTCGGTCACGGCGGCCAATCTTAACGGAGACTAGCCATCTGCGCAGGAGATATTATAGTGCACAAGTATGTGCGCAAACACAAGTGCACTCTCTGTTCCCTAACCCTCATGATCCGATGCGACGGATAATCCGACACGACCGGAGAAAAATCAGGCGCAGGAATATATATATATACATATACATACATATATTGCCAGATAACCCGCGGTTTCACCTTCGTTTATGATTACTGCTTGGCCTCCATGTCTCGCATCCAAATTATAACAATAAGAACTACTAGATTATGCCCGCGGCTTCACTCCCGTTAATCTACATTGTGTCAATAGATGTTTATCTCATAAGAACCCTATTTCGTATTCTGTACCTCTGACAACGTCTATGTGAAATTTTGTGATGACCGGTCGATTAGTTAAGATGTGATAATGCAAGAAACAAACACACTCACTTTCTTATATATAATATGAGTTAGGATTACTATCGTCAAGAATTGGGCTATAAAAGGCTAAAAAAATTGTGCTTATGTTTTCTTAGATGGCAAATCATTTTCTTTGCAGGCATGGGCCATGTCAGCTGTGTGGGCGAACATGATCGGACAAGGAATGATGTTGAGCTATACCAGCACTCTACTGCCAGCACTACAGCACCCTACGTCATCTATAAAGGCAGATCTCCACACAGCTTCTTGGATTGGTAACTATTATTTATTAATGTATAACATTAATCGTAAAATCTTAGATGTATCTTATGTGGGGGCCAGTCAGTGCATACCGGCGACACTTCGACCCAGTGGGATCTTTTGTGTCGACACTCTCCCAATAACGACTGTCATAGATGTTCATGGCAGCCGGGACCGACGGCTTAACATGCTCTCCGAGGCACGGAGCAGGCGATAATTGTCAATCAATACGCACATAAGTTCGAAAAGTCATATAACTTTCCGAAAGTCAGAGGTGCGCGACGTGGGTTTGAACCCGTGACCCTCTGCATTGCAGTCTGGTGGTCTCCTCACTGAGTTATCGCTGCTTAAAATCTTAGATACTGAGGTTCTAAGATACATGCGACTTACAAATTAATACAGCATTTACAGTTTAGACCAGAGGTTTCCAGATTTTTCTCTCATAGACCACATATTCCTTGGCATTCGTATTTATATAGGTGAAGAACGGGCTTTCTTTTTTTAGTTCTCAAATTCTTTACAGAATAATCGAATAAATAGGTAAAGGCAAGCTAACATTTTAGTTCTTCGTTATCGAAACAAATAAATTATCGTGGACAAATTAAACGCTTACGAATTGTGGACCCCCATTTTTTTTTCACGCCTACGTAGACCTCCGTCGAGACTCCCGTGGATCCCTGGAGGACCACCTGGACCACTTTGGGAACTAATGGTTAAGACAGTACATAGCAACAGTAAAAAAAAGAACAATATGATATGTTAAAAATATTGTAGAAAACGAACATACAAACATTTTATTTATATCTACTACAACAATAGATTTAGTAGGAGTAGGATTTTTGAGCATTATTTAACTGTTTGACCTGGGGGTGGCGGGCTTTGTGGGCCTGCCCGCCATCCGTTCAGCACCAGGTCCGAGAGGCGGCGTGCGTGTTCCCACGCGCGCCTCTGTTGTTTCGAGTCCGTCTCCCCTCTGGGGGGGACAGTAGGGATATTATTGTGAGAAGTGCCTTTGGGTAGGTCTTTTGCGTAGTGGCCTGCCGTTTCATACGGCGGGCCGAAACCTCGGCGAGGTCGCGACCGTATGCGAAAGTGATTCTCGCAGCCCCGTCGATAGTGGTTTTGTCGAGGAACACCGTGGTAGGTTTAGTCGGTATTCTGAGAGGTACTTCATCTTTTCAACATCTTTATTTTACCCCGGCGAGTCCGACATAACACCTCCGCCCCCCAATTCCCCAATTCCCCCGCGGAAGGGGTATGCGTCATGCATTCCCCCAAGTAAAAAAAAAAAAAAAAAAAAAAAAAGCATTATTTAACTGTAAAAGCTAGATTTAATATAATTAAATAGAAAGTTATCAATCAAACTAAATCAATGCTGTGAAATCGAGTACTTCAATAGGAATTGAGTACTCGCACCTTTGAGATAAGGTATAGCAACTGAATAAAAAAGTATCACAAGGTAGTGTGATTGGACCTGTTTTAGGCCCGGTTCCTTTAATCGAGATACAAGTCGTTATGCCTACTGAAAGTTAAATTAGACATATTTTTCATAGAGTATGTATCAAAAGTTAACTGTCCGTGGGTAAAACAATTATCCTTTTTTTGGTGTAGAAACCTTGTCGTATTCGTTTCCTGATGAGTATAACCCTGTGGAGGCACGTGTTGTAATGTGTGATGATTCAGCTCAAAGGAAGGATCTTCCGACCAGACTGGGTGATCGAGTCTGGTGGGCCGCGGGCGTGGTGGTTGGTAATACGGAAACTTGTATATATAGTTACTCACTGTGTAAACTTTGCTCGCGCTTCTCTTTTCGTATATCATAACCTCTTGGACTGTGTATTTTTTTTCTTCATCACCTTTTTGTAATGTCCCACTGCTGGGCAAAAGCCTTTCCCTCGGACTTCCAAATCACTCTGTTGGCGGATATCCTCTGACCTTATAACCTTGTGACCGCTATTTATTTCGGGGGTATTTTGACCCACAGGGCCCATATTCAAACTCGACCGAGGTATGACCCCAAGGTGTCTGCACACCAAGTTACAAGTTTCCAATTAAAATATGTACCCCTATATCTCGAGGGTCTTTTGACCCACAGGGCCCATATTCAAACTCGACCGAGGGGTGACCCCAAGGTGTCACACCAAGTTACAAATCAATCGGTCCAGTGGTTGCGGAGCTATGCCTATCACTAACAAACTGCCACTAACAGACAGACATACAGACCCACATAGTGTTTTCATTAACCTCTTCGAAGAAGACTGAGAGGTTAATAAGCCTTGCTATACTTACTGTGTCTATATACTATAATATATTTTTGTAAAAACATCTTTAAAATGCGGTGTTATAACTGTAGGAATGCCATAATCTCAAACGGCAGTCTTGTGCAAAATAAGTTTACAAGCGGCGTTTCGGTGCGATTTTAGACAGCAAGTTTACCTATCACTTCAAAAATATTAATTTAATACTCCTTATTTCTTTATTTCAGCTTCATCTTGTGGTTTATCTGGCATACCAGGATTCTTCATATCATCATTTCTCATGGACATCTACGGTCGAAAAATGGCACACTTGCTGGTTATCCTGCCAGGCATTGCCGGTTGGCTTGCCATCTACTTCGCAGAGGACGTCCTAGTGCTTATAATTGGCAGAATTTTAGGAGGAGTTACAGCTGGGGCTACGGTTTCTCTAGGAGCGATAGTCATTGGAGAATATTCTAGCCCAAAATACAGAGGAGTGTTTCTGAATTTTAAAACTGCAGCAGTTTGTCTTGGAGGCATGTCAGTGCACATCTTGGATCATTTTTTGACGTGGAGGACTATTGCTTTATTGGCTGTTATACCTCACGCTCTCGCTGTTATAATTGTCTTCACATGGCCCGAATCACCTGCTTGGTTGGCATCAAAAGGTGACTTTGACAAGAGCAAAAAATCGTTCTTCTGGTTACGAGAAAAAACTGAAGCATCTAAGAAAGAACTGGATGATCTAATCAGCGCTCAAAGGGAGAGATTGTCAAAGCCACAAGTAAAAATGCCTTTAACTGGCAAAATGATAGAAATACTCAAGAAATTTACTAGAAGAGATTTTTTGATGCCTTTGATTATAGTCACAGTCAGTGCGCTATTATTAGAAGCAAGTGGCAGACATATTTTTCCAGCGTATGCACTGCAGATAATCGGTGAATTGTCAGGTGACAAATCCAAATCTTTTTACTATACGCTGGGCATTGATATCATCATCACAACCAGTGCGGTCTTCTCCTCGATTCTAGTCAAGATTATGAAGCGACGTCGTCTATTGTTTTCAACCGGCTTTGGCGCCGTTGCAGTTCTCATGATTGTATGTACATACCTAACGTTGACTTCCAGCAATCAAATTCCAAGTGACCAACCTTGGATACCGATGGGCATTTTTGTGGCGTTCTTTATTCTTGCTAATTTAGGCTGTACTCCAATACCTTTAGCATTATTGGGTGAGGTGTTTCCCTTAGCTCATCGAGGAGTTGGTTCTGCTATCGCGGGAATATGTATGTCATTAAACGTCATGCTTGCCCTACAGGTTACTCCATATCTACTCGTCCACCTGAAGGTTCATGGCATGTTCTTCATCTATGGACTAATTATGGGAGTTACGTTATTAATATTGTATTTTGTGTTACCAGAAACCAAAGATAGGACGCTACAAGAGATTGAAGACTATTTTAATATTGGCAGATACAGAGATGAAGCGAAAGGTGATACTGAAGAAGTTAAAGTAAAGATGGTTAAATAATAAGACTGCCAATAGAAAAATACTTTTTGAGTAATTTGGCAAAAATTCCGCTGAAGGTAATATTTAGAAATAGGTATATGAGACATGCCGAAAAATATCTATAAAAGCTAATGATACTGTTTTGTGAAGAAATAGGTCACTAGAGTGTAGATCCTTCCTTACTATTTAGTAAGACCAAGTTTAAGTTTATAAGTCGACTGATAATATACATACTTAAATACTGTTATAGGCAAATATAAATAATATATTTCCTTTTTCACATTCCTCTCTTTTATTAATACAATTTACCAGTAGTTTTAATTACAAGGCACAGTACAGGACAATATTTGATATACTATACATTCTAAAACAATAATTGACAATATAATGTAGACCTGATCTTTAGACTTAAATATACTAAATTATTCAGCTAAGGAATCAGTTGCGGTATAAGTTAAATTTTTAAAAGATTGTGTAAAACAAATAACGAATGGTTTGTTATAATTGTATGTTCTTTTTTGTCTATTCTTGAGACACTGGAGCGTCGACGTTAAGAAGTTTACACAATAAAACGATGTGTGAAGGAACAGGGTGTGATGTCCCTCCAACACAAAGGGAGGATCCTCCGACCAGGCTGGTTGATCGTACCTGGCGGGCTGCGGCCCGACGGTTGATGTCGGGAGCTTGTATATATAGTTAGTCGCTGTGTAAACTCCGCTTGCGCGATGCAGGATTGTGACTTCATTTGAGCCATCTGTTAGATCTAGGCGCAACTTCTTCGTCTGTGCAGAGTCGCCACAGATGAATAAAGTAAAGAAATAACAGGGTGTAATAATATTTACAGGACTACAATAATTTTAGACACTAATGTGCGTTCGATATGCTCCAAGATAGAAGGCGAAAAGAAATTTTACTTATTATTTTGTAATACGGTTATTAACTGCTACTTTTTTTACAAATTGTCATAGCAATCTTATGCTCAGAAATGCCAGGCGTTAATAGTCTTATTTATACCAATTATATAATATATATAAAAAAATATAATATAAATAATAAAAATTTATAACAATAATTATAAAATACTAGCTGTCCCGACAGAAGTTATCCTGTACACAGGGGAAAAAAAACAAATCTAAATTATCCTCGAATCCACATGAACACACACAATTTTTTTATCAAAATCGGTCCAGCCGTTTAGGAGAAGTTCAGTAACATACACACGTACAGTAGAATTATATATATAAAGATTACCGTTTAAATTTTCTCTGGTATTACACAGAGAAGACGTATAAAAGCCCATTAATTTTGATGAATAAGTCTTTAATAATTATATAGACATGGCAACGTGTGATGTCGTAAAAAGTATATGAGTTTTAAAAATAAAAATACAGATGTATGTTATCTTTATGCTGATTGTCCTCTGGAGAGGAGAGGAGAAGAGCTATGTAAGCAATATCGCTCTCATAAAAACGCCACTCTGCTAGAGAAGACAGGGAGTTGCGTACTTGTTTAACAACTTCACTGCGGAACAGGCCCATATCGGCCTGCCGCGATACTTCAGCTGGTGTGGACGAAGAAAACTATGTCCCTCTCGCTTGTGCGTAACGATTATCTCAGGTGTTTGTAAGAGTTCGACAAAGACAAATATATATTTCAGCTTGTAGTCAAAATTGTAGGTGTTTATAAATTAAGTTCTTGGAGAGAAACCTTTGATGTTATCTATCACCTTAAAATTGGTCAATAACATAGTTTCTATGAATATCTTTATACAGGGTGCAAAGGGGATACAGGGGAAAGAGGTATCAAGCTCTTACATACAGTATCATATGTAGATACACCAGGCAAATATCAAGTAAAAAAAATTTAAAATAAGTGTTACAAAAAATTGTTTAGTTGAATAGTTTTACATTACTAGTATACTATTCTTATACTACTTGAAAATTTGCATAGATTTGCATATTTCTTCAGTAAGAGGGTTTGTAACCCTACTCCTCCTAAGCGGTTGGACCGATTTGGATGAAATTTTGTGTAAATATAACAATGGATTTGTAGATGGTTTGAAAATACAATATGCTGGACCAATTTGGATGAAATTTTGTGTTTAGATTACAATGGGTTCCTTGATGGTTCGAAAATACAATTGGACTCGATAGATGAATCCGCTAAATGCGGTCCAAAGGGAGAAGCTGGTACTGGGGTGCCCCTAGGGGCCCAAAGATGAGAACAGTATTCCATGTGAGACCGAACCTGCCCCTTATAAAGTAGTAGGCAGTGGACCGGCGTGAAGTACTGTCTCGATCTGTTGAGCACGCCAAGCTTTTTCGAAGCTAATTTAGCCTTAGCCTAAATGGCCGCGGAACTGAACTTCACTCGATATATCGACACTAAGTATTTCAATATTGGCTGAGGCAGTAATGGGGATGTGCTCATAACGAGGCGATACGACCAACGGCAGCTTTTTAGCGGTGAAATCGCAGACTTGTGTCTTTGTGGGGTTAAATCAGACCAAATTAAGTTTGCCCTAATCTGAGACTCTTTTTAAAAAGGTTTCAATTCCACACACAAGTTTGTTTCGGCTCTCAATGACATTTTCCCGAGAGATGTTAGCGCGGCCGGTATAGAGAGCATCGCTCGTGTGTGTTTAATAAACAGTTCATTCATTTATTTACTTTCTGTTCCCTTATTCTCATAGTCCAATGGGATGGCAATCTAACATGACCGGATAGCCATCAGGCGCAGCAGCAATAACTGCTTCATGTGCTTTAGGAGACACGAATTCATTTCTAAATCCGGACTGCTATTGAGATATCAAGACCTTTCACTACCTCTTCGTTATCAAAGCACTAATTTAATGATCATACAGGTACAACTCCAGGCAGTTTTAGAACCGGATTGTGATGCAGAGTATCCACCTAATAGGTTGTCACCACAGGGATTGAACTACAGCACAATCATGTGCTACCGCGCTCATGACAACGGAGTTGGCTCCTGTCAGATAAATTATTTGTATTGAAGTAATCCAATTATATTTAAAGAAAACATTGAAAATTGCGCTCTCTGTTACTGACGATATTATGTGATGATGCAACGACTAAGGTTCATTCACTATTTTCAAGTAAAAAACGATAGATTACATAATAAATAGAGAGATAGAGACATAATACATTTTTAAATTAGTATAAATTTAGTTGCGACGCTTTAAAATACATTTTATCTCATAGTGAAATAACAAGACGCTTTGTTTTTTGGTTAGTTGATACGAGTATGTAGATGTTTTTACTATATATAAACTGTCCTACTGCTAGGCACAGGCCTTTCTCAGAATTAGAAGAGTTTAGGCCATGGTTTACCACGCTGGCCCAATGCGGGTTGGCAGACTTCACATGTCTTCGAGAACATTATAGATAACTCTTAGACATGCAAGTTTCCTGACGGTATATATTTTCACCGTTAAAACGAGCGATAAATATCTATTTAATACGCACATCAGTTTGAAAAGTCAGAGGTTTGTTGCGTTGGGACCGAACTCATGACCTCTGCGCGGCAGTCCAACGGTCTTCAACTAGACTATCGCTGCTGATGTTCGTGCTCCTGAATACCTACTTTCTTTAAACTGTCTTATAATATTTATAGGACGACGGTGGTAGTACAGTGCAAAATAAAATAGGCAAAGTAGAGTTACCCTTCTTATAGAAACAGTTATTACTACGAATAAAAGAATAATTCAAAATCTTTTTTTAGTTAGTTTAGCGTATTATGCCCCTGGCTGTATTAAAATACTTTTTAGAATTTATGTTCGAGGCAATACTAGCATCGAACGCGTAATGCTGGTCTAGCAACTTAATACGACCACGCCGAGTGCGCAGCGACATCAGTGTGAAATCGGACAGCAAACCGGGTGCATTCATTACTAGCAGTTCCCTATTAGCAATATCATCCATTATCATTTAGCATAGCATAGATTAGATTCTCTTTGAGAGGAATAAAAATTATAGGTTCTTTTTCAATCACAGTGTATAATTTAGCATCTCCTTATACATAGTTCAAGCCTAAAATTTAGGTAACGCATAGTTCTGTACCCCAGGGGTTTCAAAGGGATTTCAACCGTATTTCGAAGCCTTCGCTGTTCGTCCCTCTGTCTGCGGGTTGTATCTTATGAACCATATAGCCCTCACTCAGACAACAGAGGTGAAGCGATACAAAAGGCGGATTTTTTATATTGTTTTCATAGGTACAGAGTTGCAATTTTCCAAGATTGTATGTGTATCTATTGCTGCTATTACAAAAAATAATAAAAAGGATATAATGTTATGCCTTGTACAATGGCACACAGGCCATTTTTATTTTATGTGTGGGAATGCTTTGACGGAGAGTTTATGTTGGACTCACTGGGGTAAAGATATCCCGGTAATACTAACTAAACCTACCACAATGTTTCTCGACATAACCAGAGTCGGCGGGGCCGCGCGAATCAATTTCGCGTGCAATCACGACCCCGCCGAGGTTTCGTCCCGCCGTGTGAAACGACGGACCCCTACACGAAACTACCTTACACAATTTTTAAATTAACACAACCCTTTCTGGAACCAAACTACTTGATTGGATGTTTTATTCAAAATGTTTTTAATATTTACAGGGAGACGGAGGTAGTCCAACACAAGTTATCAACCAAAACTGCTTATACATAGCAATAAGCGTGACGACATTCAGAAAAGTCTGTGGTGCAAGCCCTGATGTGTACACCAGGAAATCACACTGCATACTGTTTATTAAAATTTTTGTTTATCTCTCGGTTTTTAGTGAATCTGTTCCGTTCAAGACGTAATTTTGCCACTGGAAACTTTTGGTCCTATTTCCGTTGTCTATGACGCGGAAATGACATAGTGAAACGAAACATAGAAACGTCAAATGTCACTTGTCACCTTGAACTTGAACTGAAAAGACTTGATCTCTTGAAAATTCTTGGTTTTCGAGGCCCTTTTTGGGAATAATTATGCCTCCATTTGGTAAAATCTTTGTAAATTGGATTTTGTACTCGAGCTGATGTTAGTTTTCCTCGCCTTTGAAAACTATAAAATATTGTTGGACTTATTGTTTATTACGTGTAATATCTTGTGTGAACATTATTGGAGAACACTTGTTGGAACATCGTGAATTTGTGACACACGTGGTGTCCTCGCCGGCATGCTGGGCCTCTGACCCACCTGCAGGAGGCTGTTCAAGGTAAGGGTGAGCGTATTGATCTTAATTCGGATCCGCTTTATTGATAATTTGTGTTAATCTAATCCACCTTTATTCACAACTGGCGACTGAAGAACTTCTAGCGGTGAGCTTTAGTCTAATCGCTTAATAAAATTAGAGCCATGTATTGTGAGCTGAGTGTCTTCACGTTTGCTGCTAGATCGGGCCAGAAGATGGAAGAAGGTATTCCGTTGCGCCAACAAATTCCTGGCAGGTCTTAGCACTGAATGATACAAAATCTGAAGTACGATAACTGATTTTATTTTTCTGAATATGGGTAGACCTACTTAACGCGTTGCTCATATGAGGAAAGGGAGTTATGCCTATCTTCAAATAGGAAATCTACCTCCAGGGCCATTTAAAAAAAGACTTGTAAAGAGCGCAAAAATAGGCTTTCAAAAATGCGGGCTTACATGAAAAATGTTTTGGACGGAAGAAATCGAGATATACCGTTTAAATCATTTTTGGCCATAGTGCATCTCATGGTTATCCCAAATACAGTTGGGATGATATGTTTTATTCCGGAGTTCCAGTGCCTAATGGCTTCGGCGTCATATTAAAAGTTGTATTATAGAAATAATGTTGTTATTAGCTTTTTTGTGTATACCTTGTTAAGTTTAACAGTTGCACATAACCCTATACTATTAAATGCTATGCCAAAACCAATTTGGAATTGTGTAAGCACTATACATACAAATATGTACGTAAGAGTTGAACATTGAAATAAAAATAGAAGAGAAGCACTATATATTAAGGATTTAGATTTTTGTTTGTTGTGGCTTAATGGCAAACCAATTGCTCCAGCGAAATTAGCAAATTTACACTCTTTGTACCTGTACATCCCTGAAAATTGTCTCGGATTTTATAGAACCTTGAAATGGTTTATAGCGTCGCGCTGTAAAGCACTTTTTATTTTTATTTTAGTGGCTGGAGAACACCGATAGACGCGTGCGATCGCTACGAATTATACAATGCTACAGGGCGAGTCGCGGCCATCGATTCGCTATTTATAGGCACACGGCACACCCCGCGCCCGCCGACTGCTGCCAACCGGGACGAAACGTACGGCCCGACAGTCGCTGTGCCTCCGCTTATTAAATGTCTGATATCTTCTAAGATATCAATTTTAATGAAATGCTGTTGAGGGCAGTTTTGATCTACATGAAATGTACAACGTATGTAATGTAGTTAATTGGATAAGGAATAATACTATATTGTATAAAATAGCTTGATAAATAACACATATTTTTTTGTAATGTGTGTAAGATAAAAATGATTACTGTGGGTTATCCTTAGGAGATAAATATATACCATCGCGGACTTTTTCGTCGATCTTTTTAAGATATAAAATTCCGTAGTACATTAATTTGATCTATCTCGTTAGGTTTAGCCAGCGTTTGCGATTTAAGCGCACAAAAATATGTTTGTTACGACATCACATTACAAATCTTTGAATTTTCCGGTTTTTCTGTTCTATAATATGTATATGTTATACATATAAACCTTCCTCTTGAATCACTCTATCTATTGCTGAAAACTGCATTAAAATCCGTTGAGTAGTTTAAAAGATCTAAGCGAACAGACAGCAGAAGCGACTTCATTTTATACTATGTAAAGATTTCCCTACTTTAATATAGATATCAAGCAATAGATACCTACGTAATTAAATAATGAATATATATTTCCTCAATAAAACCTTATAGTATTCGTCTATACTAGTTAAAACAAAAAAGTGTGCAAGCGAAACTATAAATTTACGATTATCTCAAACTGGAGTTGTGGGTTGGAACGTTTGTGCGTAACTACGTCCATTATTATTGTTCTATCCCGTGAGGCGATGTGTGGTATTGTGTTATAATGGTAGCTCCGTTTTTTAGACAAGTGAGTTTCATCATTTAACATATTTACTTATTAGATTTTACCCGTGGTTTCGCTCGCATAAATGTAGGTTACGCTATATTAGTGACAGTACTTTTCCCTGGATAAAAGGAATCCAAAGTCCTTTTCTGTTCGCCCGACAAATTTTATCGAAATTTCATGACAATGGGTCCAGTAGTTAAGGCGTGAAAGCGTAACAAACAAACACACTCACATTCGCATTTATAATATTAAGTTAGGAAGTTAGAATTACGGTTTAAATATATTCACGAAAAGAAGTTAAGCAATGGTGGACTGTAATAAGTTTCACCATGTCAAATGATGATCCTGAGATATTCATAGCAGACGTACAGTTTTGATCATAACTAGACAATATATAGCAATATTTTTTTGATTGAGTTACGTGTGTATGTTACTTCCTACATGCACCGAAATCATGCAGGCTCTGCCAGAATACCAGCGTTGTGGATATACTGCAACATTGCTGACGCAGGACCTTATTTGTTCATAAACTTATTGGTTGTGTTTACTGTTACCTTGTGAGCGTGGAGCAAATACAATTATTTTTCTTTCTTTCGTTCTTTCGATATTGCAGAATGGGAAGACCGTTGAACTAGACTTAAAAAATTAAGTAAAGATATCTAAAAGTAATTAAAATAATTATGCTTACCCAAATTAATCGCAGAGCAAATATCATTTTAACTTTTAAAAAGGCAATTTCTGCACTAGGAATAATTCCTGTATCACAGCGGACTTTACAAACATTCAAACAACGGACACAAAGAACATCTAGACTCGGAACAACCATTTGTGGATCACACAAATTTTTGTCACTTGTGGGATTCGAACCCACAACACTCGGCGCAGTGGCAGTGGTGAGGCAACCACTTAAACCACTACTTGCAGTCAACTCCTTAACTAATATTACAAATGCGAATGTAAGTTTGTTTGTTACGCACGTTTAAAAAAGAAGTCTATAGTTTCAAGTTAGTTAGATTTACGCCTGTTTCCCAGAGGGGTAGGCAGAGACTACGAATTTCCAATTGCCGCGATCCTGACACATCAGCTTCATTCATTTTCATTACATTCCTTATACACGCTCGCCAGTTTAAGGTACTCTTAACCTGGCCTTTGTCCAGAACGACACCGATGTGATCGAGAAACGTTCGCCTAGGTCTTCTCCTTGTGGAGGTGGATAAGGCGGCGATTCGGGTCGCTGACCTTCCGACTGGTGCAGGTGCTTTCCGGGCACGGATGCTTCGGAAAGTATTTGCACCAGATCGCGAGACGGGAGGCGACCCCGGCCTACCACGAGTGTGGGGCGCCGGAAGACACGGCGCTTCACACGCTGGAGGCGTGTGCCGCGTGGGGGCCGCAGCGGCATACGCTTTCGGCCATAATAGGCGGAGATCTCTCCCTGCCGAGCGTGATCAACGCCATGCTCGGCGGCGAGAGGTCGTGGCAGGCAGTGGTCTCCTTCTGCGAAGCTATCATGGTGCAGAAGGAGACCGCGGAGAGGGTCAGGGAGAACAACCTTCTCGCTGACCCTCTCCGGCGCAGACGGACGGAAGCGAGAAGGAGGCGATTTGCCCGCCTTCTCGTTCCTGTATAGTGGGTACACTGGTACAGAGTCGGGGGACTCTCTACCGGCTTGCACGGCCCCACACGTCTGGGGGATGGCCTTGGTGAGCAAGGCCTTCCCTCCACAGGTGCTGAGGCCCGGTCACCATCAGCCGGGCCAACCGCCGGGGCGGGATGGTGATTGCTAACGCGACCCCATCCCGCCCCACTCCGTCGGCGGAGGGACTGCTCACCCCAGGTTTTTAGTGTGTATACCGACCCCCTTCAGGGACGGAGAGTCTCACATAACCACCCTTCCCCCCCCGGGGTAGAGGGTATCCATAAAGGATTTTCCTGGGACAAAAATAAAAAAGGTCTTCCCCTTGCGACTGTTCTATTCACACTTGCCATCTCATAATAACCTAAAATAATAAACCCATCTTAGTTATATGTTTTAAAGTCTTTATATTTATGTCTGTTTTAAATACATATAATGTGGATAAAGAACAAGGCAGCACGAGCGTCGTACTGCCTCGTGTGTGTGTTCTCTACCACTAGGAAATCGAAGGTCCATTCGTTCGGGTGGCTGAGCAAATTGTACTTGTGTTGTTCTGTCAATAAATTATATAGTACCAGCAAAGCGAAAATAAGGGAGTGAGACTATGAATGTATGCAACTAAAACTAAAATAATAAATGATATTGACATTACCTATTTGTGTTCTGAGGCGACGCGACAACTCTTATCGTACATTGAACATTATACCAAAAGTATTTCTAATGTAGAAATCATTTACTTTAACTTATTTAAATTGAAAAGAAGTTTTTATGTCTTTACTAAATAATTAAGACGAAAGACTAGTTTGTTTGTGTCTAAGGATGTAACTCAAAAACAACAAAACCGATTTCAACATTCTTTCATCATTAGAAAGCTATATTATCACCGTGTAGCATAGGCTATAAATTATGCTATGGTTATTATTTAAAAAAATGTACTGTTACCAACATATTTTTTTTCGTGGGTGGAATGCATTCACTCGTACCTCTCCGCGGAGCGATGGAGAAGCTATGTCGGACTCACCGCGGGAATGATGATCCCGGTAATACCGACTAAACCTACCACGGTGTTCCTCGACATAACCAGAGTAGGCAGGGCCGCGCGAATCACTTTCACATGCAATCGTGACATGCATGGCGAGCAGGCCCACGCAGCCCACCACCCCCAGGTCAAACCTCAGGGTGGCTGGAGGTAATCTCGTGCCCTCCGGCGCCCGGTTCTAATATAGTATTATAGTGTTAAACTTGCTGTGTCATTGAGCAATTGACGGTTAACTAATTTGAATTTTAATCGTTTTATTTTAGTTAATGTTAAATGTTTTGTAGTAAATTGTGTGTTTAATCATTTAATTAACTAATTTATTGTAGTTATTCCGACCCAGTTTATTTTATGTGTCAACAAGCAAGCTATGAAAGATAGTAATTATATTTTCATTTGTGTAAAGTCAATTAACTTTTTCTTATTTCTTATTAAGTATTTTAATTGTGTTTAATGCCGAGTATTGTAATAAGTATATAACAAGTACCTATTTATATTTTCCAAATAGATGCTCAACTTATCATTATAGTCACCCTTGGCTAAATTTCTATATAAAGTAAACAGATAGTCATTTTTGTATTGTATAATTCCAGGATTAAACAAACGCTTCCACTTCCACTTCTACATGATGTCTACGAAAGGTGATAAATCTGATAAGAAGTTGGCCAAGGAAGTAGCAGACCTTTCTAGAAATACATATATGTGTTCTCTATTAATTTCGTCTTGAGACAAAATGTAAACAAACAATAAAAAAGGTTATTTAATAAGTTACGTTTGAATGTGAATATTATAAAGTTAGACAAAAATCAATAAACTAGCTAAAATATAATATTTATAAATATATTGTATCGCATTTAAAATCAGCATATATACTAAAATACAATGTATTATTAAAATACATAACATTTTAATGTATTAAATTCTTTTAATTATTTTACGAGAATTTTAAATACTCTAGTTTAAAAAAGTGACATAAAAAGAACATAAAAATGTAATGATTCTCAAAGTTAGAATGCATTATAGTACCGCTAAATCAAAAATTACGGCTAGTACAAATGTTCTGTAGTGTATCATTTTGTTATAAATCGGGTTATAGGCGTCATTTTCATTACCTGTCAACTTGTTGATACGAGAGTGCACATTTGATTGAGAAACATTACTTTTTTTTATTTACCTTTTGTCTCAAGCCTATTTGAATAGAGTATAGCAGTTATAAAGGTCGAGTCACTATATTTTCTGGATTTTTGAAGTCGCTAAATACATCTACAACATCTAATGGTATTAGCGAACTTGAGATGCGTATAGGTAAGCTTGAATCATTGTATACTCAATATGACGAGACTCAAACGAGATTAGAGTGCATTTCAGATAGCCTCGAGAATCAAATGGCGGAAAGAGATGAATTCGAATCTAGGTATTAGAAGGTTCTTTGTCAAGTGCAGGAGATAGTTTCAGCGCAGAAAAAATCTCCCGCAGTGCTTAGCGAATGTAGTTCTCGTAGTGGTAATAATAAGCCTGTCAAATTACCGACCATACAGCTATCTATTATATAAGTTCAGTGGTTTTTACGATAACTGACTCAAATTTCGCGACACTTTTGAGAGCCTAATACATTCGAACGAGGACATAGATGTTATAAACAAATTCCATTACCTAAGAGCATGTGCATTGTGCATAGTGGACGAGCTGACAATCATAACAACAGGAGCGCGTCCCCCGCCACCATCGATGAGAATAAAAACTTAACATCGGAGAGCGTTGCGGCCTCCAGTCGATGGATCCGATGTAAGTTGACCTTCTCAAATCATCTCGCTTTCCACTCAACAAATAGAAGTCCAACGAGGTTCAATTAGTGTCGAAGGCTTCTCAGTATGCTTTAAATTGAAATATAGGCAAGAACGAGCCAAGCAAAACGTTCGGTTTAGGGTGGCACACTGAGTCTGATTAGTTGTACTTTCCCATAGGTACGTCAATGTCTGGTACCAATTCAAAGCGTACTATGCTGTCCACAATTTCCCAGATCTTTGACCCTTTAGGTCTTGTTTCGCCATTAGTCGTTAATATGACAATACTTCTACAACAATTATTATGGCTCCACAAATTGTCTTGAGATGATGAGGATCAATAGATGAGGTATGGGCTGACATTGTTAATAATCTACATCTTCTTAATGGGGTTCGTGTCCCACGCCGTGTGGTAATAGATGCATTTTCGTAATTAGAATTTCATATATTTTCAGATGCGTCTGAAAAGGTTTACGGTGCATGCCTTTATGTCCGTAGTGTTGATGCTAATGGTAATATACTGGTTAGATTATTACTTGCAAAGAGTCAAGTCGCTCCTATTAAAGCCACTTCTATTCCACGGCTCGAACTCATCCCATCACCAGCATGTCACCAGTCAATGTGACTTTGTTTGTTTGTTTACTCGACCGATTTCTATGAAATTTCGCATACACTTTTGTGTATGCCAAATTTCATGGTGATATGCACAGATAAAGTGCTTAGGTGTCAAAGACCTCAAGCAGCGATATTAAACAAACGTCGCCGCTCTTACAAAACTGTCATATTTATTTGGAATATATATTATTTTTAATAAATATAAATAAATAATTGAATACTAGCTTTTACCCGCGGCTTCACTTGCGTAAAAGTAGGTTAGGTTATGTTTGTAACAGTTCGGCGGCATTGAGGAAGTAATTTCCATCAAGGAGGCGGCGGAGCGGGAGAGGGGGCGCTTAAACCCTCTTTCCTAAGATAAAATTTGCACTTACTAACCTTGTCTGGATATTTTAACTACACACATCAAAAGAGTCTAGGGATCAAATACGTTTTTGAGGCTCACTGCAATTGAGCATTATTATTTTAACTTTTTTTCAAGTAACTGGTTCTTTTTAGTGATTTTCACTATATGAAACAATAATTTTCTTTAAATTTCGTTAAAATAGAAAATCAACTATCAATCAGGATTTCTGGTTCGCTATTACTGTACAGACAGAATCATATGTATATGGAACTCACAAAAGATAGATTAAAACAAATAGTTCCTAGTAAAAGGTTTAGAAAAGGGTTATTAAATCCGTTAGGTTCTATAATCAAAATAATTTTAGGCAATCTCGATAATGAAGATACTATTAAATATAACTCAGAAATCAGTCAACTAAAGAATAAAGAAAATTCAGTAGAAAGAAAAGTATCACTAATGCCAAAAGCGTTTAATAAATTAAGTAATATATCAGATGATATGAAGTTTAATTTACTACAGTTAAATATAAAAACTTCGCAATTACAAACACTTCAGTACAATAACAAAAGAAAACATAATATCGTAAGTCAAATGAATACTTTATACCAGATTTTAAATAACTTCCGTTCTATTTATAACGTTACACAAGAAATCGAAACAGCAATAGCGTTTAGTAGATTGCACATTTAACACCAATCAATAATTAATTCCACAGAACTTTTAAATATTTTAGTAGAAATCAAGAAATACCATAAGGTTAGTTTATAAAGTTGATAAAATTAAGCTTACTAAGTTAGAAGAAACTATTATGTTAAAGCGTATTCAGATCATAATAAGTTAGTTTTTATATTAGAAGTCCCCCCCCTTATTAGACACGGTCACATATAATTATTACAAAATAATTCCTATCCCCATAGGTATACAACCTCACTACACTTAAAAACTCTATCATAATTCCAAGATACCCTTACCTCTTAGTGAATCGATTGAAATACAAACCTATAGTAAGCCCGTGCGAGCAGATAGAAGATGAACGAGTCCTATGTAAAGAAGAAAACATCATACAATACGCTGAATCGACGTGCATCGAACAAATCATACTGCTGAAAAACTATTCTGCATGTCATCGCCACTCTATACAAATAGAAGATACACGGAGCCACATGGTAGCTGATGGAATATGGTTACTCATTGCTAAAGAAAACGTAAAACTCACCGAAAACTGCAACGATGATATCATGAGATAACCTGCAAGGAACATTTTTGGTAATCCCCAGCCAAAACTGAGAGACACAAATAGGAGAGAAAACCATCAACAAAATCTACGAAACAAGGACACCAGATGCCAGTCTGCGATTGAGACCAGTTAACATGTCGGAGCTGCAAGAAGAAATCAGAGTGGAAGATAACCAAGTCGAGCTTCGGGGTGAGGATCTCAACGATATCAAGGACGTTTTTAATAGAGCGAAATATAGCAGTGAAAGTGTAAACGAAATTGATATCATAGTGACCAAGGACATCAGTGTATGGACAATAAGTGTCATAGTTATAATATTTATATTTCTGTAAGTCTGACTGGTAGTTTCAGAGATTACCTCGTTCAAAAAAAAAACTAACATTATATTCAACTTTCATCACTCATCGTCCTTCTATTATCGCAGTGACCTTACGAAGCTTTCGAGTCTCTATTCTTCACAGTAAAACGACTCAAGAATATCTTGTAGCGCCTTTTAAACTACTGCGTGAACTAGTATACACAGCGACACGTCAACCTAGACTGTTTGAACTTTGAACTATTAGAAGTTGAACACTGCGAATCGTGCGAGAGAGTGCGTTATATTTTTGTTATTTTGTCTCATTCACGCTGAATGGGATGTAGCGCTCTATCCTTACCATAAATGTATTGTTCCTATATGTATATTATTTACTGAGCAAGTTTCGGCTCGGCGTTAATATTATGTTTTACAAGTTTGGTTTTCGATTTGCGCTAGCGTCTGAAGGTTAATACGTCCATTACCTATTATCAATTATTATTATTACTGGTGTAAATGTTATAAAAGAATAAAAAGAGTCTAAAAGAGTAAAACTAATAAGTTTTACATTAACTCATGAAATTAATAAAAATGTTGACGTATTAAGTTAAGTAAGTAAGCGATAAAAATGTATATCATTATTTCCTTTCATAACTATGCACTGGAAAATATAATAATAAGTAATTTTAAGATATTCATTATATAAAAAAAATCCTGTAGTCATTTTGATATTCATACGTTTCGATTTACCTACTATTTAATTTGCCAATCTTTAGTGTCAAACTGCTCGAAGTAAATAGCTCGATACCTTGATAAATAAATTAAATTTGTAATTTTGTAATAATGCATCTATCCTCGTTATAAAAATAAATTTATTCATTTTAAAGCACTTAAGCGGGAATCGCCGAGAAGACAACCTTGCTATTCCAAGCTATAAGGTTCAGAGTTTAACACTCGTCCACGTCTAGACCTAGTCCTCGAACAGTCGCTTTTAATATTGTCTTTTATGTAATTAATAACAATTCAATCTCCTTAATATGGTATCCACTTTCATGCAACACATAACAATAATAGCATATAACAATATGCTGCCGCTGTTGTGGAGACAATTATGGCGCCATAATAAATAAATATTTAAATCCCACTTTCACGCCGTCACAGTATCGTCGGGCGCTATTTCACCGTGATTGGTCGACACCACGACACATAAATCCCTTTCCGACAATTCTCTATTTTGTAGGAAGCGTAGTTATGCGTATATATGGTGTCTAACTTGATGTGTAGCCGTGTATACTTCCAGATTAGTGCTACTCCAGTTGCATGTTGCTTGTTTTTAGATGGAAAACTATTTTCTTTGCAGGCATGGGTCGTGGCAGCAGTGTGGGCGAACATGATCGGCCATGGAATGATGTTGAGCTACACCAGCACTTTACTGCCAGCACTCCAACACCCTACGTCATCAATAAAGGCAGATCTTCATACAGCTTCGTGGATTGGTAATTATTGTTCATTTATTTACTAGATTTTGCCTGCAGCTTTGCTCGCTTAAATGTAGGTTAGGTTAGTAACTGCAGTCCTTTTACGCGGTTTCATATTGAACAAGTGATATATACTATGTATGTGACACTTACATATGACCACACCTTTCTGTTATACACTGCATATAACATTCATCGTAAAATCTTAGATACTAAGTTTCTGATAAAATTACTAGTTAACACAGCATCCACAGTTTATACAGAACATTAAAACTAACATTGCAATAAAATTATGTTCCAAAAAACATAGTCTGTAAACAGATAACATAATTTATAGTTAAAATTTAAACTACACAACATGATAAAACGTAAAAAACTATAGAAGAAAAACGAACAAGCAAACATTTTAATTATTCTACTTTAACAATAGATTTAGTACATAGTTACGAATATATAAGCAAGTAGCATTGTTTAACTATGAAAGCTGCATTAAATTATATAGAATAGAAAGTTATCCATCAAACTGAATCAGTGCTTTGCTACCAAGTAATTTAATAGCAATTTAGTGTAGACACTTTGACACCAATATAACTACTTAATAAAAATAAGTCCAATCAACTCCTTGTGGTACCGCAAGGAGTTTGATTGGACCTGTTTTAAGCCCGATTCGAGCATTCGAGAAATGAGTCATTTTATGACATATTGTCATAGAATATGTTTCAAAAATTAAACATCCACGGGTAAAACGAATCGTTCCTTCATAAAGGAACCAGGCAATCTTAGTTACGCCATAGGGTTATACTAATGACATCAATATCATTAGTATAACCTTATGGCGGAACCTGGTGTAATGTCCCTCAACACAAAGAAAGCATCCTCCGACCAGGCTAGGTGATCGACATACCTGACGAACTGGGAACTTTTATATATAGTTATTCACTGTGTAACCTTCCGATTCAGGATTGCACACAGTTATCTTTTGCCGTAAGTCGTAACCTCTTGGTCTGTATACAGGTCGCTATAAACCCCATATAATTATGCCCACTGCGTTACTATGAAATTGAATTAAGTATACTTTAAAACAGGCTTACAATACGTACTCTATACATTTAAAACTCAAAGCACAATATTATTTATTTCTATAAAGATTTACGCTTCTACTTAGATTTGCTTGACTAAAATATGCTTTCCCCGATCTTAGAATACTAAACTCAACACCTTATGCACAACAGTCGTATTTGTTAGGACTGCAACAATTCAGGCAGTCTCGCGCACATTTACTTTCTAAATGCAGCGCTGGTGTGCTTTTCGACAGCAAGTTTAGTAGAATGCTTTAATTTTTTTTAATTTCATTCGTTATTTCTTTATTTCAGCTTCATCTTGTGGTTTATCTGGCATACCAGGATTCTTCATATCATCATTTCTTATGGTCGTCTATGGCCGAAAAATGGCGCACTTGCTGGTTATCCTGCCAGGCATTGCCGGTTGGCTTGCCATCTACTTCGCAGAGGACGTCCTAGTACTTATAACTGGCAGGATTTTAGGAGGATTTACATCTGGGGCCACGATTTCTCTAGGAGCGATAGTCATTGGAGAATATTCTAGCCCAAAATACCGAGGAGTGTTTCTGAATTTTAAAACTGCAGCAGTTTGTCTTGGAGGCATGTCAGTGCACATCTTGGATAATTTTTTGACGTGGAGGACTATTGCTTTATTGGCTGTTATACCTCACGCACTCGCTGTTATAATAGTCTTCACATGGCCTGAATCTCCAGCTTGGTTGGCATCAAAAGGTGACTTTGACAAGAGCAAAAAATCGTTTTTCTGGTTACGAGAGAAAACCGAAGCATCTAAGAAAGAACTGAATTATCTAATCAGCGCCCAGAGGGAAATATTGTCAAAGCCACAAGTAAAAATGGCTTTCACTGGCAAAATGATAGAAATACTAAAGAAATTTACTAAAAGAGATTTTTTGATGCCTTTGATTATAGTCACAGTCAGTGCGCTATTATTAGAAGCAAGTGGCAGACATATTTTTCCAGCATATGCACTGCAGATAATCGGTGAATTGTCGGGTGACAAATCCAAATCCTTTTACTATACGCTGGGCATTGATATCATCATCACAGCCAGTGCAGTCTTCTCCTCGATTCTAGTCAAGATTATGAAGCGACGTCATCTATTGTTTTCTACAGGCTTCGCCGCCGTTGCGGTTCTCATGATTGTATGTACATACCTAACGTTGGCTTCCAACAATCAAATTCCAAGTGACCAACCTTGGATACAGATGGGCATTTTCGTGGCTTTTTTTATTCTTGCTAATTTAGGCTGTACTCCAATACCTTTAGCATTATTGGGTGAGGTGTTCCCCTTAGCTCATCGAGGAGTTGGTTCTACTTTCGCGGGGATATATATGTCAATAAACGTCATGCTTGCCCTACAGGTTACTCCATATCTACTCGTCCACCTGAAGGTTCATGGCATGTTCTTCATCTATGGACTAATTATGGGAGTTGCGTTATTAACATTGTATTTTGTGTTACCAGAAACCAAAGATAGGACGCTACAAGAGATTGAAGACTATTTTAATCATGGCCGATACAGAGATGAAGCGAAAGGTAATACTGAAGAAGTTAAAGTAAATATGGTTAAATAATAATACTTCCAAAATAAAATACTTTTTGAGTAATTTGGCAAATATTCCGCTGAAGGTAATATTTAGAAATATATGACATGACCATGCCGAGAAAAATATCACTAGAGTGGAAATCCTTCCCTACTGGTTAGTAAGACCAAGTTTAGGTTTATAAGTGGATTGATAATATACATACATATATACTGTTATAGGCATATAAAAATAATATAGCTCCTTTTCCACCTTCCATTCTTTTATTTATACAGTTTACCAGTAGTTTTAATTACAAATTATTGAAGCGCATAAAAGATTTGATCATATCTAAGTGTGTGTAAAACAAGTATTAACAGTAAATTTCACGTTGTCACGTTTCAATATCTGATTCCCAAAGAGAGTTTTCGGGTAAGGAATTTCTATGCATCATGTATTCGGCCGCGTGTTAACATCACATCTTCGCACTCTTACACTTCATCTTCTTCCACTTCTTCTTCTTTCACTATGGAATTAGTAAAAGGTACGGTACGTCCTTTTCTTTACCCCTAATAACATGTTTGCCAATAAGTGTAACAAAAACAAACACTTTAAAACTTTACACTTTGTTTATAACAATGACTGTTTCGGCGTATAATAGTTCTATAATCCAGATACCGTAACAAAGTTGTACGGTTTCATAAACGTACATTCTTATTCTGTAGACTCAGCAACAATACAAAATGGGTACGCACATACGTCGCAATTTACGTCACGTTTTTATATTGGGTATATGCTCCACACCGAATTTCGTTCACAGCGGCAAATTTTAACAAAGACTGGGCATCTGTACATGATCTTACCGAGGCACAGGGGTATATTAAATCGCCAACTTGCTAACACCGGGTTGCTATTGAGATTTCTTGGTAGGAAAATCCAATAACTTTTTGTTGGCCCGACCCGGGATTCGAGCACGAGATCTCATGCACAGCAGGTGCATTCACCACCGCTGCGTCACGCAGGCAGTTACTATATTATAATGATGTAATGAATAACATATTTGGAGTACATTCGCAAATGTACAACAGCACTATAATTGCCGAGAGAAAAACACTACCTAACTTATAAACTTTTAAGCCGCCCGTAGGCTTGCGACATGGCTTAACGACTGCTGTCAATTTGACAACAACCGGCACCAACTTTTTACTTGCCCTCCGAAGCGAGGAGACGCTCGGATGAAATACCACTAAGCGGCACCCATCTATAGACTGACCGCACCCAACGTTGCTTAACCTCGTTAATCGTTTACCAATCAGTGAGTGCAACTGGCTATGAGCGCCTCAACTTATTTACTAAAGGTGTAAGGACCAATAACAGGCCTTTACAAAAGTTGACATTCAAACACTATCACAAACATTGACACTTTAAATGATATATTAGTAGGAACTATGATTTATTGAAGTAACCACAGCTTTTCCAAAAACGTCATAAGCGCTTTTGAATTCTCAGTAAAATTTTAAATAAAATCTAGATTTGCCTAACTTGTACTGAGACAATTAACCAATTTATGTTTCAATGACATTAACTTTGAGTATGAACTTCAGTGCACTCCAAGGGCTCTGTCTGCTTATAAAAGTGCAGAGATAAGTACAAAAGAAACATAAACAACAAAATTATAAAGGTATAGAAGGTAATAATATAATATATTATATATGACCGCCTCTGTATTCAGCAACAATACTACAATCAATTCAGTCATAATACGATGCCCTTTTATCAATAAATTACTGCATTATCAATACAATCCTTGGATTAATTTACAAATAGAGGTATTAGACTTAAGTGAATACGATTTCGTCTGATAAGTCAATAACGTGACTAAAGAAAGACATTTGGAATGGATGGATATAAACATATTTGCTAAACATGCTATTAGAGTCAAATTATTGATGAGATATTAGGATGATTAACATGAGTTCTCATGAGCTCTCACACTCCATACACATTCAAACACTCGCACTACAACACATAGAAATGGGCTCCGGTTTTTAATTATTTCTCGATTTCATTAATTTAAACGCCATAATTATACAGAATTTATCTTATATAGATTCATTGTTGCGGGAGGGCCCTGGTGACCTGTAATTACAGGTTTTTTTAAACCTACTTCTGGCACCAGTCTTTCACAGAGTTACATGATTTATTATGGCATTTCTGTAAACTAGCATAAGAAACCTTTGTGAGAGAGAAAGTTTGTGATTAAGATCTTGGCAAAAAGTCTTCCACTGGGATAAAGTCGGCCTCGATGGCGTAGTGGTTAGTGTAACTGACTGCCACGCCTGAGGTCGCGGGTTCGATTCCTGCACAAGTCAAACATTTGTGTGCATGAACATGGATGTTTGTCTTGGTCTGGGTGTTTCTATGTATAATATGTATGTATTTACAAAATAAAAGTATATAAGTATGTTTATCCATTGTCTAGTACCCATAGTACAAGCTCTGCTTAGTTTGGGCTAGACGGTGTTGTGTGTATGTGGTAGAATATTATAGTTATATATTATTATAAAGTAGTCATTCTGCATAATTGCCAATTTAGAGAACAAATCTGCCTCGATGTTTAATGCCTTGTGTGTCCTGCGCTTAAATCTACAACTTGGCTAACGAAAAAGTTAGACTTTTCTGCCATATGTTCTAGCGATGTTTCATCCTAGGACTTACAAAAGCACGCAAAGCTATGGGTGCCGCGCCTGGTCTCTTTCCAGTTGTCTCATCGGACTATGAATCTAAGCGAAGAGGACACGTATGTTTGCGCACACACTTGTGCAATATAGGGTCACACTTAAATGACGTTTCGCATTGGCGGGTTGTATACTACGCGGATATATAAAATCGACCACCCGCTCAGCGCCATAAGAGCACCGCGAGGGTGTGCTATTTCACTTCTCTCTCATATGTTTAGTTTGATATAAGAAAGGGATAGCAAAAGTGCAATATGCCAGTGCCAGACGCCATTTTCACGTGGCTTGCGCTTAAAAGCTCCTCTGAAGATGGTTCTCCATTAAGTTTCTGCAGTGAATCTCCATTAAGTTAATCGTTCTGACTGGAATTTGCTTTGGACGACATTATTATTATACGTAACTGACAAGCCCGGATAAAGAATATGAATGAAATAGGAGAGAAAGAATAGTATTGAGTAAAAATACATATGCCTTTGTTTGCCCTTATAGGAAACAAGCGTCTGTCCATCTTCTTCCTTAACCTTTATTATTCCCAAGTCACTTGGGGTCGGCTTTTCTAGTCTAACCGGATTTGACTGGATATCATTTTTACACGGAGCGGCTGCCACCTGACCTCCGCTACCCGAAGGCTAATGATACCCTAAGGCTAGACCAGTGTCAGGATATTAGAGGGAACTGACTTTCCCAATAACGACTGCCATAGATGTTCATGGCAGCCGGTACCGACGGCTTAACGTGCTCTCCGAGGCACGGAGCAGGCGATAATTGTCAATCAATACGCACATAATTTCGAAAAGTCATATATCTTCCTAAAGTCAGAGGTGCGCGACGTGGGTTCGAACCCGAGACCCTCTGCATTGCAGTCTGTTGGTCTCCCCACTGAGCTATCGCTGAAACAAGCGTCTGTCCATGTGTGTAAATAAATAATAAAAATATCAACCCTGTATAAAACTTTCCCACTGCTGGGAGCTCGGGGTCTCTTCTTAATGTGAGACGCGTTAAACCATAGTCCTCAACACTAACCCAGTGCGTTGACAGACTTCACATATAATATTCTATCACATATAATATAATATAATAATAATATTAATAGTAATATATTCTATCACATACACACAACATAGCCCAAACTAAGCAGAGCTTGTACTATGGGTACTAGACAATGGATAAACATACATATATACTTTTTTTTTGTAAATACGTACATATTATACATAGAAACACCCAGACCAAGACAAACATCCATGTTCATGCACACAAATGTTTGACTTGTGCGGGAATCGAACCCGCGACCTCGGGCGTGGCAGTCGGTTACACTAACCACTACGCCGTCGAGTCGTCAAGGGAATATCTTCGGGAAAATTATAAAGAACTCTCAGACATACAGGTTTCCTCATGATGTTTTCCTTTGTCATTAAAGCAAGCGATAATTATCTATTTCATACTCACATAACATCGAAAAGTGAAAGATGCGCGCTTTGGGATCGAACTCGAGAATTCTGCGTGGCAATCCAACGGTCTCCCAGTAGGGTACTGCTGCTTACATTTGCATATGCAGTAATCTATAGGTAGTGCAAAATGACTGTACAAAATAAATATTAGGTACGAGCGACGTAGACTAGACTATAGGTCGGCAGTGGCTTACATCTTAGTCGATACGGTATACAAAACTAATAATGAAGGTAGACGTGGTATACAAATCAGATTGAACAAGCCTCAAGCAAGAAGAAGAATAAGTAGATTTCAGTTAGTTTACATCAATACTTTTTTTTTTTTTTTTTTTTTTTTTAACGTCAGGGGAATGCTTTTACGCACCGTCCGCGCCCGGGCAGGGCGCGGGTGTGTGGGACTCGAGCTAGAAAAGCCGGCCCCATACCCACTAAACCTCTGACGACGTTTCTCCGGTACCTAGTGTCGGTGCCACGGGATTCGCGCTAGCATTCACCGCGACACCGACAGGTCTTGGCCCGCCACGTGAATAGGCGGGCCCCAGCTGTTTGGGGGAGGACCAGATGGTACAGCCCTCCCCTCCACTGAGGGGGGCGCGCGGAACACCTATGCCCCTCTCTCGGGCCTGTGCTGCTCGGGCGGCAGACTGCCCAAGTCCACCGCCCGCAGGCCGCCCCCTAGGGTGGCTGGAGGTCTGCGCGCGCCCTACGGCGGCGCCCTGGACGTCTCCTGCGGTTTGGGTGGGGAGAGACCAGCTCCCTCTCCCGTTCCGCCGCCTCCTTCGCGGACATCACTGCCTCGCAGAAGGTGACGACGGCCTCCCATGCACCCTCGCTCCGGACCATGGACAGTACCATTGCCGGCAGCGAGAGGATTTGGACACCCAGTGCCCCGGTTAACGACCGGCGCTGCTCCTCCCAAGCTGGGCACTCCACGAGTGTGTGCAGCGCCGTATCCTCGGGGCCGTCACCGCAGTGGTGACAACAAGACGTCTCCTCCCAGCCTATACGACACAAGTACCTCCCGAAGCATCCATGCCCGGTGAGGACCTGCGTCAGCCGGAAGGTCAGGGCGCCATGGCGCCGCTTCAGCCACTCCTCCAAGTTTACATCAATACTGAAAGTACGTAGTTTGATTCAACTTAACTAACTACTAATACTAACTAACTACTACTAACTAACTCAGTGTGGAGACCAACAGACTGCAATGCAGAGGGTCTCGTGTTCGAACCCACGTCGCGCACCTCTGACTTTCGGAAGTTATATGACTTTTCGAAATTATGTGCGTATTGATTGACAATTATCGCCTGCTCCGTGTCTCGGAGAGCACGTTAAGCCATCGGTACCGGCTGCTATGAACATCTATGGCAGTCGTTATTGGGAGAGTGTCGACACTCGACACAAAAGATCCCACTGGGTCGAAGTGTCGCCGGTCTGCACTGACTGGCCCCCACATAAGATACATACATACATACGTTTAGGCAAGATCAAGAGCCTTCCGTTTGGATTCTCGGTTCATGTAAAAGTAATTTCCTTCTTATCACCATACTCCGAAAAAGAGGTGCTGACAATCTTTTAACTATATACACGAGATGTTACATTACAGCTCTTGAAGCTCCTCAACTCATATGATGTTTTGTAGAGTTTTCTCCGGTGCTATAATCCAAGCCATATGTCGCGGTACACTTTACAAACACAAAACAGATGAGAACAAAGTATACCAAGACTCAGAAAAATACTTGTGAAACACTCAAATGATTGTCCCTTGTGGAATTTGAACTCACAAGACTCAGCGCGGGGCCAGTGACGAAGCGGCCGGTTGCCCGAAATGCCATTCGTGCAATTAAATATGGCATTGTCACATGTGACATTCCTTTACGCAAAATAATAAAATTAGCTATAATGCGATAGCGATTTAACAAAAGATTGAAGAAGGCGTGGTGAATGCGGTTATCTTTGTTCTTGCCCGATAATCTTTTAATAGACTATTTGTGCATTAAAATGACAAAAATGCCACAGTATAGATTAAAACAGTAAAGCAATACAGCAATCAATAGCATAACACAATACTAACACAAGCATTCTAGCTTAACTGAGAGAATTCACAAAAATACTAGTTATTTGGAGCTTACTTAGCTAGTGGGTATATAATATCAGCCTTGTATAATTTGTCCCACTGCTGGGCACGGGCTTCTTCGCAGTGTGAAAGAGGTCATAGTCCACCTCGCTGGCCCAGTGCAGATTGGCAGACTTCATACATCTTCGAGAACATTATGGAGAACTCTAAGATAGGCAAGTTTCCTTAGGTTATTACCCTTCACCATTAAAGCGAGCGTTAACTATTAAATACGCACATTACTTCGAAAAGTCACAGATGCGTGCTTTGAGACCGAATTCGATAACTCTGCTTAGCAGTCCCATGGTCTGCCACTACTCACTAGGTTATAAATATAATAATAAAACACTTATATTTTGGTTTTGACTACCGTAAAATTTACTGTTCAACAGGATTATCTTGGTGTCTATTAGAATCACTTGAGTGAGTTCTACATAATTTTGAAATCTGTCAATGCTGCCATCCCACGCATCACTCTTATACAAGACTTACAATTTATATCCTTATTATAATGGGTACAATTATAACGTGTGATTTGATGCCCGGATCGGAAAAAGTGTTTATGGCTTTTCCCGTCAAGAAACTCTTAGTCACAGCACGGTATCTATAACTAATACGGCCAGACTTAAAACCTTGGCTAGCGAGATACCCATGTAACCAGGTGTGTAAGCAGAGCAATTAAGTAAGTAATTTTCGCAATCTCGACATCTATGTTTATCATACAATAGGTTAGATATTAGATATTCAGATGCGATAGCTCAGTGGGGAGACCAACAGACTGCAATGAAGAGGGTCTCGGATTCGAACCCAAGTCGCGCACCTCTGACTTTCAGCAGTTATATGACTTTTCAAAACTATGTGCGTATTGATTGACAATTATTATCGCCTACTCCGTGCCTCGGAGAGCACGTTAAGCCGTCAGTGCTGTCTGCCATGAACATCTATGGCAGTCGTTATTGGGAAGTCAGTGCCCTATAATATCCTGACACTGGTCCAGCCTTATGATATCGTTAGCCTTCGGGTTGCGGAGGTCAGGTGGCAGCCGCTCCGTGTAAAAACTGATATCCAGTCAAAATCCGGTTAGACCAGAAAAGCCGACGCCAAGTGACTTGGGAATAATAAAGGCTAGGGTGAAAAAGAGGTTAGATATTCAGAAATGCAATTTGTGTAAAACCTTAAAAAAATATAAATGAGGTTTTTCCTCCATGTAAGTGATACGTCCTTTATAATATATTATTCTCAGCATTTCTTAATACATTTCTGAACCTCGTTCTGAACATACCGCAGACACAAATTTTATATGCAGCTGTCGACATTTTTACAACTCCAATAGATTTTATATCGAAATGGTAAGCAGAGATCTGCTTACCACTTCGAGGAAATATGCGTGAGACCATTTATGTTCATTTTTTTATTTGGTTTTATTGTCCTCGTATAGACTTAAATTGGGGTTAATAATTGAATGACTTTGGTTGTCGTACTGTATACAATTATACTGTGTCAACAATAGGCAATAAATCAACATAATATCTGCGTCTGCACTGATTTGGTAATGTTATCAATAAATTGCCGATATATTACAAATGTGCTACAATAATTTGTTGATCGTCAGTCTCTGCGGCTGTCTTTGGTACCAAACATGGTATCGCCTATAGTGAAACAGGTGGTTATAAATTTATTTAAAAAGTGGTGATTGTGTAGCAATTTTTTCATCTTTTTTGTACATATACTTTAAGAATGAAAATCGTAGTTATTATTTTATATTTTAGAACTGTAATGAAATAACCATCTTTCAACTATTACTTCTATAAAAATCTACACTACTGACAGTGCAATACTTATTAGAATTCGTAAGACAAATATTGGCGTCTCGGTTATAATAACTGGCCTATGTTTAATATTATACGTATTGTAGAAAAATCGTATTGAGAAAGTACCATAAGCGGCTGCAACAACGAGGCGACCACAGCCCGCTACACTATCCGTGCAGTCAGCATTTATTGTATAAAAATCTCCCTATTTTGCAGTCATGGACAGTATCAGGAGTCTTACTCAACATGCTGGGACAAGGCATGGTTCTGAGCTATCCCTCTTGCATGCTGCCTGCGCTAAGCAGCCCTAACTCTCCTTTTCAAAACGTGGATTTACACACCAAATCGTGGCTCGGTAAGATGCTTATAGTTTTTTATATACCTATCACTACCACCTTGCCTGATGTTTAACGATAGTTCAGTTCTGTTAGAGTACACTTGTCGATGAACCTAAGGATCGTCAGAAAATAAGTTAACACTGTTTAAATCCAGACAAACATCTGTCGCGCAAACGGCTACGTTCCACAAGGAAAAACCTACGCTACCTAGTGGGTATGATAACCAGCCATCACTCATCAAGCACCTTCTAAACTTTTGACATTACTGACATCCCCTTATGAAGAGGCTGCATGGAATCCGAGGAAACACCGCCTCACGTGCTCCTACATTGTAAAAGCGTAAGCAACCAACAGACGAAACTATTAAACTGTCCAGAAACGATAAAGGAACACCGGTCCCCTAACATCTTTCTGGACGGAGCTGAGGTGATATGAGCAACCAAACAACTTTCCGTGTCAGTGACTTACGCACAATGGCCCAATTGTGGGACTACATACGGATAACACACGTCTTACTAACTAACTAACACTGTTATAATCCCGTGTGTTATTTTACTACTAGCACAGTTAAGACCGGTTGTTTAAGGTCATCCAAGCCAAATGTGATTCAAGGCAGCTTATCTTATCTGGCCATCTACGCAGGAGACATTACAGCGCACAAGTGTGTGTGCAACTAAAAATGTGCGCTTGCGTGTGGGCCAGGTTTGAGTCAGCCCAACAGCTTTACGTGATTTCCGAGACATGGAAGTATGCAATACTGCCAACTTCTTAGCTCAGAGATGCCATTAAGATTTTTTTTACTAAAAAATTTTCTTTCGACTTTTATTAATCTGGGATTTGCAACTTTACTCTCGAGAATTGAAAAGTGCTAGATTATACATTACGAGAAACTTACGGCTGTAAGGAGTTTCATTACTAAGCGATTCACGCATATTTTAAGTAAGAGACCGCAAATGCTTTGGGTGTATCCATCCTTTGGTGAATACGCCCGATAAACGATGAGATTGAGACAACTCAATATTTTATCAAAGCCGTTGGTAACTTAGATTACTAAGTTACCAACGACTTTGATAAAAGATATATATTAATGTATGATAACATATTACACATAACAATTTAACATTGTGTGACAACATAAACATACTGATATTCATGTGCCAGCTCTCTTGGTTCACATGCCATATGGACACCGATTAATCAGACAACTTTTGACTGTTTATTTTGAAACATAGTTGACCAGCTGGGATCTTAATATTTAAACCAGTAAATGGTTAACCATATTGCTGTTTATGGCAACAGTGCCTACTGTAATATTTTTAATGCTTGAAATGATTTTTTTTCTTTTCAGCGTCGTCCGTCGGTTTAGCCAGCATGTTCGGTTTCTTTGTATCCTCGTTTCTAATGGAGTGGCTCGGTCGTCGCATCTCTCATGCATTAGTTATCATACCTGGCACAGCTGGCTGGCTGTTCATATACTTCAGCTCCAACGTCACCACGCTTATGACAGGAAGAGTATTAGGAGGTATCACAGCTGGAGCAACAGTGACTCTTGGAGCCGTCGTCATCGGAGAATACACCAGCCCTGAGCACCGAGGAATGTTCCTCAATCTTAAAACAGCTGCAGTTTGTTTAGGAAATACCATCACACATATACTTGGTTATTATCTTCATTGGAAAACCGTAGCTTTATTTGCATTAGTACCACACATCATAGCGTTCATCATAGTGTGCACTTGGCCAGAGAGCCCAGCATGGTTAGCATCCAAAAGGCAGTTTGAAAAAAGTGAAACAGCATTCTACTGGCTAAGAGGCAATAATGCAAAATCGAGAAGAGAACTAGAGGATATGCTTACAGCTCAGAAAGAAAGACGAGCTGGCCAAACTAACCAAACATGTGGAGGGAGAATTAAAGAGTTCTTCAAGAAATTCACGCGAAGAGATTTTGTAAAACCAGTCATAATTGTTCTTTTTGGAGGCATTTTATTAGAGTCATGTGGTAGACATATCTTCCCAGCGTATGCTCCTCAAATCATTGGTGAAATCACTGGCAACAAAACCCAATCATTTTACTATACTCTAGCTCTAGACTTGATCATTACAGCCAGTGCCACATTCTCATCAGCTCTTGTAAAACTAATAAAGAGGAGAACCTTACTTTTCAGTACTGGTTTGGCAGCACTTCTAGTACTTGGGACCGTCTGTTCCTATCTAGCAATAGTACATGATCCTCAAAAGACCAGAACATGGATTCCTCTATCACTGTTTGTAGTTTACTTCATCCTCGCTAATTTAGGGTGTACTCCTATACCTTACGCTTTCTTAGGAGAAGTTTTTCCATTGGCTCATCGGTCAGCAGGGTCTGCAGTATCAGGTATCACGTTATCCTTATGCTTAATGGTAGCTTTGAAAGTTACTCCATACCTATTAGCCAGTGTTGGTGTTCATGGCACATTCGCTACCTTCGGGGCAGTGATGGCGGGATCCTTAGGAGGTCTTTATTTCATACTGCCAGAAACCAAAGATAGGACTTTGCAGGAGATTGAAGACTATTTTAATCATGGCAAGTTTTCAGAAAAGAGAGACGATAAAGAAAAGGAAATGGTGAAAATGATAAGTTAGTGAATTTGTCTATACATGTTTATAAGAGTGTGAGAAACCTATGATAAATCATGAGAGGAGTAAATTTCTGTCAATGTAGTATTTAAATTCAATAATTCTTTTTAGCCTTGTATATATAGAACGGTATGAATTGGTAAGTTATAACGTGTAAACTAAATCCAATGTGTAAATAAAGAGAATGTTAAAGTTTCAATCGCAAAATGTGTAAGTGAATTGATTGTACAACTGACAAGTCGTAGTGGATCCAATCTACGTACACAAGACAAATGTGTGAGATCTATGTAGATAGGGATGCCGAGTGTATGCGTTCTATGTACCCGCTGTTTTAGAATACATCATCATCAAATCAATCATCCATCAAAGAGATAGAAAGAGTTCCATGAAATGCTAAAGATGTACTTTACGTAAAACATTTTAATTTAATTATCTTATCCCAGTTAATATTATTTAAAATCTTTGAGATTTTTCGGTTTTTGGTAAAATTTGCCAGACTACGTGAACAACAGTATTTTTATTAAAATATCTGTGTATAAGAATATTCACGAGTACTACAGCGATATGATAAAATAGAAGGCCGCTGCAGAATAAAATCGCAATATAATCAGTATTAGTGATTAATAATTACTGATGAAAAGTGAAAATAAAATCACAATCCGATTGTGATGTCCTGAAATAGATTAATGATAAGAATAAAGCAATTATGTTATTGATTAATTGAAATTTTTATAGCTTATTTAAATTATGTATATACTAATATTGAATAGGGTAATGTATAATACATATATTATATTTTCGTCGTTTATTTATCTTCCCTTTGTTATTTGTAACATTACATAAAACAACTTTAATATAAAAAATACCCTAATAAAAATTTACATATTGCCTATATCTGGTATCTTTAAAATATGTCTATTTGTAAAGAATAATCCCAGCAGTTTTATCAAAAGTTAAATGTATACGTATGTATCTTATGTGGGGGTCAGTCAGTGCAGACCGGCGACACTTCGACCCAGTGGGATCTTTTGTGTCGACACTCTTCCAATAACGACTGTCATAGATGTTCATGGCAGACGGGACCGACGGCTTAACGTGCTCTCCGAGGCACGGAGCAGGCGATAATTGTCAATCAATACGCACATAATTTCGAAAACTTATATAACTTCCGAAAGTCAAAGGTGCGCGACCTGGGTTCGAACCCGAGACCCTCTGCATTGCAGTCTTTTGGTCTCCTAACTGAGCTATCGCTGCTTAAATATGTATATACTCGTATTACAATATGTGGGGAGCGGCTTGAATTAGAAACAATACCAAGAACCACGCTGATTCAAAGAAATATATATTAGTGTATATTTTCTTTTAACAACTACTGTCTGTCATTCAAATGCTTCCTATGTCAATATTTAAAATAAAAATGTTTCGTATAAACTACAGGAAACAGGAAAATAATTATTATGCTGACATCACTTATTAATGTTATTATTACTAATGATTTAAAATTGTATGAATTTGCGGTATTATAAATAATTTGTCTAGTGCGGTCCCAGACATAATTCCTTCATTTTCTTTATCATAAAGATAAGAAAGAAAATGAGCCTGGAAGCTAGCTAACCAGCACGTTGTTTTACTGCTCTATTAAAAGGGAAGGGTGAAATCTACGCCAAGTTGCTCCAATTAGATGAAAATCTAGTTTTAAACAAGGGATAGTGTTATCCACTTGCTAAACTTTGTAAAACTCTATTCGTCATAGCGCCTAGTATTTCATTTATAGCAAGCAGTAGCATTGTTATTTCTTTGTACACCGTCGTATACGGTCCTATGTATTTTTGTGCTATGAATATTGAAATATCATTTAAAATTATTTTATTCCGATTAAAAATGCCAGTTGTACGATGAAAATCTAAAGTGATCCTATATCACACATCACAATAAACACTGTTTATAGTAACACTCTTCACGTTGCGTAGAAAACTCTGATGATCGCTCGGCAGTTCGTTGTAATGTTTACTGTATTCAGATCAACTGCACGTGGATGCACTCCAAGCTATCTAACCTTTAAATATTTTGTGGCTGTTACTTGCCGTCAACAGACAGACAGACATGACAAAATTCTATAATCGGTGATTAAAATACGGTACCTAGAATTTTGTCTATCTCTTAAAATACTTAAAGAGTCTGTAGAGGAATAGGGTGTGATGTCCCTCCAACACAAAGGGAAGATCCTCCGACCAGACTGGTTGATCGTGCCTGGCGAACGCGACCCAACGGTTGATTTCGGGAGCTTGTATGTATTGTTAGTCGCTGTGTAAACTCCGCTTGCGCGATGCAGGATTGTGACGTCATTTGAACGTATTTGGCGCCATCTTTAAGATGTAGGCGGAACTTCTTCGTCTGTGCGGAGTATCGCCATCTGTTAGATGTAAGTGGAACTTCTTCGTCTATGCGGAATCGCCACAAGTCCAAATCAATTAGTTTCATCTACATTTAACGTCCAGACAATTTAAAATAGTTACCGTTTTTATATAATATATTTTATAAATGGACAAACCTGGATATTATTGTAGTCTCCGCAAGGTATATAATAATGGATAACAGTTGTCTGGTATCTTTAGTGTAAAAAGAAATGCACAGCATGAAGGTAAAAATAATTATAGTGAGCGGAGTAGTTAAATGGACGAAAACGAACGTTTTATACACGTTTTGAAATTACTATATTTTGTTACACATACATTTTTTATCTTGATATTATGTCTGTACATTTTCTTACACATATTGCCGTTATTTGTACACTTCTTATGTTATTCCATTTGCTTCGCGCATTCTTCGAAAAGTGATTAAAATAAAGAGTTAAGAGTCACATCTTTTTTGCGCGTATTAAAACGTAACCCCTCTTCCATAAATATATTAGTTCTAGATAGTCCTGTGTATATTGAATATTTAATTTTAGCATTTAGCTCCTAAAAATATCTATTTATAAGAACTGAAGACTACATTTATGCTTCGTAAAATATAGCTTGGATCCTGTGGCACTTATGCTGAGGGCTGAGACGATGTTGATCATATTCGATTATTAATTAATGATAAATGTAATTATTCTCATTGGCGTTTAGTAATTTGTGTAATTTAATATATTTTAATCAAACAAGAGAAAAATAATGTATTTTTGTTCAATATATATTTGTATAGTAGGTTCATACATACACATTATTTAAAACTAGCTTTTGCCCGCGGCTTAGCTCGCGTGAAAGTAGGTTAGGTTGGGTTATGTTAGTTTGAAGAGGAGTGCGATGGACTTGGGCAGTCTGCCGCCCGAGCAGCACAGGCCCGAGAGAGGGGCATAGGCGTCCCGCGCGCCCCCCTCAGTGGAGGGGAGGGCTGTACCATCTGGTCCTCCCCCAAACAGCTGGGGCCCGCCTAGTCACGTGGCGGGCCAAGACCTGTCGGTGTCGCGGTGAATGCTAGCGCGGAATCCCGTGGCACCGGCACTAGATACTGGAGGAACGTCGTCAGGGGTTTAGTGGGTATGGGGCCGGCATCTCTGGCTCGAGTCCCACACACCCGAGCCCTGCCCGGGCACGGACGGCGCATAAAAGCATTCCCTGAAGATAAAAAAAAAAGTTTGGAGAGGAGTAGAACCTCGCTGGTTTCAGCATGAATGGGCCGGCTCGACCGTGGAAGTACTACCCTCGCACAGAATATCGACGTTAAATAGCAGTGTTTCTACTGTTGTGTTTCGTTTGGTGAGTGAGAGTGCCGGAGGCCCAATCACCCTCTTTCCCCCTTCCCGCTCCTTCTCCTTCCCACATCCTTTTTTACCTAAAGGGTCGGCAACGCGCAAGTGATGCCTCTGGTATTGCAGGCGTCCATAGGCTACGGTGACCACTAACCATCAGGAATGCATGTTTGCCACCTTAGTTGAATAAAAAAAGAGGAAGAAGTAACTTAATTTAAAAAAGATGCTATTATAGGCTATGTTTCTCGGTGATAATATAGCTTTTTAATGGTAAAGGAATTTAGATAAATCGGTAGAGTAGTTTAAGATTTAAATCGTAACAAACAAAAAATCAATTTTTCCTCTTTAGAATATTAGTATAGATAAGTTGAAGTCGAAGTCTCAAGACAAAAGTCTTTGACCAGTGTGTGTTGCCAGTGATAATTTACGGATCAGAGACATGGTCGCTCACTATGGGCCTTATCAGACGGTTCAAAGTCACTCAGAGGGCGATGGAGTGAGCTATGCTTGGAGTTTCCCTGCGCGATCGAATCAGAAGTGAGGAGATCCGCATTGCTCTCCGGATAGCCAAGCTAAAGTGGCAGTGGGGATATAACGCGCAGAACCGACGGCCGTTCGGACAGAAAGGGTTTAGAGTGGCAGCCACGCACCGGAAGACGCAGTAGGGGTAGGCAAGGTGGACCGACGACCTGGTAAGGGTCGCGGGAAACGGTTGGATGCGGGTGGCCCAAGACCGGTTTGTGTGGAAAACCTAGGGGGAGGCCTGTGTTCAGCAGTGGACGTCTTTCGGCTGTGATGATGAAGTCGAACTAAAAATTGCACTGTTTTCTTGTTATGCATTATTAAAAAAAAGTTTCATTGAGATTTTTGTCGTTTTATGTTATTTTTATATTTATAATTAAATGTAAATCTCGATATTTTTACATGCCTGCTTGGTACTTTTCAGTTCCATTTATTTATTTATTTATTTATTTTATAAACACTAGAGGCTTACAGCATCTGTACCAACACGCCTTTAGTGCTATACTACTAACATACACTTTAAACACACTAAACAAATAAATTAAAATAAAATATAAAAGAAACATTCACAATCATATTAACTACTAAAATAAAACAATTTTGAGCATTCGTATAGAAACAATAGATAAAATAATTTATGCCATCATGTTAAGGAACTCTGTTACTTTTTTAAACATTTGACTAGTGTTACAATAAAATAAATCTGTATCCGGACTTGCAAGTAGTAATTTGTTCATATTGTCAATCGCTCTTGCCGTTGGACAATAAGTAACCTGCGGCAGACGCCATGATGTAGGATACGTGAATAATCTATGTCGCCTACGTCCAACAGCACGCATATACTGATTTGGCACATAGAAGTAAATACACTCACGCACAGAAGGGTTATCCACCCTATGTACCAGTAATAAATAATAGTGCATTATGTGTGCAAGATTGCGCCTAAATTCTAAGGTATTGAGACTAATCATTCCCGAGACAAACATAGAGGGGTATAGAAAGGGATAGTAGCCATATATGCGTTTGTACAAGTAACGAGCAAATTTGCGTTGAACTCTCTCTATCATAAGTGTATATAACTGCTCATGTGGATGCCAAACAATCGCATTGTACTCCAGTTTGCTACGTACATAGGCGTTATATAACAGTTTTATTACTAGAACATTATCAAACTGAGAGGACATTCTAATTATAAATCCTAATGATTTATTAGCAGCCTTACATATGGTTGTGATGTGATCGCGAAAATTTAATTGATTGTCTAGGGTAAGTCCAAGATCTCGTATAGAAGTAACTCGCTCAAACGGCTGCCCTGCCAGCTCGTAGGCCATTGTAATAGGTGAACGGGAACGAGTGAAGGTGATAATTTTACATTTAGGGATATTTAAGGACAGTTTATTCGCTGTGCACCATTCAACAACGGCATCTATGTCGTGTTGTATATCTTCGCAGTCTGTAATGCTTTGAACAGGGGCAAATAACTTAAGGTCGTCAGCGAACATTAGGCATTCTGTCTTAGATAAAACTCTAGGTAAATCATTTATCATGATAATAAACAAGGTAGGCCCAAGGGTACTGCCTTGATTTACTCCTGATCGTGTATAGTAATCGTTTGATACATACTGTCCTATTTTTACAAATTGTTTTCGATCTCTGAGGTAACTGGCTATAAATTGGAGTAGATTAGTGTCGAATCCTATTGCCGAAAGCTTTGTTAATAGTACATCGTTATCGACCAGATCAAAAGCTTTAGTAAAATCTAAATAGGCTGCGTCAATTTGACAGCCAGATGTCATCCTAGTTTTCACGTAGTCAGTAAAATAAACGTGATTTGTTAATGTAGAACGCGCTGGTCGAAAACCATGTTGAGAATTATCTAATAGACTGTTGATTTGCAGAAATATACGATTTTTTATAATTATCTCAAATAATTTACCAAACACTGATAATACGGCAATAGGTCTGAAATTGTTAATGTCAGTAGACAAGCCAGTTTTAGGGACGGGCGTCACTCTAGAAGTTTTCCATCGATTAGGATAGGAACAGCATTTAAGGGACAGATTATATATATATAAGAGAGGCTCCTCCAGAGCAGATACACAATCCTTGACTAGAAAAGCTGGTATGTTATCTGGTCCATACGCAGATGAAGAATTGAGTTGTCGTACAGCACTTCTCAGTTGTGCCGAATCTATCTGCGAAACACTTATTTGAGTGCAACTTTGCTGCATGTTACCAACACGCTCAGCCTCAACAGGGTCTAACTTTGGCATTCCTGTATGAAATACCGAACTAAAATAATGCGCGAACGCATCGACAGCTTCCTGATCCGCCACTACCTTACCCTCACGAATAAAATGTCTACTTTGTTGTCTATTTTTGCGTTTCTCTCTAATATATTGCCAGAACGCAGAGGGGTCATTAGTTATTTTATTTCCTAAACTGTTTATATAGTTTCTATAAGCACTATAAGTGAGTTCTTTGACTTTAGTCCTATAGTATCTAAAAAGCTCTTTGTTAAACTGAAGGCCCCGTATTTTGAACATTTTATGATTATAATATTTCAGTTTTATATAATGTATTATTTCACCTGTGTACCATGATGGATATAAATATTTATGTGTTACAGGCTCTCTTTGTGGTGGAACATTTTTACTTATTGCCACATTTAATTTATTATAAAGAATGTCTACTACCACACTAACATCTTGTTGTTCCAGAAGGTCTCCCCACTCCAAGCTGGCTATATCGGAATATAAGTCAAGGAAATTGGCTTTCCGGTAGTTCCACCCCAAGTTCACTCCTTCGGGAATTTTACTTCCTTTTGGAGGTTGTGGTGTTTTTATTTGTGTACCCCTACGAAATGTGAGAACTATTTTTAATGGAGGGTGATAGGCATCAGGCGGGACTAGAACATCAGTGTGTGAAATTACACTAATTTCACCTGGGTCAGTTGTTGTTAGTACCAAGTCAAGGATACATCCATATTCATTACATACATTGTTACATTGTTGTAATTTACAAAATTTTAGAAACATGGTAAACTGCAACTGAACAGCTTTACTACATGACTTCAGATTGAAATCTCCTAATATAACAAACTGGTATTTGGAATAAGAAACAATGGCATTCTCTAAGCAAGTTAAAACATCTAAATATTGCTTATCATTATAGTTTGGTGGTAAGTATACCACTGCTACAAATAGTTTGACATTTTTCCATGTAATGATAGTAAACAATAGTTCCTTTTCATGTGTAAGGCCATCTACATCAGTAATAACTTTGACCGTATAACAGTCCTTTATTGCCAATAATACACCTCCCCAACCGACATCACCGGTTCTATCTTTTCTCACAACAATATAGTTTTGGGGAAACAATTCTGCATCATTCACAGAGCTATTAAGAAAGGTTTCGGTGAGAGCAAAGAAATCATAAGACATTGAAATGACATTATTATAACATTGGACAGTTTTAGAACGAAGACCTCTTACATTCTGATAGTATATTTTAATTTTTTTAACACTAATTTTATTGCATAATTTTTTTTTAGGAACATATACACATTTATCAGTCTTATTTTTATAATTACAATTAAATTTATTCAAGAAAAACTGTGAACTTACTTTACTTACATAATTTGTATTTGGTATGAGATTGGTGGGAGAATAAATATGTAAATCTATTTTTAAATTATCCATAAGTTTACTATACATAGTTTTAATCCCATTATTATTTATTATGCCTGAGCTATAAGAAAACATGTCAAAAGACAGGAAACAATTTGTGTCAAAATAGTAAGCATAATTAAAATTTTGAAGATCCTGGTATAAAAGAGTATTGAATATCTCAATTTTATAATTATAAATGGGAGCACCACACACATATGTTGGTGTACTTATTACAATGTTTGTATAATTTACATGTTGCAAGGATTCTCTAATAGTCCTTACTAATTTTACGCAGTCTCGTGTATTTTTAAACTCAGTTCCTCCCAATATAATAATACAATAGTCGTTTATACTGAAATTCTGTAATTTGCTATCTATCCCATGTAGTAGACGTTTTGTGTTACAGTTTTTTGAGACATATCTACAATACTCAAAATAATCACCAAACGTGTTATAAATTATTTTGTGAGAACCACATGGATTAGCATTTGTTATGATACATAGTTTATTCTTTGTATGGTCTTTATGAGACACAATGTTGGTGTTTAAAGAAATTGGACTGATTGAGACATCTTTGTTTATAGTTTGTAATGCTTTTTGTAGGGTGTTGATTTGCTCATTCAGCCGTCCTATTTCTTGATTGGCTTCTTTCAATTGTAGCTCTAGGTTCATTATTTTATCCTGCATCATAATCATTGCCTCATTGGAGTACGTCACATCTCACGTTACGTTACGTCACGTCCATTATGAGAACGCAAGAAGAACTCTTTTGGTGCATTATTATCTATTGATAATAATGCACCAAAAGACTTCTTCTTCAAGGTATGACATTGTTTTTGACGTTTTATACGGTTATGAAATACTGAATTTGATAAGCGTGATACTGATAACACCTGTCAGAGAAACTTCCTATATTTCACCATAGTAAATTAATAGACAATTTTGCTCGCGGCTTCGGTCGTGTAAATGTAGAGCAGCGATAGCTCAGTGGGGATATCAACAGACTGCAATACAGAGGGTCTGGAGTTCGAACCCACGTCGCGCACCTCTGACTTTCGGAAGTTATATGACTTTTCGAAATTATGTGCGTATTGATTGACAATTATCGCCTGCTCCGTGCCTCGGAGAGCACGTTAAGCCGTCGGTGCCGGCTGCCATGAACATCTATGGCAGTCGTTATTGGGAGAGTATCGACACAAAAGATCCCACTGGGTCAAAGTGTCGCCAGTCTACACTGATTGGCCCCCACATAAGATACATAAGGTACAAATATAGGTTACATTATGTTAGTAAAAGTACTTTTTTCTGGATGAAAGGTATCCTATGTCCTATTATGTACCCCTGACAAAGCGTATGCAAAATTTCACGATGTTTTCTTTTTTTTTTGGGTATCTTTGTCACTTAGTGATAATGTCACCCCCGTAACAAAATCTTATAAATTTGTATTTACTTATAGGTATTGACTGCATTACATAACATTATTTAACACACAGCACAACATGTTAGCCGCTTCTGACAACGGAGAGGCTAAGATGCTTTACATGCCCCCACTTCAAATCCACTATCAAACACCGTTTGTCTCTCATGTATATTCCGGTCACATTCCATCAACACGTGGTATATGTTATCAATCACCCTACAATCTTCACAATTGGGTGAGGTACTTACACCCATCAAGAATTTAAACTTGTTGCATTGGATGTGACCAGAACGCATCCTTAACAAGGCTACTACATGTCGTCGATCTAGTGTTGATCGGTCGAGTAGTTAAGGCGTAAAAGTGTAACAAACAAACTCACATTCGAATTTATAAGATTAGTTAGGATGTAACTAATCAGTTTTGTACAATTTTTTACACCCAATCGGGTGTAAAAAATTGTCTCGGTATTAAATAATAATAATAATAATAATAATATTCTATCACATACACACAACACCATCTAGCCCAAACTAAGCAGAGCTTGTACTATGGGTACTAGACAATGGATAAACATACATATATACTTTTTTTTTGTAATAACTTACATATTATACATAGAAACACCCAGACCAAGACAAACATCCATGTTCATGCACACAAATGTTTGACTTGTGTGGGAATCGAACCCGCGATCTCAGGCGTGGCAGTCGGTTACACTAACCACTACGCCACTGAGGCCGACAAAAATTAATTCAGTGTTTATTTTTCACTAAGTCATCGACTATTTGCAATAGTAATTTTGAGCGTATTATATCGTTCGCCATATAGTATATAGACAAAGGTTTCTTTTTGAAGCATTCAATCTTTATCAAAATAGGAATCATTTGGTTTTTATTTGTATGTCTGTGTGTCTTCTTATTCTTTTTAAAAGACATCTCCCGCACTAGGAATAATTCCTGTGTCACGGAGTACTTTAGAAACATTAAAACAATGAAACACAAAGGCAACGCAGACTTGGAACAACTATTTGTGGATCACAAACATTTTTGTCCCTTGTGGGGATCGAACCCCCAACACTTGGCTCGGCCGCAGTGGCAAGGCGACCACTTAAACCACTACGCCATCCGTGCAGTCACTCTACTTCCATGAGCTATATTTTCACTGCTCCGCCCTAAATATGAAAAAACTAGCTGACCCGCGCAACATAAAAAATTTTTCTTCGTATTTGCAACATTTTTCATTGCTGCTCCGCTCCTATTGGTCATAGCGTGATGTTTTATAGCCTATAACCTTCCTCGATAAATGGGTTATCCAACACTAAAATATAATGTTTCAATTCGGACCAGTAGTTCCTGAGATTAGCGCGTTCAAACAAACAAACAAACTCTTCAGCTTTATAATATTAGTATTGATATGATAACACTGACTGTACTTGCACAACATATATCCTATTCAAAAATTTTTGGGACGGCTTTACTTATTACGTACGTCTTAGTGAACCAGTACATAAGTGTCCTGAATAGTACTTATTATTCGATAGCAAATATCATTTTAGGGCAAAGAATAACTTCGCCTTAAAAATATATTTATAGATACATCACGTGTGTCATTAATGCCGGTCAATTCCCCAGCGAGTGCATGCTGTGGCTGCAACACAGTGGTAAAATTGAAATAGGACATGCCATTGCTACGTGATATTCTGATTTACATACATACCCTCACGCTTGTATTCAGGGGTAGGCAGAGATGTATTACTTTATTCATTTTTAGTGTTTCGTACCAAAATGATCCTTTAGTATGACTTTGACCGTCCGCTTTTATTGTTTTATTTAGTCAACCTCCTAATCCAAATCGTAACTAGTATTATAAATATGAGTTTGTTTGTTTGTTACGCCTTCACGTCTCACATCAAAAAAGGGATATAGGGTACTTTTTATCCAGAAAAAAAAACAGTTTGTAAGGGATAGCAATTTATTGATAACATCTAAATCATTAGTTCCCAAATTGGTCCAGGTGGACCCCCAGGGGTCCACGGGAGACTCGACGGGGTTAACGATGACGTGACAAAAAAAAATGGAGATCCACAATTCGTAAGCGGGGTTCACGAAAATGTTTTCGTTTTCGGTAGTGAAGAACTAAAATGTTGGCTTGACTTAACCTATCAATGTAGGCAGATAATATTTTAAGAGAGAGAGATACGTTGGAGAATTTTTTTAAAAAAATCTGTGAATCTCTGATCTACCTAGATCTTAACGCAAGAAAAACTGCGGGCAAAATCTAGTCTTAGCAATACTTCTTCGCCTGCCACGGTCAATATCGCGGTTGTAGATACGTTACACTCCACTTTAGAATAAAAATTCTCATAGGGGCAGTTCATATTGGACCCATGTCTCCGTCTAACCGTTAAGGGCCGATCAATAATACGCAGTGTAATTGTTTCCGCCGCAAAAATAAGTCTGAACTTCACAGTATTCACTTATCAAAGCGACTTTGAAAAACAAATCTTCTACAGTCTACTGCAGTTAATGCAAAATGTGTAACCGAAAAAAGTATACACGTTATAATAAATATAATTATGTCAGCTCTGTATTAAACTTTCCCACTGCTAAGCACGGGCTTTCTTTCAGTGTGAGATGGCAAGGCTATACGCGTTACGTTATTAAAATTTAATTTCGTTTGAAAATTATTTCTATATTGTTATACATAAGTGGACCAAGGCATACTTTTCACGACTTTGTGAGCGCATATATTACCAGCTATTGATTTAGATAATAAGCCATTTGAATACATCTACATCAATTTTAAATCTAAACAATATATCTCACAAGAATGTTTTGTTCCGCAGTTACATGTATGGGTGATACCTCTAATTTGCGCGGCGTGCTTACTACACAAACGAATACATACACACTCACTCACGCACACATACAACACACACTTACACACACATGCACACACAATCACACTTCGTAAACAAACACGCCTACCTTACATATTTGTTTGTTATTTTTATTTCTGTTACCTTGCTTTAATTTTCTTTTGCTGTTTTAATATAAAAATATAAATACTTGTTTGTATAAAGCGCATGTAAATGCTTTCGAACTAAATATGTACCTACATTACTCTAACATTATAAATAGAGGGGTTCGGGACTGTTATTCCTTAACACAGGCTATATTATAGCCTAGCTAGGAGAACAGCACTTCACCCACCTGATTGAAGATGTACCTTTTAAATGTTTAAAATCGTATGTTACATAATTACAAATGTATTCAATCTGTGTTTTTATATAAATAAAGTTTTATTATTATTATTATTATTATAATTTCATTTACTACGTAATTTCATTTCACTCACAATGGTGTACAGAATCCATTGCTGTCGTCTACTAACCAAAAATACGTTAAGTGATATGAAACGCATATGGCTTAAGACTGCGCCGAGCGTAAGACAGATAATGACAGAGCTCGTGCGGCGCATATTTAAATCGGCGCGCGGCCGCCATAGTAAAATTGTATGGAGGATTTGAACTGCTTTTTTGATAAATAAGTATCATTATTGTCAACCAATAACTTAAATATTTGGGACGGACAAATTGTAATATAACTATTTATGTTTCGTTTAAGCAGTAAAATAGGATAGACTTCTACTGTTATAATCTAAAAATCACGATAACGAGCTTACGTTTTTGCATTTTTCGTGCAAATTTACGTATATTTGTAGGCGAAAATATTAATTATTTTAAGTTTTTACACGGAGTAATTGTAAACACATTCATTGTTATGGTAAATGTATATTTTATATTTGTATTAAACAAAAAGTGTTGATGTTATCAACTTAACTGTGACCGCCTGTTTTGGCACATTTTGCTCGGCGTAGTCTTAACGTCTTTTTAGTTAGGGGACGGCAGATTGTAGGTGTAGTGAAGCGGATTACAGAGTATAATCCTTCCTTAAAAAAGTCGTATCCTATAATCTCTTAGTAAAATGGCTTATGAGTGCAACAGATGGATAAGACAGAACCATTATCTATACTATAATACCATAAAGCTGAAGAGTTTGTTTGTTTATTTGTTTGTTTGGTTGAACGCGCTAATCTCAGGAATTACTGGTTCGAATTGAAAAGTTATTTTAGTGTTGGATAGCCCATTTATTGAGGAAAGCTATAGGCTATATAACATCATGCTATGACCAATAGAAGCGGAGCATCAATGAAAAATTATGCAAAGACGGGCAAATTCTTATGTGAAGCAGACGAAGTTGCGCGGGTCAGCTAGCATCTTCTAAGTCTTCCGTTTTTGTCAATTTCAAGAACCTAAAATTCTTAATTTCCTAATTTGGCTATTCATTTCTTTTTTAATATTTCCTCCTTTACGATAACAGTAACATAAATTGGTGAGACGGAAGCCGTATATCTTAATAGTGTTCAATTTTTACTATTTTCGGAACCCTAAAATCTTTAATTTTCTATAATTAGCCATTCTTTTTTTTGTTTAAATATTTCCACCTAGACGACAGCAGAATCATTAATAAACGATATGAAACAGCAATGAAAATCCACTTAATTAACATATCGCAAAAGAATTCGATGAACAATAGCGCCAAGACAAAAAAATTAATAGCTTCATTTAAATATTGCAAACATATCTTGGCACATCACTAGAATATAAAACAAGAGTAAATGAATATATTGAACGGAAACCAAATCACAAATAAATTGACAGCTCGACCGATCCGAGAATAAAATATCGACAAGGACATCATACTGTTAATCTCTGTATTCTCAGTCGCCATTCAACTGGCACTCGAATTAGCGTGTTTCACAACACACATGAACTTACATAAATAGATTTAGTCGGCAGGCGCCGCTTACTTGAGCTTGCAACTGAAACTGAAACCAGTGTCTCCTGTCAATTTATTTACTAAAACGTGCTTGAATTTATTTAAATTCCTGATCTTAAAACGTCATAATGTTTAATTAACTCGTTCAATGATGGTGTATTGCCGAGTTATACAATGCGTACAATTTTATAATTGTGATATCAATGTGTTCAATCACTAAGGTTAAGTGCCCGTTATCATCCGCGTGTAAACATTTAAATGTATCATTGAACGTGATTTAGTCGTGTGGAATGGGATTGTGTTGTGATTTGAGCAAAAATGGGCGAGCCAAAGAGACAATGGATTACACCGTTCATGAGACAGGTAAGTGTACAATTTTGATATGTACTCAAATAGAATTATATAAAGATGTATAACATCAAAAGTTTCATGAACTTTAGATTCAGAAGACTTTAGTACCTAATTAATTTATGTTGTATAATATAGGATGTTATTTTATGATTATATTTAATTTGACTAATTTCGTATGGTATTAACCGTTTTATGTATTAGAAAATAGAAGCTTTTTAGGAATCATTCCCGACATACATAGACAAATATGTTTTCGAGTCAATATATAATAATTGTGACTCAAAAACATATTTTTAAATCCTTATATATTTTTGCGTCTTCAACAGCAATAACAATCTTAGAATTACTTTAATTATTTTATCATCATCATCTTAGCCGAAAGACGTGCACTGTTTAATTATTTTATACTTTATTTTAATTATTTTATTATTTATACTTTAATTATTAAAATAAAACTTAGATTTACTTTAATTTTAATTTATATTTTATTTTCACATATCTACTGCTATTGATTTCTGATAAATATTATTATTCTACACAGTATCATGTCACATGAGTATGTATAAGTGCTGGGTAGCTTATAATTGGTATATGTATCAGTATTTCCACTTTTGTATCATAATATATATATATATATATTATTACAGTGTATTAAATAAATAAGAGAAGCAAATCAAATTAAAAAAATTCCTTGGATCTTTTACTTAGAAATTTGATCATCTATTAAAATATTGAATCACTAGCTGTGCTAGCTGTCCCCATGGGTCGTAGCGTGATGTTATATAGCCTTAACCTTCCTCGATAAATAGGCTATCTAACACAAAAATAATTTTTCAATTCGAACCAGTAGTTCCTGAGATTAGCGCGTTCAACCAAGCAAACAAACAAGCAAACTCTTCAACTTTATAATATTAGTATAGATAGAATAGATTGTCCACATCGATTTAAAACTCGTAAAACCAAGGTTTACTTCAGAATGTCTTCAATCAGTCAGAGAAAGTTCGCCTATGTTTCTGCGCCTGGTTTCAATGCAATGGATGTCTCTCTAACGCAATACATTTACCTAATGTAGTCTGCTAACTGTTTTGAGGTGACTCACGTACCCGTTAGCCGGCACTTGTTTCGCTTATCTTGTCCTACAATACCTTATAGCATTAGGCCTATTATTAGCGAATTGTTTGGATTATCTTTGTATTGATAGTGATCTAATAGGAAATCAAATTGTCTCTAGTGCCTCTAATGTGATCCTGCATACCGGAAAACGAATAGCGAATAGAGAACTAATTTTAAAAGATACTTTGAAATGTACAAGTATTTTTGAGACAATGTATATTTATTTTGAACCAGCTGCCAACCAATAATTAAATATGTTGCTTGTAATATATTAGCTTCTTATTAGTAAAAGAGTTATTTATGTCGCTTCAGTAGTTCTACACAAATTCCTATTGACTCGTATTTATTAATTAGCGACCCACCCAGACCTCGCTCAGGTAGTAAAAACCTCAACAAATTATACATCTAAACCTTCCTCGTGAATCAGTATATCTATTGGTGAAAGCCGCATGAAAATTTGTGCAGTAGTTTTTGGGTTTAACAGACAGTTTTATAATTTGTGCTGATTTTCAGTATCCCTCTTAGCTAAAAAGAGAGGTGGTTTTCTTTACACCGATTTTTCTATATAATTAAATTTATTCCGGGTACTAAGCCGGGTACGAGTGTCAAAATTTGGAGTTTTCCACGGAAACTAATGCTAAACCTGGTTATATGGGTGTCACAGTTGTTACAGTCACAATCCTCTACCTTTAACAAAAATGTCGTTCTAATATGGGTAGACAGCGATAGCCTAATCGGCGACCGTTGGGCTGCCACGCAGAAGTCTCGAGTTCGATCCCAAGGCATACGCCTATGACTTTTCGAAGTTATATGCGGATTAAATAGGTAAATATCGCTCACTTTAACGGTGAAGGAAAACATGGTGAGGAAACATGCATGTCTGAGAGTTCTCCATTATCTTCTCGAAGATATGTGAAGTTTGCCAACCCACACTGGACTTGCGTGGTGGACTATGGCCTAACCCTTTCTAATGCTGAGAAGAGGCCCGTGCCCAGCAGTGGGACAGTTCAATACAGGGTTGATATTATTATACATATTATATATATAGACAACAAATTACAAGTTGTGAAAGACGAATACAAGTACTCCTTTTGAACAGTGAGTTAATTATGTAAACACTTCATGTTAAAATGTTATCACGCACTCACAAAGAGCTCTTTAGTTTATTCTTCAATATTAATCGAATAAGCATTATATGTACTTGTAGACGTATGAAATCAGTAACAACTTTTTACAATATGACTGTTAATACATTCGATTGTTGTTCGTTGTCGATGGGTTCTTTGCTTCGATACGTACAAAGCCAGTTCTTTGGTTGTTTTTTTTTGACAGTATGAATCATAATGTAACATTATTCTGGTGCCGATTGAACACCTGCTGTGTTGAAAAGGGTAAAATCAGACGGCGAAACCTTATGTCCTGAGGGTGGGTGGGCTTTGTGGGCCTGCCCACCATCCGTGCAGCACCAGGTCCGAGAGGCGGCATGCGTGTTCCCACGCGCGCCTCTGTGTCGAGTCCGTCTCCGCTCTAGGAGGGGACAGTAGGGTAAAGTGAGTCAGTGCCTTTGGGTAGGTCTGTTCATGTAGTGGCCTGCCGTTTCATACGGCGGGCCGAAACCTCGGCGGGGTCGCGTCCGCATGTGCAAGTGATTCGCGCGGCCCCGTCGATAGTAGTTTTGTCGAGGAACACCGTGGTAGGTTTAGTCGGTATTCCGGGAGGTACATTATCATCTTAACATCTTTCTTTTACCCCGGCGAGTCCGACATAACCCCTCCGCCCGCAACCACGGAGGGGTATGAGTTAAAAAAAAAAAGAAAACGGCCAAATCTTATCCTTATTAATATTATAAATGCGAATGTGATTTTGTTTGTTTTTCGCGACTTAACAACTCGACTGATTATCATGAAATTTCGCATACACGTTGTCAGAGGTACAAAAAGGACATAAGGTAACTTTCAACCAGAAAAAAGTAATGTACGCGAGGGAAAATATATTTACATTTACGCGGGCTACGTGAATATCTATACTAATATTATAAAGCTGAAGAGTTTTTTTTGTTTGTTTGCTTGTACGCGCTAATCTCAGAAACTATTGGTCCGAATTGAAAAATCTTTTTAGTGTTGGATAGCCCATTTATCGAGGAAGGCTATAGGCTATATAACATCACGCTACGACCAATAGGAGCGGAGCAGCAATGAAAAATGTTGTAAAAACGGGGAATATTCTCTTATGTGAAGCAGACAAAGTTGCGCGGGTCAGCTAGTTATATATCTTATCTTATCTGGGGGCCATTCAGTGCAGATCGGCGACACTTCGACCCAGTGGGATCTTTTGTGTCGACATTCTCCCAATAACGACTGCCATAGATGTTCATGGCAGCCGAGACCGACGGCTTAACGTGCTCTCCGAGGCACGGAGCAGGTGATAATAAGTTATATATAATTCGTAACGGGTAATAACGCGATCATACATAATGTTTACGTTTTAATGCTTGACGTTTCGACTAAGTTACACCAGCCGTGGACAAGCTGACTGATTCGGATGTCATGACTCCGTTTGTGAGGCAGAAAAAACTTCATCTACCCTCACTTTTCGTATATTTTCAATTTGTCCATATATCGTCACGCATTACACTCACGGTATTCCTATTACGTCTGCTAGCCGACGTGTCCATATTCAGCAATTCGGTTTAAAGAATATTTATTCTCAAAAGAACAATTACAGTTCACTGGTATGAGAAAAATGTTTACAAAACTATATAAGCAAAGTTGTCGACTAGTGACGAAGCATGCATGCATCTGTGCAATGATAACAGTATATATTAATATCTAAACTTAAACAATACCTCATATGTAATAATTTGTAGTGTTTATAGCATAAGTACACGAACTGGCCAGTCGATATTTAACCACAGGGGTATAGGTATTAATTTGTACTATATTTGATTTTATTTAAAGCTTAGATTATATAAGTATATAGAGTTTACTTGACTGTACAAAAAAGCCCGTGCATGCCCGTGCAAAGAAGAAAGAAGTTAAATTATTAATCACCTGATTCTACATCCCATATTACGGATATCAGCAAAAAAATATCTGTTCATTTTTAAAAAAGCGCTGTTTTTATTTTCTTCCCTAGAAATAATACCTGTGTCGCGAGGGACTATACAAATATTTAAACAACGAATATCCAGACTCCGAACAACCATTTGTGGATCACACAAAGTTTGGTCCCGTGTAGGATTCGAACCCACAACTCTCAGTGCAATGGTAGTGGCGAGGCGCCAACTTAACCCACTACGCCATCCATAGTAAATCCCGATAATGCCCGGGCAACGACCCTCACCGTTCAAACAGTAGTCGGCATTCGGTCAAGGTACATAACTAAGATGCATCTACAATTAGGTATACACAGCGACACATCAACCTAGACTGTTTGGACTTTGAACTACTAGAAGTTGAACGCTGCGAATCGTGCGAGAGAGTGCGTTATATTTTTGTTACAATCTATCCTTACCATTACATCGCCACCACTATGCACTGTCACTTTCCGACAATTCTCTATTTTGTATAAAGCGTAGTTTTGCGTATATAGGGTGTCTAACTTGATGTGCAGCCGTGTGTACGTATCTTATCTACATCCGTTTGGCAAAAATATTTTAGCGTTACAATTATGAAAATACAAGATTTTGCCCGCGGCTTCATTTACTTAAATGTAAGTTAGGTTAGGTTAGATTAGTAACGATACTTTTTTTCTGGGTGAAAGGTACCCTATGTCCATTTCTGTTCCCCTGACAACGTGTATGCGAAATTTCATGATGATCGGTCAAGTAGTTAAGGCGTGAAAGCGTAACAAACTAACAAACTCACATTCGTATAAATACGAATGTGAGTTTGTTAGTTTGTTACGAAAATCATAATCTTAACTAGTATTATAAATAATATTAGTTAAGATTATGATTTTTGCACGGATGGCGTATTGATTTAAGGTAGCCTTGTTATTGCCACTGGGTTAAATATTGTAAGCCTCCAACAGTGATCGTAGTGAAAGTACCTACCATACAGGATAAAAATTATTGTGTTCCACTAATGATTGTCTCGAGTCTGTGTTTTCTTTGTGTCCATTGTTTGAATGTCCGTAAAGTCCCTTGCGACACAGTATATTATATGTATTTCAAGTATAATAATATACAAGATGCAGATAAGCAGCGATAGCTCAGTGGGGAGACCAACAGACTGCAATGCAGAGGGTCTCGGGTTCGAACCCACGTCGCGCACCTCTGACTTTCGGAAAGTTATGACTTTTTGAAATTATGTGCGTATTGATTGACAATTATCGCCGGCTCCGTGCCTCGGAAAGCACGTTAAGCCGTCGGTCCCGGCTGCCATGAACATCTATGCAGTTGTTATTGGGAGAGTGTCGACACAAAAGATCCCACTGGGTCGAAGTGTCGCCGGTCTGCACTGACTGGCCCCCACATAAGATACATAATAATAATAATAATAGTCTAAAGTAAAACTAATACTAGTTCTAAAGACAATATTATATTAATGGATTACGTAACAATGACGTCACTTCCACTTTGTTCCGTCACACTCTGGCGAGAACTACAAATAATTTGACTCAATTGTTTTGATTGTATATATAACGAGATGGGTGTAAATACCCAAAAAGAATTTAAAATGCATGTGACCTGATGACCCCTATATCTCAAGGGTTTTTTGACCCACAGGGCCCATATTCAAACTCGACCGAGGTATGACCCCAAGATGTCTGCACATCAAATTACAAATCAATTGGTCTTGTGGTTCCGGAGTTATGCCTGTCACTAACACCAATCTGTCACTAACACACAGACCCACATAGTGTTTTCATTAACCTCTGAAGGAGACTCAGAGGTTAATAATATTTATAATGTGTGAAGCGTAATTTTATGGCAGTAGTCCAATGCAGGTATGGGCTACTTACGTGGGCTACTACGATCCCTAAGGCTATCACTAGTACTATCCCTAAGGCTATCACTATTACTATCCCTAAGGCTATCACTAGTATTATCCCTAAGGCTATCACTAGTACTATCCCTAAGGCTATCACTAGTACTATCCCTAAGGCTATTACTAGTGATACTTAAGGATAGTACTAGTAATAGCCTTAGGGATAGTACCTAGGGATTATCGGACTCGTTCTGTTCGTCATATCAGATTCAGATTTAATTGAGTTGTTTTTTATCGTCTTGACGGTCTCTGGAGGGGAGTGATGTGGGCTACCTACGTGTTTATATATTATAAACCTCATTTTTATCATGCAGGTTTGCATATATGTAATTTTTGTACATAAGAAAATTATTTAAAATTCAAAATTTGTTGAACGTTCCTGGTTCGTTGGTTCTGGGGACGAGCCGTCAGTTTGGAAAAATATTCTTTCGTAGACACACATTGATATATCAGTATTTTTATATTTATCTAGATCTATTAATCATGTTTTAATGTTATTTTTTATTTACTACACAGGAATCGGACTTGCACACTAAAGCTCGTAGGTTCGGATTCCATCCATTGCACGGCCGATGTTAACCCATTTAAATAAGTATATTAGGTTGGCTAGGACGGCTTAACAAGAATACTAGAAATTTTGACCCCAAAATGCTAGTCCTAACTAATCCTGAAAGTTGTGAAAGTTTGTGAGCATGTATGGATGTTTGTTACTCTTTCACGTAAACAGTACTGAACGAATTTTGATGTAACTTTACAGTAGCTATTATTCTATAAGGAGTCTGCCCACTACACCGTCTAACTAAAACAAAAAAAAGGTATATAAAAAAAATACAAAAAAGTACCGTTGCTAACCTAACCTAACCTGCATTTACGCGAGCAAAACCGCGAGCAAAATTTATTATCTACTTTGTCTTTTTGAGAATCTGCTTTTTGAGAATCTGTCCTTTTGAGAATCTGTCTTTTTGAGAATCTGTCCTTATGCGATAAAGGTATATTAATATTATAAAGCTGAAGAGTTTGTTTGTTTGTTTGTTTGAACGCGCTAATCTCAGGAACTGAAAAATTCTTTTAGTGTTGGATAGCCCATTTATCGAGGAAGGCTATAGGCTATATAACATCACGCTATGACCAATAGGAGCGGAGCAGCAATAAAAAATGTTTCAAAAACGGGGAAAATTCTCTTATATGTAGCAGACGAAGTTGCGCGGATCAGCTAGTAATCCATAAAGTATAGTTCACCCATATTTGTTCCCCGTCTGAAAGTAATTTATGTGCGTAGAGTCGCTTGCGAATCATTTACAGAATGGATGACGTCACATAAAACAATATTTATGTGATTGTCTTGGTGTAGCAGTGGTAGTTATTGCAGCTATTGTACTTAAAGGCTCGGCTTCGATGCCCAAATAAAGAAGCGTTATTAAATTTTCTGAAATATGTTCTGCCTGCTCGTCGCCATTGTAATCGGGCTACACAGGTGTAACGAAAACTAACGATACCGTGAATATGGCCTCTTAAAATCCCAGTGATGAGACCCGCTTGTGAGAGGCCACTGGAATGTGCAAATCAAGAGTATCATTGTGCAAATCAAGATCTGAGTAGTAGAGCCTAGCTGATTTCAGCTGAGTAGTAGAGCTTCGCTGATTTCAGCATGAACGGGCCGGCTTGACCGGGGAAGGACTACCCTCTCACAGAATATCGACGTGAAATAGCAAAATTCCCACTGTTGTGTTTAGTTCGATGAGTGAGAGTGCCGGAGGCCCAATCACCCTCTTGGCCTTTGCCCGCTTCTTCTCCTTACCACTTCCTTTCCTAAAGGGTCGGCAACGTGTAAGTGATGCCTCTGGTGTTGCATGCGTTCATAGGCTACCGTGACCACTTACCATCAGGTGGGCCGTATGCATGTTTGCCACCTTAGAAGTATAAAAAAAAAAATATATGTCACTAGAAGGTGGTACGATCGTTACACCAGCCGGCAGGCACCAACCGGATCCGTAGCTGGTATCACGTCGGCTTTACCAATGTTGTGAAAATTACGATTGCATGTTCAGAATACCTTCAGACAGCTTCGTCTGGCTTTCTATTGCGTGGGATAAAAACTTTACTGAAAAAGTATGGCTGCTATACAGCTCTGCCTACCCCTTCGTAAGGCTAGTATGAGTCAGATTAACAACAACAAATCTAGTTCTACCATGCTAAGTTATATCCTGCTGTTATAATTGACAACCATTGTTCCAATAAATAAAATTGTTGCTTGAATAGATTTAGAAGTGCACGTCGTAAGTGGGTAACTGTTCAAAGTTAAATAGCATAACGAATCGATAACTTTATGTAGGTACCGACCACTTTTCTATATACCTATGTACTTATGTATATACTAAACTTATGTACGCACATAAATACGTAAGATCTTTATCCATGACTAGCTTTTGCCCGGGGCGTCGCTCGCTTGCTTTCTTTATTAAAATAAAATATGGCCTATGTATGTATGTATGTATCTTATGTATCTTATGTGGGGGCCAGTCAGTGCAGACCGGCGACACTTCGACCCAGTGGGATCTTTTGTGTCGACACACTCTCAATAACAACTGCCATAGATGTTCATGGTAGCCGAGACCGACGGCTTAACGTGCTCTCCGAGGCACGGAGCAGGCGATAATTGTCAATCAATACGCACATAATTTCGAAAAGTCATATAACTTCCGAAAGTCAGAGGTGCGCGACGTGGGTTCGAACCCGAGACCCTCTGCATTGCAGTCTGTTGGTCTCCCCACTGAGCTATCGCTGCTCATATATAGCCATATAGCCTATGTAACTCGGTGATAATATAGCTTTCGAAATGCGAAAGAATTATTGAAATCGGTTTTGTAATTTTTGAGTTAAATCCTTACAAACAAACAAAAAAATCAAATCTTTCCTCTTTTTATAATAACAGTATGTATAAAGAAGCAACTTTAGCTTAGTGGAAGACCGTTGGACTCCCATGTTAGGGTCTTGAGTTCGATCCCAAAGCACGCATCTCTGACTTTTCGAAGTTATGTGCGTACATACATACATACATAGATTCACGCCTGTTTGCCAGAGGGGTAGGCAGTATGTACGTATGTATGTATGTATGTATGTAGTAGTATGTATGATACATACAAACTACTACATACGTATATGTGCGTATTAAACAGTTAATCGCTTGCTTTAACGGTGAAGGAAAACATCGAGAGGAAATCTGCATATCTGAGAGTTCTCCATAAAGTTCTCGAAGATATGTAAAGTCTGCCAACCCACACTGGGCCAGCGTGGAGAACTATGGCCTAACGCTACTCACACTAAGAAGAGGTCGGTGCCCAGCAGTGGGACAGTTTAATACAGGGCTGTTATTATTGTCTGTTAGTAGTGTCTCCGTGGCGCAGCGGTAGTGAATGCGACTGCTGTGCATGAGGTCTCGGGTTCGAATCCCGGGTCGGGCCAACAAAAAGCTATTGGGTTTTTCTGTAAAGAAATCTCAATAGCAGCCCGGAGTTAGGAAGTTGGCGGTGTTAGACACCCCCGTGCCTCGGAAAGCACGTAAAGCCGTTGGTCCTGCGCCTGATCTCTCTCCGGTCGTGTCGGATTGCCGTCCCATCGGGTCATGAGAGTTAGGGAACAGAGAGTGCACTTATGTTTGCGCACACACTTGTGCACTATAATATCTCCTGCGCAGATGGCCAGTCTCTGTTAAGACTGGCCGCCGTGGCCGAAATTCGGTCTGGAGGACATTATTATTATTATTATAGTATGTATAGAAAAGGTAAGCTGAGAAAAATAACAGCTATGTTTAGCCTGGTATAGCTAATATTGGATTCACGTAATAGGGAGTGATCCTACTGTCCTCTACCAAGCATAGTTCCTGGCTCCATACTACTAATGTGAGTTCTTTGTTGGTAACACGATGACACTAAGCCTGGCTCGAAAATCAAACTGCCTGCTTCGGTGTTTCCCGAGCGCTATGATATGTCCTTCTTCAAAAGAGGTTTAAAGAGAGTTCTTCTTTCACGGTAGGCAGCGGCTTTGCTGTGTCCTGACATTGTCTCCAAGTCTATGGGCAGCGTTACCACTTCCCATAAGATGGGCCTCTAGCTCATCTGCCACAAAAGGCAATAAAAAAAGAAAAAGAAGAAAAATTCTAGATCGTATAAACAGCCGTCGATATTTAGGATGATTTCTAACTATATCGGATTATTATTGTGCTCCTGTGGAATAAGGTTATGGGTCATATCCCCAGTCGAGGAAGTTCTTACTAGGCTTTTCTGTAAGGAGATTATCAATAGTGGCACTGAGTTTAGTAATATGCACAGCAGATGGCAATAGGGTTGCCTCAAGGAACCTAATATAACTATTGGTATGTACGATTTATAACAGACGGCGGCTCAGTCAGTTCAGTCCGGTCAACTCCGGTTCGTAGGCATAGTCGTTATCTTCATACTTGCATATCGCAGTCAGATTGCCTGACATCTGGATCAAGTTCACGGTGAATGGACAGAAGCGGTCAGACATAGGTCAGGTTATTCGGTCAGACAAAGCTACGAGTTTATTTTTAAATAGTTCTTATTAACAGAACGTGGCGCGTATGCCCGGTAGAGGGCAAAATACATGTCTTCTATTACGTGGAGTTAAAAACAGACAGTGAAATGTTAAAGCATTGAATCAAGGCCTAAACTACAGAAGCGTGCAAAATGTTTTACCGTAGGAGAGCCACGCTTCGGCACGAATGGGCCGGCGCGACCGGAGTGATACCAGGGCCTCACAGAAAAACCGGCGTGAAATAGCGCTTGCGTTGTGTTTCGTTGAGTGAGTGAGGGTACCGGAGAACCAACCCCCTCACCCCAGGTCAAATTTAAAAGTTTGGCAATGCACTTGTGACTCCACTAGTGTTGCGGGTGTCCATGGGTGACGGTAATCGCTTACCATCAGGCAATCTGTCTGCTGATTTACCTCCAAAACCAGGAAAAATAAAAAAATTGTCATAGGATTCTCAGTAGCATTACGAAGTCTGAAACATTGCTCGATAGACAGCTATAGGTTCGCCACCTATGTTGGACCTAAAACACAGTTAGCGAAATACATACATACATATGATAGCCTAGTGGGAGCTCATTGGACTGCCACGCAGAGTTCTCAAGTTCGATCTTAAGGCTAAACCTCTGACTTTTCGAAGTTATGTGCGTATCAATTAGTTGATTATCGCTTGCTTTAACGGTGACGGAATACATCGTGTAAACCTGCAATTTACAGAGCTCGCTCCATAATGTCCTCGGAGATATGTGAAGGTTGCCAATTCGCACTGGGACAGCGTGGTAGACGAGCCCTTCTCACACTGTAAATAGACCTGTGCCCAGCAGTGGGATAATTTATGTACAGGGCTTATATTATATTATTATATACATACGTGCATACTCTTACGCCTATATATCCGATGAAATATCGCGAATTTCTAAAAAGTATGTCGAATGTTCTTAAAGAACGCTCGAAAGGGTAAGCAGAGGTGTATGACCACCACATTTCGCAAATTAAGGTTTAGGTTCCACGTAATAGGGGATGAGATGTTTTAGGTTTTTTTGCGAGTGGCCCACCTCATGTGAAGTAGTAACTGCTGCTGAAGGTCTTCAGCAATGTCAGGACACAGCAAAGCCGCTGCCTACCGTGAGCCGTTTACTGAACACAGTGCCAGACAGCCAGCGCTGATACTAAGAATTTCTTAAACACTATACCCAGTAATCCTTTGCCCGGTCTGGCCTATTGACCTAGTGAACAGTAATTGGATTCACTACTGCTGTCTACCTTTTCGGGGTAAAAAGGAAGAAGGGCTTGAGACTGTGTAAATACAAGTATGTAGATAAAGATTTCTTTAGACTAAATGCGGACTCCCATAAGGTGGACCGACGATCTAGTAAAGGTCGCGGGAAGCGGTTGGATGCGGGCGGCCGGCGGCCCAAGACCGGTCTGTGTGGAAAACCTTGGGGGAGGCCTATGTCCAGCAGACGTATTTTAGCTAAGATAGATAAAATAGTGGGCAGCAGTTGGATATGGGTGGTCCAAGACCTGTCTGTGTGGAAAACCTTGGAGAAGGTCTTTGTTGATCAGACGTTTTACAGCTACGAAAGATAAAATGAACTTAAATACGTATAAAACACACTTAAGCATTCGATACGGTTGATTGAATAGCCGGTACTTCGCTACGCTCATTGTTTCATTATCATTTCAACATTCACAGTCCTTATTACACACGTACATAATATATATGAATAGATATTTACACAATAGGTTGATCTTCAAAACACAAAACAGAACGATTAAATAAATGAATCAATATAATTATATGTAATAATAATATATTGACTGCACGGTGGATAAGTGGTCGCCTCGAGGTCGACTGAAGTGAGTTCCACAAATAACTGTTCCGTGACTGGATGTTCTTGTCTTGTGTCTGGATGTTTGTAATGTCCCCCACTGGATTTACATTACTGCGGGCATTGCTTTAAAAATCAAAAATTATATCAAAATCAACCCAGTTGGTTCCGATCGGTTCAATTATTCTATATGTAATACCAGTCTCTGATCCTCTTCATGCCATCTTCCTATCGATGATATCCATACAAGATTCTGAAATACTTACTATACTGGTTGTATGCTGAATAGAAGCATCTGCGACTAAAGATTTTAATATTTGTTTTTATATTTTCAGTGCTTCGTAACCGCTGGCGTGTCGTTGAACATGGCGGGCTCTGGTCTAGTGATGGGCTTCACCACGACGCTTCTGCAGCAGCTTAGGACACCAGACTCCATCATACCTATTGATGACACCTCCGGATCTTGGATAGGTAGGTTATTCGGACATTCTTCTTCGCCTTTATGTATCTGAGCTACGTATTACTACATATTATAAAACAAAATCGAGTCTGTCCGCGAAAAACTCTAAACCTACTGAACGGAATTTCATGCAGTTTTCACCAATAGACAGAGTGAATTATGAGAAAGGTTTAGGTGTATAATATGTTAAGGTTTTGTGCTACCTGTGCGGAGCCGGGGCGGGTTAGCAACCTGCGTACGTAGGCTTTAGTTTTGGTAAATCCAGATATAACTACTGTAATGGGTACGTAAAATAAACCTGACACTAGCAAAGCTCGATTACCACCAATGAAATAGAAATAGAAATATTTATTTGCATAGAATGTAGGTTTACAAATTATGATGGTTAGGTACATGTTTGTCGGAATCCTTATACATTCTACCTTACGGTATGCAAAAATTAACATAGTCATTTAAATAAAAGGGAGATAATAATATACACAAAGAAATAATAGATTCACGCCTGTTTCCCAGAGGGGTAGGTAGAGACTACGGATTTCCATTTGCTACGATCCTGACACACTTCACTGGCTTCATTCACTTTCATCACATTCCTCATACACGCCCGTCGGTTTAAGGTGCTCTTAACCTGGCCTTTGTCCAGAACGCCTCCGATCTGATCGAGAAACGTTCACCTAGGTCTTCCTATTGCGACTGTTCCATTCACAGTAGCCTTATAAACTTTCTTAGTCAGTCTTTCCTCGTCCATTCTTTCTACATGCCCAAACCAGCTTAACATACCCTTTTCTATTCTTGTCACTATATCCACTTTCATGCCGCATCTCTTTCTAATCACATTATTCCTTATTCTATCTTTCAGAGTCACACCACATATATTTCTCAGCGCTCTCATTTCTACAGCATTTATTCTGCTCTCATGCTTCTTTTGCCATACCCAGCTTTCACTTCCATACATAAGTGTTGGCACTAATAGTCCTCTATGAACAGCCAAACGTGCTTTTTCGGAAACACTTCGACTGTTCATAAAAGCGCGTAGAGCTCCATTGAAATAAAAAGCAGAAAACAAATACTAAAGTTAACCAGATGAAGATACTTTTAGAAACAGTGGCAAATTGGTAGTAACAATATTTATTATAATGTATCATTCAAGAAGTCTGTAACCGAGTATTAACATTTATGAGCCAGTAAGGCCTCAAGACGCTTTTTAAATAGAGTAACAGATTGCTCCTTAATATCTTTCGGCACTTTATTTTAACTGCCTCCGTGGCGCAGCGGTAGTGAATGCGACTGCTGTGCATGAGGTTTCGGGTTCGAAGCCCGGGTCGGGCCAACAAAACGTTATTGGGTTTTTCTGTTAAGAAATCTGAATAGCAGCCCGGAGTTAGGAAGTTGGCGGTGTTAGACACCCCTGTGCCTCGGAAAGCACGTGAAGCCATTGGTCCTACGCCTGATCTCTCTCCGGTCGTGTCAGATTATCTGTCCCGTCTGATCATGAGAGTGAGGGAACAAAGAGTGCACTTGAGTTCGCGCACACGCTTGTTCACTATAATATCTCCTGCGCAGATGGCCAGTCTCCGTTAAGATTTGCCGCCGTGACCGAAATTCGGTCTGGAGGACATTATTATTATTATTATTATTATAAATGACAGGCGCCATGCCCAACACACTCTTTTTAAGTAGTGAAGTGTTATAACTACCTGTATAGAGTAAACTCTGATATTGAGTTCTTAGAGCCGTAATTTAACTAAATTGCATTATTAAAAATGGCACTTATGCATTACGTAAAATAACCCAGAAGCCACGTAAGCTTATTTGTAAGCGAACAGATTAATTCTACTAGTCTATCAACAGGCAGGAAAGAAAGACTATAAAAAAAGGCTCACTTTAGAACTAGCGAGTATAAATACGTCGTCATTCTACCGTTTACTGTAAATAAATTTGCTGCACTAAAATGTTATAGGTCTTAATTCTTCTCCCCTTAGCCTTTATAATTCCCAAATCACTTGGGGTCGGCTTTTTTAGTCTAACCGGATTTGACTGGATATCAGTTTTTACACGGAGCGGCTGCCACCTGACCTCCGCAACCCGAAGGCTAACGATACCCTAAGGCTAGACCAGTGTCAGGATATTAGAGGATACTGACTTTCCCAATAACGACTGCCATAGATGTTAATGGCAACCGGGACCGACGGCTTAACATGCTCTCCGAGGCACGGAGCAGGCGATAATTGTCAATCAATACACACATAATTTCGAAAAGTCTTATAACTTTCCGAAAGTCAGAGGTGCGCGACGTGGGTTCGAACCCGAGACCCTCTGCATTGCAGTCTGTTGGTCTCCCCGCTGAGCTATCGCTGCTATATAGGTATTGTATTGTGTGTGTGTGTGTGTGTGTGTGTGTGTGTGTGTGTGTGTGTGTATTGTAGGTCTTAATAACAATAATAATAATAATTTGTTTATTCAAGCAACGTAAACCCATACAAAAATGTTAGTTACATGGATTCTTTTAAACGAATGTTAGTTAACTTAAAACTAAAGACAGTAAACATTACATTTGCTGCTAGTTCCTCTCTACATGAATCTGGCAGCAATGGTTTTAATGTAAAAAGAGTCAAGCCTATCAGCAATCATTGCCAAGACGCGATTGGGGCTAGCCCGCACTCTGCAGAGCAAGGAAGCGCATCTTTTACGGATACACTCTATTGTCAAAGAACTTAAGACTGCGCCGAGCGTAAAACAGATAATGACAGCTCGTACGGCGCATATTTAAATCGGCGCGCGGCCGCCATAGTGAAATTGTATGGAGGATTTGATGTGCTTTTTTGATAAATATGTATCTTTATTGTCAACCAATAACTTAAATATTTAGGACGGACAAATTGTAATATAACTATTTATGTTTCGTTTAAGCTGTAAAATAGGATAGATTTCTACTGTTATAATCTAAAAATCTCGTAACACGAGCTTAGGTTTTTGGATTTTTCGTGCAAATTTACGTAATTTTATAGGCGAAAATATTAATTATATCAAGTTTTTTACACGGAGTAGTTGTAAACACATTCATTGTTATGGTAAATGTATATTTTATATTTGTATTGAACAAAAAGTGTTTATTTTATTCACTTAGCTGTGACCGCCTGTTTTGGCACATTTCGCTCGGCGCAGTCTTAAGACTCTGATATTTTAATGTAGTTTAATGATTTTATCGTCATTGATTACGGTATTCAAGCAATGTGGTATGTAGATAACATACCAAATTTTATCACAATCAGGTCTCTGGTTAAGGTATTACACGTTAAAAATAGACAGACAGGTTTCGAATTTATAATACTCCGAATCACTTTTGATATTGGAATTTTACTTTATATTAAATAGCTGTGCCCGCAGTTTCACCCGCCTTTATGATAACTGTCGATCGTAGCGTGATGTTTTGTAGCCTATAACCTTCCTCGATAAATAGGCTATCCAACAGATTTATTCAATTCTAATCAGTAGTTCCTGAGATTAGCGCGTTTAATCAAATAATCAAATAAACTCTTCAGCTTTACAATATTAGTATAGAAGTATAGATAGGTAACAATATTTTTTATATATTTTGTTATTCAATGTCACAAAATAATTGCAATTTTACATAACATATTGGTAGTTCCTCGTATCATCTTAGTGTATACGATTGCTTTTCAAGAGATCTCGGATCCGATTCGCGAGACAGGCAATATGATTTTCTGCCAAGAAATTCTTAGTTACGAATTTTGGCACTAAGCCTGATGATTGGGACCTAAAACTTTAGCTGGCAAAATGTGGGTCTAGTACACCATTGCCAACACCTTCGGATATGTAGGCTTGAGACTGTATGTATGTACGTTATCGTGAATATGTCTTTACATATGCATAATATCAGCCCTGTATATCAACGACCCCACTGCTCAATACAGATCTCTTGTCTGTATCATGTTATCTTGATTTATATACCTACTTAAGACTGCGCCAAGCGTAAGACAAATAATGGCAGAGCTTGTGCGGCGCATGTTCAAATCGGCGCGCGGCCACCATAGTAAAATTGTATGGAGGATTTGAAGTGCTTTTTTGATAAATATCTATCTTTATTGTCAACCAATAACTTAAATATTTGGGACGGACAAATTGTAATATAACTATTTATGTTTCGTTTAAGCTGTAAACTAGGATAGATTGCTACTGTTATAATCTAAAAATCACGTAACACGACCTTACGTCTTTGCATTTTTCATGCAAATTTACGTAATTTTGTAGGCGAAAATATTAATTATTTTAAGTTTTTTACACGAAGTAATTGTAAACACATTCATTGTTATGGTAAATGTATATTTTATATTTGTATTTAACAAAAAGTGTTGATTTTATTCACTTAACTGTGACAGCCTGTTTTGGCACATTTCGCTCAGCGCAGTCTTAATTAATAATGACTGCATGCAACTTAATTATATAATGTATTAACTACTACTATTATGGACAAATTACATTCTGACATCCAATATATGTACTTACTATTAAAACTTATTATTATGTTATATTACTAACTATTGAGACATTGCCATTATTGTATAAATTATGTCCATTATTTTCAAATGTGATATTATGCAAGCCGAATAGGTAGAATAAAGAAGAATGCAATAATATTAAGCGAAATATGTATAACATCTATATATACCTTTATTCAGCAAATAAATAGATTGATTTGATCTGTGTGGGAAGGCTTAAGCCACATTCCACTACGCTGGCCCAATGTAGGTTGCCGAAACCACATATTATCAAAAATAATATGTAAAATTCTCAGACATGTACCATCCCCACAATCTTTTTCTTCACCGTTAAAGCGAGCGATAATTAACTATTTCATACGCACATAACTTCAAATAGAGGTTTGAGATCGAAGGTTTCGTCCGAAAAGTTTGAGCCTTGGGATCGAACTCGACACCTCTGCGTGACAGTGCAACAGTCTTCCAATAGGCTATTGCTGCCATCATTTTGTATATACTTACCGAACGTCATAATTACAGTTACGAGCCCGTTCGCTCCTCAAGTTTCGCCCCCTAGTAGGTATTTGATAGGTTTCATCTTCGCTAAGCGGGGCTCCATCTTTCTATGAAAGGGGCGAAAGTAAAGGAGCGTACGGGCTCGTAGCCATAATTATGTCGTAAAGATTCTTCGTTCACTATTCAAATAACTTTAAAATCCGGATTTTATTTAGGTAAGACAACACAAATATATTTCAGAGCACGAGTAGTTTAAGGTCTAATGATAAACACCAGATATTATATCCGAGTATATCTCTCTCCGAGTACCTAACATTGACGTCATCGCCTCATACGTGTCCGATTATAACCATGACACAGTTCATGTAACACAGCTAAATACAGCTCTTAGTAATACCATAATTGTAGAAGATATACATAAATATTCTGACTTCTATATCCTTTTACCCCTGGAGGGGTAGGCTGCGGTCTATATCATCATGGATGAGGTAAGACCTAGTACTCAGGACTACTACATAATAAGTGCTTAAAGAAAGCCTTTCACCGATAAGTGACTGCCCGAAAAAATATACGTATAATTATCGAGAAAATGCTAAAAGGGGGTCTAAGATGTATACTTTTTTACTATAGAATTTTACATTTTATTTATAATAATTTCTTCCCTTTGTCGTATTTGAACGATATCTTCAACAAACATCGACGGATGTTGTCGTTTTTTAATTTTATTTAATAGCTATATACACTAGCTAATAGAACTTAAGCAATTTAGAAGTATTTTGCACCCAATTACTAAAATAAAGTAAAAATAACCCAGAATTTTCGCATATAAAACAATTATTTTTGTAAATTTTATAATTTTTCTGGCGGTCACTTATCGGTGGAAGGCATTGTATACGTCATCATACGAGAGAAGATAGAATGTGCAAAGATTCAACCAAAAAGGTAACCTAATTGTAAACAACTACAGTCCAAGCAAATAAATAAATATTATTATTAATATTATTCACATTTCGCCATTTACATATATTTGTAGATTAAGCACTTTTCCAGACTCCGTTATTCTGCTGAGAATTTTTTTGCAGAAAACCTCAATAGCACATTGCTTGACCTGAATATCAAACTTAAAACTTCATGCACATCAATCGCATATACTACCGCTGCGACAACGTAGCTGTAAAAGAGAATGGGCAATCGTAATATCACCCTTGAAAGAGAACTAGGCATAGTGTACCTATGTTTAGAAAACCCACGTTCATTTTTTAAATTGTACATGATTTCTCCTGTAGTGTTAAGTTCCAAAAACTATACGATTTTTTTTTCAATAAATTTAATTTCGAAACGATTCATAAGATTTTATTTTGACTTCACAGCTGTTTTTGTGCATATTTTTTTGTATTTTATATTTTGATACAACAGCCAATTGCATTAAAATCGTTTAATTTAAACGCACACAAACCCAGCCAAAGAAAACCAGCCGCACAACTGGATCTAGGCATTCAAACACCAATAATCAAATCACACATCAACCACTCAAAAAATACATCCAAATCGGCCCAGACGCTTAGGAGGAATTCAATGACAGACGACATAATATACTTATGTATATATATGACATGTTAATATTTAACTTGCACGGTAGACTTGAGTCTATCATGTAAGTTTTACACATAACATTTTTAACAATTATTATAAGACCATTTGTAAGCAATAAAATCGAAGTGAAAACATTAGGTGTTCATGACTTAACCCATTTTAAAGAACTTTGTTATGGGGATAGCTTAAGTCATAAAAAAGAAACACACTAATAAAACGCAAACAAAGTCGCGGGTAAGAACTAGTCATAATTATAATATAGAAATTGTTGCAGTAAATGAGTTATACGTGCGTGCATGCGTAAACGCAGGGTCACAAGCGATAACAGATATTAAAATTGGTGTATCGGATTGTTTATACTTACTTGAATAAAAACATACATACATATTTAATATATGTATATTATCATATGTTTCTCTAAGTCAAGTTCGGGTGATAAAGTTATACTAAAGACTAAAGAAGACTTGAATGAATAAACTTATAATTTGCACTTCAATAATTTACATCTTAGTGTTTTGACCTTTAGGTATTTACTTTATTGAAACTCAAAACAGTTACACATTAAATCTAATGCAAACATTTTATATAAGTAAAGAATAGAGTTAATGTGTAACCCGAAAGGGCAAATCTAGCAATAATTATTTTAACAATTCAACAGTTTGTTTACGAAATTTTGAATACAAAGTGCAAATATATCTAAGTCTATAAGGTGTGTGTTATACGTCACAAAAAGGCGACGAAGAGGCGCCCGTGTGCCGGCGTTGGTTCTACACTTTGCAGTGTAGAACAGCCGGGGCAAGCGCGCCTCTCGCCGCAATACGGTTCTAGGTAAAATGTAACTTAATTGATTAGTGATTTCGGGGCAGTCAAACCTATTGTTACATAAACTGTACAACATTGTGTATGCAAGTAATTTTCGTCTAGATTCCAGGTTCAAAAGTTGGTATTTGCACAGTAGTTGCGTATATGACAAATTAGGAAGTTGGCATTTAAATTGTGTTGTTCGTATAAAATATTCTGAATAATTTCAAGTCTTTTTACATATTTATCGTAAGGAGGATTCCAGATCTGGACCTTTAATAATAAAGAGGCACTTAAAGAAGAAAGTCAAGCAACGGCCATAAACAACACCTAACCACAGAACAACTGTTTGTGGATCACACCCTTTTTCGTCCTGTGTGAGGACTGGGTTCGACCCACAACTCTTGGCACAATGGCAGTGGCAAGCCGACCATCATAATACGTACTAATCCAAACAAAAATTATAATTGCGAGTTTGTTGGTTTGTTTGTTACGCTTTCACACCTTAACTACTCTACCGATCATCATTATATTTCGCATATATTTTGTCAGGAGAACAGAAAAGGACATAGGGTACCTTTCATCTAGAAACAAGTACCGTTACTAACATAACCTAACCTACATTTACTCGACCGAAGTCGAGGGAAAAATCTAGTTATCATACAATTCTCTATGTCAAGTTCAGGTGATAATATAACTAAAAGATTTGAATAAATCGTACATAAAATTAAATGCTAATTAATTCTAAACCTTCAATAATAAAGAGGCACTCAATGAAGAAATGTACTCACTGTATTATTATTGTTTATAATTTATTAATATAATTGAAAAAAGACAACTCATGCACTATGAATAATTTCTGTGCTGCGAGCCGATTGTTATGATTGATCCCACACGGGTAACGCCCCCGCGACACAGGATTTATTTTTAGTGTGGCAGTACCTTATAACAAAAGAAAATCTTGTAAGCTCTTTAAATTTATTTAAGCATGAATGTCACAATAGTAATTATTGTTTTTATATTATTTCAGCTGCATTACCTGGTATCTCTCTCGTTTTGGGCAACTTCTTGGCGCCACCAACGATGTCAAGATACGGAAGAAGAATAGCAAACCTCATCACCATAGTACCCCTGATCGCGGGGTGGGCATTCATCTACTTCGCCAACAGCATCCTCATTCTTCTTCTGTCAAGATTCCTCCAAGGACTATGTATGGGCATGTGCACTACATTAGGCTCAGTCTTAATAGGCGAATACACCAGTCCAAAGAACAGAGGAGCCTTCTTAATGACAATATCAGTTTCCATCGCCTGTGCTGTTTTATCCGTTCATTTATCAGGATCTTACTTAAGTTGGCAGAATACCTCATTAATATGTGGTATGGTGGCCATCGTTGATTTGTTTATAGTACTATACTCTCCAGAATCACCGAGCTGGTTAGCCGGCAAAGGAAGATACGACGCCTGCAAGCAATCATTCCGATGGCTAAGAGGAAATGAAGAAGAAGAAGAATTGAAAAATTTGATTGAAGCGAGCATAATGTTGAAAGATTCAAAAGCAAACTTAACTAAGCCTAAGTCTTTTGTAAGGCAAATTAGAAATAAGATAGCATACTTTAATTTAACAATTACAAAGAAAGAGTTTTATAAGCCAATTATTATAATGGTACATATTTATGTTCTGGGCCAATGGAGCGGGATCAACATGTTGGTCGCTTTTCCTATAGATTTATTTCCGAGAATGATTGGCAAATGTAATGTACCTCTACTAATGTTAACTTTAGATATACATAGGATAATAGCAAACACAACAGCTTTATATGTGATACAAACAGTGAAAAGAAGAACAATATTGAAAGTTACTGTTTGCATTAATATTTTCGCATTGATGTCTTGTGCATGTTATTCCTATGCAAAAGAAATTCACGTATTACCATCAGAGGAATATATACTAGGTATATCTTTGATACATATCCATATGTTCTCTGTAGCAACAGGATCTTTACCTCTATGCTTCATTATTGCTGGAGAAGTATTTCCTTTGGAATACAGAGGGTTGGCTGGTGGAATAAGTGTTTTATTTTATTCTATGAATTTATTTTTGACAGTTAAAACTGTGCCCTTTCTTCTGGGTACCTTGGATCTGTATGGTACTTACGGCTTGTATTCAGGTTTGCTGATCTACAGTTTGATCGTCGTATGGTTCTTGTTACCAGAGACCAAAGATAGGACATTACAGGATATTGAAGACGAATTTAGAGGCAGACCTTTGTCTCCAGAAGAAATGAAATCAGTGCAGTCTTTGACGTCTTGGAAGACTTATACCACCGATAGGAGATGTAGTGGACCTGTTGTTTTATAAAAATATATGTGTACCTAATTATAATGAAATAAGGATAATATACATTTGTTAAGTGTCTGAATATTTGATATTAGAATGCTTTATACAAATTCTATTGTAGTTTATTATGTGTACATACAATATTGGATGTTTTAAAAAGTGCCCGATACGACCAGGAAAGAACAAAAGTTGTAAGTATAAAAAAATGCAATAATTCATCTATAGGTATTTGAAATATATTTATAAACAAGAAATGTTGTTCATTTTGTTACAAATTACAACATCGCAATCCAAGTGATATTTTCCTTTTTCCGTTTTAGTAGATACTACTTGCGTCGGAATTATTTGACCTAGAGATTAAGAATCTCAAACACTCACTAGCTGTACATGAAAAGAAGGGATGAATCGAAGAGACGCCGAAGGATAGATATCACTGTATTTAAATCGCTAGAAAAGTGTCCAAATTTAAAAAAAGTGAGCTTACTCATTAGATAGTGAACGATAGTGTATTTTTTTAATACGAGTGAGCGTGATAGTACTTTATTTATAATTCAGATGTCATGTAAGCATTATGTGTTAGATGACAACAGAACGATCTATGATTTAAATCTTTGGATGCAACTATGATGCTGATGTCCTCCAGATCGAATTTCAGTCACGGTGGCCAATGTTAACGGACTGCCATCTGCATATATTATGATGATATTATAGTACACAAGTACACTCTCTGTTCCCTAACTGTTTTAATCAGATGGAACGGCTTTTTGACAAGGTCGAAGAGAGATCAGGCGTAAGACCAAGAGCTTAACGTGCTTTCTGAGGCATGGGGGTGTGCAACATGAGGCTTTCGAACTGCTATTGAGAATTTCTTGGCAGAAAAATCCAACAACTTTTTTTGATTGTAATTAAACAAACTTTATACGGATTTTATCGCGTTGTTTATTTTTTTATAAATTACTATTATTACATAATTTTGAAACTTTAAACTGCTATTGTTAAACACTTTTACTAATTACTGTTTACTTCAATTTAAGCTATTTAAATTATACAACTATTTACATTTAATTTTACAATTTCCCCGACGTTTCGGTTGCTTTTCAGCAGCCATGGCTACGGGGAGTCTCCCCATGACCATGGCTGCTGAAAAGCAAATGAAATAAAAAATAAAAATAATAAAATCCGTATAAAGTTTGTTTAATTTCAATGTACAACATTCGCGTAAACATAAGACAATATTATAATTTTTTTTATCCGACCCGGAATTTCAACTCTACCCATGCAACAGTCATATTACCTACCGGTGCGCCACCGAGGTGGTCAAAAGTAATTGGATGTAGTAAGTATGCATATCTACGCTAAAAACATAGCAACAATGTTGCGCTTCATACATTATTGAGCATATGTCAAATCTGTTGTACTCACCTCTGTACATGCTATGGAAGCAATAATCTAAAACTTAATATCCTGACCACGTACGTATATGACGCTATTCAATTCAAGGTCACATGTTATAGTAAGTTAGCAAATTACACTGTTCCCTTTACCTATTCCTTGAAGCTCTTTAGGTAGAACTTGAGTTCATACAGGCAGACAATTTTGCCAATTTTCAATGAACCTGTCAATTTTTGGAATTCCAGACATAATTGAACCTATTAAGTCTACCGCCAGTGTGCCGCTGTTTCTCAATAAGTAAATAAGATTTAAAAAGTAATAATTATAATATATATAATACTCTATATTATGACTGACACAATGGAGAAAATGGTTCTGAATATTTTTTAACAGCTCTTACTCGCGATAAAGTATTAAAAAGGTAATAAATACCTATTTTTGACCGACGTTTCGACCGTAAGACCCGTTATCTACACTCCATTTGGTTACGTATAATATAACTGAAGGTAAACAATCTTGATATGACTTTTTACACAAACACATATTAAACAAATAAACCACTGCTTAAACTAACGGTTCAATTGATTTAGTAATCGTTATTGTTGTATTTACATTGATCTTTAGCAGCATTTTATTTTTAAACTGAGTTTTTAGATAATTGGATGAAAAAGACACATCAAGATTGTTTACCTTTAGTTAAATACCTAACCAAATGGAGTATAGAATTGTATTAAGTACTAGTAGTTTTCCCGCGGTTTCACCCGCGTGAGTCCCGTTCCCGTATGAATATCGGGTTTCACCCTTTTCACCCCCCTAAAGGGTGGAATTTCCAAAAATCCTCTCTTTGTGCTCCCCTACTCTCTCCAAGGAACATACATGCCAAATTTCAGCTTCTTGCGTTCAGTAGTTTCGGCTGTGCGTTGTCTGTCAGTCACTCAGTAACGGAAGAGTTTTATATATATATAGATGTGTACAAATCGCGATAGTCTAAAAACGCTTGCTGAATAATTTCTTTCATCTTTGTCTATTTATATAATAATATAGGTATATCCTAAGTCTTTTGATTATTATATATTTCTGGTTATTGACTGTGGCTTCGCTTACGTTAATGTCGATTTTGTGAATAAATTTATATACCTTGGAAACAGTTCCCTTTGTCTGGATGAAAGGTATTCTCTGTACCCCTGACAACGTGCCAGCAAAATTTCATGATGATCGGTCAAGTAGTTAACGAGTAAAAGCGTAACAAATAGTATAATAGTATAATGTATGTATAAGTCATTTGAATAGTTCTTAGATTAAGTATAGGAGGATTATAGGAGGATAAATACATGGGAACATAGCAATGGTAGATTTAATTATAGTAGCGCTCGCCTAGTGGTCAAAATTCGACCAAAACTCCTAAGCTTGCTACTTTGTTTTATTTTTCCTTATTAAATATAAATAAGGTATGTATATGTAACCATAGTTACGAAGAATTGTACGACGTCAGACGAACAATGCCGAAATACTACGAACGCGATTCGACAGCGTGTGTCAAATGCATTGTTGTGTGCGTGTAGTATTTTTTGTTAATGTAATGTATTTCTAATGCATATTTTATAAAAATATTAGGATTCGCCCCTCCTTCTCCATATAAACCTGTAATGTAAAATGTACCTGTGTCAAATTTCATACTACTCCGTCCGCGCAATTTTCGTAAAAAGGGGTAGATACAAAGTTTTTGCTTTACGTATTAATATATAGATATAAAATATATTTTCTCTAGTATCTGGGAGTAGGAGGGAACAGAGTAATAACTCTGTATGGCCAAATCGCTGTCCGCATTTTCCTTTTAGATTAATCCTTAATTGAGTGCGGTGGCATCAAGTTCACAAAAATATTAGGGCCTATGATCATGTAAATCATAAGGCGTAAGGTACCATTCATCCAGAAAAATTATAAGCTGTTCCCAAGCGAGTGAAAACACAGGCAAAAGCTAGTACTACATAGGTAATATAGAATGTATGCCCAGTGACGTCACTACAGAGTACGAGAAACTGCGTGCCGCGGTCACTGGCGCCGACTCCATAGGGCCTGCTGCTCAAGCCTCTCCAATGACATTATCGGTAGAACTGATCCCCCTCGAGTAACAAAATCAAGACAAAAAAAATGACATTCACATTTATAATATATATGTATTGGTTAGGATAAGGTATTTTTCTACAACTTTAGCGACTAAGTGCCTTGAGCGGCCATGAACGTCGCCCAACTTAGATAAGGCTATGTAAGCATAGCCTTATCTAAGTTGGGCGACGCTCAAGGCCGCATGTCTGACTAAATCACAGAATATTAAGAGCAACTTTATGGAAGTGACATCATTTCCTATGTAAAGAATAAGTATTATAACAATCGTTATAATTCCCATTTTTTTTAAATTGACATTTATATCATGTCTTTTGCTGTAATCGATATTTATTTTATTTAGTTCATAATAATGATCTCCAGACCGAATTTTGGTGACGGCGGCCAATCTTAACGGAAACTGGCCATCTGCCCAGGAGTTAACATAAGTTCACTCTCATAGTACGATGGAACAGCAATCCGACACAACCGAAGAGATATCAGGCACAGGACCTCACGCGCTTCCCGCGGCACGGTGTGTAACACAACCAACTTCCTAACTTCGAGCTGCTACTGGGCATTTCTCGTCAGATAAACCCATTAACTATTTGCTGGCCCGACCCAAGATTCGAATCCGAGACCTAATGCACGGTCTAAATTCCCGAAGTAATCAGAGGTGTGTAGTACACCCAGATTTTGACAGTTTATTGCCTATGCCCGCTATTGTAGTTTTCAGGACACAGTTGAAAACTCCGTTCTGCTACTAAGAATTTCTGAAAAGGAAAGCCTAATGCTCTTTTGCATGTAATACCAATTGCACCATCTATATGTTACCTGTAAACATAGCAAATAAAAAAATCTGACTGTTCAAAGTCAAAGTCAAAGTCTAAAATCATTTATTCATTTAGGTCACAAAGTAACACTTATGAACGTCAAAATATATAGGTTAGTGACTTTACTAAGTTACTCAAGCTACATTTAGGTTAGTTGCTAGGTTTAGGCAAACGATTGAGCCTATGAGAAGAAACCAGCAAGAAACTCACAGTCACTCTTTTAAATCGCCAATTAAATATAATTTCAGTATTTTACAACTCAGATTAACTGATTCTCGGTCCGAAAATTAAACCCGTGACCTCAAGGGCAGCAGTCGCAGATACTAGCGATGGTGCGACCACCCACTCTGAGGCATAACATCCACAAAAATCTAGTAATCTTCTTCTTTCTTCTTCTTCTTTTCGTGTGGTTAGTGGCCAACCTGTTGTCAAGAGTTGTTCAAACCGCCCGTAGGCCTCTGACATGGCTTAACGGCTGCTGTCAATTTGACAACAACCGGGACCGACTTTTTACGTGCCCTCCGAAGCACGGAGACGCTCAGATGAAATACCATAGTTATCTAGTAATAACATCCAATATAACTTGAACTCTTTATGCTGTTACTGACTTTGGTGACAAAGTTCAATATAGTGTTTTAATAAATGGCCTTGACTTTCCAGACTTGATGTTTTCTTCTTAATTTATTATATAACGCTTAGGGCTTGTACTTGGTAGTACAAGCCCTAAGTGTTGAGGTGATCCTCCAGATAGAATTTATCTATAAGATAAAAGGCTCGCCATCTCTCTTCTTTAACCTAATATGAGTAAGACAGCATGCGATTTATCTTTCGGATATATTTTACTTGTTATTGGTAGAAGTGGCTGTTAAAATATAAGCGTATGTTACCTATTACATAGCTATAAAATTACTTAAATGATGCAGGTTTTAAGTAATCGTCAAGGCACTACCAGTGTTCCGAGTATTGCAGTTTGATCCTCGCACGGGACAAAATTTTGCGCGGTCCTCAAATAGCCGTTGTTCTCGAAGATATATGAAGTCTGCCAACCCGTACTATTACGGCGTGGGGGACTATGGCCTAACCCTTCTCACACTAAGGAGAGACCCATGCCCATGCTCACCGTTTCGGTATTACAGACGTAAGGCACATGAATACATTAAAAAAGCAATGTGTCAACAATTTAATAATAATCAAATATACGCGATGAATAATAGCGCGTTGTATTATTCCTTATAGTGACCTTGACTACTAGCCTAACCATATTTTGGAGCTGCGATATGCGAACAGCGCTGAAGTGCCGTCTGTTCATATAAAAACGGAGGATCCCAGTGTTATGACGGCCACGAGCTAACATAGACGTGATACAACTTAGAAACAGTTTAATTAATTCAACATGTGTTAATTTAGCTATGACTCTGTGTGTGATATCTAAATATAAGTGATAAAGACTACAAAATGGACAGATGGATTACTCCTTTTACGAAACAAGTAAGTTTAACACAATCTCTGTGTGTTCAAATATATATGTTTAGAAATAGATCGATATTGGTGCTATTCGATTTCTATATGACAAAAATAATAATCAACCACGCTGACATATTATATAATATTAGAAAACAAAATTAAAATAACAGCTTGTGGTAACCGTGATAATGCTAAGAACTCTTAGCTATCTCTATTAAAAATTACGTCGTTTTATTGATTATTTACAACGTGACAAAAATTACCTATAAACAAACAAACATGCTCTCTCATTCATTATATTAGGATTTGTTTATGACGCCCACTGCTGGGCACGCCCAAATATTAGTAACACAACCTTACACATCTTTGAAAGCTTTGTATTACTAGCTAAAGCAAAGCTTAGCTTTGGGTCTGTGAGATATTAATTATTAGGAAAGTAAAAAAAAGTATTGTATTTCATGTTCCAGTTTCATGTTTACAGTCTATAAAAACAATATATTTATTGTCCATGGTCACCATGACTGCTGAAAAGCAACCGAAACGTCGAAATTAATTAGCTTAAAATTAGCTTAATAGTATCTAGTAGTAGTGTGACAGTTTCAAAATTTTGTAATAAAGTGTAAAATAAATAACGCGATAAAATCCGTATATAGTAGTATAATTTCAATGAATAACATTCGCGTAAACAGAAGACAATATTACAATATATATATAAAACTCTTCCGTTACTGAGTGACTGACAGACAACGCACAGCCGAAACTACTGAACGCAAGAAGCTGAAATTTGGCATGTATGTTCCTTGGAGAGTGTAGGGGAGCACTAAGAGAGGATTTTTGGAAATCCCACTCCGAAGGGGGTGAAAGGGGTGAAACCCGATATTCACACGGGAACGGGACTTACGCGGGTGAAACCGCGGGAAATCTACAAGTAAGTACATAAAATTATTGTTTAATATTTTTATAATATTAGCAAACAATGTATGTCATCGTTGCCACGTGTTTGGGACGACAAAAATTAGTGCAGATTTAATAAATCCAATTAAAGCAGGTCAGTATCTAATGCGTATTAGATAACATGAATTTACTTTTCGACTTAATACTAATAATTGTAGGAAATAAACTGGTTTATTTAAATATATCAAAATATAAGTGAAGCTAATAATCTATTATTATTGTCACGTATAAATCAAATTATGTTTTTGTTTCATGAAATTGAAATTAATTTACTAATTATACAATTTTAGTGCGGTTTATTTGTCAATGGAATATACATATAATTCAAATCGGTTATTTTTTTTTAATTTTAGCTTTCTTGTATACTTACTAACAAAAACTAAAAAACACGCTTTAAAAATATACTCTTAGGTATACCTAATATAATTATTTATTTAAAAACTGTATATATTGCGTAAGTGCAAAGTTTGTATTAAATGCAGTATTATCTATAAGTTTAGTTATTTTAGGCACAGTGTCCTCGTTTTAGTTATTAGCATAGGTACTCGACGAACGGAGATACAACTGCTTTTTAATATCATTACTTAATGCAACAAATCAAAGTTAAATCAAAATTACGCGAAGTTATAAAGTTAATACTTTACGATATAAAAAAAAAAAAAACAATAATTTTAATCGACGCCGATGACTCTACTAACAGTTTTGTGGGTATAACTGCGGCTGAGAGTACCTACCTATAAAAAGTTTGCATTGGATAGTTTCACTCTTTCTAATGAACTACAAAAATAGATTTTATAACGGTTATAATTGTACGTTGTTTTATAGAAAATAGTTCTATAGAATTTCGTTTCACATAAAAATTTCTTATATTATCATTTCATAGAATAATCAATACACATAATACTTACTTTAAATAAATTTAACTCAATGATCTTTGTTACTAAGATTGTAGTTCAATGAAGGCTATTTGTGTAGTGTTCAAAAATAAAAAGGCTTTAGGTGATCCGTAAAAAGTTGCTGATATGTCAGCAGAGGGACGAGTGGATGGCGATCATTACGTAGACAGCACAACATTAATTTGTAGAATCGACAATGCATGTCATCATAGACTAGTCCTGTTGGCAACTTAGGCAATATAAGAGATACCTACTTACTGTAATTTTTATTATGATTACGATTTAATAAACGCAAGTAAGAGAGTTCATGATTGTTGAAAATCAACTGTCTAACTAGCGTTTATAAGAAATAATTAGATAATTATCGGAGTTTTGAGAATGATTTGCTTCTTTTTACCATCGAGATCACCATTGCAATAAATTAATTGGTGTTTCCAGTGCTTCGTGACTGCAGGCGTCGCGACCAACGTTGGTCAGTTCGGGCTGGTGATGGCATTCACGGCGATTCTGCTGCCACAACTGAAGCACCCCGACTCTATTCTGCCTATCGATGATAATTCTGGATCTTGGATAGGTAATACTTACTAAACCTATTTTCCATTATTCTGACACTCAGCTATAAAGCTTATGAAGTTGGTATAAACTAAACTCTAAGTTCAGTGGTCATTTGTGTATCTCGGTCTTCTGTTGTATTCTATTTGACATGAGTGTCAAATAAAGATTTTTAAGGCATTTTTTAGGATGAGTATGAAAATCTAATTTTATTGGTTCACTTAATAAAAATATTATATAATAATTTTATTAAGTGAACCAAATAAAATTAGATTTTCATACTCATCCTAAAAAATGCCTTAAATCTCTCTATATACATCTTTTTTAATAAAATTTTAATCTTATGAACTTTCAATTATTTCATCAATTTCGTTTCGCATATTTACCAAACTATATACTTATTAAACGAATCATTTTTTGACAACCATTACTTTAATTACTATTACGTTTAAGTCAACAATGTACTAAAATATTTGATTCCAGCTGCTGCCCCTGGATTCGCGCTCGTGCTTGGCAACTTCACAATACCCACCATCATGGGAAAATTTGGCCGAAAAGTGGGCAACATCGTCAGTGTTGTCGTTGTAATCAGCGGCTGGCTTTGCATCGTCGCAGCAGAGAACATTGTCTTACTGCTTGTCGCAAGACTGCTGCAAGGCTTTTCAATGGGCATGAGCACATCTCTGGGTCCTATATTAATAGGTGAATATACCAGCCCTAAAAATCGAGGTCCATTTCTCTCGACTATTGGTTTAGCCTTGTCTGTCATGACCCTCATAGTCCACACTCTCGGTTCATTTTTGTCATGGCGAATAACAGCCGTAGTATGTGCTATCATATCTTTATTAGATTTATTAATAGTCCTTTTTTCACCCGAATCTCCGAGCTGGTTGGCTGAACAAGGAAGGTATGAGGCCTGCGAAAGTGCATTCCACTGGTTAAGAGGAGATACAGCAGAAGACGAATTAAAGAAAATGATTGAAGCCAGTCAACTAGCTAGAGAGTCAAAAGCTGAAGCCAAAATCACAAAGTTGTCTTTCGGGAAAAAAATTCGAAGGAATTTGGGTTATTTCAACTCTACGATTAGGAAGAAAGAATTTTACAAACCTATTTTTATCGTGATTCATATGTATATGATTGCACATTGGGGTGGGATAAATCTCCTGTCAGCTTATACCTTAGATACCTTCCATTATGTAATAGGGAACGAAAAGTACGACACTTTGTTGATTATCACTATGGACGTCCAAAGAATAATCTCGAATACAGCTGCTGTTTTTGTAATGCGAAGAGTGAAAAGACGAACGATGTTATTCGTGACTGTGGCCATTAATATTCTAGCCTTGGTAGCAACTGGGGTGTATGCTTATGCGAAAATGAACGGTCTTTTGGTCTACGACCATGTGATATTCGGCGCCTTACTGATACATATCCATACGTTCTCAGTAGTAACTGGTTCCCTCCCTTTGCCAATGGTGATATCTGGGGAAATATTTCCAATGAAGTACAGGAGTCTTGCGGGCGGCATAAGTGCATTGTTCTTCTCCTTGAATTTCTTCCTCACAGTAAAGACTGTACTGCTTTTGTTCAATGCTGTTAAGTTATACGGTGCCTACTTCATATACGCTGGGGTACTAACATACTGTTTTATAATTACGTGGTTTTTCTTACCAGAGACCAAAGATAGAACACTTCAGGATATTGAAGAAGAGTTTAAAGGTAATAAGATGTTACCCGATGATCTCAAAGCTGCCCAATCGTTGAAATCTCTTAATGGTACGTCAACATAAGACGTCATGTATTTATAATTGTAATAAAGTGTTGTTACTTATATTATTATGTTTTATTCTACTTTTACCCGGTTTTTGAACTGCAGATCAACAATTATTTATTAAACGGTCTAACGCATATCTTCTGCTGTGATTGGTGGAGTGAATTATTAAAAGCCAATCAAAGACTTGACGTACCTAAGTTTGATTTTAACAAATTATTTATATTTAAGTAATTAGCTTTTCAGAAACGAGTGTTAGTGCATCAAAGTATTTTGTTGAAATACCATAAGGTAACATTTACTTACATCTTCTTCCCCTAAGGACAGAATGAAACTACGGATTCACTCACTAATGACTGGTCCTTTTGCTTATAAAAGCAAAACGACAGTAAAATTATTAAATTTGATAGAATTTGGCATAAAGAGTGATCTTTTTACTAGACAATTTTTGGGTCCCTATGCAAATGACATACCCAAAATAATATTAAAATATAATGAGATCTCGCACTAGCATTAATTCCTATGTCGTGGACGACTTTACAAACATTTAAACAACGGACACAAAGAACACCCAGAGACGGCACAACTATTTGATTTTGTGGATCACACAAATTTTTCTCCCGTGTGTCAATCGAACCCACAACACACAGCCCAATGGCAGCGGCAAGGCGATCTCTTCAGCACTACGCTATCCATGCAGTCTTTGTTTAAACAGTCATGGAGGTGCATCTCGGCTAACCATTTCTAGAATATACATATGTGGGTTTGTGATTCCAAGTGTAATCATACTTAGCTAGGTATTTGTTTTTAGGGGCCGTTTAAGTATTACAAAAGCAAGATTTTGGTCATAACCCCTCTCTCTCCCTTGTCTGAAAAGTCGGGGTTCCCTAACGTCATTTGCACTTTCGAGTATAGATACACGTATATATGAATAAGTTTCTTACATATGTATGTTCAATTCAGAGGCTACTGAATTTTACTAAACGTAAATGAATAAATATTGATATTGATTAAACCATTCAAACCCCGCCCTACTCCCTCACCCCATGAGACAACAAGGTCGATTTTGCCCTTGAAATAATATTATGACAGTCACCATTGCTCTCTTTATCATGTATTATACTTACGTCATGCTATGTGTCAAGTTGAAAAGGTTAACCTTAGCGATATTTAGATCTCACAGAAACTTTTGTTAAAAGGCACCTTTTTTGGCCGACTGTACTACAAAAAATAATACGAACGCATGAAAAATATATCATAATTTATTGTCATATCACAATTCGATTTATAAAATACTTATAATAAAAGTTCCACTTACATTATATAATTATCATCTTTTATACACAATTTATGGAAATATAAAAATAATTTAATAATTAATTAAATAATTTTACGGGTATATTCACGCAGATATTTTTAGGTTAACCAGTTTCGGATCCAATGGAAATCCTAAATAGTTATATAAAATATAATTAGCCACAATTGCATTAGAATTATCCGAATATTATAATTGTCTGTGCAAAGTAAATTGTCTGTGCAAACACTACTTTGCACAGACAATTTACTTTGCACAGACAATTTACTTCAACAAGATGACAAGAATCCAGATGCTTAGATGTATAACGTAGGCAATGCATTCAAATATGATTCTAGTGCAATTATGTATACATTACGTGATTGCACCAGAATCATATTTACAGACATAAAACTTTTTAGTTATCTTGTTCAGAGAATAATGTCTTACGAGGCATCTAACTAGAATTTAAACAGTGGTCTCCAAAAAACACCCACATTCGAAACTACTATTTGTGGATTGCACATATTTTTGTCTAGTGTATGGATTAAACCGAAAATACTGAACGCAGTAAACTGCTAAGCCAACTATGCAGTGACTTGCATGCGATCGCTCGCCCGATCGCTACATCTTTCTCCATCATGAGCAGAGCGACCAATCGCTATGGAGTCAAGTGCATAACTGGACATCTCATCAAGCTAACCGTAAGGCGTGAGCTACACAAAGATGGCGTCTGAACAATGACGTGGACCGGGCGTTTTACTATCCCTTTATTATTTAAACAAAACATATATGAGCTAGGTAAAATAGCATGCTATGCTACTCCATAGAACGTCTGCTACTTCACGTCGCTCACATATGTTTTGTTCAGACAAGAAGGGGATAGGTCAAATCCATATTTGTATGGTTTACGCCCAAAATACCAACTTGAATATAACCGTAATATTGCCTATATATAATAATGAATATCACACACTGACGTCACAATTCTAACATTTTGGTGCTTTGCTTTGAGTAGTGCACTTACTTGATAAATCTAATATATTTATATAATATGTTACATCGGTGCTATATAATACTTTTAAAGACGCTGTCAGACCGCGAGCTATAAACTAATAGGTTGTAGATATTTAATACTAAGCTCATGAAGAATACAACTACCATTTGATTTACTATGATAATAATATCAGCCCTGTATTAAAATGTCCCACTGGTGGGCATGGGCACACTTCTCAGTGTGAGAAGGGTAAGGCCATAGTCCACCACACTGGCTCAGTGCGGGATGACAGACGTGATATATTTTCGACAAGCAGGCTTCCTCACGATGTTTACTTTCATCGTTAACGCGCGGTATAAATTATCTGCTTAATACGCATATAGCTTCGAAAAGTCAAAGATGCGCGCTTTGAGATCGAACTGGAAACCGTGGCAGACCACTAGGCTATATTATGACCAAAATGGCAATATACAAGCTCAATAGTTTTTGCGCACTATTGAGATTCCAGCTCAATTTGTAAAACTAGTGTAGCTGAGCGATGAGATACACAATTTTATTATACCTATATGCCGTCGTGGCGTAGCCGCATGAGGTCTCGGGTTTTAATCCCGGGTTTTGTTGACCCGATCGAACCGACAAAAAGCTATTGGATCTTTTTGTTGACCTGACCCGGTTTTAATAAAAATACCTCATAGAATTCCTGAGTTAGGAAGTTGGCGTCGTAAGACACTCCCGTGACTCGGAAAGAACGTTACGCCCTTTTTTAGCCCTGCGCTTGATCTCTCTCCGGTCGTGTCGGATTGCCGTCCCATCTATTAATGAGAGTTAGGGAACAGAGAGAGCACTTGTGCCCTATAATATCTCCTGCGCAGATAGCCATTCTCCGTTAAGATTGGCCGCCATGACCAAAATTCGGTCTTTAGGACATTATCTTTACTAGCATACTATTTTATATTTAAGCTCAATCTGACCACCATGCGCTATAACTTAGCTACATATGTCCAGACCAAAGTTCGGTCACGGCGGCCAGTCTTAACGGAGATTGGCCATCTGCGCAGGATATATTATAGTGCACAAGTGTGTGCGCAAACACAAGGGAACTCTCTATTCCCTAACTCTCATGATCCGATGGGACAATAATCCGACACGACTGGAGAGAGATCAGGCGCAGGACCAACGGCTTTACGTGCTTACCGAGGCACGGGGGTCTCTAACACCGCCAACTTCCTAACGCCGGACTGCTATTGAGATTTCTTAACTGAAAGCTGGGATCTTTTGTGTCGACACTTTCCCAGTAACGACTGCCATAGATGTTCATGGCAGCCGGGACCAACGGCTTAACGTGCTTTTCGAGGTACGGAGCAGGCGATAATTGTCAATCAATACGCACATAATTTCGAAAAGTCATATAGCTTTCGAAAGTCAGAGGTGCGCGACGTGGGTTCGAACCCGAGACCCTCTGCATTGCAGTCCGTTGGTCTCCCCACTGAGCTATCGCTGCTCACACCCACCAGGTAACCTGCAAGCAAAAACGGTTTATGGAACAAGAATACGCATCGACTGATACTTTATTGCTATCTTTACGCATAACTGTTCAGATTGTTTTAATAGTTTGCCCGACCCGAGAATGAAATCCGAGACCTCAAGCACAGCAATCACATACACTACCGCTAGTTCGTCCGCCCACTCAGAGGCAAAATTCGGTAATAACATCCGAAATATCTTGAACTCTCTATAATATGTTATCTTTAGCAGCAAAGTTCAATATATATATCGTGTAAATAAATGGCCTTGACATCACAGACTTCATGTTTTCGTCTTAATACATACTAGCGGTCGCCTAGTGCTCGAAATTCGACCAAATTTTGCCTGTACAATATTGCTGATATATGTCATTATATATTGATATATGTAACCATAGTTACGCGCTTCGACTGCGTGTGTCAAATGCATGGTTGTGTGCGTGTAGTGTTTTTTCATAAATTTAATGTATATTTTATGCATATTTTATATAAATATTAGGTTTCCCCCCTCCTTCTCCAAATAAACTTGCCAAATTTCATACTCCTCCGTCCGCGCAATTTTCGTAAAAAGGAGTACCTACAATAATAATAATAATAATAATAATATAATATTCTACCACATACACACAACACCATCTAGCCCAAACTAAGCAGAGCTTGTACTATGGGTTCTAGATAATGGATAAACATACATATATACGTTTTTTTTGTAAATACATACATATTATACATAGAAACACCCAGACCAAGACAAACATCCATGTTCATGCACACAAATGTTTGACTTGTGCGGGAATCGAACCCGCGACCTCAGGCGTGGCAGTCAGTTACACTAACTACTACGCCATCGAGGCCGACAATGTTTTTGCTTCACGTATTAATACGAGTATATAGATAATACATCAAAATTAAGCGTATGTATTAAAGGAGATAAGAACATTGTAAATTGCAAAGATAGCGCTGGTCTAAATAGTCGCTGCAACACTGCCAGTACGTCGAATATTGCAGTTCCTTCTAACTTTACTAATAATATTTATAGGCATCGCTCGCGTTATTGTAGATTTTGTAAATAAATTTCTATCTCTCAAGGGAACAGTGACGTAACTATACCATCTGAGGCCTGCGACAAATTCTTCGGATGGGGCCCTCCCAGTAAAAATCCCAGTACAGTAAAAATTTTAAGTGCAGCTTAACGTTTAATTTGAATTTGTGCCTATATAGTCTTTAGTTGTGTCTCACTTTAATTGATTTTAAGTAGGTACCTAAGCAAAATATAATTTAAATTACTTAAAAATAATATAATTTCTTAGTACTTAGGTAGGTACAAAAATTTTATTAAAAGTGGTAGTTTATTTCGGAGCTTGTGGCCTCTTGGGCCGGGGCCCTCTCGGATCAGGGGCCCGTGGCATTTTGCCAGCCCTGCTGCCCTATAGTTAAGCCACTGCAAGGGTAAGTATGTTTTCTGAATACTGTCTCATTTTGTGAAAAGAGATCTTTGTATTTTCTTACATACTATCACGATATAAGATTTGTAGATATTATGTAAAGCGTATATTAAGTCATTTTTGAGGATTTATTTTTGGATACCTATTACTTGCATTTTGGACGCAAAGCTGTAAAAACGAATGAAAAATATGGACTTATTTACCTTTCAGCTATGTAGCTTACATATATCTTCTTCTCCCTAGCCTTTATTATTCCCAAGTTACTTGGGGTCGGCTTTTCTGGTCTAACCGGATTTGACTGGATATCAGTTTTTACACGGAGCGGCTGCCACCTGACCTCCACAACCCAAAGGCTAACAATACCCTAAGGCTAAACCAGTGTTAGGATTTTAGAGAGTACTGACTTGCCCATTAACGACTGCCATACATGTTCATGGCAGCCGGGACCGACGGCTTAACGTGCTCTCCGAGGCACGAAACAGGCGATAATTGTCAATCAATACGCACATAATTTCGAAAAGTCATATAACTTTCGAAAGTCATAGGTGCGCAACGGGGGTTCGCACCGGAGACCCTCGGCATTGCAGTCTGTTGGTTCCCTACTGAGCTATCGCTGCTTAGCTATGTAGCTTACATATATAACTATAAACAAAGCAAAATTATAATTTTGTGTTCTTGGAAGTGTACTTTCCAGCTGCGGTATCAAACTCAAGTAGAAATAAAAATTGTTTCAACAGTTGGAATAAATGAATCTTGGAATGGTGACTGCAAGTACGTAAATGTAAGTTAGGTCACCCTAACATAAGGTGGACTGATGACTTTAAAAAATGGCTGGGTTAAAACTTGGACACGATGGAGATTCTAGAGACTAGTGGAGGCGATAGACTGGATGTTGTTTCAATAAATGCGAGAGGCTTACATCTAGGAGTGAACTGCAATAGTCTGATTAATTCTTACATTCTAGTACCAAGAAATTAAAAAGCAAAGTATACGAATTCAAAATCAAATTCATGACAACTTTAACCGCAAAAACATTATTGAGAAGAAAATGTAGAAAGTAAATATGGTTGTGGCAGCCGAAAGAAGAAATGTTCTGTGTCCTGCAGTGCGATTTCGATTGTCTGACTAGGTGGTGAATTGTTACTAAATACGACTACAGTGACTGAGTGCCGTATTGGTCAAAGCGTTCTTTTGATGCACGAACATCTATCTTATTCTGACAAGAAACTATCAATAGTAGATAGAGACTGGGACTATGCCCTGCAAACGGCAACAGATAAAACCTTATTATAATATCCTCCAAACCGAATTTCGGTCATGGCGGCCAATCTTAACGAAGACTGGTCTCCTGTGCAAAAGATATTATAGTGCATTAAAAAGAAAGAATCATAGCTTGTGCACAAACACAAGTGCACTCTCTGTTTCCTAACTCCGATCCGATGAAACGCCAATCAGACACGACCGAAGTGCAGGCTTTACTTGGTATCCAATGCACAGGGTGTCTGACACCAACAATTGCTATTGAGATTCCTTAGAGATAAAAGCGATAACTTATGTTACCCTTATAACGTAAGATCTGAAACCATAGCGTACACAATGTAATGTAACACATCTCTGACTACCTCTTCGGAAATATAGAAGTAAGGCGCATGCATGCATTAAAAAAAGCAATGTGTCAACTATTTAATAATAATCAAATATACGCGATGAATAATAGCGCGTTTTATTATTCCATATAGTGACCTTGACTGCTAGCCTAAACCGCATTTTGGAGCTGCGAACAGCGCTGAAATGCCGTCTGTTCATATAAAAACGGAGAATCCCTCCCAGTGTTATGACGGCCACGAGCTAACATAGACGTGTTATACAACTTAGAAACAGTTTAATTAATTCAACATGTGTTAATTTAGCTATGACTCTGGGTGTGTTATCTAAATATAAGTGATAAAGACTGCAAAATGGACAAATGGATTACTCCTTTTACGAAACAAGTAAGTTTAACACAATTTATTTATTTAAACTACGTAGATGTATGTGTAATTATGTTTTGCCAGTAGAAAGTAGCTCCTCTCTGACTGTGTTCAGATATATCTATTTAAGATTACATCGACATAGGTGCTATTGGATTTTATAATATAAGAAACAGCTTTTAAGCAGTGCCATTGCAGAGCAGTCCTAGCTATCTCTGTCAAAAATGAAGTCGTTTTACTGATTGTTTTCAACGTGATAAAAATTATAAAAGAACAAACATGCTCTCTCATTCATTATATTAGGATTTGTTTATAATGCCCACTGCTGGGCATGGCCAAATATTAGTAACACAACCTCACATATCTTTAAAAGCTTATGTATTACTAGCTAAACCGTTGGGTTTAGCTAAAGCGAAGCTTGCTTCGCTTTGGATCTGTCGGATATTAAATTATACATACATACATATATTCACGCCTGTTTCCCAGAGGGGTAGGCAGAGACTGCGGATTTCCATTTGCTACGATCCTGACACACTTCTCTGGCTTCATTCACTTTCATCACATTCCTCATACATGCCCGTCGGTTCAAGGTGCTCTTAACCTGGCCTTTGTCCAGAACGCCTCCGATCTGATCAAGAAACGTTCGCCTAGGTCTTCCTCTTGCGACTGTTATTAGGGAAGTAAATAAAAGTATTTCAGTTCCATTTCCCTTAGGAACTTCGGGATAGAAAATAGGTATATAAAAACATTCTTATATAGAAATACAACGTTGTGTAAAAATTTCAAGTCAATCCATCGACTACTTTACGAGTTTTGCGGACACAAACATACGGTACCTGAATTTTTATACAAAGATTTCTCAATTGTCAGTTCTGTTTTCCTTTCAGCCTAGCTACGTGAATGACATCTACATATATATAGATAATTGTTTTCCCTAGTTGATTCTAGTAATTTCGTATTATTTTTATATTATTAGCAACCAAATATGTCATCGTTGCCACGTGTTTGTGAGGATAGAATTAATGCAGAATAAATCTAATAAAACAGGTTTGTATCTAATGCGTATTAGATAAATTAATTTGCTTTTGGACTTACCTAATACTTTATAGGTACTAATGGTAGGGAATAAACTGGCTTATTAATAATATTATTATGTCAAAATAAGTAAGTACTTTATTATTATTGTCACGTAAAACTCAAATTATTATTATGATTCATAAAATTGAACTTTTTTGTCTTATATACGGTTTTTATCGCAGTTTATTTATCAGTGGACGATATAATTATTTCAAACCGGTTATATACTCTTATAATATAATTATTTATTTAAAAACTGTATATATTGCGTAAGTGCAAACTTTGCAAGAGCGCAGTGTTATCTATAAGTTTAGTTATTTTCGGCACAGTGTCCTTGTTTTACTCATTAGCAAACTCAACGAACGGAGATACAACTGTTTTTTTAATATCATCACTTAATGCAATAAATCTACAATGATAAATGTAGTCTGAAATCTCGCTGCTGTCATTATGTGGTTTTAGCAAAGCAAATATTTGCACAGTAATATTTTATATAAAATGTAGCTTAAGAACTTATGCTTTCTGAATTTTAAAGCAGAGCTGTTTTTCTAGAAATATCTTCAACACCTTGACCTCGCCATGAAACCCGGAGTCTCATAATCGGATGCTTAAGCGTAATTCATCATCATCATCATCATCATCATTTCAGCCTATTGCAGTCCACTGCTGGACATAAGCCTCCCCCAAGGTGCGCCACAAGGCCCGATCTCCCGTTTTCGCCGTCCAGTCACCTCCAGCCACCTTTTTCAGGTCATCGGTCCATCTGGCCGGAGGGCGTCCTACACTACGCTTGCCGAGTCGTGGTCTCCACTCGAGAACCCAAGCGTAATTAATACCACAGAACTAGCATGAATTTAATATTGCACCAATAATAAGAACAACACTAAATGCTCGTTTAAACTTTGCCATAGTTATAATAGTAGGTACTTCTTTTATGAATGATGTCTACGTTTCAAATTACTAGTATTCTTGTTAACCCCTCCAACTAAGTTAAATAGGTACTACTTGTGTTTGTAGTAAATTCGCGTTGTTAGTGTAATGGGCGGGGCTCGAAGCCACGACCTCCCAAGTCCGTTAGAAAAACCTACGACTGCGCCGAGCGAAATGCGCCAAAACAGGCGGTCACAGTTAAGTTGATAACATTAACACTTTTTGTTTAATACTAATATAAAATATAGGTACATTTACCATAACAATGAATGTGTTTACAATTACTCCGTGTAAAAAACTTAAAATAATTAATATTTTCGCCTAACAAATATAAGTAAATTTGCACGAAAAATGCAAAAACGTAAGCTCGTGTTACGTGATTTTTAGATTATAACAGTAGAAATCTATCCTATTTTACAGCTTAAACGAAACATAAATAGTTATATTACAATTTGTCCCTCCCAAATATTTAAGTTATTGGTTGACAATAAAGATACATATATGTCAAAAAAGCACTTCAAATCCTTCATACAATTTTACTATGGCGGCCGCGCGCTGATTAGAATTTCGAGCTCTGTCATTCAGTCCAACCGCGTCTTACGCTCGGCGCAGTCTTAAGCTACCGCTGCTTAAAACTTCTATAACGCAGTTTACTCATCGAGACGATAAGCGAGAAGCTAGTTGACTCAGAAACTAGTAGCGAGCTAGCGAGCAACGAAGAATGAGTGTGAAGTAAAGATAGTTTTATTAATGGAGTTCACTACTAACTGAGTATGGGCGACTGTAAGAGCGTGTAGGGCGATTATTTGCGCCGATCAGGATCTTCACTACCTATCTCTTTTATGCATAATACACCAATCGAGTTTTATTGATCAGGTATCGTCGAGGGTATATCACTGAGTAACTAACTAGTGAAGAGAATTCTTGGCAGCTATGAGAGCAGTCAGCAATCAACTAAGTACCTATTAGTTAAAATCAAAGTCAATTTTTTTTCAGTTAATAAACAGGAATCACTATAGGAGCAGCGATAGCTCAGTGGGGAGACCAACAGACTGCAATGCAGAAGGTCTCGGGTTCGAACCCACGTCGCGCACCTCTGACTTTCGGAAGTTATATGACTTTTCGAAATTATGTGCGTATTGATTGACAATTATCGCCTGCTCCGTGCCTCGGAGAGCATGTTAAGCCGTCGGTCCCGGTTGCCATGAACATCTATGGCAGTCGTTATTGGGAAAGTCAGTGCCCTCTAATATCCTGACACTGGTCTAGCCTTAGGGTATCGTTAGCCTTCGGGTTGCGGAGGTCAGGTGGCAGCCGCTCTGTGTAAAAACTGATATCCAGTCAAATCCGGTTAGACCAGAAAAGCCGACCCCAAGTGACTTGGGAATTATAAAGGCTAAGAGAGAAGAAACAGGAATCACTAAAGAACATCGATATTTTTGAATATCTAATAACGTTTGTAGAAATTAAGCGGGAAATTGCCTAAAAATTGCTTACAAATTTAAGAGGTATGAGTGAGGACCCGAAAATTTGGGCTGTGATTTTAACGATGCCACGACAGACGACGAGTTGTAAATTGTGATATTTCTATGTCTGTCTGCATCTTGCAAGATGCAGATGATTGAAAGCATACAGTACCTAATCCAGTTACATATATAGGTACATAGTTATGCAACAATTTGAGTAGATATGATATATGAAATCCCTCACCTATATTTGACCACAAAGCTTCCGCTCTTATCAGATATTTTTTGTAAACGTAACACGCATCTGCAGAATGTATGGTATGATTGATAAACATAATAAATTATTCTTATCTTTACAACCCAAAATTATGCGAAGTTATAAAGTTAGTCTGTACTTTACGATATAAAAAAAAACGATAATCTTAATCGACGCCTATGACTCTACTATGTAACAGTTTTATGAATATAAATGCGGCTGAGAGTACCTACCTACCTATAAAAAGTTTGCATTGTATAGTTTCACTTTTTCTTATGAACTGCGAAAATAGATATTGTAACGGTTGTACGTTGTATTATAGACAATAGTTTTATAGAATTTCGTTTCTAAAATTTTTGTCATATTATCATTTTATAGAATAATCAATACACAAAATACTTACCTACTTTAAATAAATTTATGTATGTATGTATCTTATGTGGGGGCCAGTCAGCGCAGACCGGCGACACTTCGACTCAGTGTGATCTTTTGCGTCGATACTCTCCCAATAACGACTGCCATAGATGTTCATGGCAGCCGGGACCGACGGCTTAACGTACTCTCCGAGCCAAGGAGCAGACGATAATTGTTAATCGAAACGCACATAATTTTGAAAAGTCATATAACTTCCGAAAGTCAGAGGTGCGCGACGTCGGTTCGAACCCGAGACCCTCTGCATTGCAGTCTGTTGGTCTCCCCACTGAGCTATCGCTGCTTAAATAAATTTAAATCAATGATGTTTGTTACAAAGATTGTAGTTCAATGAAGGCTATTTGTGTTGTGTTCAAAAATAAAAAGGGCTTAAGGTGCTCCTTAAAAAGATGCTGATATGTCAGCAGAGGGACGAGTGGATGGCGATCATTACGTAGACAGCACTACATTAATTTGTAGGATCGGCAATGCATGTGCCATATCTTTGTGTTGCTGCACTAACTGCTTACCATTAGACTAGCCCTGCTGGCTACTTAGGCAATATAAGAGATACCTACTTACTGTCATTTTGAGCAGCGATAGCTCAGTGGGGAGACCAACAGACTGCAACGCAGAGGGTCTCGGGTTCGAACCCACGTCGCGCACCACTGACTTTCGGAAGTTATATGACTTTTCGAAATTATGTGCGTATTGATTAACAATTATCGCCTGCTCCGTGCCTCGGAGAGCACGTTAAGCCGTCGGTCCCGGCTGCCATGACGACGACATCTATGGCAGTCGTTATTGGGGGAGTGTCGACACAAAAGATCCCACTGGGTCGAAGTGTCGCCGGTCTGCACTGACTGGCACCCACATAAGATACATACATACTGTCATTTTTATTAATATTAGGATTAAAAAAAACAAGTAAGGGAGTTCACGATTGTTGAAAATCAACTGTCTAACTAGCGTTTATAACAAATAATTAGATAATTATCGGTGTTTTGAGAATGATTTGTTTCTTTTTTACAATCGAGATCACCATTACAATAAATTAATTGTTGTTTCCAGTGCTTCGTGACTGCAGGCGTCGCGACCAACGTTGGTCAGTTCGGGCTGGTGATGGCATTCACGGCGATTCTGCTGCCACAACTGAAGCATCCCGACTCTATTCTACCTATCGATGATGATTCTGGATCTTGGATAGGTAAGACTTACTAAACCTATTTTCCATTATTCTGACACAGCTATAAAGCTTATGAAGCTGGTATTATTTGGGAAGTTTTAAAAGGCATTTGACAGTAGAGTCAAATGCCTTTTAAAACTGCCCAAACTCCAAATTCAGTGGCCATTTTTTTTAACTGCCTCCGTGGCGCAGCGGTAGCCAATGCGACTGCTGTGCATGAGGTCTCGGGTTCGAATCCCGGGTCGAAATCTCAATACGAGCCGGGAATTAGAAAGGTGGCGTTGTTAGACACCCCCTGCCTCGGAAAGCACGTAAAGCCGTTGGTCCTGCGCCTGATCTCTCTCCGGTCGTGTCGGATTATCCGTCCCATCGGACCATGAGAGTTAGGGAACAGAGAGTGAACTTGTGTTTGGGCACACGCTTGTACACTATAATATCTCCTGCGCAGATGGCCAGGCTCCGTTAAGATTGGCCGCCATGACCGAACTTCGATCTGGAGGACATTCAGTGGCCATCTGTGTTTCACGGTCTTCTGTTATATTCTAATTGACACCCAAGACTAGCTTCGATTGTCAATCGATATTTTTATTAAGTGAACCAAATAAAAATAGATTTGCATACTCATTATAGAAAATGCCTAAAAATTCAAATTTAAATTTTTACTTAATGAACTTTAATTATTCCATCAATCGTTTCATATATTCACCAAACTATAAACTTATTAAACGAATCACTTTTTGACGACATCCATTACTTTAACTATTACGTTTAAGTCAATAATGTACTAAAATATTTGATTCCAGCTGCTGCCCCTGGATTCGCGCTTGTGCTTGGCAACTTCACAATACCCACCATCATGGGAAAATTTGGCCGAAAAGTGGCCAACATCGTCAGTGTTGTCGTTGTAATCAGCGGCTGGCTTTGCATCGTCGCAGCACAGAGCGTTGTGTTACTGCTTGTCGCAAGACTACTGCAAGGCTTTTCAATGGGCATGAGCACATCTCTAGGTCCTATATTAATAGGTGAATATACCAGCCCTAAAAATCGAGGTCCGTTTCTCTCAACTGTTGGTTTAGCTATGTCTGTCATGACTCTTATAGTCCACACTCTCGGTTCATACTTATCATGGCGAATAACAGCCGTAGTGTGTGCTATCATATCTTTATTAAATTTATTAATAGTCCTTTTTTCACCCGAATCGCCGAGCTGGTTGGCTGAACAAGGAAGGTATAAGGCCTGCGAACGTGCATTCCACTGGTTAAGAGGAGATACCGCAGAAGAAGACGAATTAAAGAAAATGATTGAAGCCAGTCAGATAGCTAGAGAGTCAAAAGCTGAAGCCAAAATCACAGAGTTGTCTTTCGGGAAGAAATTTCGAAGGAATTTGGGTTATTTCAACTCTACGATTAGGAAGAAAGAATTTTACAAACCTATTTTTATTGTGATTCATATGTATATGATTGCACATTGGGGTGGGATAAATCTCCTGTCAGCTTATACCTTAGATACCTTCCATTATGTAATAGGGAACGAAAAGTACGATACTTTGATGATCATCACTTTGGACGTCCAAAGAATCATCTCGAATATAGCTGCTGTCTTTGTAATGCGAAGAGTGAAAAGACGAACGATGTTATTCGTGACTGTGGCCATTAATATTCTAGCCTTGGTAGCAACTGGGGTATATGTTTATGCGAAAATGAACGGTCTTTTGGCCTACGACCATGTGATATTTGGCGCCTTACTGATACATATCCATACGTTCTCAGTAGTAACTGGTTCTCTCCCATTGCCGATGGTGATATCTGGGGAAATATTTCCAATGAAGTACAGGAGTCTTGCGGGCGGCATAAGTGCATTATTCTACTCCTTGAATTTCTTCCTCACAGTAAAGACTGTACTGCTTTTGTTCAATACTGTTAAGTTATACGGTGCCTACTTCATATACGCTGGGGTGCTAACATACTGTTTCATAATTGCGTGGTTTTTCTTACCAGAGACCAAAGATAGAACACTTCAGGATATTGAAGAAGAGTTTAAAGGTAATAAGATGTCACCTGATGATCACAAAGCTGCTCAATCGTTAAAATCTCTTAATGGTATGTCAACTTAGGCCGTCATGTACTTATAATTGTAATAAAGTGTTGTTACTTGCTTATTTTGTGTCATTTTAGTTTTATCTGGTTTTTAAACGGCAGAGTAATAATTATTTAACAGATGGTCAAACGCATATTTTCTGCTGTTATTGGTGAACTAAATTATTAACAGCCTATATAAAGACTTGACATGACTTTGATTTTACCAAGTATTTAATTAGTATTTCTGAGTGCATCTAAGTATGTTGTTGAGGTTCTATAAGGACAGGTAAACTACCGATCCACCCACCAATGACTGACAGAGCCCTTTAAAAGGGTTAGCTTTTTGTCTAGGCAATTATTGGCTCAAAGACATCCAGAAACCTAATTCTAGTATAGAATCTACTTAAGTAAATGAAAGAAAAATTATTTAATATCATTAAAATACCTATAATCAATGTTTCTGTGTCTTTTGTCACTAATTTTCCAGCCCACCAGTCAGCTTGAAGATACCAAATTATAAATGTTACGACCGCAAAGCAGAATGAAATTCAGCCCTTATCTGTATGTGAAAACACAGACATTAAAATACAAGCTAATAAGCGCGATAATTAGGTAATACCAATGTCCCTATGCGCAATGTCTCTATGGTCTCTATGCGCATTACATATCCAAAAAAATATTGAAAGATAAAAGAACGCCCGCACTAGTGTTAATTCTTATGCGCGGCAAACCCAGTTTCCCAACAACTATGTATTTGTGGATCACAAAATGTTTTGTCCCTTGTAGGGATCGAGCTCACAACACACGGCGCAGTGCAGTCTTTGTTTAGACATTCATGGTTTAGAGCTCAGCCAACTATTTCGAGAATATATATACACATATATTCTCGAAATAGTTGGCCATACCATTATATATACTTACATACATACACCAGTTCAATCACATTTCAGCTATTTACATCATAGACACAAAAACAATTACATCACATGAAAAATATATCATAATTTATTGTCATATCACAATTCGATTTATAAAATACTTATAATAAAAATTTCACTTAAATTATATAATTATCATATTTTATACACAAGACATATTTATGGATATATCAAAATAATTTAATGATAAATAAAATAATTTTACGGGTATATACACAGCGATATTTTCTGGGTAATCGGACCAATTTCGGACCCAACACTCAAACGACGGACATAACAGACCCATTCTGTATAGTTTACGCCTTAAATACCAACTTCAATAAAACCGTAATATTGCTTATTAATGAATACCACACACTGACGTCAGAATTCTAACAATTTGGTGCTTAGCTTTGAGTAGTGCACTTATATGTTAAATCTAATGTATTTTAATTATATAATATGTTACATCTGTGCTATATTAATACTATTTATGACGCTGTCAGACTTCGAGCTATAAACTTATAGCTTATAGATATTTAATAACTCACGACGAATACAATTACCAGTCAACTGCAGTGCACGCACCGCACCTCAATCAACTTACTTACTTATGCTCTATCTTACTTCCATTTGCAGTTATTGCGGAACAGTAAGTAGATAGAATATAAGGAACTTGATGGAATAGTCATATAATATTAAATGGGAATATTACATATTGTATTTAATAAATATGTACATTTATTTCGGTTTAATAATATTTTCTAAAAACAGAATTATATATTATATTTATTTAAACTAGCGGTCGCCAAGTGGTCGAAATTCGACCACACTTAATGATTTAAATTTTAAATTTGGTGTTATTATATATACTGCGAAATTACAATAGGTACTTAAGGTATGCCATAGTTACGAAGAATTGTACGACATCAACCGAACCATGCCGAAATACTACGAACGCGATTCGACTGCGTGTGTCAAATGCATGGTTGTGTGCGTGTAGTGCTTTTTCATTAATTTAATGTATTTCTGATGCATATTTTATAAAAATATTATAATTCGCCACTCCTTATTCATATAAACTTTAACTGTGCCAAATTTCATACTCCTCCGACCGCGCAATTTTCATAAAAAGGGGCACAAAGTTTTTGCTTCACGTATTATTATATAGATAAAATGTTTCAATGCTTATTTTAATTCCTATATCTTTGAAGCTACGTACATTGATTGAGTAAAAATAAATGATATAAATTGAAAAGTACATATTTAAATTTATCATCATTATCGCGTCATCGAAATTACTGCCACATAAGAATGGCGCACCAGATTTTTATTAAATGATGGCAGAACAATTCACTGTCGTCCCGCCCTGCCTGCGCGTGGAAAATGTTCTATGTTTGAATTTTATATTCTTGTATTAACATATAGACAGTTAGAGCAAAATGGCTAGGTAATAGCTCAATAGTTTTTGGTTCATATTGCAAACTATTGAGAATCCAGCTCAGTTTGTAAAATTTGTGTAGTTCAGCGATGAGATACACAATTATATTATATCTAAATGCCTCCGTGGCGCAACAGTAGTGAATGCAACTGCTGTGCATGAGGTCTCGGGTTGGAATTCCAGGTCAGGCCAACAAAGAGTTATAAGGTTTTTTAATAGCAGCTCGGTGTTAGGAAGATGGCGTCGTTAGACACCTCCGTTCCTTGAAAAGCACGTAAAACCGTTGGTCCTGCGCCGGTCGTGTCGGGTTACCGTTCCATCGGATCATGACAGTGCGGGAACAGAGAGTGCACTTGTGTTTGCGCACACACTTGTCTACTATAATATCTCCTGCGTAGATGGCCATTCTCCATTAAGATTGTCAAGACCTAAATGATGATGAGATTTCTTAATAGAAAAACCAAATAACTTTTTCTTGGCCCGACCCGGGATTCGAACCCGAGACCTCATACACAGCAGTCGCATTCACTACCGCTGCATCACGCTATCCACTAGTTTATAGCTCGCAATCTGACCGCACCCTTATTACGAACAATACTTATAATTAGAAAACTGATTTAGAGTATAAACTGGACATACCTAGCTGGCTAGCAAATAAAAGAGATGGCAACAAGATCTGGTGTCTTTTGCTGACAGGAGCAATAATCGACTGACCGCAGAAAATAACGTAAGGTTTTCTGGCTGCAATTTTCTATAGAATGAAAGTAATAGGCATGATGACAAAAAAAAGTTGAAGTCCATCTCGTAGGTTCGCAAACAATATTGAACACTTGTTTTTCTTTTGTCCCACTAACTAATAACAACGAAAATACAATGCATTTAAATTCCATGTTACGTCACTATAAGATACAAATTTTACAAAAGCGTGACGTCACAAGCCCCCACTCCTGAAGTTGAATGCGTTACATCTTAGTCAAATTTTATTGTTTTGTCAAAGCAAGAAGTTTTCGATTAGTTGTCTAATACTTTTTGCTATATAATCTAAAAGATGAACTAATTTAAATCACTTATTTTTAATCCTGTCATCATTACTATTCTGCAACTGGACTGCGCTTATCTGGGCGAAATCCTAGCTTTGCCATATTCCCTGTTTAAAAATATCTGATTTTGAAAGGTTGCAATGCAAAATGTTCTCTATTTTACTAATAAGGCCTAATGGTATCGTTTTGTGCTCACCAGTCGGCGCCACTAGCAAATAAGGTCCCGTCAATCCCGTCACAGCTGCTGTCAAAAGCCGTTCTTGGCGGTAATAATTGTCGGTTTCTATTGTTACCGTTGAAGTAACTATAGAGTTTGACGTCTAGTCCTTACCATCCACTAGCACCTCTAGTGGTGAATTTAAGACCTCATTACACGAGACAAGTTCCTTAAAGCAAATGTCATGTTATTTTTGTTTTATTCGACAAAATAAAGATATCACTATACTTGCTTCAAGAAACTATTCATGAATATGGCCTTATTTTTTGCGTAACAGGTTTGTTAAGACAAATATTCAATATAAGCAATTATACAATAACCAAGTTCGGACTATACTTTTCATTTGACATATAATTATAAACTAAAATACTATACTAATAAACTTAATTATACATGAATTATAAATTCAATATCAGATTATAAAATAATGGTAAACAATTGTCATAAGAATTATAATTATATTATAACATTAATGATTCAAAATATAATATTTCTGTGTGAATGCCTGTACTTAGTACATTTTGATGTTGTATTTTATCTTTACGAAATTTAACCAATCTAAACTGTTATATTTTGTGAATATTTTACAAAGCGTAACCAACTGGTTACGCTTTCGTAAATACCCACAAAATTTTACAGTTTAGTAATTATAATTATAAAAACTAAATAAATTAATTTTACTTCGAGTCTTTCTGACACACATAAGTCTAAGTTATTTATTTCAAATAAAGTTTGTTTATTATAATGGGTGAAAAGTAAGAAAATGGATGGTAAAGAGTGACTACCCTTCGCAAACTACGTACACACATACACACTATCCAGTGAGGTGCTTAGGGAACAAGCATGTAATAAAAAAATATAATAATAATAAAATTAAACACATTTACAGAAGTTAGGCAATTTAGAAATATCTATCCCTGCATAAATATGGATGAATATCAAATGAATTTTAAATAAAATCTGCTACTGTGAACAAATTTTTATATTAGCAGATATTATTAGCTTAAAATATCCACAAAATCTCTCTTTTTCTATTATTCGTAAAAGAAAATCAACAATTAGAAATGTCTGATAAATTTGTAAAACCTAATACCTATAAAACGCTTAAGACAGTTTCCAAAAATACTTCTGTTTAAAAACTAACAAGTTAATCATTTTCAGACGAGGGTGGGTATTTATGATACATGTTGAGATAGACTAATGTCCAGCAGTGGCCTACAATTAGTGAAACTGATCGACCAGCTTTTACAAAACTAAGCAAGCATTCTCATACACATCTCGAATCCCTTCACGTTTCAAGTAACGAAATCGAAACGTTAAGAAAATCAAAATATACAACTACATAATCATAAACATTCATTAAAATTATAATAATGTCATAAAAGATAATCAAGCTAATGTCAATCTTATACACTAGATAATAAGGCCACAATTTCAATATATTTTGTTATACTAACGACATTTGTCATAAGAAAGTAATATTTAAAAACACTAAACTACAATACTTGATCAATTCTATCTAAAAAAAATTATATAGTGTATGGCCACACCAAGCTACATTTAAGAGGCGAATGCTACACACTAAATATTTATCGTGATTGTATCGCGATATTTGACGTGATAATTTTATCGCGATATTTATCGTGATAATTTTATTGCTATATTTATCGTGATAATTTTATTGCTATATTTATCGTGATAATTTTATTGCTAAATTTATCGTGATAATTTTATCGCGATAATTTAAAAACCAACTATAACACACTGCAAATGTAACGCAACCAATGTTCTAACCTGCTGAGGGCCATAAGGGTCACGCCTCTTTTCAATAATAAAGTAAATTGGTGGCTTTTATACGAGCCGCTAGCACACAACAGGGCACATTTTCATAAATTTTATTAAGTTTCGAGTTTATTCCACTGGTAGCTTCACCGTTTTGCATTTCGACGTAAACTTCGTCTGGTGACTAAACACTAAATAATTACAGGACGGTATGAAAACAAACAAACCCTTAGTCAACCACGTTATTACATAAAAAAATGTGTTTGTCAGCAGAGCGACATGTGTTGGTGTGCTTAATAAAACAATTCTTTGTTTCACGAACAGATAGGGTTACCAAGAGCTTTCATAGTATTCTACGCATATTGAATAATTTTCTTTCTGTGTGTCTTGCCATACGTCTTGATTTAGACTATTAGTTGCCAAAGTGGTCCAGGTGGACCCTCGGGGTTCCATGGGATATTCGACGGGTTGTCTACGCTGGCGTGACAAAAAAATGGGGTTCCACAATTCGTAGGCGGGGAACGAAAATTTATTTGCTTTCGATAGTGAAGAACTAAAATGCTGGCTTGACTTGACCTATCAATGTAGGCAGATAATATTTTAAGACGCTCAGCGATTGTTACTTTTAAAATCTTGCATATTCCATATTCAGTACCAGTGATCTCGAACCTACCAATTTTTGCTCAGCCCGCCTAACGCGACAGATGCAAACCTGAGAATTTAAAAAAAAAGAAAAAAGTTCAGCCCGTAGAGATTTAATAAATTTTTTTAATATATAAATACGAATGCCAAGGAATATGGTAGAAATGTAGCTGCAGGAGTTCCACCGGAACCTGCTAAATTTTGAAAGTGAGAATGAGAAAAAGTCTGGGGACCTCTGATTTGGACGGAGATCAGTGAGAGAAATCTAAAAATAATAGAATACTAGGTAAGGGATCTTTCTTGCGATGAAATATTTTAAAGGTAACACATACCTATAGATTGTCCGTCGTTTCTAGTGACTTGCATCGATCGTGGTCACGAGTTGACTGATGTGAGCTCAGCGGCGCTTTTCTGAAGTGGCCACGATCGATGCAAGTCGGTCGAAACGTCGGGCAATCAATGGGTTTACTTATTACTTACCTATAGTACCTTTTAAATACTTCATCGCGAGCAAGATCCGTTACCTAGTCTTGTATTAAGTATGTGTACAAATCGCGAAAAAATAAAAAAGTTAAAATTGACAAAAATAATAGTTCTATTTTCGTACCAACTAATACGCTTCATTACAGATAGATATACTGTTAAAAATGTAATTGTGCTAAAATTACATAGGTGTGTTGGCTCTAGGATACTAATTTGTAGATAAATGTTTTTTTATACAATTAAGGTGGCAAAGGATCATACGAAATATATCGCACCCTTAATAAAACAGAGACTTATCTCAGTATTTTGGTTTAAACAAATTTGAACTCTATTGCAAAGATTTAACACAAATATAATATTAGAATTTAACATATACATTGAAATTAAACTGCTATATACGGATTTTATCGCGTTGTTTATTTGACACTTTATTACAAAATTTTGAAAATTTTTACACTACTAAGTACTGTTCGGGTACTTTGAAATAACTACACTGGAACATTGAGACAACTGCCATCTTAGTCTCCCCGTGACCATGGCTGCTGAAAAGCAACCGAAACGTCGGGGAAAGTGTAAAAATAAATTAAATCTAAATAGTTTAATAATAATTTAATTAGCTTAAAAATTAGTAAAGTTTAATAGTAGTACTTAGTAGTGTAAAAATTTTCAAAATTTTGTAATAAAGTGTCAAATAAACAACGCGATAAAATCCGTATATAGCAGTTTAATTTCAATGAATAATATTCGCGTAAATAGAAGACAATATTAACATATACAATTAGAGTTCAAATTGCCTTACTTTCAAATTTCGAGTTAAGTCGCTGTTTTATTAAGAGTGCGATATGTTAAGAAGTATCACTAACGCGTTGCCGATTCTAAAAGATAGGAATTAAACGTAGAATGATAGAAAACTGAAAACTGAAGCGACGCATATCGCATTCATATTTACGTAAGACTAATACGTAATCAAATAAATATTAAATTAACGCATTCGAATATATCGATTTGGTTGAAGATTCGCATAAATCGATTTGTCTGAAGATTCGAATAAATCGATTTGTTTGAAGATTCGGATAAATCGATAATCGCCAGTTTCTAACGTAGCCACCGGAATTATTACCGGTAGATGTGCTTACGATTCATAGAAAGACATACTGACGTTAAAATATGTCATGATGCGTAGCGAAAGCTATGAAAACTTATAAACCTTATCTTATTACGAATATGTATAAGAATACGCGTGATGTCAGCAAAATAAATCAATACACACTTTGTGAGATTTTAATTGCCCTTATCTTTCAAAATTATAACAAGTTTTAGTTTTTATAACAGTAATAGTTAAAAGATATTTGTATAAGTTCAAAAATACAGAATGAAAATTACTTGTACTTCCTTTCTTTATTTGAAAAGACAACTCTCGCACTAGAAATACGTCCTGTATTGTGGGGAACTTTACACACATTCAAACAACCGACACAAAGAACGACTGGATGTTCTTTGTCCCGTGTGGGATTCGAACCCACAACACTCGCCGCAGTGGCAGCGGCCGAGGCAACCGCTTAAACCACTATGCCATCCGTGCAGTCAGATTAGAATTTTTCTCAATTAATCATTACAAATTTGTAAAATATTTAGCTACTTATATTGCTGATCGTACAATAAAAATGTTAATCTGTCAAGTCTTGGCAAACCAGACATAATGCAAAATCTATTGTGCCTGGCCACCGATGTGCCGCCACAATTAGAAAGATTCATTCATCTGTATCTATGTATTTTGTGTGACTATTTTGACTTGCGCTGTTTCATACTGTCCTGTACCGAGTAATCGCAATTATTATATATCAATCATCTATCGTCGAGTATAAAATTGGTCCATTATCTCATTTGTCGAGATCTAACACTGGTCGGATGAATTATCTGCGAATATGTCTAGGCATTTTAAGGTATATCGATACGAGATTAATTTGAAGACTACTCATAATTCCTTCGAGACTTTACAAACATTCAAACAACGGAAGCAAAGAACATCCAGACTGGGAACAATAAATTTAATATTACTCATATTATTCGGGCGGCCTCTATGGCGTAGTGATTAGTGTAACCGACTGCCACGCCTGAGGTCACGGGTTCGATTCCCGCACAAGTCAAATATTTGTGTGCATGGACATGGATGTTTGTTTATCTGGGTGTTTCTATTTATAATATAAACATGTATTTACAAAAAAAAATTATTAAATGTATGTTTATCCATTGTCTAGCACCTATAGTACAAGCTCAGCTTAGTTTGTGCTAGATGGTGTTGTGTGTATGTGATAGAATATTATTATTATTGTTCCGTTTGGGAATCAAACCCTTGGCGCAGTGGTCATAGCAAGGCGTCCACAACTATGTCATCTGGTACGGTCATGATATTATAGTACAAAGGAAAATGTAGTTCAAAAATCATGGTATTAAAATTGCGTAGTATTGCCGGAATACGTATGTACACACGGCTACACATCAAGTTAGACACCCTATATACGCATAACTACGCTACATACAAAATAGAGATTTGTCGGAAAGGGCCAGAGACATAGTGGTGTCGATGTGATAGTAAGGATAGAGCGTCGTGTCCCGTTCAGCGTGAGTGAGATAAAATAACAAAAATATAACGCATTTTCTCGCACGATTCGCAGCGTTCAACTTCTAATAGTTCAAAGTCCAAATAGTCTGGGTTGATGTTTCGCTGTGTGTACAAAAGTGTAAAAAGCTGTTATGCGCTTTTTACAATTTATGTAGACACCTATATCCTCCCCTTTTGGGATATATAGGTGAGCTTATGTATATGTTTAGTAATTTTATTTGATGTTTCAATCATCTAGAACGTTCGATATGCCTTTTAAACTTCGCAGTATTTCATTGCGAGTCACCCACAAGTTTTATATATTAGTTTATTAACATTTCTCTTAAGCCCACAACACAAAATCGCTTGGATCGTGTATATAATGTTTCTAATTCGAACAATACAACAAAAAGCTACCGCTTCGCCTCCGATGTCTGTCTGTAGCAGCCTTAAAAGGTGCCTTAAAAAAATACCTGATCAGATCCGGTAGGTGGCGCTGCCATCGGTGTGTTAGAGCAGGACAACGTCTGGGTGCCTAGTGCGAGTTGTTTTTACGTTACGATCGAAACATTTACCGCGTTTGGCTCTCTGATTGGTTAAAAGCTTGGAGCGGGCCAATCGGAGCGCCGAACGTCATAAACGTGTCGATCGCGTTGACGTAAGACAAACTAGCAGTAGGCACTCTGGTCTGCTCGTACTACACTATATTGCAGGTAATTAAACAGACATATTTAGTAAAACAAACCGAGATCCCGTGTCGACGTGTGTCGGGAGTTATAAAATCTTATGATGGATTCTTAGTGGGTATAGTTTTATAGTATAGCCAGGCTTAGAGTGCAGTAGATGTGACGGATTTGAGTCCTCGAACGAGGATGGTGGGCGGCAGATCCTTGGTGAACTCATCCAACACCTGGAACATACACAAATTCACGATAGAAAGATGGTCAAGTTGAAATACAAATTCATCATTTATAATTCAGCTCGTTGCAGTCCACTGCCAGCAGTGGACTCTTTCTAATGTAAAATGGAAGACGTCTATGTCAGGACATAGACCTCTCTATTTTATATTAGAAATATAAATTAGAGGACGTAAATGTGATTGCTGTGCTAAAGAAGAGAAAATAAGTTTTCTCTGGTTTTTTTTTTATTGCCTTTGGTGGCAGACGAGCAAGTGGTCCACCTGATGGAAAGTGGTAACCGCTGCTCATGGACTTCAGCAATGTCAGGACACAGCAAAGCCGCTGCCTACCGTGAAAGAAGAACTCTCTTTAAACCACGTTTGAAGAAGGACATATCATAGCGCTCGGGAAACACCGAAGCAGGCAGTTCATTCCAGAGCTTGCACGTACGTGGGAGAAATGATCGCTGAAAGCGTACCGTCTCGGATTTGAACGCTTCTAGGTGATATAGATGAACCCTGCTTCGTTGTCGAGTGGTGCGATGATAGAAAGGAGCCGTTGGGCCCAAATCAAACAGTTCTTCAGAGCACTCTCCGTGAAACAGTCGGTAGAACACGCAGAGAGACCCAAAGTCTCTCCGTTGCTCCAACGACTCCAATCTATGCGTGAGATTGGGATCATCGACGATTCGAACTGTCCGGCTTTGTAGGGAGTCAAGTGGGTCGAGCTGGTATTTGGGGGCCTCTGCCCAGAGATGTGAGCAGTACTCCACGTGCGGCCGGACCTGTGCTTTGTAAAGCACAAGACGTTGACCTGGTGTGAAGTACCGCCTCGCCCTGTTCAGTACAAAAGCAAAAAGGTTTTGCTCGCTAATTTAGCTTTGTCCTCCAAGTGACTCCCAAACTGGATTTTATTCGAGATTTCCACGCCGAGGATTCCAATACTTTCGAAGATACGGAGAGTAACTCCTTGGAACTGTGGCGCCATGATAAAAGGGTCCTAGTTGGAAGTAAACGCGTGTAAGTATATGTGCGTGTACACCATATTCTTTGGAAAGCATGTTAATCCGTTAGGCCTAGAAATAATAGTGTCAGAGGGTATTTCACAAACATTCAAACAACGTTCACATATAAAACCCAGGCGCAGAACAATTATTTGTGGATCAAACAAAATTTTGTCCCATGTGGGAATCGAACCCACAACACACGGTACAGCGACATTGGCGAGGTAACCACTTAAACCATGCGTGCACTAAAAATCCCGTGTCCTGAGGCTATGAGGAGTAGGCATTTTTATAAAATCTCCCTGGGCCAACGTAGACAATTTTTTTACGTGGGGGATTGCATTAACGCTCACCTCTCCGCGGGGCGATGGAAAGGTTACATTGGACTCAACCGGGGGCAAGATGGTGAGCGATATCCCGGTAATACAGACTATGGAACGGTAGGCCACTACACAATTAGTCACCCTTTATGTCACTTCTAATTTAGTCCCTACTGTCCCCTTGTGGAGGGACAAGGACACGATACAGAGGCGCGCGTGGGAACACGCACGTCGCCTCTCGGACCTGGTAACGTAGACTATGGCCTAACCTTCCTCAAATTGATATGAGATCTGTGTAGTGAGACAATTTATATAGACGGATGAGATTATGACACTAACCTTAAGATAATGTTCGCAGACTTGCTCGCCGGCGAGCGGCGCGGGGGTGGCGGGCGGGGCGGGCAGTTGCACGAACGTCACCGCCGTGCTCGCGGAGCGCTGCTTGATTATGTTGTTCACGCTGGAAGACACATGCAATTGATTATAGCTCTTCACTTATATATACGGCACGTAACATTAAGTTAAGGTAATAACTAAGCATATAAAACATCTGCTACCGCGCTACCACCAGCTGGGGGCACGCTCTTATATAATTTAGTATTATACTTTACACGCGCGCAAGTGAGAGTGAGAGAGAGAGTGAGAGAGAGAGAGAGAGTGAGAGAGAGAGTGAGAGAGAGAGAGAGAGAGAGAGAGAGAGAGTGAGAGAGAGAGAGAGAGTGAGAGAGAGAGTGAGAGAGAGAGTGAGAGAGAGAGTGAGAGAGAGAGAGAGAGAGAGAGAGTGAGTGTGAGAGAGAGAGAGAGTGAGAGGGAGGAGAGGAAGAATTTTGACTTTGATAGTAGAACAAGATTTGCTACTTACATTTGTAAATAGCTAACAGGTACGCGTTGATACATATTGTTGTCGTCTTCTGTAGAATATCTGCTATAATCTTCTAGTTTAGGCCAGTCCTTCACCTGCAAGAATGATGAAACAATATTAAATTATTGTTAACAAGTCGTATTCAATAATATAACTAGACAAAGGCCTTGTTTCTTTAACGCTTGTTAAAATTAAACTCATGTCAAGTAATTTGATTGGCTGTTATTTATAATTAAGTCAGCCAATCACAACAGATGACATGCCTTTGTCAGTCTGTTTAAATTTTTGTGGTGATCTGCGTTTTAGCAGCCAGTGTTAATCACATCACAAAGAGAAAATTGAGAAGTAAATATATGATAATAATATCAGTCCTTTATAAGCGTCCTACTGCTGGGCACGGGCCTCTTCTATGTGAGACAGGTTAGGCCAAAGTCACGCTGGCCCACTGTAGGTTGGCAGGTTTTACATATATTTGAGACCTTTATGGAGAACTATCAAACATACTTGTTGCCTCACTATAATTTTCCTCAACCGTTAAAGCGACACAGCCACATATTGCAGTACAAATAAAACCAGATTAGAAGCTCCTTTTGGTAAAGACATACACAGAATACCAATGGCATACAGTAGTTGTGGTTAGACTAGAAGATAACATAGTTACAGCGGTGGTGCAGTGGTGATTTTAGTCGGTAGACCCGAAACTCGGGACAGCCGACACAACCATCACGTCTCTCCATTATGGCGTGGGAGTATGCATTAGCGGCATTTCCCCACGTAAAAATAAATAGGCTAGAAGATGATGGTGAGTCGGTACTAACGATATGTGTGGTAGCGTTGATCCTCAGTAGCTTGAGGAGTTTGTCAAGACGCTCGTTCAGTGGGCGGCCAGCCGCTAGGGACTCCAGCGCCGATGTGGGGCTCACGTTTACTGTACGACCTGCTTCTGGAAAATAACACAACGGTTAGAGTCAGATTCGAGACAAAGGAATTACTTTAGAAAATGACTACGCAGCTGGGTATAATTACCATTGACTAGTATCGCGGGGGCCTTTACTAGCATTCAAACAACGGACACAAAAAATACCAAGCGTCAGAACAAAGATTTGTGGATCATACAATTTTTGTTCAGTGTGGGATACAAGCTCACGGCGCTCAGAGACAATGACGAGGCGACCATTTCAATTACTACGTTATCCTGGAAAGTTTACGTGGATGTTTGCAGCAGATCGTGAGGTACTGGGTCTGGCTAAGTTTTATTGGAGTCTTAAGCGTACCACAGCTGCCAACTGCAGCGCGACCATTTAAATTACTATGTTATCCTGGAAAGTTTGCGTCGATATTTGCAGCAGGTCGTGAGGTACTGGGTCTGACTAAGTTTTATTAGAGTCTTGAGCGCACCACAGCTGCGAGCTGCAGCGTGACACTACGTACTTGTAGTGTATGTACAGTTACCGTGCAGGGTGGTGGGGCTGGCGGCCGGCAGCGCCACGGCATGCAGGCGCAGCGCGAGGTGCTGCCAGCTGCAGCGTGACACTACGTCCTTGTAGTGTATGTACAGTTACCGTGCAGGGTGGTGGGGCTGGCGGCCGGCAGCGCCACGGCATGCAGGCGCAGCGCGAGGTGCTGCCAGCTGCAGCGTGACACTCCGTCCTTGTAGTGTATGTACAGTTACCGTGCAGGGTGGTGGGGCTGGCGGCCGGCAGCGCCACGGCATGCAGGCGCAGCGCGAGGTGCTGCCAGCTGCAGCGTGACACTACGTCCTTGTAGTGTATGTACAGTTACCGTGCAGGGTGGTGGGGCTGGCGGCCGGCAGCGCCACGGCATGCAGGCGCAGCGCGAGGTGCTGCCAGCTGCAGCGTGACACTACGTCCTTGTAGTGTATGTACAGTTACCGTGCAGGGTGGTGGGGCTGGCGGCCGGCAGCGCCACGGCATGCAGGCGCAGCGCGAGGTGCTGCCAGCTGCAGCGTGACACTACGTCCTTGTAGTGTATGTACAGTTACCGTGCAGGGTGGTGGGGCTGGCGGCCGGCAGCGCCACGGCATGCAGGCGCAGCGCGAGGTGCTGCCAGCTGCAGCGTGACACTACGTCCTTGTAGTGTATGTACAGTTACCGTGCAGGGTGGTGGGGCTGGCGGCCGGCAGCGCCACGGCATGCAGGCGCAGCGCGAGGTGCTGCCAGCTGCAGCGTGACACTACGTCCTTGTAGTGTATGTACAGTTACCGTGCAGGGTGGTGGGGCTGGCGGCCGGCAGCGCCACGGCATGCAGGCGCAGCGCGAGGTGCTGCCAGCTGCAGCGTGACACTACGTCCTTGTAGTGTATGTACAGTTATCGTGCAGGGTGGTGGGGCTGGCGGCCGGCAGCGCCACGGCATGCAGGCGCAGCGCGAGGTGCTGCCAGCTGCAGCGTGACACTACGTCCTTGTAGTGTATGTACAGTTACCGTGCAGGGTGGTGGGGCTGGCGGCCGGCAGCGCCACGGCATGCAGGCGCAGCGCGAGGTGCTGCCAGCTGCAGCGTGACACTACGTCCTTGTAGTGTATGTACAGTTACCGTGCAGGGTGGTGGGGCTGGCGGCCGGCAGCGCCACGGCATGCAGGCGCAGCGCGAGGTGCTGCCAGCTGCAGCGTGACACTACGTCCTTGTAGTGTATGTACAGTTACCGTGCAGGGTGGTGGGGCTGGCGGCCGGCAGCGCCACGGCATGCAGGCGCAGCGCGAGGTGCTGCCAGCTGCAGCGTGACACTACGTCCTTGTAGTGTATGTACAGTTACCGTGCAGGGTGGTGGGGCTGGCGGCCGGCAGCGCCACGGCATGCAGGCGCAGCGCGAGGTGCTGCCAGCTGCAGCGTGACACTACGTCCTTGTAGTGTATGTACAGTTACCGTGCAGGGTGGTGGGGCTGGCGGCCGGCAGCGCCACGGCATGCAGGCGCAGCGCGAGGTGCTGCCAGCTGCAGCGTGACACTACGTCCTTGTAGTGTATGTACAGTTACCGTGCAGGGTGGTGGGGCTGGCGGCCGGCAGCGCCACGGCATGCAGGCGCAGCGCGAGGTGCTGCCAGCTGCAGCGTGACACTACGTCCTTGTAGTGTATGTACAGTTACCGTGCAGGGTGGTGGGGCTGGCGGCCGGCAGCGCCACGGCATGCAGGCGCAGCGCGAGGTGCTGCCAGCTGCAGCGTGACACTACGTCCTTGTAGTGTATGTACAGTTACCGTGCAGGGTGGTGGGGCTGGCGGCCGGCAGCGCCACGGCATGCAGGCGCAGCGCGAGGTGCTGCCAGCTGCAGCGTGACACTACGTCCTTGTAGTGTATGTACAGTTACCGTGCAGGGTGGTGGGGCTGGCGGCCGGCAGCGCCACGGCATGCAGGCGCAGCGCGAGGTGCTGCCAGCTGCAGCGTGACACTACGTCCTTGTAGTGTATGTACAGTTACCGTGCAGGGTGGTGGGGCTGGCGGCCGGCAGCGCCACGGCATGCAGGCGCAGCGCGAGGTGCTGCCAGCTGCAGCGTGACACTACGTCCTTGTAGTGTATGTACAGTTACCGTGCAGGGTGGTGGGGCTGGCGGCCGGCAGCGCCACGGCATGCAGGCGCAGCGCGAGGTGCTGCCAGCTGCAGCGTGACACTACGTCCTTGTAGTGTATGTACAGTTACCGTGCAGGGTGGTGGGGCTGGCGGCCGGCAGCGCCACGGCATGCAGGCGCAGCGCGAGGTGCTGCCAGCTGCAGCGTGACACTACGTCCTTGTAGTGTATGTACAGTTACCGTGCAGGGTGGTGGGGCTGGCGGCCGGCAGCGCCACGGCATGCAGGCGCAGCGCGAGGTGCTGCCAGCTGCAGCGTGACACTACGTCCTTGTAGTGTATGTACAGTTACCGTGCAGGGTGGTGGGGCTGGCGGCCGGCAGCGCCACGGCATGCAGGCGCAGCGCGAGGTGCTGCCAGCCTCGCGCCGAGCGCACCACAGCTGCCAGCTGCAGCGCGAACAGTCCGCGCACCGTGAAGGGCTCCTCGCAGCACGGGGACATCACCTCCACCAGCCATACGTCGATGTACTTTAGACTTGCCGACTTGCTATAGAACAAAACAAAATAGTTAAAAAGATTGAAACAACATTGATGGGACCTGCTGGAGACTGCTTAGATAGCAATGAATTCCGAAAGAAATAGCGTAGCCTTGAAATGTTAACATTCCAGGGCTATGGAATTCCTTTTGATCGCAACCGTGAACCTTCTCTTGGCTAGAGCAGGAAGACGGGTGTGTTTTAGTAACTAGACGCCTAACATGCCTCTTCGCTCCATTCCGCGCCAAAAATAGACGTTGGGATCTGGCTTATAGCCAAATCCTATCGTCGCGTAGAAAAACGCGACTCGAGTGCAGCATTTTTGTCGAGAAGACGCCCTCCGCCTCCCGTCTCGAGAAAACGCACCGCGTCTACGGGGTCTCGGCACGCACCGAGCACATCGCGTGCGCCTACGCCGGCGCTGGCCGCGGGACCATCGCCGAAGCGTGCAGCACTTCTCGCGGCGGTGGGAGACACAAAGCACCGGCAATTTTACACACAGATAGTTTACGGGCTGAGGAATAATCATGGGCAGTTTTCAACGAAAAAATATACGGCTTTCGAGGGCTATGTATTTACCATTTAATTCGTCTCTTTAATTCGTAAATCATTAAACCGAATGCTTGTCATAATAATATAATATATCTATACTAATATTATAAGGATTTACCTCAAAAACTACTCAACCGATTATAGAAAAAAATTCACAATTAGAAAGCTATATTATCACCGAGTAATTAATTCGGCTAAAAGAAAAAAGAGTACAGTAGTGAACTTAAATCAACTTTATATTAAACCTTAATATGTAATGTTTCGGTGTAGAAAACCTGACAGCTAAATAAACTAGCTACTAACCGTTCAACAGCAGCCATGTCAAGCCGATGGAAGTGTCGGCACAGACACACGTTCTTGTTCACGCAGAGCACGTCGGACACGATGCGCACGTACTCCGCCGCGGACACGCGCACGTCCAGCGCGCCGCGCAGCGGGAATATCGACCCGCCCGACTCCAGCTCGAATTGTTCCGTCTTGTATGGGGAAACGGGGCTGTGGAACAAATGCGTGTTTCATTTAAAACTAAAAGGCATACCCGAAAATTTCTCAGGTACTTTTATGATTAAAAATATCTGAGAAATCCTAAGGCCTATAGATCTTAATTCAAAATTACAGCTAGTAGTATTTACATCAAAATTAAATGTACTAACTCTCTAAAGAAGTCAACAGGCGGTGCGGTATCCCTGAAGCCCAGCAATACGGTGTCAGGCTTCATAGCGCCAAGTCCAGCCAGCCGGGCCAGTTGTGCCGCGCCACCACGCACAGTTGGCGAAAGACTTAGCTCCACAAACGCTTTCACCTAAACAAATATTAATCACATAAACGTTTTATAGTTAAACGTCGAAGACCAGGAATCATGATCAGAAAACAAAAGGTCTTAAAAAATGTTACTCTTAATAATAATAATATATGGATGGCGTGGTGGTCGATGGTTTAAGTGGTCGCCTCACCGCTGCCATAGCGCTGATTGTTTGTATTCGAATCCCACACGGGACAAAAATTTGTGGGATTCACCAATTGTTGTTCCGAGTTTGAATGTGCTTTGTGTCCGTTGTTTGAATGTTTGTAAAGTCCCCGCTACACAGGAATTATTCCTGGTGCGGGAAATCTCTTTTTTAATAAGACAGAGAAAACAAGTGAGTCAAGTTTTTAGGCTATTGATGGAAGAATCATATTGAGAAATGAAGAATATTCTTCACCTAAACAAATATTAATCATATAAACATTTTATACTCGAACGTTGACCAGAATTCACGATCAGAAAACAAACGGTCTTAAAAAAGTTGTTCACGACTACGACTGAAAATAGGTACATGTGATTATGGAATATTACCTTCAGATGATCAATGAGTTTGAGCCAATACTTGTGCTCGGCGGCTAGCGGATCTCCTGTGCCGTCCAGCTCACCAATCCTCACGTGTCCCAGCACGAACAAACCACCCTGTAAAAAAAAAGTTTTACATACATATCCTCGTAAAGCCCAGGCCAATAAATGACTCGTTTGCATTACAACCCAACGGTCCTTTCAAAAGGATTGATTTTTAGAGATGTTCAGACGCAAACAAAAATATGAAATATCTTTCATCCAGATGTTTTTAAAAAAATGTGTTTTAGGACGATTTTATAATTTACCTTAGGACCTACCTGCAAGGTGTGACTTTGTTTTATTCTTGGATGACATATCCCTTAGGTTTAAATTGGACCTATGAGCACCGAATATACATGGTGTTAATGGTTCACTTGCGCAAATCCTGAACTGGTTTACGGCAAATAATTTATTTACTACTATACTCTAAAAAAACAAAATGTTATAAGTTTATATACATGAGTTCTAACATAAATGTCCATTTGTGTTACCCACAAGTAGTTGTTCAGACATTGGGTATTCCTTGTGGCCGATATTTGAATATTTGTAATAAATAATCGGTAGTGCGAGACAACTAGTCTTAAACAAACAAGTGAGAAACGGCAATGAATTACCGTAAATCTTAGAGTTCGAAAAAATGGTTTAAGTAATATGCAAAGGTCACGTGATACCACGTGACCTTGAGGTCAGAGGTCAAAGGTCATAGTCATTTCGAGGGTATATCGACTATGCTGAGTCGAATGGCGTTGACCGCGAGTCTCTAGCTCTTACGGTTCTTGAGTTGAAACTTGTATAACAAACGGACGGACGGACGGACAAAGCTGTTGTATAAGAGTTTTGCCAAACTCTAAAAAGATCAATTGATGAGTAGCCTACCTTTTTCTGGTCGTTGACGAAGTCGATGAGCGGCGCAGACTGTCGCGGCGAAGCTATCAGCAGCAACATCTGCGGGCGCCAGAACTTGACGTGCTCACGTCTCGGGTCCAGCAGGAGGAGGTACTTGCGCACCTGCACATAAACCACAAGAACACACACTTCCTGAGTATAAACAAAAATAGAATTATAACTCGCGTATGCGATAGAATAGAGTTGGGGTTTAAGGTGGAATAAGAGCGCCTGGCTGAGGATGTCCACTTGGGGTCTGCGGCGGCGTTACCTGGTGGAATATAACGCCTGGCTGAGGCTGCCCCACTTGGGGTCTGCGGCGGCGTTACCTGGTGGAATATGAGCGCCTGGCTGAGGCTGCCCCACTTGGGGTCTGCGGCGGCGTTACCTGGTGGAATATGAGCGCCTGGCTGAGGCTGCCCCACTTGGGGTCTGCGGCGGCGTTACCTGGTGGAATATGAGCGCCTGGCTGAGGCTGCCCCACTTGGGGTCTGCGGCGGCGTTACCTGGTGGAATATGAGCGCCTGGCTGAGGCTGCCCCACTTGGGGTCTGCGGCGGCGTTACCTGGTGGAATATGAGCGCCTGGCTGAGGCTGCCCCACTTGGGGTCTGCGGCGGCGGGCGACAGCAGGTGCAGCGCCACGACGAGCGAGCCGCACGCCAGCCCCGCGCCGCACGCGTACAGCGCGCGCAGCCCGAACATCAGCGACGCGCACCCCGCGAACCCGGCCAGCGACGTCGCCCACGAGAACTGCTTGAACGTTGGCCTGCCGAAGATACACCAATCAACACTGCGTTTATATCAGCGATATGCTAGCGGCGGTAACTTTGTATAAGCTCGAAATCTTCAAAATCTTTTACTAAAATGCTCGATCCAGAATACATAATCAGCTCTGCCAAAAGACGTCCTGACTGACGACTGAGACGACTGCTGGAACTAGGCCCAAAGGTTTTCCGTACATTTTGGGGCCGACTACATCCAACCGCTTCTCGCGACCCTCACCAGATCATCAATCGACTCTGTACCCCTACTCCTACACCCGGTGCGTCTACCGGTGCGTGGCCGCCACTCCAACACCTTTATGCCCCAACGGCCATCGGTTCTGCGAGCCATGTCTTTCCCACTGCCACTGCAGTTTGGCTATCCGGAGAGCTATGTCGGCAATTTTCATTTTCCTACGGATCTCTTCATTTCTGGTACGACCCGGAAAGGAAACGCCGAGCATAGCTCTAACTTAAAGTAACACCAGTCTCTGTCTGTACTGTTTCAGTGAGTTTATCAATTTGTTAATTCTTTTACGGTGACAAACATATCGAAATTGACTAAACTTTCCTTTTTTGACTGTCTATAGTTGCAGACGATATACTGGCTCACATGTGATAAGTAACCGTTCCTTATGGACTTCAGTTAATTTTACTGTTTTTTTATTGGGGCTCAATGAGAATTCTACTGGCAGCGGCTTGGCTGCTAATTACGCCCCAATAAAAACCACAAGTCATAGGGCTCAACAAAGACAAGTAACGCATTCCAAAATCTGTCTGTCTAAAATCCGCTCAATACGCTTAAAAATAATCTTAGTCGTTTTTACTTTTTCACATCTAGAAAAATAAATGACAATTTTATACAAAGATAGTCTGAATAACAGCCTGGGGAATAACAATACCTATTTTATAAAATAATTGATAAGAAAGGAACCCGTCTGGCACCCTCGGCTGGCCCACCCCAAATATTGCAATATAAAAAGTTGGACAACACCGAACTACTCTGATAAGAGACAGCCGCATCGTTGGATCCGGATCCGGGCGTACTCTTCTCTTTCCAATTATATTATTAGCATGGAATTCGCCAAATAACGCCTAATTCGATTAAATATTCAATTAACCAACACGAACAAACTACGGCTACAGCGTATACAAGATATAATATACCTGAGTTAGGTGCGGATGCCAAGTCGAGTCCAAGACAGGCTAGGTTGATAGCAAGGTAATACCTATTTTATAAAATAATTGATAAGAAAGGAACCCGTCTGGCACCCTCGGCTGGCCCACCCCAAATATTGCAATATAAAAAGTTGGACAACACCGAACTACTCTGATAAGAGACAGCCGCATCGTTGGATCCGGATCCGGGCGTACTCTTCTCTTTCCAATTATATTATTAGCATGGAATTCGCCAAATAACGCCTAATTCGATTAAATATTCAATTAACCAACACGAACAAACTACGGCTACAGCGTATACAAGATATAATATACCTGAAGTTAGGTGCGGATGCCAAGTCGAGTCCAAGACAGGCTAGGTTGATAGCAAGGTAACTAGTCATGAAGAGCACAGAGTTGACTTGCGCGATGTCGTTCAGCGAGTCGGCCATGATGCCTACTTGCACCAAAAGCCATGACGTGAGCACCGCCATCACTGGATTGCCACTACGGGAAACCATCGGTCGAAGAAGAAAACCTGTCAATTTATAAATTAAACACTTGTACTTTTTGATTCCCTAAGAAGCGGGTAGAAGTGTAATGTCTATATTTCACCAGAAGTGTTTTAGGAGCATAATGAGATAAGTTATGTTTAAAACCGAATTGTTTTCCTGGCAGCGAAGTCACCAGTCAAAGAAAGTAATACAAAAAAATATATTATCCGGTCGTATACCGCCGGCTCGCATACCAGCCGGCAGATTTGTACCCGTCGTAGGCCGGTGGCTCGCATGCGAGCCACCAAATTGGCGCCAAAACGCCGCGCGCCGCCTTCGCTTTAGCTTAAGCTAACGTAAAACCAATTTGGTGGCTCGCATGCGAGCCACCGGCCTACGACGGGTACAAATCTGCCGGCTGGTATGCGAGCCGGCGGTATACGACCGGTTATGAAACATGAGAATTATAATTTATTTTCCTTTCAGCGTACGAAAAGACAAGTAAGAGATTCAGAGAGTAGAAAAGCCAAATAAGAGTTTTACGCTAAAGGTATGAAAAAGAAGCAGTACCCTATAAAGGTTAAGGTTTTGCGATCACGAAGCCTACGGGTCTACTCACCTGAACCCACACCTACGAGGTGTTATCAAGATTATAAAATAAAATAATACTATTGTACTTTATACGCGACAAAATTCGTATAAAGTAGTTTGATTTCAATGTATAACATTCGCGTAAGCATAAGACAATATTATGTAATACTATTGTATCTATACTTACCAAATATGTTGTCCTTAGCTAAAGCTTCAAGCACTCTCGAAGCACCGATCAAATTGGACAGGCCAGCTGAGAATGTTGCCATCAGCATACCTATTCAATAAACATGAAAACAAAGTCAACGTCAAAGTTCATTCTTTCTTCTTCTTTACGTGTGGTTAGTGGCCAACCTGTTGTCAAGAGTTGTTCAAGCCGCCCGTAGGCCTGTGACATGGCTTAATGACTACTGTCAATTTGACAACAACCGGGACCGATTTTTTACGTGACCTCCAAAGCACTGAGACGCTCAGATGAAATACCACTAAGCAGTCACCCATCTATAGACTGAGCGCAACCAACGTTGCTTAACCTCGCTAATCGTTTACCGATCAGTGAGTGCAAGTTCGTCGCTGGCATATAGTTAGATACATCATGTAAAAGATATATATAATTCACGGCATTATATAGAATTTTTGTCTGCATTTACGCTATATTTGCAGAGGTGCCTCCACTACTTATTTCGATCCGAATTAATTAAAATGTCACATAGCGTAAAATTATTTTTCATATGGATAAATAATAAATTCAAACGGTGTATCAACTTCTTCTCCTTGTCGGCGTGCTTCAAAGTATCGTTAATACTTCGACGCACTACAATAGCAAGTTACACATCTAACTGCGCATGCGCAGAGCTTTTAAATACTACCTAATGATAAGCCTTTTAGAAACCGGGTGTTGGACTATTAAAGGTATGTTGATAGTAGTAACAGCCAATCATATCACGTGGACAAACCTTTCACTCAACCTTTAAACTTTTAAAGAAATAAGTTGAACTCACCAACGGCGATAAACGGAGGCCATATATTGATCGGTAGGAGGTATACGTAGTTGTTCTGAAGCAGTTCTCGGGAACAAGTGGCGGCAGTCAGCAAGCTTAAAGCTGCGTACGATATTGCGGTGAATACGAGCGCCGCTAGCGTACCGAATGGAATACTACGCGAAGGATTCTTCAGCTCACCTGGAAATCATTACATAAGTTGTATAAATAGATTTTTTTAAGACATCTCCCGCACTAGTTATTATTCCTGTGTTGCGGAGTATATAACAAACATTCAAACAACGGACACAAAGAACACCCAGACTCAGAACAACCATTTGTGGATCACACAATTTTTTGTATGTTAGTATATAGTTTGTAAAATATATCGTGGGTCCTGGTCACATGTTACCCATATAAAGCGTATCAAATTTCGTATTTCACGACGGTATTAAAAGTCGAAAAACAAGAAGATATTTGATTGATATAAGTGCACTAATACTGACACTACTTGAGACATGTCAACCAAAATATAAAGTATCGAACATGCAAATAAAATACAACAATACAATAAATCGATATTTATATTTGATTATTATTGATATTACAATAATATAAATCTACTAAGATTTTCAAAATCAAACACAAGAGTTTTAAGCTAAAACTATAATAAAAAAGCAGTACCTTACAAAGGTTAAGGTCTTGCGTTCAAAAAGCCGTGGTTCAAATGCCACGCATTACACTACTGTCCTGTACCCACTCCTACCAAAAGCATTAGCTCAGCTGAAGGGGGTTATTAAGATTATCTATTTAAATAAAAATGAATGTTTGTTCTCTATGTTTTCCTAAACTTCGTAATTTCGATACTTCGTCGACCCTCTCCCACCCCCTTTAAGTGTAACGTTATTATGGATAACCCACAAAGGCATACTAGAAAATAGCATTGTATAATCACCGCTCATGTTCGCTCCAGCCATGACACCTGTCACACCAGTGAACAGCACCCCAAAGACCGACGCGAAATCAACCAGCTGACCGTCTGCTGTCGTGTAGTCGCGGCCATATTGCGGATACAAGTTCTCGTAAAGCGTCGCCGAACTCAAACCCGTGTAGTTGAAAGACGTGATGTTGAGCAATTGGTTCGTAGCTGGTTTATCAATCTGATAACAATTAATTATTATGTCAGAGCTGTTTATAAACTGTCCCGCGAGGCACGGGTCTCTTCTCAGCATGAGAAGCGATAGGCCATAGTTCACCACGCTTGGCTGACTTTACACATCTTCAAGAACATTATGTAGTACCCTCAGACATGCAGGTTTTCTGGCAACGTTTTGCCTTCATCGTTAAAGCGAGCTATAATTAACTATTTAACACGCACATAACTTCGCCAAGTCAGAGGTGCCTTATGATCGGACTCGAGACTTCTAAGTGGAAGTCCAACTGTTTCACACTACTGTGGGATTCGAACCCACAACACTCGGCACAGTGGCAGCAGGCTAGGTGATCATACCAGGCGGGTTGTGGCCCGACGTTTGATGTCGGGAACTTGTGCATATAGTAGCTAGTAGTGTAAATTTTGCTTGCGAGACACATGAATGTATAGAGTACTATGTAATTATGTATAGCGCCATCTCTTATCGTATATCGTAACTTCTTGGTCTTTGTGGAGTCGCTGCACTTACAGGGCCAGGTGGAGTTAAGAAGAAACTAAGGAAAGCGCTGCCTAAGCAGACCAGCATGGTAACCCAGATGGCGAGGCTGGTACGCGCGAATAGTGAAGCGCCGGCCAATGACACGCCCAGCCCAATAGCGTTTAGTATCGACCGGTACAGGAACCGGTACCACCAGCCGTCTGGAATGCCCGGGTTCCCACCCACCAGGTAACCTGCAAGTAAAATCGGTTTATGGAACAAGAATACGCATCGATTGGCGCTTTATTGCTATCTTTACGCATAACTGTTCAGATTGTTCTAATAACGTGTCCTTGTGCTACAAACGCAAGGAACAAAGATTAATAATCTTTTGCTTACAAAGCTCTCCTGAATGAGGAGATTGGAAACTATACAATAGGGGTGTTTCCAACACAAGGTTACTTAGCTATTCTTCTGTAGGATGTAAAGACTTTGCTTACAAGGTTGCTTCAACATCATACTTAAATTTACCTTTCTTAGTTCACTGCTGGATATAAGCCTTTTCACGAAATCGTCTGGCGACATTTTCTTGGTTTACTTTAATCTGAACGAAATTCTAGGTGCGTGTTTAAGACTGCGCCGAGTGTAAGACAGATAATGACAGAGCTCGTACGGCGCATATACAAATCGGCACGCGGCCGCCATAGTAAAATTGTATGGAGGATTTGAAGTGCTTTTATGATAAAGATGTATCTTTATTGTCAACCAATAACTTAAATATTTGGGACGGACAAATTGTAATATAACTATTTATGTTTCCTTAAAGCTGTAAACAAGGATAGATTTCTACTGTTCTAATCTAAAAATCACGTAACGCGAGCTTACGTTTTTGCATTTGCATCGTGCAAATTTACGTAATTTTGTAGGCGAAAATATTAATTATTTTAATTTTTACACGGTGTGATTGTAAACACATTCATTGTTATGGTAAAAGTATATTTTATATTTGTATTAAACAAAAACTGTTGATTTTATTCACTTAACTGTGACCGCCTGTTTTGGCATATTTCGCTTGGCGCAGTCTTAATATTGCCTCACTGCCAGAGCCTAGTATGTAAGACTGCGTATCATGAGGAAATCAGGTTTGAGAAGTTGGTTATGTTTCATATTCGTGTCTAGTAAATAAAACATGTGAAGCCCACTGATATCGCTACTGTTGTGATCGATTGCCTATACCTACCTCCTCCCTTTTGTTTGCGCACACCCTTATGCACTATATTACCACGGTAATGTTATCAACAGTATTGTAACTCGGCTCTGTCCTTGAAATAATTACCTACAGCCGCGCGGTACGCAAACACGCGCGAGGGCTGCCCACTTACAGAATTTAAATTTCATCTATCTACTTGAGTTTCTTTCTAGTTTAGTGATTATAAATATAACAAGTTTTATATAAAAAAATGAAATTTGTTATAGGAAGTGTTCAATAAAAATCATGTTGTATTTTTTTATTAGTAGATTTAATTAAAAACAACCCATGAAAAATATTTGCGCCGCGACTGAGACGTACGAATAGCTTTATTATTAAATTTAAGAGTATAAAACAATCCGCATTCCGATAAAAAGTTTGATCAAAATATTTTTGTTTGCAATTGCACTTTGCCATAATTATTATGTAAGTACTTGTACTTATTTTAACTAAATATTAACAAATCGCACGCATAAAACTAGATTATAGGCTATCGGGTTTCACGTTGCGTGAAATTTTCTGCATGCGGGGCAATCCCGCACGCGTGATGAAATCCGCACGATATTAAAAACACCCTACTGCTGAAAAATCCATCACACCGTCCGTTCGACAGTGCGGCGCATTCGCGACTAGTGGTATACCGAGTGTATACCGACCTCGAGACGCGTAGGTATGACTCGCGTGCCGACCGTTTGTATAAAGATAGAATACTGTTAGATAACATTACCGTGATGTTACTTTCGGTCTGGAGGTCATTATTACAAGTGGTGGTGGTATGGTACAAGAAATAAATACTCACCATTGGGTCCGAAGTTTTCAACGAGCGCTTCAGTGCAGGCAGAAATGCATAGCGCGCTGGAAACCACGTTCGCAAAGAAGAACAGGGTCCCTACAGCACCACCGAACTCTGGACCCAGGGTCCTGCTTATCATAACTGCAAGCCAGTTAAGGATATCATCACATGTGCGAGTCTCATAAAGGCAAGCAACCTTGCGTCTGATGAAAGCAAAGATTGAAATCATATATGTGCCCTACTACCTATACTAATATTATAAAGCTGAAGAGTTTGTTTGTTTGTTTGGTTGAACGCGCTAATCTCAGGAACTACTGGTTCTAATTGAAAAATCATTTTTGTGTTGGATAGCCTATTTATCGAGGAAGGCTATAGGCTATATACCATCACGCTACGACCCACGGGAGCGGCGCAGTAACCATAAACGCGGGTGAAACCGCGACGGACAGCTAGATTTTGATAAAATAAAGGATACAATAGACGCCTCCACCCTCAACGGCACCATTAGTAGATATAGCACATATAGAGGTCACCGTGAAGACCACGATCAGGTACGCCAGCGCGAATTGACCCAACGTCACTAAAAGACCCGCGTTGCCGACCAGGTATCCTGCAATGAAAGACAGATTAAATTGATCAGTAATGTGGTTGTTTTTGGTGGCAATTGTGGCAATTGTGGCAATCAAGTCACTTTCATTCACCGTCATGTCGTGTCGGACAATCTTATTGTGATTTTTGGTGAGGATATTCTTAGTACAAGATCCTAGAGCCGCCAAACCTACGTCATTTTAGCAAGCTTCCTTTTTTATATTCAGTTTGTAATGTACAAACGTATTCTTTAGTTTGAAAGATAAATAATTGTTAAATTTTTGTTTGTAGTAATCACCCTTTTTGTATCAAGTATAACTCTCTACTAAAAAAGGGCTCTTTGATATTATTAATATATGCCTCGTTTTAGCCTAATTCGACCCTGTGATTATTACTATCCAACAAAAGTAATCTGCTAACGATCGTTGACATATAACGTAAGTAATGACTAGGCAAGCGGTTAGCCGGTACGCATCTCGCTCGCCTTGCCTCGCAACTCCCTGCACGAATACTATTGTTAGTAAGAAGACTGCATAACTTAGCTGGAATGTACAATTATTATGCAATTTCAAGATCAAAAGGTCATAAGTACGGCTAGTGCAAAACTATTTAAATACATTATACTCTTAGAGTGATGTGACGATATATTGACCTTGCGTTTCATTGAGTCATAGACGATAAGCGGTATGACTGTTCTCCAAAACAAATGCTGTATTATGCATATACATTATATATCTTTATATAGGTACATAATATATATTTTATGTACCTACGTGTGTGTATCACTAAACGCCTCCTAAACGACTGGATCGCTTTTAATGATTTCTCTCTGTGTAGTTGTCTCTGAACGGTTTAGATTTAAACATATGCAAACAAAGACAGTGACCACATTCGATGCAAGTCAATCGAAACGTCAAGCAATGAATAGGTATTTATTACCTTTTAAATACTTTATCGCAAGTAAAACCTAGCATTATATTAAATATAGGTACAAATCGCGAAAGCCTAAAAACGGTTATAAACAAACAATTCTAGTCCAGCGGTTTCAGAGATTACTCCCTACATATTAACATGCTTAAAGATGAGACATATTACCCATCCGAATGAAGACCAATGCGCTGAACATGGACAGCACCACAGGACAGAAGACCCCGGCGAAGGTTCCAACCTTCTTGATGCCGGGTCTTTCGGTCCTGAACTCTCCAAACTCCACATAGCCTGCAAATAAAACACAACTTTAACAAAAGGAATAATTTATAATAAAACGAATCATTTAAAATAATCTTGTCTTCTCCCTTAGCCTTTATTACTCCCAAGTCACTTGGGGTCGGCTTTTCTAGTCTAACCGGATTTGACTGGATATCAGTTTTTACACGGAGCGGCTGCCACCTGACCTCCGCAACCCGAAGACTAACGATACCCTAAGGCTAGACCAGTGTCAGAATATTAGAGGGTACTGACTTTCCCAATAACGACTGCCATAGATGTTCATGGCAGCCGGGACTGACGGCTTAACGTGCTCTCCGAGGCACGGAGCAGGCGATAATTGTCAATCAATACGCACATAATTTCGAAAAGTCATATAGCTTTCGAAAGTCAGAGGTTCGCAACGTGGGTTCGAACCCGAGACCCTCTGCATTGCAGTCTGTTGGTCTCCCCACTGAGCTATCGCTGCTTAAAATAATACGAACTAAAAATTGTTTTCTTCTTACACACGTCATACATAAAACGTGTTATCCGGATTTAAACTGTGTTATGGTATATTATTATATGGTATATTTTTTTTTTATTTATTAATATTAATAATTAAATTTAAATCTCGAATATCTTAAAATCCTGCTCGGTACCTACTGTGTATTTTTTAATAGTTCGATCAAGAGGACGCAAGCTATCCTATATTTTACGACGTATTTTGACCTAACCGTATTAATAAAATAATTTAAATGCGTAAAATATTATATAACGTTACGTTTTCATGGCATAATTTTACTTAATTATTATAAACAAGTACGAGTCGGATTCGCCCACCGAGGGTTCCGTAAAAATTTGTAGGTACATATTATAAAAAAATTGTCCTTGCATAAAGACCCTGGTTTTTTTTATGATTTAATTACAAATGTATAGACTTCAGATTTTTTTCCTATACTTGTAGTAAATTTCATAGTTCTAGGTCAACGGAAAATACCCTATAAATTTTGATTCCCTTGAGAGTGTCGAAATATACGTTTTTTGCGGCATAAACGGCCGTATCTTTTTTTTTACGTTAACTTAGAAGATTGATTTTTCTCAGCTTCAAGAGACTGTAGACCTGACTATATCGTTTTAATTTCAACTCGATACCTTCACGCGTGCCCGAAATAAAGGGTTTTGACAGACAGACAGATGGACGGACGGACTGACGGACAACAAAGTGATTCTATAAGCGTTCTGTTTTTCCTTTTGAGCCGCGGAGTCCTCAAAATGTGTTCAAAGACACGGGAATCCTCTAGTATGTAGAAATAAGTGTGTGTTGTATACCATTACTATGCACGAGCCCTTCTGGTAAGAAATTCTCAAAAGCAATCCGGAGTTAGGAAGTTACCGGTAATACACGTCTCCGTGCCTTGGCAAGCACAAAAGGTCGTTGGTCCTGCACCTAATCTCTTTCCAGTTGTGTCGAATAGTCGTACCATCGGATTATGAGAATTAGTGTATTTTGTTTAGCGCCGAAAATATTTAATAAACTGCCAGAGACAATAAAAACACTAGGCATAAGTCTTTTTAGAAATAAATTAAGAATATTTTTGGCTGAAAAGCTGCATCACAGACTTTCTTGAAGACACAATTTAAAAAAATGTTGATATCCTTTAGTTTGTTAGATTAAGTTTGGTTATTTTATAGATTTTTTATTATTTGTGCTTTTATTTTTCTTACAGCTTATTATTAATATGTAAATATTTGTACGCCAATATTGGCAAAGCACAGAACTGCACTTTTTATTTCTTTTGTATCATCTTTCAAACCTGTGTTTAGCAAATAAACGGAATTTGAATTTGAATTTGAATTAGTGAATAGAGTGCATTTGTGTTTGCGCACATACTTGTGTACTATATTATCTCTTGCGCAGACGAGCAGTCTGCTTTAAGATTGTCTGCCGTGACCGAAATTTGGTCTGAGGGACATTATTATTATGACAAAGACAGCATACAGGCTCCAAAAAACTGTTATCGTGTAAATGGGTCATTATAATTTGTTTCTTTTAGAAATATAGTAGGTAATCATTTATAGACTAGCTTTTTACACTTACTGGCCAGGTAGACGAAATTCGAGCATGATCATTATGAAAATTTTAGAAACACATGCGAATTTTTTTATCTTATATGTTTTCAAAATGTTTTATTGATAACACAAAACCTCCTCACTGACAATTAATAAACAAAAAAATTGGTTGACATACAGAGCAGAAAAAGGTACTAACCTACATATATTGTCTTTGCCTATTTGTAAGATTGATATTGATAGATTTTAATGCCAGCGAAAAATATCGATAGATACACTCACGCCAGTTTTACAGGGGTAAGCAGCGTAATAATTTCCTTGTTATGATCACAGTGTCTGTAATCTCGCTCGTATATATGTATGTATGTATAAACCATTTTTATCACTTGTAAACAAACACTTATTATAAAATCCATTCAGTTACTGCTTCGGATTACTTATATGATAAGGTGGCAAGATTTGTATTATTGTGTGAAATTAATAAAATTGATAACTACAGGACCGATCTTATAAATTGTTTTACCATTAGGAAGCCACTTTATTCAAAAGTAAAGTAGGCTATATAACATCACGCTACGAACCACGGGCGCGGAGCAGTAAACGTGAGTGAACCGCGGGGAGGCAATTACTCAAATAAACGAGATGGGTCTAAAAACTCAGGATTGAACCTCTTTGTCTTCATGTTACCTTGTGACCCCTATATCTCGGGGGTCTTTTGACCCACAGGGCCTATATTCAAACTCGACCAAGGTGTCTGCACAACAAGTTACAAGTCAATCGGTCCAGTGGTTCCGGAGTTATGCCTGTCACTAACAGACAGACACACAGACCCAAATAGCCTTTTCATTAACCTCTGAAGAAGACTCAGAGGTTAATAAAGATAACAAAATAAGAATGACAATACATAGATATGGATCTCTGTGTATTGTCTCTAGCTTCTAATCTTAAATCTTAAATAATATTATAAAAACGAATGTGAGTTGTTTGTTACACTTTCACACCTTAACTACTAAACCGATCAACATGAAATTTCACATACACGTTGTCAGGGGGACAGAAAGCGAAAGAGTACATTTCATCTAAAACAAGTGAGAATCGGCAATGAATTGCCGTATATCTTAGAGTTCGAAAAAATGGTTCAAGTAATATGCAAAGGTCACGTGATACCACGTGACCTTGACGTCAGAGGTCAAAGGTCATCGTCATTTCGGGGTATATCGACTATGCTGATTCGAATGGCGTAGACCGCGAGTCTCAAGCTCTTACGGTTCTTGAGTTGAAAGTTGTATAATAGACGGATGGACGGACGGAATGACGGACGGACAAAGCTGTTGTTTGTGTATAAGAGTTTTTTGGAACTATAAACTATTCTCGAGGCATGGAAATGTATCGACTAAATCTAGATTAGTGTATGTGATAGAAACAGCAGCTAATCCACGGGCAACATTTAGTACGCTATATTTACTTACTAAATAAGAATTTTAAAAAATTGACGTAACTTACATTTTGTTTTAGCAAACATAAACGATATCATTCTGTTATTTAAAAGCTGTAACTACATACAAAGTTGTTATCACCTGTTTGACACTTTTCACCCATTTCACGTCCGACCAATACTACACAAACTATGTCACTGGGAGCTATCGAACAGTAAGTATCATTGCACAGCGGAATGACCGTGACCCACCCCACAACTTTGAATTCCAAACAATTGGTCTGCGATATCACAGCAAGTGTGAAATCAGGGCGTAACCAAACGACGCAATAATAAATTCTACCCACCACTATCAAAAGAGTTTTTTGTCATGTCAATAAAAAAAAAATTATACCTTTATTTTCAGACTATTCAGTCCAGAGAGTGTTAGTAGTACAACGGGATAACTTAAAATTATGTTAGTGACTTACACACACACACATACAAAGATGGAAAAACGATAGAAGCAATAAAAACAAGTGTCCTACAAAATATGCATCCTTATCAAATGCATCCAAATAGGCATTAAACAAAAATGAATTTTATTCTAGCTTCTCCAATAGTGAGCTCTCGCTTCTATAATAGTGAGCTCCCGCTTCTCCAACACATAAATTAATGTTAGTATTAGTAGTCAAAATGATTAGTTATACAGGGTGATTTTGAAATCGTGTAATTCATTTTAACCACGCATTCTACTCATATGACTATCTGAAACAATTTTACGAAAAAAAAACGGTACATTAATTGTTCCAGAAAAATAATTCAAATATAAAAAAAATATGGCTTTATGGGGGTTATTCTATACCACCAGTAGAATGCGTGGTTAAAAGGAATTACACGATTTCAAAATCACCTGTATAGTTGTTCCTAGTCTGGGTGTTGTTTGTGTTCGCTGTTTGAATGTTTCTAAAGTTTCCCGCGTCACAGGAATGATTCTTAGTGGGAGAAGAACATATATTTTGACGACTCGAGGGCGTAGTGGCTAGTGTAACCGACTGCCACGCCTGAGGTCGCGGGTTCGATTCCTGCACAAGTGAATCATTTGTGTGCATGAACATGGATGTTTGTCTTGGTCTGGGTGTTTCTATGTATAATATGTAAGTATTTACAAAAAAAAGTATATAATATGTAAGTATGTTTACCCATTGTCTAGTACCCATAGTACAAGCTCTGCTTAGTTTGGGCTAGATGATGTTGTGTGTATGTGATAGAATATTATTATATAACAATCAAAATTTGATTGCCTTATGCAAAGTATTGACATGTACCTATTTTATAATATAGTTGTTATTGCCAGCCAGTATATTGCAACCACACATTGCAATAATAATATCGGATGTTTAGCTCCTTTACGTAAACTGCGTAAGACCCCAAATCAAGGCTCTAGCTAGATAATTATCTACATAATTGCATTTAAATTTAAACGATACTTAAGACTGCGCCGAGCGTATGACAGATAATGACAGAGCTCGTACGGCGCATATTCAAATCGGAGCGCGGCCGCTATAGTAAAATTGTATGGAGGATTTGAAGTGGTTTTTAGATAAATACATATGTATCTTTATTGTAAACTAATAACTTAAATATTTGCAAATTTACGTAATTTTGTAGGCGAAAATATTAATTACTTTAAGTTTTTTACACGGAGTAATTGTAAACACATTCATTGTTATGGTAAATATGTACTTTATATTTGTATTAAACAAAAAGTGTTGACTTTATTCACTTAACTGTGATCGCCTGTTTTGGCATATTTCGCTCGGCGCAGTCTTAAATACAACACATTTTTTATTGTAAGTACTTATAGTGATTTATTGTGGTCTCGAGTTCGATTCTTCTCTGATTTTTCGAAGTTATATGCGTATTAAATAGTTAATTATCGCTTGCTTTAACGGTGAAGGAAAACATCGTGAGGAAACCTGCATGTCTGAGAGTTCTCCATAATGTTCTCGAAGATATGTGAAATCTGCCAACCCGCATTAGGCCAGCGTGGTGGACTATGGCCTAACCCTTCTCAAAGTGAGAATAGGCCCGTGCCCAGCAGTGGGACAGTTTAATACAGGGCTGATATTATTATATAGTGATTTCAGTAGATGCCTCGCCATTGTCACCGTGCTGAGTTATAAGGGTTCGAGTCCCACAGGGGACAAAATAAATAGTTGTAGGTACCGAGTCTTGAATGTCTCGATATCCTTTCTATCCGTTGTTTGAATGTTTGTAAAGTCCTCCGCGACCCAGAAATTATACTAAGAACAGGAATAGCAACACGAAATCTGTGTCCAGTAGATGGCAAAATAATTTCTAATAAGTAACATCACAGAGACACTGCCTCACTGGCAGGTATTAAATAGTATCTCTCTATTGCACTAAACAAAATCGGTGACCTTGATGCCGTCAAACAATTGGCTTATAATGGCAAAGCAGCTCAGAGTGAAAATTAACGGCAATACGCTCATTAGTTCAAGGCTGGCCGCCTTAGTCGAGTGTAAATTTACTTTTTTACACGTGATTGTGAAATCTTAATGTCGATATAGACATACATCGTACCCATTGGAATAGGCGTAAGAAGAATATGCTAACTTGAGAGGAGAGAAAAACTATTTGATCTGATATAAGTATTTACTATAGGAAGTACTTTTATAATCTTTTGTTTTATTTAATGAAACAAAGACGTATCTTATCTTATCTTATGTGGGGGTCAGTCAGTGCAGACCGACGATACTTCGACCCAGTGGGATCTTTTGTGTCGTACACTCTCCCAATAACCACTGCCATAGATGTTCATGGCAGCCGGGACCGACGGTTTAACGTGCTCTCCGAGGCACGGAACAGGCGATAATTGTCAATCAATACGCACATAATTTCGAAAAGTCATATAATTTCCGAAAGTCAGAGGTGCGCGGCGTGGGTTCGAACCCGAGACCTCTGCATTGCAGTCTGTTGGTCTCCCCACTGAGCTATCGCTGCTCAACAAAGACGTAAGTAAGATTAGGTTTAATTTTATCAAATTTAAGTAGGTTTATTGACTTTTATGATTGAAAAATATCAAACTCATTATGACGTGACAAATGTTTTGTTTTGGTACAAAGCCTTTATTTTTGTCAAAACAAAACGAAAATAATTGAGCTTGTAAATCTTTACTTACTTACTTACTTACTATTCGAATCTACAATAAAAAAGTACATAATTGTACTAACTCCCTGCCGAGGTTTTCCTACAAGACTACAGTACGGGGTTCTTCAAAAAGAGTGTTTAAAAGTTTTTACAGGGTTGGCAACGTGCAAGTGATACCTCTGGTGTTGCAGGCGTCCATAGTCTACGGTGATCACTTACCATCAGGTATGCTTGTTTGCCACTTTAGTTGTATATAAAAAAAACGCCTTAATTGCACTGGGGGTGCGATATATTCTCACGCCTATAAGTGTGACATAGCGTGGCGGGGATTTCTCCGAGGGGTGAGCACTGAGTAGTCGTGTATTATATCCGCATTTCGCCAGCTTTCAGCTGTAATAAAGCGCGTGGGTCTTGCTGTTTACCGGGCACAGTTCAAATCCCCGTGCTTCTAATGCGAACTTCTCTGATGAAATCCCCGATGGCACTGTAAGACCTGAGAATCGAAACCGAGACCTCATGCTCAGTGCTCAGTAGTCGCAGTTACAATACAAACTACGAGATAAAAAAAATGTTTATTACATTTATTACATTATACATTTTTTTATTGTATTATTTTTTATGCGTTTTGAGAAATTCTACATGTTTTAATCACCGAATCTTATCAATGACGCGCTGCATTATCTGATTTCATGCGCTGGACTACTGCTTTCTCTTTCTTATTATTTATAAAATAATAAAATAATAATCTTTATCTCGAATTATATTTGGACTGCTATTCCAGAAAGGATTTCTGAAAACGTCATTTATAGAAAATCAAAACTTAATTACTTACTTACCTAATACATAACTTAATAACTTACTTAACAAAATCATATCAACGTTTTTTTTATTTAAAGACATCTCCCGCACTATGAATTATTCGTGTGCGCGGGAGACTTTAAATCATTCAAACAATGGACACAAAGAACATCCTGACTCAGAACAACTATTTGTGGATCACACAATTTTTTGTCACATGTGTGATTCGAACCCACAACGCTCGGCGCAATGGCAGCAGCGAAATTTCTTTTTGTAAAAACATAAATAAATTTTCGTTTTATAAAATTCACTAAATACTGAATTTAATATAAGGCAACCCTACTTATTTTGCTGACAAGGAAGAGACAAGTTAAGAATGACTAAAGTCCTGCTTACATAATAATTATTTCATTAACACAGTAAACAACACATGCAAAAAATTTATTCAATAACCTTTATTTATACTAATAATGTGTCAAAATGGTATATTTAGTTTTATTTGTGACCTATAATAATTTATAATGGGCCGTGTAATATCTATATAACAGCTGTCTTGTGCATACTAATATGCGTGGCATACATTTGCTTTTGTGCATACATCATGTAAGAGATGTGTACTGAGCAGCGATAGCTCAGTGGGGAGACCAACAGACTAGAATGCAGAGGGTCTCGGGTTCGAACCCACGTGCTGCACCTCTGACTTTCGGAAGTTATATGACTTTTCGAAATTATGTGCGTATTGATTGACAATTATCGCCTACTCCGTGCCTCGGAGAGCACGTTAAGCCGTCGGTCCCGGCTGCCATGAACATCTATGACAGTTGTTATTGGGAGAGTGTTGACACAAAAGATCCCACTGCGTCAAAGTGTCGCCGGTCTGCACTGACTGGCCCCCACATAAGATAAGATAAGAGATGGGTGAATTTATTTGGCTTTATCTGTTAAGAAATTTTCTGTAACAACACAAAGTCTCTAAATGTATCCAATAGACAGGCAGTCTCCTAAATAAAGCCCCCTTTAAAATTCTATAGGGATGAGGATGACATTATTATTAATTGGTGTCTATTGCTCCATTCAGATCACTGTATCCTACCCCAATGTTCAACCCATCTTCATATCAACTTTCATCAAAATTAACCATTTCTCAATGAAAATGTAAGAAACACACAGAGCGACTTCCTTACATACAATATTAGTATATTATAAACATTACCTTCGCCAGGAGCCCTGTTAGCAGGGACCCGAGCTCCAAACCTTGATCTGAGTTTATGCATGAATCCTAATTGTCCACCATTGTTTAAGCTCGGAGACAAGGGGTCTAAAGTTTCAGCCATTGTTGGCTTCGTCACTGCAAAAAATAATACAAACTTACTAGTTACTTACAAGTGATATTCATTAACAGGGGACAAAGTAATAAAACATAATAAATATACAAATGATAATAGTAGCATTGGTGCCGTAAGCTGTGTTTATGAATATGATTACGAGATCCAATTCTGGAACTGGGCAAACGAATATTGAAATGATAGTCAAAAATAAATAACTAAACAGTTAGAATTAAGTAGAACAGTGGACAAATTACTTTAATGAATCCCAACATAAATTTAAAATCTAAAATATTAGAATGTTTTTCACATTATACAGTCAAGTTCTACACAGCCTTGAATAACTTTCAAAGTCAGATGTACACACTAAAATATAATGACTTACTTAAGTAAATATCTCCCATTATAATTGATAATGTTGACACAAATTTCCAACAGATTCTCTTTAAATTATTATAATATGTGGCAGCTATAACCAGCCAGTAAAATATAGTTATTATCAACGGATGAACAATAAATTAGCGAAATCTGTGCACTAGATATATTATAATGACCTAATTTAGTTTAAGTGACATCATCAGACTCAAATTTGACGCGATCATTTAGTTTTCACAGAAGAACAATGCCACATACACCTTTTTATAAAAACTACAAAACGTTATGTATGTTTGGCAGCTGTGGGAGTTAACCCGATAGAGGAATAATAGCCTGATTCACAACACTTCCTATTGTTCGACGATCATGTTTTGTAAAAAAACAATAATAAAGAATATACATACCGCTCGATAAATCTAAATTAAATTGTATGCTACGAAAGTCAGTCCGAGATCAAATAGTGTTTATAGCATTGTCACGGGTCTTCGTTATTTGTTTTTATGCACAGGAAATTCTAATATATGCGAAATTTACTTCGCCACATAAAACAATACAAAGCCTACTTTGACAAGTTAAACGTCACTACTGCCAGTGTCAAGACTGATAAGTGGAACGTCATGTTGGTATCGTTCAGAAACAGTAATTATGTGTGAGATGTGCCGCTTTGTGCTGGCTTTTAGTATTCGTAAAATGCTCCACCATTTGAGTCCATGATACGTTACACAATTACCCTGGGCTCAGTTAGTTACTCTGTGGAATCATTATAGAAGTAATCATAATTATGGCGATACTACTTCCCTGTGTACTACATCCAGCAAGCCAAATTATTAACACCGTAATCAAATAACTGACAACACTAGCCTTTTTTTTTTACTTACTTTATTAAGTACATGCAATGAATAGGTACACAGTTTGCCAGTGCTGTTATGTACTTAATAGCATTATTAAGTAATGCTAGCACAGCACTTTTTTAATCCAAATCATAAATACGAGTTACCTATATGAAAAATACACCAAATGAAAGACAAATAACAAATAATTACCTATTTTATCTGTTCTGTGGTAATTACCATTCCATTTACTCATCGAATCGTGGAAAATATTTAATTAACTATGTAACTAAATATGACTTGAATTATTAATTAAATCCTGTGTTTGTCGCCTCAAGTAGGTATACATACAAAATAAAATAATTATTAAGTGAAAGTATAAATCAGCTCAGTCGACCGTGGTGATACCATTCTCTTATAGGCGGCGTAAGAGTAGTAACACAGTCACTACGTTGCACGTTCCTCTGATAAGTAAGTACCTATTTAAGGAAAACTCTGGAAGCCTAAATTTACTTACGTACCTATCCCATTTATTTACTTTTATTCTGTCTTATAATTATTTTTTCCTAAGGTCGGCAACATACACAACAAATTATCATATTACTTACGTTTAGTCATTAATATAATATAATAATAATATTCTATCACATACACACAACACCATCTAGCCCAAACTAAGCAGAGCTTATACTATGGATACTAGACAATGGATAAACATACTAGTGATGTGACGAATGTCAATTTTTAGACATTCGCGAATGCGAATGCGTATGCGAATATCTGCCGTTGATATTCGCGAATGCGAATGCGAATGCGAATTATTCACTTTTGAATTTGGCGCCATTTATATGGCTTTATTTTGACAGCTTTTCAGCGCGCGAGTCACACGCACACATTTGTCATCGTTTGCATCTCATTCCGAGCATTGTCGAGCCGATCTGGCGCCTAGGTTATATAGTTAATTTTAGGTTTTTACTGTACGAAATCTACTCAATTATGATAATCAAATAAATAAATAAAGAAATACAGCTTATTATTCTATCTAAATGGCATTATATGAAAATAGACAAATAATCATGACAAAATCACCGGTATTATTCTCTTCGTTTTATATATCTAGAAATAATACAATTTACTATTAGTTATATTGTTTCTATAAGTAAAAAACAATACCATTCTAACGATGTATAGCACATAATTATATCATCCTTAGGCAAAATAAAATGAAAACAGCGAGTCAAACTGCGCATCAAGGATCCGTTTTTTGTTTAGAGTTAATTGTATAATATAATTTATTTTTTCAGATGTTCATCAGTTCAGATTTGCGAATGCGAATACGAATGTCAAGAAATATGCTTTGCTTGCGTTACTTCACTAAAACATACATATATACTTTATTTTGGTAAATACATACATATTATACATAGAAACACCCAGACCAAGACAAACATCCATGTTCATGCACACAAATGTTTGACTTATGCGGGAATCGAACCCGCGACCTCAGGCGTGGCAGTCGGTTACACTAACCACTACGCCATCGAGTCGTCAGTAGGTGCAGCGCAGACAACAGACTATCCGTGACGCACTTTTTAGTCTGTAAAAATAGAACCTATGTAATTATAAGCAGTAACGCATACGACGTGCAAAAAGTCCGGCGCACTGAAAATCCGTGTAATTCTGGCAGACCGCGCCGCGCCGCACAAAAAGTGCGCGAAAACAAAAGAACGTTTACTTCAATGCGCGCTAACGCAGACGGCGCACACTTTAGTCTGCAATCTGCAATCGTTAATTGTGGACGTAACGTACGCGGTATAATACCATGGCGCTAGAGATCGATGTATCGATATTAATACAAGTAATACATAACAGATCAACAATTTATGATACATCTTTGTCAGAATATCATGATAGACATTTAAAGCAGGTCTTAAAATGAATAACAGCTCATTAAATGTAGTAACAGACATTTTATAAAATTTGAAAAATGTTCATATATTGTTTCCGAATTGAGTGTTTAATATACTGTCCTTTACTTCTCTCCGAAAATATAGGATGTACCAAAAATTCTCTATTTCTTCTTCTTTTTCTGTACTTCAATTATAAAATAATACACCGCAATCTCTGCATTTCCATAGCGTGTACGTCCCTACAGTTCTGCCGACAGAATGATCGAAGATGTGCGTCGTATGCGTTGAATGTGTGAAAAAGTCGCGACGGACATTTTGCGCGCCATGCAGACTTTTTGTGCGCTGCAAACTCGATCGCACAAAAAGTGTGTCGTCTGTGGTCACCCTTAGTTTATCAGGTTGGAGATATCGTTTTGTGTATTAAATACCTGAACACTTTTATACGTATTAAGATACTATTTGATAAGATGCGACTAAATTAAAGTGCATTGTTTGTTATCTAGTGTGCATAGGTCATGTCGTAGCTAGTAGTCGATATTGACATAAGATTATAGTTGGTATAGAAAGAGCTAATCACCTCTCACAACAGTGCCAACGAATTTAATCTCATCGTGAGCTTTTATCTTACCTAGAAGGCTTACTAACCCTTCTCATCCTGACAATAGGCCTGTTCCCAGCAGTGGGATAGTTTATATATGCTAATAAGCGGGATGCTTGCTACTCAATCACGCATATATCGTTAAACGGCATAAAAAATGGTACACTGATAGCCCTTATCGAAGTACCTTGCGTCCCTTTCCAGCGATATCTTGTTAGGTGTATGGTCATCAGGCCTTAGACCCCAAAATTACAGTTTACATACTTAAACATAGTATATTACCTATATCTGGGCAAGGTAAAAAAAAAATATTTTTTGATATCGGTCCTTTGTAGATGCTTTTATTCAATCAATCAATCAATAATCTTAGGCGAAAGACGTCCACTGCTGGACATAGGCCTCCCTCAAGGTTTTCCACACAGATCGGCCTTGGGCCACCCGCGTCCAACCGCTATTCAATAGAAACAAAAACACATTTTTCTTCCTTTTTATAATATTAGCTTACATTACATGCATGACTGTTGGCAAGTACTTATTAATATTTATCCTAGTGTTGAGCCTGGTGGCTGCCATCACCAGTTCTTTGGGCACGTTTCTGAATGACCTCAGGTGACACCGTCCTCATGTCATACGCCCATCCTAATTTCGCCATCAGATCAATGAATGTCGTAGTTGAATTAATGTATACACAATATCCTAGCTCGGCTGTCCTGTAGTCCGAGGGGAAAGTATGATGGTAGTTGTGGTATCCTTCTCCAAATGTCAATAATGACACAAGTTTTGTTTCGCCAGGCATTATATGTTTGTCATAAGGCTTGTTTTGCTCCCACAAGTGAGCAGCAGAGTTCACAAGCCAAGTTGCATTCAAAGAATACGTATAGCGACTTATTGCGCATACAAAAAAAGAGTTCCACAAAGATTCGCCCCATAAAGTAGAAATGTACGTTGGGATTACGAAACAAGCTGTTATTACAAGAATCTTGTAATATCTGAAATAGAAAATATATATTGTCATTTTCATCTTCATAGTACTTAAATCTGCATGTCTGAGAGTTCATCTTCATCCTAATGTTTTCATGGTGGTGGACTATGGCCTAATCTGTCTCATACTGAGAAGAGGCCTGGCACAGCAACGGGACAATTTATAACCAGGGTTGATATTATAATTATAATATTACTTATCTATTCTAAAAATAAATACTTTAAGGAGCGGATGAATTGCAGTACTTAATATTATTACTACTTATATGCCGATTTCTAGAAAGTAGCTATCTCATTCGTTCTAATATCATCTATCAGTCATTCTGAATATTGGCAACGGTGGCGGCGGCTGTGCCAATCACTATTCACCATTTCTCTCTCTTACCTCTTCTGGAAGCGTAAAAGAGGATTTTCATGAAGATCCCTCATATCAATAGTGTTCCCCTTTGCCTTAATTTCGGGGTGTTTCTTGACTAACAGCCAACCGACATGAGCAAAGAAGAAACCACGGGTCGCGTTGTGAGGATCAGCGTTTGTATCCGAATATTTATGATGCATGCGATGATCCCTCGCCCATTCAATAACACAGTTCTGAAAAATTATTGATATTAATTCACACTATTATAGTTTCACCGAATCTGTTTCCTGATATTAGGGATTGTCTAGCGGGTGACCATTGGACTACCGCGCAAATATCACGAGTTTAATCCCAAGGCCACCTTAGAGTTTTCGAAGTTATGTGCGTATTAAATAGTTAATTATCGCTCGGTTTATCGGCGAAGGTAAACATCGTGAGTAAGCCTGCATGTCTTAGAGTGATAATGTTCTCGAAGATATGTGAAGCTTGCGAAGCCTGTTGACTATGGCTTAATCCTTTTTACATTAAGAAGAGGCCCATGCCCAGAAGTAGCTGACAGTATATACACATATTGATAGACATTTAATTCTTTGAACTACAAAACTTACTTGCAAAGCCATGGTGTTGCAATACAGAAGCATAATCTGCAAGGGCAGCCGTGCTTTGTAACTTCTGTGGGTCCACAATCGGTGAGCTCCTGCCGTAATACCCAAAGCTCCAATATATATCATGAGAATCGCTAGGAAAAAAGACGCTAATTATTGGAAAATAATAATTAAATTATTAGGCCGGCTCAACTGGTGAAGTAAACTACCCGTCCCATTCACATCATTATTTCAGCCGAAGCCGTCCACTGCTGGATATCGGTTTTCCGCACAAACAGATTTTGGGCTACCCTCATACAACCGCTTCCGGCGACATTTACCAGGTTACTTTGTGGGAGGCCTACGCCTACGTTTGCCGGTGCGTGGCCGCCACTCAGAACCTTTCTGCCCCAACGGCCATCGGTTCTGCGCGTTATGTGCCTTGTCCACCGCCACTTCAGCTTGGCTATCCGGAGAGCTATGTTCGCAGCTTTAGTTTACCGTGATGCGACCCCGTAGGGAAACCCCGAACATAGCTCTCTGCATCACCCTCTGATCGCCCCCTTCACATAGGCATACTTTTTGTTACTTATGTAGCTGAACAGAAAAACTCAGTAACTAATTTGTCCCAGCAGTCGTATTCATTACCGCTGTAGTAGAAATGTTGTACGTTTCTTGATATGCGTATATATATGTAAATAAATACTTACTATAAAAACAGGTCAACCACATTACTCTAAAGCAAAATAAATAGAATCCATAAATAGCTGCGACATGTAAAAGCGCAAACACGAATACATTTCGCCAAACTATTTTCAACTCTCTTTTCTTTATTGCTGGTTGTGTAGTTACAATTTCTCCATAGCTGATTATGTTTTCCGTTTTATGTGATGTCCGTTGCAAGGGAGCCATTTTCTTTTTATCCCTAAAAATGCACGGTTTCTGTTGGATAATTATTTTCTTTATAACCAACATAGATAGAATGGGTGAAAAGCATTACCAGCGCTACTTTTTTGTCTATTTTAGCCATCAAGCAAGTTTACATTACTCCGTGCAGTCATAATAACTAAAGGGCATTATGGTTATAACGCCGGCGTATATCTATACTAATATTATAAAGCTGAAGAGTTTGTTTGTTTATTTGTTTGTCTGTTTGGTTGAACGCGCTAATCTCAGAAACTCTTCTTCTTCTTCTCCCTAGCCTTTATTATTCCCAAGTCACGTGGGGTCGGCTTTTCTGGTCTAACCGGATTTGACTGGATATCAGTTTTTACACGGAGCGGCTGCCACCTGACCTCCGCAACCCGAAGGCTAACGATACCTTTAGGCTAGATCAGTGTCAGGATATTATAAGGCACTGACTTCCCAATAACGACTGCCATAGATGTTCATGGCAGCCGGGACCGACGGCTTGACGTGCTCTCCGAAGCACGGAGCAGGCGATAATTGTCAATGAATACGCACATAATTTTGAGTTTTTTTTCCGTGGTTCGAACACGAGACCCTCTGCATTGCAGTCTGTTGGTCTCCCCACTGAGCTATCGCTACGTAATCTCAGAAACTACTGGTTCAAATTAAAAAAAATATTAATATGTTGGATAGCCCATTTATCGAGGAAGGCTATAAGCTATATAACATCACACTACGAAAAGGAGCGGCGCATCAATGAAAAATGTTGCAAGAACGGGCAAAATTGTTTTATGTGAAGCAGACGAAGTTGCGTGGGTCAGCTAGTATTATACGAGTATATACGCCGAGCGTCGTAGTTAAATCAAAAATTTAAATCGCATGCGGGACAATACATTGTATGAACCACAAATAATTGTGTCGAGTCTGGATGTTATTTATGACCATTGTTTGAATGTTTGTGAATGAATCTCTATGACATAGAAATTACACTTAGTGCGGCATTAGCATTTTTAAAAGAAAATAAAACAAATTATTATTATATTTTTCACAAAGATCACCTCAGTAAGTTGTTACGTGGATAGGAAACATGTCAATTAGCTTACCTCACCTGTCTAAGCAATAACAACGCGGAATAAACACAATGAATTGGAAATGACTCTGCTGTTAATTTCTTTAGGTCCGTACCTTATAATGTTCACTTTATTATTAATATTTGTAAAATCTACATGAATTTATACATATTTATTTATTTAAAAACTTCATGCACAAAACAATACATTGGCGGACTTAATGTCAAGGGCATTCTCTACCAGTCAACCGTAGCGTGATGCAGAGATAAAAAGAAGTAGGTGCATAAGCATACAATAGCATTATAAATATACATGTATTTAAACTAAAGAATAACACAAAAGTAATGATATTTACATAATATATACATACCTAAATATATATAATACTTTAAACTAGGTCTTGCCCGCGGCTTTGCCCGCGTGTACCTTATTTTAGAAAGTTTATTATATTTACAATTCGTTCAGTCTTCATACGGGAAGACAAACAAAAAATTGATTGTTAATAATTTGTAGTTACAGGAGGTAGGGCATAGATGTAACTGTTTACAGTTACCTCTCGCAGGAGCAGCACGTCTGGGAAAGTATCTCCACCCTATAGAAGACCGCAGCCAAACTGGAGACCCAGTGAAACGGGTGTCCGCTGGACGCCCGCAGGCTGAACGGATTCCCGAACCCAGGGATTACTTAATCTCCGTCCTGTGAGGCGGAACAAAGTGTACTCGACTACTAGAGTACAGTATAGTAGCCTGTGCCAGGCTCTGATGAGATGTAAACACATCTTTGTCCCTTGCGCTGATAGTACAGCGTCTGCTATTATCCTTTATATCTCCTTTTTAAATATGGCCATCAAGAATAGAGGAAGTGTTTATTCAGCGACATACTCATCCACATTACAGTTGGACTTCTGCAACATAAGAGGACTTCATTCGAACATTAACGCTGTCCATCAACACACGTAGACAGCGAAGCCGACCTTGTTATAGGAGCGCAAGTCTGGCCTAACATGGAGTACTGCAGTCACCCTTGGGCAGGAGCACCAAAATACCAGCTTGATCCTTTTGACGCGGTACAGAGACGACCCTTGAGAATTGTCTACGAGCCCAAACTCACAAGTCTCACTAAGTCTCAAAAGGGTTTTTGCCTCCCTTTGTGTGTTCCACCGCTTGTATAATGGATTGTATTCTGAGGAGTTGTTTGAGATGCCTCAGCTACTTTTTATCATCGCACCGCTCGCCATCAGCAAGGATTTCATTCTCACACCTTACAACCTAATTGGTGCCGCACCAAGCGGTTCCAAAGGAATTTTCTCCTGTGGTTGCTCAGGTTGTGCAGGGAACTCCCTGCAGAGGTTTTCCCACAAGACTACAGTAGTACCCCATACTGTAACGAAATATAGTTATTTCGAACCTGGTGCCCAAAAAAACCTTTGTATATGATCATGAATCCGATCGAAAAATCTGCTGTAATACCAGTGCAATATATTATACATACATTGAATCTTTATTAATACGATTTTCATTTTGATATACTTACTTATTAACTTCACTTGTTACCAACTTTGACTGCAGGGTGACATTGTGGTTTTTTTGTGATTACCTTGCCATTGCTACTACGCCGAGTGTTGTGTGTTCGATCCCCATGGGATCACTGGAGTCCCCACGGGAATCTGGGTCCCTACCTCCGTTATATCCATGTTTTTAAAGTCTATATTCCTATTTACCATCAGTATATTGCAATGATAGGTTTTGTCCTTTTAAAATATTTTGCGATACAAACTTACAGACCGTCATATAAATATGTAAAACATTGCGAAAATTTTAAAGAGTTTGCATTAATAATATAATTTTTAATGACATGGTAATTTGTTGAAACAATAGCGTATATCTGTTTTTAATGTCTTATAAGTATTCTTGCATATGTAATTTTAGTTGGACGGTTAAATGTTGTGAGATTAGTTAGTTTTCAAATCGGCTTTGCCTTGCATCATTGATTGATTGACCAACGAGGCCACCCCATTCTTCAATCAATATAATCTCAAACTTGATTGTCGCCTCACTAGTAACCGTTAGGTATCGGTACTCAGCTATTATTGCAATGGTAAAAATACTTGAATATGACTTTGGTAGTAAGTAGTTTTCATGTACCTATTATTTCAGTACCAATGTTAATACGCTCCGGGTATTTCGGTTTTTGTGTATACTTTATTACTAGACATAACAGTTGGCATTAATTTTCGACAATGCTACTCATCCAAAGACTTACGTTATATGTGTTAATATGCTACGCTCATCAGTCTACATCATCATCAATTTACATCTACTTTCTTTTGAGTTTTTACTTAATTTGTAAGCCTTAGAATATTAATATTCTATTAATAATTTAGACATTATATATTTCTAGAACTTACGAGCTTCATATCTTACAGGACTGTCTTAAACACATATAATTATGATCCTGCAGTATTTTGGTTCTCTGGACGTAATGAGTGACTTTTCACATGTGCAGGTTTACATGACAATGTTAAATTTAACAATATCATCCGATTTGGGTGGCCTAAGACCGGTCTGCGTGAAAAAACTTGGAGACGCACTTGTCCAACAATGGATATCTGTGGGCTGGGATGATGATGATCTAATTTAAAAGGTAATTTAAATACTTTGTGCATGCTTATTCTAATCGTGATCACAGCACAGAGTGCATGTCCGAAATGTTTACACAAAAGTATGTATTTAGGCACTTCATTCTGTGCAAATATGTATACTAGCGACATTTATTTCATCGTAAAATACTAAGTTACGAGGTTTATAGAGTTCGAAAAAACTCAACACATACAACATACAACAGCTTTGTCCGTCCATCCGTCCGTCTGTCTGTTATATAACTTTCAACTCAAGAACCGTAAGAGCTAGAGACTCGCGGTCAAGCCATTTGACTCAGCATAGTCGATATACCCCAAAATGACTATGACCTTTGACCTCTGACCTCTGGTCACGTGGTACCACGTGACCTTTGCATATTACTTGAACCATTTTTTCGAACTCGACGATTTACGGCAATTCATTGCCGATTCTCACTTGTTACTGCTTAGAGCCGATTTTCCAATCGTGACATGTTTGACGTTTTGACAGCTTTTGAATAGAAAATATTGCAAGCTGTTATATTTATTCCTCAGATAAAAATTATACGACGATTGAAAAATCAGCTCTTTGAAAATTTGTTAATATATATTTACTCTTCCTTTCATATTACGCGGTCACACATATAACAATAGATGATAATAAACTCAATAAAAGATTTTATTTAAAAAACTCACGCCTTGACAATTTTGTTATTAATTAGCATTACATTGTTATCGTTTCAATAGCTTTTGTTTTAGGATCCCCATCACCATTATCAGCTCTCGTAAACGTTCCATAATTAAAATAGTTATCGATCTCTTGTAACGTCTTGTCTTTAGTTTCTGGCAATATGAAATATAATATCACAAGACAAACTCCCAAAATGCAGCCATACACAGCGAAGAATCCGTACACTTTAATACTGATCAGTAAATAGGGTGCTGACTTAAGAGCCGCCAGCAAACATAATGAAACCCAGATACCAGAAAGAGCTGAACCTACCTCTCTGTACGGTAGAGGGTATACTTCTCCAATCAATACTAATGGTATAGGAGTACAACCGAAATTGACAAAAACGAAAAACGACATCAGTAAACCTATAGCTATCCACGGTTGGTTAACAGTTATAATTTCTTTAGAAACTAACGAGAGGTATACGCAAAATATAGTAAGAACTACCAAGGCTGCAAAACCAGAAGAAAATAAAAGAGTACGACGATTCATAATCTTAACTAAGAATGAAGCTAGAACAGCGCTGGCAGTAATGATGACATCAATGGCCAGAGTATAGTAGAAGGACTGAAATGATTCTCCTGTTAGATCACTCATTATTTGCCGAGCGTAGACCGGGAATATGTGTTTGCCACTCATCTCTAAAACTGTTGTTGCCATTACGATAATCAAAGAAGGCTTTAAGAAGTCTTTTCGTGTAAATTTCTGGAAGAACTGCAATATGTTGCCACAGAAATTTGATTTTCCTTTTGTTTTTGACCGATGAGCTTCCTGAACTTGTATTATTTCTTCTATTTCTTTTTGGGAAGCCACACTGTTTCCTCTCAGCCAGTAAAAAGCCTCCTGGCTTCTTTCGTATTGACGCTTTGAAGCTAGCCATGACGGGCTTTCAAACCAAGTACAAGTGATTAACAGAGCAATTAAAAGCGGCGTCAAAGATATCAGAGCAACAGTTCTCCAATGCAAATAACAGCTGATGATATGCATGAACATGACGCCGAAACACACTGAAACATTCTTGAGATTTAAAAAGACTCCTCTGTAGTCAGGACACGTGTATTCTCCAATCATAATTGCTCCCAAAGATACTGCTGGAATCGCCGTTAAACCGCCAAGGAACCTTCCAATCATCAGCATGGGTATATCCGTAGCAAAGTATATTAGCAGCCAGCCGCCAATAGCTGGTAAGATAACCAGCCCGTGAGTTACCCTTCTTCCGCATAAAGACATGAGAACTGATGCTATAGGAAATCCCGGGATACCGGCAATGCTCGGTATGGATCCTGAAAATGAATAAAAAGTGTTCGTGTCAAAATAAGTTATAACTTATACTTTAAATACATTATTGTTAGCGTATTGGTAGATATACTATGAACAATTTAATTTTACAATTTCCCCGTAGTTTCGGTTGTTGTGTCATGCCCTGTTCCATCATGTTTACAGTCGTCCTCGTTCAATGTATAACTTTCGCGTAAACGTAACATGATTTGAAATAAAAGTACAAAATACCTAGAAAAGTATGTGTAATAATTACAAAACCTTATGTTTTGTTTAATTGAACAACGCCCATTGCTATATATGTCAACGCGATAAGTAAGAATGGGTACTATTTCATCACCAAGCAACAATCTTCAGAACCCTGCTAATTGCCTATTACTATTATTCACCTAGCCAAGATGAAGTATGTAGGTCGGCTCTGATCGGTGAGTCAGGATCATTGAGAGCTGGTAGTAGACAGGTAGGGTAGCTCAATATTAGCCCCAGACCAAACATGTTGATCAGCACCGCCGATATCGTCCAAATCTGAAAACCACCAAAAATATTTATGTACAATATTAGCACTTGCATAGCTAAGTCTAGTCTTAGTTAAGTCAGCTAAGTCGCTAATGAAGGCTCAATGGAAATTAAACTGCGGTTTATAAGGTGAATTTTAATTTTGAAAATATTACACTAGGGTAGAGAGGGGCTAATTGAGCAAGTTTTCACTTGGGAGGTCATAGCTCCTCAACGATAAGTCTTAATATCTTGTTATGCTATACTTATGGGTTAGTAGTTTATTCCTTTCCAAAAGTGTCCATAGTAATTTATTTCTAACAAATCGCATTTAAGAGCTACAGCCATTTAAGTAAAGAAAGTCAGAGATTCTCAATGTACCCCGGTGAGGTAACTTGCGCAAGTGTATGGGGTTTATTGAGCAGTTAGAAATTATAGCCAAACCATGGGTTCAATGTTTACTAGACATGAAATGAAACTTAATTTTACAATCAACTTTTTATTTATAATATCTTAGTGATATAACTGTGAAACTAAAAGTAATCTTCTTTTAATATTAAACCAAAAATGGAATCAACCAAAAACTCAACATAATTATTTTAAGCATAACTTTTGGATTGGAACTTACTTCTTCTTTTATAATCAATGTTTTCTTTGGCTTCTTAACTTTTAGTGGTTTTAGTTTTTTCCTTTTCCAATGCGTTTTTTCGGAAGTGTCTGTCAGAACAGCAGCTTTCCTTTTTTTTCTGATAGCTTTAGCCAAATAGATAGGAAGTAGTTTCTAAAGATTCTATTGCGTGGGAGAATATACTTGCCTCGGTATTGCATAACCCATTGATGAAACATCACCTTCAGAGCCTAATTTATTCAAAAATCTTGTCAAGGTGATCTACTTAATACTGAATTCTTTGGCAGCGGCTTTCACACTTTTTCTTCAATAGTGACATCTTTAACTTAGAACCTTTGCAGCATCATTTTAGTCTTGGGTAGTGTAAAAACCTCTTGAAGACTTATATTTATCATTCCGCGTCCTAAAGTGAAATAAAAATCAAACATTACTTTAGTTCGAAATTTAGGGGTTAAGTAAGCAATTACTGCTGAACTAACCCTAACCTAAAAATTAGAAACAAAAGTGAAGTTATGACAAACCTTTAAGAATTATATCCATATCCTTTATACATATCGAAAATATACTAAATTCATAAAACTTACCTGATTGAAAACGAATAATATTTGACTCTTTCAGAAGAAATATTCCCAAGTATAATTTTTCACTTTTTGGTTGCTTAATAATCAAAGCATACTTATACTTCAGTCGATCGACAAGTCGTCACTGGCGGTCGCTCAATGAGTTTCCTATCCGCGATCGCATCTTTTCGCAATTTGAAGTGTTAGGGTGCGATGTATAGTTTATGAGATATTTCGATTGCCCAACTTACCCGTATGCTTAACCAGCCCCTCCCTACCCTACTATTGAACATATTATGCTATTCTAGCTAATTAAAATTATTAAATTTATATATATTTAAATAGGAAAGTGTAAATTATAGAATATAAATAGTTTTAATAATTTTAAATAGCTAAAATAGTATTATAAGTTCAGTAACATTGTCAAATTTGCAAAATTAAGTCGTAAAAGTGTTAATAAACAACGCGATAAAATCCGTAAAAAGCAGTTTAATTTCAATGTATAACTTTCGCGTAAACGTAAGACATTGTTACAACTCTAATGGTAATGGAAAAAACAAGGCTAGCAGGAAAATAATTATAGTTAATCCGTAAGTTTAATTTTGCTGCTATAAAAGTTTTTCAAGAAACAGGATTCTATAGACCTACACCAATAGTGTTTTATACAGTACCTAGTCCCAGAAGAGAAATTAGAGACTGATAATATGTACGTCGACAGTAATTCTAGTTTCGATTAGAATAGCATTAATGTTCAATGTTTGTTCATACTAAGAAACTAACACCGTTATTTGTTTTATGTAATATACTATATAGGTACCTACTAACACTACGTACTCTCTTACTTTAAGTTAGCTTCGATCTGGGGCCCAAGTCTGCTATTTTTATAAATTCGTTATTCCGACACGACGTAACTGCAATTTCATTGTCATTTTGCAAAAAGTTCGTAATCTGCTAAATTCATAATGGTCAATCATTGGTCGGTCAATGGTCTCGTAATAGGATTGTGGTAGAATGACATGTTGTATTATAATAAAAACCGTTAGTAAAAGTGAGTTTTGAAAACTAATAGGTACTAAATTTGAACATGTATTCATGCCAGATTTCGTTTTTATATTTTTACATATTATTTATTAGTGTTAAAAGCAATTTGATCAAAGGAACTGTCAAAATAATATTATATGTAATAATATTATATATATGTCAAAATATATATATAATAATATTATATAATAATAAGTAATAGGTGGATAACGATGTTGGTAGTGTAATAAGTACATTTTTCTGTATAAACAATTGTTAGTCATAAGATTATGCTGCTGTTTGTAATCCCGAAAATAAAAAAAAAATAAAAAAAAAAAAAATACGTCATACGTCAATCATTCATTTGTCATTATGTACGAGATTACCATTCTATGCCATTTTTCAATGGAGGGTCAGTGGTTGACTATCGGAAAGTCATAATGACGCCATTATATTAGTAGATTACCAAACTTGTCAAAATCAACAATTATAAAATCAATGATAGACCATTCTGACACTATTGTAATAGCAGACTTGGGCCCCTGGTCACACGAATAATTGTCCCGTGAGGGCTTCGAACTTAGAATACAAACGCGGCAGGAGCGCCGAAGCGACCGCTTCGTACCTACCTGTGTCGCGAGGCATTTTACAAACATTCTCACACAACATACCCACACACAGAACATCTATTTATGGATCATTTAAAATCCTGTCCCGTGTCATCACGACATTTTGGTTCTTTGTTTGATTTACTGTTTTATAGTATTGTTAATTAAAATGGTCTAGTGAGAGAGCCTGGGAATTTGCAACACAGGGGTAACCCTAGCACAGACTCCAAGTCTCTCACAAAGGTGGATATATGTAGGTACTATCGACTTAAGCGACGGATGACCACTCCTAAGGTTAAAATCGCATAACAGGCCAACGCTTGGTACCCGTACCCGTGCCCTACAGGGCGGAGTCACTTAAGACTGCGCCGAGCGTAAGACAGATAATGACAGAGCCCGTACGGCGCAAACTAAAATCGGCGCGCGGCCGGCATAGTAAAATTGTATGGAGGATTTGAAGTGCTTTTTTGATATATACGTATCTTTATCGTCGACCAATGAGTTAAATATTTGCAAATTTACGTAATTTTGTAGGCGAAAATATTAATTATTTTAAGTTTTTTACACGGAGTAATTGTAAACACATTCATTGTTATGGTAAATGTATATTTTATATTTGTATTAAACAAAAAGTGTTGATTTTATTCACTTAACTGTGACCGCCTGTTTTGGCACATTTCGCTCGGCGCAGTCTTAAAGTCAATATATGCAAGCGAAATTTTTTCTGAAATGGTCAACCGTCGCTCAAGTCGATAGTACATACATGTATCTAAATTCTAAGAGCATGTATGTTTGAAGTAATAAATAAACATTATTATTATTATTCAACAAAACGATCTTATCACAATGATTAATTTTATGCTACAGCGTTACACTACACAATAAAAACAAACTGATTTCCACTTCAAGTTCTAAATATAACATTTAGGTAATTTTCCCAACATAATCTTAATATGACCTTAGAATTGTATGTTTGAATTTATTATTAAACTACATTTTGCTCGCAGCTTCACTCGCTCGGGAAAAGCTTTATCTAAATGAAAGGTACCCTTTATCCTTTTCTAGATCACAAAGGAACACTTATAAACGTCAAAACATGTAAATTGGTGAATTTACTAAGTTATTGAAGCTATGGCTAAGCCCTATATCCTTTTTCACAACGTGTATGCAACATTTAATGATGATCGTTTGAGTAGTTTAGACATGAAAGCGAAACAAACAAACTCACATTCGCAGTTGTTATATTAGTTAGAATAATATTTAATTATTTAATTTTAATTATTATTAATATAAATTTAATTATTGTTACATGCCTTGTTCTTTAAAATATGGGGCCTGGGGCGGATAATTGAGGACTTGGGTCCAGAGAATCTAAGAGCGTTTAGACGTCTGAGATTTCGACTGAGGTGTCTTCACAACTGTATTATTGTAAACAAAAGGTTTGACCACGGCGGGTATAATAAATATGCGGCTGGGATTCATGTGATGGATAGGATTAACGGGCTCGTAGATTTAAGTGGTCACTTGGCTACCGTAGGCTGAAAAATTTGTTTCTCGTACGCTGTCACTGCTAGTACAGGGGCCAAAAATTTGTTCCACAATTAGTTATTCCGAGTCTAAGTGTTTTTTGTGCTCGTGATTGTAATACTTATCGTGGACCCCAACACAGCGATAATCTCAGGTGTATGAGATTAGTATAGTCAAATATAAGCATATATTTGATATTGTAGGGGAGACCAGGTATGAAAGTAACACGGGATGAACGTAACAAATTAATTTCTAATCGAATTATGGGGGCTGCATTCATGCTAAATTCACAGATATGCGCCATTTTGAACCCCTCTTCACCTCAGGTGCGCTCACGGCGTTGTGCCGTCAGGTTGTGGACGTAGCGAGTCAGTGCGTCAAAAATACCTTCAAAGTAAGTTATAACCGCTTTTTTCAACTGCGTTTGTTTTTATTATGGTAGGTTTAATCTTGCATGTTAAATGTCAGTAAAGTAGCATAACTATTCATCTTTCTTCTAAACCTTATAACAGACACAATAGACCTAACTTAACTTAACTAATGTTGTACTTACCTGATGTACTTACCGTTGTCCACTTCCGGAGTCTGGAGAGGCTGGTTATCTGTCATACAGGTCTCCTAGTACAGAAACCAGTCTCTCACATAGATTTAATCTTATGTATTGTACACAGTGTAGGGGCACGTTTTGCAATCTCCAAATTGGTTTTTGGGGACTACATCTACCGTTCGCTTATACTGCGAACGGTGGGAGTGCACTGGGGTCGTCTACCTGGGGCCCGTTGGGGATTGTAGAGCGGTCCCCTATTTGTCTTATTTGTCTTATTGTCTGATTACATGTGTTTGCACAACTGTTATATTTTCACCACCATATGTAACTTTTCTATGTGAGAGAAAACAATAAACTCTTTATTATTATATTTTAGTGTTTGAAATGGTATCTTTCTAAAATGGTTTTTACATTATAGGCATATGATTGTCGTATTCGGGTAATTTTAAGTGTAGGGATGAAAGTAACAATTTGTTACTTCCATCCCGTTTATGGCGTGATATCTGAAAGCATATTTTGTTGAGTTCTTTTATATTTCAAAGTAATACAATTCTATTTTCTTATTTCAGAATGCCTAATATACATAAAAACCTCTACTTGTAGTTCACCAGTAGAGGTTTAGCTACTGCAGAAATAATGGTTTTGGCTGCAGAAGTTGTACTTCTCAAAAAAGTACCGTTTTGAGAGGCTGCGATTTCCTTTCAGCTGTGCCATGTATCGTTATATAGATAGAAACGTGCAATGAAAGACAAAAATGCTTGAAGAAGGTTCAACAAGTCATCTAAATATAGGCTACGTATCGAAAGGAAGAATTTTACTGACGAAGAAGAAAAATACTGGTCGAGTAGATGTGGCTATTCGATCGACTTCATCTGATAATTTACACACCCCATCTATCTCTTCAGCTAGTGTTCAGGACATCACGATGACATCGTTTAGCCCTTTTGAAGTTAAGCCCTTGCCAAAAGCAGGACCCAGAAAGAATAATGGAAAGTGAAGGAAATCCAGAAAATCAGAAATAATGACTGATATTCCAAACAAACTTGGAATTTAAGAACAAGCATAAAGAAGGTTAAGTGCCATAGAAGTTAAGAAACCCGTTTTGCAGACTGCTAAAGGGACAAAAAAAAGACAAAGAATTTAGGTGTTAAGAAATCTTAAAGAAGAAAAAAAAAATTAAGACACAAAAGAAGAAAAAGGATGCTAAAATAATAAAGTATAGTGATGATTCAGACAGCGAAGATTGCTTCTGTTTAGTTTGCATGGAATCCTTTTCAAAGAGCAGGTCAAATAAAAAATAGGTACAGTGCCTAGAGTGTCAGCCTTGGCTCATGTAGACTGGACTAATAACATAACTGTCTGTCTGATTGAGATCTCAGTTTTGAATAATATTGATTATTTTCGAAGATTATTGTGTTGTGTTGTGAAGAAACCCAAAAGGCTGATTATAAATAAATATGTTGATTATGAAAGTAATTTTATTTTTATTTACAATGTTACAAACATCCACTTAGACTGTTACAACCAACCCTAGGGGTAGGGATGGTTATAACAAATCCTACTTCAAATATTTAGTCGTTTTCCTCAAAATCTATAATATTAATTGCCTTTAAGCTGGTGTTAAAAGATAGCTGAAAGATCAGTCTAAAATGTGTATTAATTAGAATTTTAATATTCAGAAATCTTTGTGAGATATTACAGTAAAATCGAAAATTGTTACATTCATCCCTGGTCTCCTCTACATCATTTTGCAGACAAGGGCAACTAGCAATCAAGTGAAATCTTTTTGTTTAACAGTATAAAATTGCTAGCAGAATAAATTTAAATTTAGATGTAAGTGGGGGTTGTTGAGATATCTCGCTATCTCCCTCGGATAGCTGCAGTCAAATTGCGGCTACGTCACAGTTTGTATCGTGCATCCTTTTTCTGTCATTTTAGAATTACCCTTATACCAGATTTAAAATTTTTCTACCTTAGTTATTATTGAGCAGATTTCAAATATTTTTGTATATTATTATATTAGTTTGGTAATGTAACTTCTTCTTCTCTCTTAGCCTTTATTATTCCCAAGTCACTTGGGTCGGCTTTTCTGGTCTAACCGGATTTGACTGGATATCAGTTTTTACACGGAGCGGCTGCCACCTGACCTCCGAAACCCGAAGGCTAACGATACCCTAATCCTGACACTGGTCTAAACCAGTGTCAGGATATTAGAGGGTACTGACTTGCCCAATAACGACTGCCATAGATGTTTTTCGCATCCGAGACTGACGGCTTAACGTGCTCTCCGAGGCACGGTTTTTTGGTAATGTAACTATTTGACTAAATAATAAAAAATGTTAGTCAGCCACATTTTTCTTTATTAAAAACATTGAAATATATGTCTTACCTGTCGCAACAATATAATCTCCATTTTTATAATTCTCACATACTCTTCGTGTCAACTTCACACTTCACTGGTCAGACTTTGACTAAAATAATTATAATATTATGCATCATTCAAACCGAATCGTGTGAACTTGTTCAAAATTTAACCATTTACGACACAAAGACTATAGTTATTTTCAGTGTTTTTATCATAATACAATAGTGCTAAACTATATTTATTAATATTATATAAGTACACAGTAATAATTGGTATAGTCTTATATGGTATATATTATAAGTATATGAGCAGCTATCCTGTAGGGTTTCACCCACGATTATGATTACTGCGACGCTCCCGTGGCTTGTAGCGTGATGTTATGTATCTGTTGTTATAATGTTATGTTATGTGCCTGTGTATTTGTTCATATTTGACGTTTATTTAGTAAGAAATATTTACTAAATAAACGTCAAATATGATCAAAATTGCACTTCAGATCACATTTTTGGTACTTATATAAGATCGGAGATCTATATTGAGGATATTTTATCTCGAGAATTGGCGATCTGAAAACTTTGCTAAAATCCTTTGTTGGCCATAGAAAACGGCAATAAAATGAGTCAGTTTAATTATGCATTGTTTTAATTTAACAAGTACTAGAATAGTCCTTAAAACACTGATAAGAAAATCTTTCAAATCCTAAATAAGATCATCATTAAATTTAACCAATGTGCGATGTCAAATTAACTCAAACCACAAACTTGTTATTATTTTGTACATTGTATTTAATTTGAGTAATTAGCGTTCATTCTTCGTTAAGTACCAATTACATATAACTTATATGTGTAAGTTATATGTGGTAAGTAGCTTTGAGACCCTCCAACTGTTTATTGATGCTACGAATTCTAGGCGAGGTACCTACCAAGACGAAATATGCTACAAATTTTAAGTTAGACCTCAAACTCAAACTCAAACTCATTTATTGCGAAAATGGGTAATTTAGATAACATACAATTAAATTAGTCTCTCCATAATCCGCCTGAAGGCATGCAATTTTTTAGGTATTTTGTCTTTAATGATTGTACATTACTAATAATCACATAAAATTAATAAATTAAATACAATAATAACTCTATTAAAAATAATAAATGTCAGGCAATGTTATTGTGGCACAAGTCAATTCAGAATATATTATATGTCAAACAATAATTAAAAATTAAAATATGTCTAGTCAATAAATAAATAATACCATGTGTTATTTCTCATTATTATTACATTGCATGTCATTTATAAATTCGTTTACACTTAATAGGCTTTTTCCACGAGTAATTGTTTGACTTTATGTTTAAATACATCGATGCTACTACTTTTTAATAACATTTTTGGTAAGCGATTATGAACTCGTGGCGCCATGCAGAATACACTATTTGTCATCAATGCACTTTTGTGTTGAGGACAGTGAACTTTAAAATTGTGGCGTTTGCTTTTATAATTTTTGTACATCGTTAAATTAGATCTGACAAATAACACCAGCTCATACATATACAGACACGGTACTGTTAATATTCTTAGATTTCTGAAGCACGCTCGACAGCTATCTATTTGATCCAGCTTGCATATTGCCCTTATGCACTTTTTTGTGCTATAAATATATGCTCTTTTTCTGTCCTCTAGCAATTTAACTGTAAAAACCGAAGATAATATCGCTGTAGTTTTTGTATGAAGTGCATACAAACATATAAACAGACAACATTTCTAAAATAATTAAATGCAATAAAAAAACATCCTGTGTCGTCGGGTCTTTACAAACATTCAAACAACCGACACAAAGAACACTCAGACTCAGACTCTAAACAACCATTTGTTGATCATACAAATTTTTGGCCCGTGTGGGGATCGAACCCACAACAATCTGTGCAGCGGCAGTGGCGAGGCAACCACTTAAACCACTACGCTATCCGTGAAAGACGTGTATCACACATGTGTACATGTGAACATTTGACACACAAGTACCCACAATTAGTTTTAATTATTCGAATTTTCGTCAAAGGATTTTTAAGCAATAGATGACACGATGGTACCTATACCTATTTGAAATCACGCGCCGTGGTTGGTAGAGTGCTCACCACCTCACATACACAGCATGCAGTCCCGCATGTTCTCCGTGCCAAAACTATGAAATTAACGGACATTTGAAGTCATAGGATGCCCAGCCGCTGCAGTAAGCGCCTTGAGCGTACTCTTTTAAAATTTCACTTTGAATAAACACTGCCTGTGACAAGAAGTCATGCCGATCTGTGCCTTCCGTCGTTTAATGTGGGCAAAATGTTCATAGAGGGCTATTAGTGCCTACACTTATGCATGGAATGAAAGTTGGGTATGGCAAAAGAAGCATAAGAGCAGAATAAACGCTGTAGAAATGAGAGCGCTGAGAAACATATGTAGCGTGACTCTGAAATATAGAATAAGGAATAATGTGATTAGAGAGAGATGTGGCATGAAAGTGGATATAGTGCCAAGAATAGAAAAGGCTATCTTAAGTTGGTTTAGGCATGTAGAAAGAATGGACGAGAAAATATTGACTAAGAAAGTTTATAAGGCTAGTGTGAATGGAACAGTCGCAAGGGGAAGATGTAGGCGAACGTTTCTCGATCAGATCGGAGATGTTCTGGACAAAGGCCAGGTTAAGAGCACCTTAAACCGGCGAGCGTGTATGAGGAATGTGATGAAAGTGAATGAAGCCAGAGAAGTGTGCGAGGATCGTATGGATCAGGATGATCGGTCGGGGTGGTTAAGGCGTGAAAAGTATAAAATAAAAGGTATATATATATATATAAAAGACTTTTACATGTGGACTCGGTGATCATTGTGCCGATAGTCATTACAATCAATGGTTTAATACCTAAGAGCCTCGACCACCACCTGCAGAGGCTCGCGTTAGATGGCTGGATTAAGTCCTTGATGCAAAAGGCAGTACTACTCGACACGGCGCGTACTGTGAGGAGATTCCTCTCTCTGGGGCCCTAACAACCGGCAGCTTGGACCCTGTTCCCGATGTCGGTGGGTCATTTCAGTTTTTATATTTTTTAAATATGTATAGTTTTTATATTTATATTTAAAAATGTAATTATTAGAAAAAAAGAGTAATAAAGAGAATAATAATATTCTACCACATACACACTACACCATCTAACCCAAACTAAGCAGAGCTTGTACTATGGGTACTAGACAATGGATACATACATATTTTTTTTTGTTTATATTAATGTCAACATGAGAGCTTATTTGTAAATCTGGAAATATTGTTCTTTTTTGTATTGGCTACACACGAATGCAGCATATCCGTGACGTTATCAACATCTGTAAACAGGTTGACCGAATACTTTTACATTTTTACATATATACATAGTCGCATGCATACCCAAACGGTACAGGTATATCGTACACCACGTGGGATCTTGAAACATACTGGCCAAATGTCACCATCTTGGTCCCACGTATTATGAAGCGTGCCTATTGCTGCCTACCGGACAATTCTAAACCATATGCTTCTACTAAAAAATACGTTGATAGAAATCCTCATAACACTTTGTCAAAACTCGTTCACGGGAATAGCATTCACTACTGTTATACTACGGAGAAAGATAATTCTTTAGTAATACAATAATCTTGAGTAAGTCGGAGTCAAAGATTCTTTGACTCTGACCGACTCAAGCTTCGTACCTCGGCTTAAACAGTCTAGTAGCCTGAACCCATTTGAACTGGCAAGTATCGGTCAAGTGGTTGCGGGAACAGTATTTCTCTCGTAGCATCGACGTTGCAGTTCCGAGCCTATTATTGGCTTTGGTCTGAGGAAGCTCACGGCGACTTAAACACGTAGCGCTCCTTCAAATATATCGTACATACGGAGTTGTTAATACCGTGCTCGATTTGATTACATATTAGAACTAGCAGTCCTTCGCGGTTACACCCATTTTTATGATTACTGCTCAGATCGTAGATTGTAGTGTAATGCCTATGTTACTCCTGGATAAATAAGCTTCCTAATGGTGAAATAATTAATAAAATCGGCTCAATTTTTCTTTTTTTTGGTTTGATAAATTTATTTACTTTTATTTACATAATTAATATCAAAATGAAATAATCTAATAACCTATATTTACAAACGTATTAAAAAAGATAACATAATTACAAAAACACAAATAATTATAATAATAAATATTTACAAAAATGGTTTAGGCATCGTAGAATTCTTCAGCATCGCTGTCAACTGGTAACGTGCCCAGAAGACTGGCAGCATTGCCAATGGATTCAGAGCTTATCGATCAATTACACGGATATCGCACCGGGCCGCCTTGTCGTTGCTTTCACACTCAAGGGTATGTATTGGCGTAGTTATAAACTAACTTGCTTGTGTATACTTGATGTATTTTGTGTCAATTAATCGTGAAGTTGGATTACATCTATTGTTGCAGTTGACAGAGGAAAGGAAGGTAAGAAGACATATTTGGATGGCCACTGGTTGTTTTTGTTGTAAACACTGACACTATATGACACTATATCACGGCAATTAAAATAGGTAAAATGCAGTCAAACTCACAAGTTTGGATGCTTTGATCGAGCCATGTGTATTCCATATATGAAACAAATATCTTGTTTAGCAATACCAGAGATGGTACGTACATAGATGGAAAAGACGATAATTACATAAACAAAGATTTCTCGAAGAGTTCAATAAGAATATTTGATGTGCGATAAAGATAAAGTGTTTTGGCGGTTATTTAGCCCTGCATCAAGATCAAGCACAAAACTCGCCATGAAAATAAAATAAATATATTTTCTATGTCTTTTAATAGAAAGCAATTTCAAAGAACATGGTTTTTTGAAATATTATGAGTAAGATAGCATATCGAGATCAGCGATAGCTCAGTGGGGAGACCAACAGACTGCAATGCAGAGGGTCTCGGGTTTGAACCCACGTCGCGCACCTCTGACTTTCGGAAGATATATGACTTTTCGAAATTATGTGCGTATTGATAAACAATTATCGCCTGCTCTGTGCTTCAGAGAGCACGTTAAGCCGTCGGTCCTGGCTGCCATGAAAATTTATGGCAGTCCTTATTGGGAGAGTGTCGTACACAAAAGATCCCACTGGGTCGAAGTGTCGCCGGTCTGCACTGACTGGCCCCCATATAAAATAAGATAAGATATCATATCGAGATACCAGCTTGTTCCTGTAATTTAGCTCAAACTAGATAATTCGATTGGAGAATTAACCTTGTCCCAAAAAAGTCAAAAACGGTAACCAAGTTCCTTAAAAATCGCTGTAAAAGCAAACCGGGCCATTTAGTGCTGCAAGCACCCTTCCAGGTATAAACTACGTTAGGAACATGATTGCTATTAAACAGGTTTTGCTTGCTTACCACCCTGGCTGTACTTAGAAAAGCCTCAATTAATACCAGATAAAGCTATTAGAAAGATTTGATCATTTGGCGGCACCGACAACTCTAACAGATCTGAATCAAATACAGTAAGTGTTCAGTTTGACCGCGCCGTGCTCGAGAGCTGTCGACATCCCCTCTAACCCACCCCCGAAACATTCCCAGGAAAATTGACGTCATTGTATTACGTAATATCGATTTATTCATATGCCTCATCAATATCATTAAAATGGTAACGTGTCGATGTCTGTACATACGAGATATTTAAGAAAATTTAATCTGAGGGGTTCTTTATTCCTGATTTATTAATATGCCTCATCTATACATATAAAAACGTAATAGGCACTACAAGATAAAAAAAGTCTGTACTTACATAGGAGATATTTAAGAAATAAACTGATGGACTTTATTAAAGCTATAAAAGCTAATACTGCTTTAGATTTATTTGTCTGTCTGTATGTTTGTGCGTGCATCACGCAAAAACTACTGCACGAAATGAAATCCAATTTTCACAGTTGTATTGCGTAAGGTAATAATAATAATAATATATTCTACCTATAACACCATCTAGCCCAAACTAAGCAGAGCTTGTACTATGGGTACTAGACAATGGAACATGAAATTAGTTACATTTTAGGTGTAACTTAAAATCTGCATATCTACCAATATACCTGTAAATTTTGTTTTTGAGTTATTTATGTCAGTCAGTGTTAATTTGTATATAGGTATAATAACGCACAGATATCGGATTCTCTCTAGCATAGAATTTGTTCCATAATATAAAATTACAATTGTAATGACAACTATAACTTATTTTTATAGACATATCCTACACTAGAAATAAATCCTGTGTCTCAGGACACTTTACAAACATTCAAACAATGGACAGAAAGGACACCCAGATTCGGAAAACTATTAATGAATCACACAAATTTCGGTTCTGTGTAGGGATTGAACCCACAACCTTCGATGCAGGCAAAGCGACCACTTTAACCACTTTTAGTGTACGAAAAACTCTTATACAACAGCTTTGCCCGTCCGTCTGTCTGTGTGTTATACAAGTTTCAACTCAAGAACCGCAAGAGCTAGAGACTCGCGGTCAACGCCATTCGACTCAGCATAGTCGATATACCACCAAAATTACTACGACCTTTGACCTCAGACCTCAAGTTCACGTGGTATCACGTGACCTTTGCATATTATTTGAACCATTTTTTCGAACTCTAAGATTTACGGCAATTCATTGCCGATTCTCACTTGTTTTTTACTACATCAAACTCGTAAATATGCCAATATAGGTATGTGATTACATATTATAAATTCAGGGAGATAGGCTTGCAAATATGTATGTTTGTACTCGCTTTGACGTTCATAAGTGTTACTTTGTGACCTACATGAATAAACATGTTTTTGATTTTGATTTTGCTTCGAGAAACAATATCAAGGTATACAGAGCTGGCAGTTCAGGTATCTGGCGGATGGCCAATATATAGGTACTCTAAACAGACAGATTGTATTTTTATCTGTATAAAAATATAATGAAATTAAACTTAGAACCAAACTTACAACTTTACAACTTTACAACTTATATTAGCTTAGCTTTAAGTGAGAAGTAAGAAAGTTTGAAGTAAGAAAATTCAAAAATAGAATAAATTTTATTCGGTATTTTCTTCAGAACACTTGCATTTAATGCGCATGTCACAGATTTAAAAACGCATCGCTTGGTCGCTGCGTTATTTTTACTCGCGGCTCCGTCATTACGTTTCCCGCGGTTTCCACGACACCTGTCAAATTTCGCGGCCCATTGTACAGAAACAAATTGTAAAAATTGTCTATCAATGTTAAAAACTTAAAATGTTCACAGAGAAATAGTTTAGTAATTAAAAATATTCAATGAAGTATAAAATTGAATTTGTAGTTATTTAGTTAAGAAAAAGTTATCGTGGAAGATTAAAGAAAAATGATAAGTTATTGAAAAGAAGACGGATTATTTAAAATTAATTATGGCGGCTCAGAAATTGCTTTGGGTGACAACGGTGCTTCTCCGCTTGTGGCTGGGAGCCACAGACCTTTGCTATGCACAGTAAGTAATAGTATATAATTAAATGTATTATCTTTAAATTGTATTAATATTCTTGTAATATATTTTAAGACTGTGTTGTCGGTCCCATGATATAAGTTAGTGCTTATGATCGTGAGGTCTCGGATTCGATGCCCGGGCAAGTTTCTAGCAAAGTTTTTACACAGGCTTTGGAATAGTGCTATAGGCGACAATAGGCTTACTCTCTGTAACGTGTAATCAAAGATGAAAACAAAGTTATGCAGTTTTTTTGTGTTTTACACCGTTACTTACTGGCTTATGGATATACAAACGATCTATGTATACAAAAAATCTTTTTTAATTTAAGAGCGTAATTCTTTATTTTAATGATTCGCAATTTGTACACATACTTAATATAATAATAGGTAACAGGTCTTATGCGCAATAAGGTGTTTAAAGGGTGTTTAAATTGTTTGTGTTTAAAAAGACAACTCCCGCACTAGGAATAACTCCTGTGTCGCAGGGGACTTTACAAACATTCAAACAACGCACACAAATAGCATCCAGACTCGGAACAACGATTTGTGGATCACACAAAGTTTTGTCCCGTGTGGGATTCGAACCCACAACTCTCGCCGCAGTGGCAGTGACCACTTAAACCACTATGCCATCCGTGCAGTCATACGAGATGGGTGTAAAAACTGAGGAACCAACCTCTTTTTTTTAGTCATGATTTTGTAATTTCCCACTGCTGGGCAAAAACCTCTACCTTGGACTTCCAAATCACTCTGTTGGTGGATATTTACCACCTATATACATACCTTACCTTATGACCTTGTGACCCCTATATCTCGGGGTCTTTTGACCCACAGGGCCTATATTCAAACTCGACCGAGGGATGACCCCAAGGTTTCTGCACACCAAAAACTGTATCTCTAATTTCTTTTAATGTCGCTTTAGAACCAACTATCTGTGAATCACATAAATTTTGCCTTTAATGGAGGTCAAACTATCAATGATCTAGTGCTGCGGCACTCGCACTAGCGCATTGGAAGTTCGAGGTCATTTTTAACCACTGCACCATCCGTGCAATCAGATCGTACTATTATAAAATATTAATGTACTTAATACGTAATTCTCATAATAGTTTTCCGAAAATAATTATTTAAAAACTTCCCGTACACCGTTATTATCTAAATTCCAAACCATTTATTAGGAGCGTAAACATTTGTATGCATTTTATAAATAATATATTATGAAATTTTCAATAAGGACGCTTTTCTACTTTAATAATTTTATTGTTTCTTAATATTGTCTTCTGTTTACGCGAATATTATTCATTGAAATTAAACTACTATATACGGATTTTATCGCGTGGTTTATTTGACACTATATAACATAAATTTGAAAATTTTTACACTACTACTATTAAACTTTACTAATTTTTAAGCTAATTAAATTATTATTAAAACTATTTAGATTTAATTTAGTTTTACACTTTCCCCGACGTTTCCGTTGCTTTTCAGCAGCCATAGTCACGGGGAGACTAAGATGGTAGTTGTCTCAATGTTCCAGTGTAGTTATTTCAAAGTACCCGAACATAATTTAATCATTGGTGTTTCTATTAACGCAAAATGAGCTCAAAGTATCATGAAGTCTAGCTGTGGTTTGCTTCTTCTTGGGTTTGACTATTTGTATTACTGGATCCCAAGCTGGTGGAACATTCCAACCATCTTCTCTATTAAAATTAGGATGTTTTTGATTTCAATAGCCTCGCGAAGCATCCTTGGTAGGAATCGGTGTTCTTTAGCGAGAATCTGTGGTTTGTCAAATCACAGGTAGTGGTTGGTCCCCTGTTGCACATGTTCACACAATGCAGACTACAACAAGCGTTTGAACTACTATATAAAATCCCTATATAGTAGTTTAATTTTATTGTTTCTGAAAATCTCACATACAATTTATATTTACTACCCTACACTAGCATCCATATGAGTGAGATAAAAGTTTTAGGAATGAGGCTGAGCCTAATCATGTGTAGATGTTGGAATTCACAGACCTCCTAAACTAGAATTCCGCTCATTATTATGTAACATGCGTATACAGTACAAGTTACATTGGCTTGCTTGCAAGGTGGTCAGTTATAATGAGTTCTATATGTTTTACCATACGGCGTATAAAATTTGATAATAACCTACATAAAAACATTTTTACTTACTAACGACTTACTAAATTATAGAAACAGGCAAAAGTAACAAAATTTGTAATGATTACAGAAAAAATTTAATTTAATCATAATACTACAATATTTTTAATTGATTGCGCTCAATTAATTGATTGCTTTCAAATTTAATTGTAAAATGTTCACTAAAATATTGTATTCACTTACACATCACATTCGGAGGTTCACGGTTCTTTTTTTTTTGTACTATATGAGACAACTCGTGCACTACGAATAATTCCACTGCACGAGAAACTCTGTTAAACTTTTTTAACGAGAAAATACAAACATTTTTTTTGTATTTTGTCTAAATGAACCGATTCTGAAAACCTAGCCCCAGCATGAAGCTACATTAAACTATAGGGACTATATTTTAAATGCCATACCAAGCAATGTCAGAGCTGACAGCGAGTCTGTTTTAAAATTATTCATAGTATAGATGGTGATTTATTACAGTACTGTTCGTATCAACTCTTCCAATTAAACTAATCGCCTAAGCTAAATAGATTCACGTCATTATTTGGCAGTACGAATGATCCAATAGTTTTAGTAGTCACAACGCAAATATTCAAACGTGCCGAGTTTTAGATTCAAACTCGAAATGTTCCAAAAAGATTTGTGATCCGTTGATAGATTTCGACTTTATCCATAAAGTATTAGTGACTAATTTCTGTGCTGAGCTATTGCCAACAACAACTACCAAAGGAAATCAAATTCCGATTAACTATTTGCAAATCACGCATAATTACTTCTGGATCGATCGGAAATCGAACCCAAAATACTCGATACTACTCCACGAGTGGAAGAGGCGAAGTTATCATTTAAACCATCAGCATATTATACATTATCAGACAGAGTATTGCCAGTAAGGGAGGGCAGCACGTCAATACTTCATCATCTCAGCCGAAAGACGTCCACTGCCGGACATAGGCTTCCTCCAAGGTTTTCCACACAGACTGGACTTGGGCCACCCGCATCTAACTGCTTCTCGCGATCCTTACCCGGTCGTCGGTCCACCTTGTGGGAGTCTTACCCCTGCTGTGTCTTCCGGTGCGTGGCCGCTACTCCAGAACCTTTCTGCCCCAACAGCCGTCGGTTCCGCGCGCTGTGTCCTACCCACTGCCACTTCAGTTTGGCTATCCGAAGAGCTATGTCGGTAACTTTAGTTTTCCTGCGAATCTCCTCATTTCTAATTCGATCCATTACTTCTTAGCAAATCATAATCCTGGAGCAAGATTTGTCTTTTATCATTTCATGCACACATACTTTTAAGTTTCTATCCCTAAGAGGGTAAGAAAGCGTGTTTTACATCCACATTTCGCCAACTATGATTTCAGGTCTCATATAAAAGGGAGCTATCACAAGTTCCAGTTTCAGACGCCCTGCTGTTTCTGAGACATTCACAGAAAATCCATCGACACTTTGCCCGAACGTGAATTAAAACCGAGACCTTATGTACAGCAGTTACATTTACTACTGCTACGCCATATAAAAGAAAATAAAGAATACCGTTTCTACGGTGAGTAAGGTTTCCAGGCTTCATAAAGAGACAGTATCAGCAGGGCAATCGGTTACGCCAATTCCCTTGCTTGCTTCCCCTTATCTTAGCGCCTTTCACTTCTTTTGTAGACGCTACTGACCAGAGGCTCAAGTAAGATACTAAAAGCCTCTTTCACTTAAGCCTTTTTAGATATGTTACACAATTACCGTAGGCTCTATTAGGTATTTCAGAATATTAGAAAAACAGGGGAGCTTAAGGGCAAACATAATCTCTGACGAGCAATCATTTCAGCATTTTAATTGAGCTCATAGCCAGTTGCACTCACTGATCGGTATAAGATTAGCGAGATTAAGCAATATTGGGTGCGGTCAGTCTATAGATGGGTGACCGCTTAGTGGTATTTCATCTGAGCGTCTACGTGCTTCGGAGGGCACGTAAAAAGTCGGTCCCGTTTGTTGTCAAATTGACAGCAGTCGTTAAGCCATGTCAGAGGCCTACGGGCAGCTTGAACAAATCTTGACAACAGGTTGGCCACTAACCACACGAAAAGAAGAAGAAGAAGATTGAGCTCTGAGTCAGCAGCGTTTGTTGAAAGGACCGCTACGCGCGAAGATACCTCTGGCGTTACGGCCATAGCATTCTACCCGTATGCTTGTTTACTTTAAAAGACTTAGTTAGACTAACCCGAGAATCGAACACCAATTCCTCACGATAAGTCAAATGAGCGCAAACGAACCACGAAATCAACGAAGTTTCAGGTACATAAAATACAAGTGGTTAACAAAACAGCACAGGAATATTTTAAATTGCCTTTTTATAAAAATGATTGCAGTTGTCATTGTCCCTATTCATTCCTGAAAGCTGGCTTCCGCAAGGTCCTTTTTAATTTTAAACAAAACAAACAAAAATGTAGAAATTATGCATTCTGAGCATTTGTGAAACGGGCTGTGAGTATAATTTGAAGGAGAATTTATGTTGACAAGCCTAATAAGATGGGATTATGAATTAACTGCCTTTTATAAAGCCTTACCTAGACTCACTATTAAAAATACCAGACTAAAAAGACCTCTGTATGCTTTGGATGTTAGTACTAATGCGAGTTCAAGTTAGTTTATACTTATGTAATATTTCGAAAAATAAATTTCAGTTAGTTTCCTAGAGAGTCATAAATGTCGCGGGTGATACGATTTATGCGTGTTAACTTATATACGTGACATATAAAATATCCGCTACTAGTCTAACGACATAATAGTGCGTTTTTTGCAGCTAATCGTATGGTGTCGGGTTCGACGCCGGCATTTACAAATCAAACATTTGTGTGCATGAACATGGATGTTTGTCTTGGTTTGGGTGTTTCTGTGTATGATATGTAGGTATTTACAGAAGAAAAGTATATATGTTTATCCATTGTCTAGAACCTATAGTACAAGCTCTGCTTAGTTTGGGCTAGATGGTGTTGTGTGTATGTGATAGAATATTATTATTATTTGTTTCTCATTCATTATTATTATTATTTATTTGGACATCCAGTAGCTGTTACATTATTTCTACATAACTAAATAAAACTATAAAGTGGCTAAATGCACAATATTTCAAGACGTCACATTGACGCCTTGAAATATTGTATTATTATAATGTAACATTAATGAGCAGCGATAGCTCAGTGGGGAGACCAACAGACTGCAATGCAGAGGGTCTCGGGTTCGAACCCACGTCGCGCACCTATGACTTTCGAGATTTATATGACTTTTCGAAATTATGTGCGTATTGATTGACAATTATCGTCTGCTCCGTGCCTCGGAGAGCACGTTAAGCCGTCGGTCCCGGCTGCCAGTTAATGGGAAAAAACAGTACCCTCTAATACCCTGACACTAGTCTAACCTTAGGGTATCGTTAGCCTTCGGGTTGCGGGTTTGGGTCAGGTGGCAGCCGCTTCGTGTAAGAACTGATATCCAGTCAAATCCGGTTAGATTAGAAAAGCCGACCCAAGTGACTTGGGAATAATAAAGGCTAGGGAGAAGAATTTAGAAGCTAGTAGGAATTAGAAAAATAAAAAGTTTTGTATCCAGGTATTCCTAATTCGTATTCCAGGTATTCCTAAATGCCTCTCTGAATTACATAGCAGTCTGTAACTGTTACCGATAAAAGTCAATACGCTCGTCCTATATTATGCTGGACTTAATACCACCCACATTTAGGCAATGCCTATCCCTTCAAGCCGAGAGAATAGTCTCTCGGCTATACATAGGTATAGCCCATTTTTTCTTATATGAGGACAATACATAGAGTTAGACCTTTATGATTTTTTATGTCGTTGACTTATTTATTTGTTCTTAATCAGAACGGTCGCAGGCCACTTACACTAATTAAGAGACAATTATTACTCTATAATTATTATATACTACCTAAAAACAACATCTCTAATACGACTTCTCGCAGCACATCAGACATACCGACATATTTGTATGCTATTCATGCGCAATGACAGTCTGTATCTGACTCCAAGAGAGCGTTGTATGCTATCTCTATTTATATATGGATATAGTCTATAGGCAGTCAGTAGGATTTTATAATGGTTTTTCTATTTACCAAATCTTCTCCCTAGCCTTTATTATTCCCAAGTCATTTAGGGTCGGCTTTTCTAGTCTAACCGGATTTGACTGGATATCAGTTTTTACACGGAGCGGCTGCCACCTGACCTCCGCAACCCGGAGGCTAACGATACCCTAAGGCTAGACCAGTGTCAGGATATTAGAGGGTACTGACTTTCCCAATAACGACTGCCATAGATGTTCACGGCAGCCGGGACCGACGGCTTAACGTGCTCTCCGAAGCACGGAGCAGGTGATAGTTGTCAATCAATACGCACATAATTTCTAAAAGTCATATAACTTCCGAAAGTCAGAGGTGCGCGACGTGGGTTCGAACCCGAGACCCTCTGCATTGCAGTCTGTTGGTCTCCTCACTGAGCTATCGCTGCTTGTTTTTTATGCTATTTACCAAATAAAGAAGGAAAATGAAACTACATATAAAAACATAAAATAACAGTCAAACACAAGTCACGTCGATTTTACCTACCACAAAATGATTGCCTTCAGCCTAATTGGTCTCGTGACCCGAACCAGTTTACAGCACTGAATATGGATATGTGTCACATATACAACAATAGGTTCATCCTCGCCTACGTGAGGGAAATTTATAGCTCACTGTTTGAGTAAGTAGCGTAAAGATATTATTATTTTGATTTTATTATTACATGGAAACAAGACAAAATATTTAAATACCGGATCGCTAAACTATGAATGGCAACCGTTAGTAGGTTTTTATTGAATACTAGATGACCCGGTGTACTTCGTATCATCATCTAACGACATTAAAACTCTCCCTTCGCTAAATAAAGACATCAATCATCATAATCATCCGTTTAGGTTTTTACTGTCTTCCTCGCAATTTTTTCATATTTTCTCACCATTTAAACCTTCCCTGGACTACGACAAATGTTTCAAAACTAAAATCAGCTAAATCGGCCCAGCCGTTCTCGAGTTTTAGCGAGACAAACGAACAGCAATTGATTTTTATATATACAAGATTATATTTATAAACATTATACTATGGCGCCAATTTATTTATTATTCACGTTATACCTATTTTAATTTATATTTTTACATATATTAATTTATATATATATATGTTATATGCTTATCAATATAACATATATATATATAAGTAATATATATCTTACGTAGTTTTGTGTTTGTGTTTGTAAAATATTACAATGAGTAGCTGATGTACGTGTACACTCACTCGGGGTTACCAAATAATATCAGGGTTGGTTTTAGGTATCAACCGCAAACCAACAACAAACCTGAGTGGTAACCTCATTTTTCATGATATATGTACTTTATTTTTGTTTTCTGTGTTAATATTTGTATAAGAACCGGTACCTATATTTTGAAAATAAATTTTTACTTACTTATTTACATCTATAAGATACAGTAATTAAATTTACAACATAAATAAGGGCAATTATAAGTTTCCACAAAGAGCTAAAAAGAAACCTCATTAAATTATTAAAAACAATTTTCTTTATACAACTATGTTACAAACATGCATACGGCCCACATGATGGTAAGTGGTCACCGTAGCCTATGGACGCCTGCAACACCAGAGGCAACACTTGCGCGTTACTGACTCTTTAGGAAAGAAGGAAATGGGAAGGAGAAGGAGCGGGAAGGGGGAAAGAGGGTGATTGGGCCTCCGGCACTCTCACTCACCAAACGAAACACAACAGTAGGAATACTGCTATTTCACGTCGATATTCTGTGAGAGGGTAGTCCTTCCCCGGTTCAGCCGGCCCATTCATGCCGAAATCAGCGAGGCTCTACTACTCAAATATACATATTAACGACGGTTGTCAACAAAAGATTTATCACACAATGTTTTCTTTAATTTAGTAACACTGATCGTAAAAGGATCGATGTCTGCATTCCGGCATGTCACATATAATAGGGTAGTTGCCTATGTTCGATTTTAGACATCATTTTATATACAAAAGCAAATAGCAATTAAAAGAAAGCTTTTTGTGCAAAGTGTATAGGCTACGAGCCCTACGCTCCTTGAATTTAGCCCCTTTCATAGAAAGACGGAGCCCCGCTTCGCTTTTTAGGGAGCGTACCTTGAGGACCGAACGGACTCGTAATTTCAAAATTGGTTGCAGAATAAATAAGTAATTATTATTTATATTGAATCGAATCAGGCATTACTTCCCGTAAAATTTTGTATTGTAATAAAACTATTGGCAATGCCTCCGTGGCGCAGCGGTAGTAAGTGGGACTGCTGTGCATGAGGTCTCGGGTTCGAATCCCGAGTTTGGCCAACAAAAAGTTATTGTGTTTTTCTGTTAATAATTCTCAATAGCAGCCCGGAGTTAGGAAGTTGGCAATGTTAGACACCCCCGTACCTCGGAAAGCACGTAAAGCCGTTGGTCCTGCGCCTGATCTCTATCCGGCCGTGTCGGAATACCGTCCCATCGGATCATGAGAGTTAGGGAATAGAGAGTGCACTTGTATTTGCGCACACGCTTATGCAGATGCGCAGATGGCCAGTCTCCATTAAGATTAGCCGCCCGTGGCCGAAATTCAGTCTGGAAGACATTATTGGCAAGTGAACAAACCGTCACGCACACTCAGACTGTGCACCCTAATTATTTTCATTGAAGAAGGTTGACAATATCGAACTCCTCTGGATATATAGCCGAGTCGTGGGATCCAGACGTTCTCCAACTTGCAGTACGCCGCTTCGAACATAAAATATGCATCGTCACGTGTTTCGCCACACCGCGAGGCATCTTCAAGACCGTTTGGCAACGACCGATGAGTAGCCGTGCGCGCCTGCTACTATAGCCTTTCTATTTCCTTACTGCGCTCACTATCGTTCGAATGAAAAGAGAAAAGCAATTATTATTTTTAATTTAAAATGTAAAAGTGGAGTCTTTGTTGTTATTTCTCGATCTCTTTTGCGCACAGCTGCGGTTACGTCACAGTTTATATCCTTCTTCTATCATTTGACAATTACCCCTTCTATCAGATGTTTTAGGCTTCTATTTCATTTATTTCTGAGTAGATTTAAAAGAATTTCTTTAAGTATTTAAGTTTAGGTAATGTAACTATTTGACATAAATAATAAAAAAATGTGTGTCATATACCCTATTTCTTTGCTAGTCCAAGTGTATCTATTTTTGTCTCTTTTAAAAAGCCATCTGCTTTACTAGGAATAATTCCTGTGTCACCGAGGACTCCATAAACATTCAAACAACGGACCCAGAAACTGCACACCTAGAGCCACTGCTTCGAGTGTTGTGGATTCGAATCCCGCACGAGATAAAAAATTGTGCGATCCACAGATGGTTGTTTTGAATCTGGACGTTTTTAGGGTCCGTTGTTTGAATGTTTGTAAAGTCCTCCGCGATATAGGAATTATTTCTAGAGGGATTCTTAAAAATAAAGAACGGCTATTTTTGAATCACACATTTTGTTGTCACATGTGAGGATCGAACCAACTGAATTTATCGAATTCGCTTTTGGGTATTTAGTGCGCTAATTATCAAACGGTATTATTTTGGACTGCCTTGTTGATCTCATGGTTTGACTTTTCTGTGTGTTTATAAGCCCAAATGGAGCGCAGTGGCAGCGGTAAGGTGGCCACTTAAAGCATTATACCATTGTTCGTTTGACGACCTCGATGGCGTAGTGGTTAGTGTAACCGACTGCCCTCCTGAGGTCGCGGGTTCGATTCCTGCACAAGTCAAACATTTGTGTGCATGAACATGGATGTTTGTCTTGGTCTGTGTGTTTATATGTATAATATGTATGTATTTACAGAAGAAAAGTATATATGTATGTTTATTATCTATTTACCCATAGTACAAGTTCTGCTTAGTTTGGGCTAGATGGTGTTGTGTGTATGTGGTAGAATATTATATTATTATTATTATCATTATTCAGTCCAGGCTTTATCTTTTTGCTTTATGAAATGCACAATGTGGTCGAGATTTCCGTGTAAATTTAAAATGAGCACACTCTTCGGTCAGCATCTGGCTTATGACAAATACAAACGTCGCCACGACCGCGTCGTGTTTTATGCATGACATGTCATGTCCGCCAATATTTGACTTGGTATATCATTGTAAAATCTTTTGTCATCCACGTATTAGAAGAAAATACATACAGAATCTTGTCCATATGGGATATGTTTATATCCCTCTGTTTCGCCTGAATAACGACTAAATAAGATATAATGTATATCTACCACTGCTATTTATTTATAATGCATTTTAGACTATGTTGTCCACGGAATGTTAGTAATACACTGAAACTTTAAAAGAAACTATAATAATTTTGTTTATTATCTTATATGTAGGCAAATCCAGTGCCTCGTGATAGAACTCTCAATATTTTCAGCAATGACCCTCAGGTAGCCATTAGGACTGTCTCTAACTATGCGCATTAGTGATATTGCTATTTTGGCATGCCATAATAATTAAAATATGCTTAAATATAAAAATAAATAAATAAATAAATAATAATAATATTCTACTACATACACACAACACCATCTAGCCCAAACTAAGCAGAGCTTGTACTATGGGATATATATATCCCATAGTACATTTATATTTTGACAATGGATAAACATACATAAATACTTTTTTTTCGTAAATACATTCATATTATACATAGAAACACCTAGACCAAGACAAACATCCATGTTCATGCACACAAATGTTAGACTTGTGCAGGAATCGAACCCGCGATCGCAGGCGCGGCAGTCGGTTACACTAACCACTTCGCCATGGAGGTAGTCAATAAATATAAAATGAAAAAAAACAAAACCCTAGGAACGTTTTTGATTTTTCACAGTGTAATTATTATAATGACTATCTGAAACTTGCTCGGTTATACTGTTGTTTTTAACATACATTCAGTTTCAGCAGACATATAGGATAAGGAATTTTTTGGTTTTGAAGTACACAATGACTCGGGATTGGCATATCCGAACCCTAACAATTATATATGCGGAATAAACAGAAATGGTTTCCTTTTGGTGCTAAATTGTAAAGCTGGTCATGCTCACCTCGGGGTAATATTCTACGTGTGAGGGCGTTTTGTGTATACATATATTATACTCTAAAGTAGTACCGTAAAGTGGAAGGGTACCCAAAAGTCACCAATATGAGGTAGTCCTCATGTTAGTGACTTTTAGATACCCTTCTAGGATACTGAAATAAGGTTGGTCAAAGTCAGGTACAGCCAGGACTCAAGTTTTGAATAAACAAGGTTAATTTAATAGTTCTATGAAGTATAAAATTGTTCGGAGTACAGAGAGACATGAAACTATAATTAAAACTTAGTTCATACATAACTAGATTAGAATAACTGAACTAGAAGTTTTGGCATTTAAAAAGGCTTTTGTTGTTGACGCCACGTTACACGAACATAAATAATATATACCGGAAAATCTGCATGCAAGACAAGCAATGTTGCAAAATAAATACTTCTAAAATGTCTATCATTTGGAACGTATTTTATTTCTAAACACACTAGGTATATATTAATGTTTGTATGATGTAGGGAACCTGACGTAAACGCCTTCATATTTTTGAAAATATATTTACACTGACAGGTATGTATGTTTTAGGGACCTCATCTCAGGCCTTCCCTCACTCAAGCTCCGTAGGGCTACTGAACATTTAAAAAAAAAACTTTACAACATATTGTCTGCCTGCAGAACCGAATCCTTATGATTGGCAACAAGCATAAGCGCATAGTTATACCAAGTCGACCCGGATTTAATATCTGAGTCGCACAAGTATAACTATGTTTTGTTGTTAATTGTTCTCAGTAACTTGAAAATAAACATAATAAACGACAATATTCTAGGATATTACACGGAATTTAGAAAACGCGAAATTTTGATATTTTCCTCCCTGCCTTTTTTCGGGGATACACTGCCCCGTCGCCTAGGAGTCAATGGTTGAACATCAAAAATCATATTATCTTCCTATTATCAGATCAACACACCTCACTCTGCAAGACCTGCTGCCTGAAGACCCTCGTATGTATGACAAGATGAGACCTCCAAAAGTAAACGATCAGCCCACCATCGTAGACTTCCACGTCACGGTCATGGGACTTGACTCCATCGATGAGACTTCTATGGTGAGTCTTGAATCTGTCAACTGCTTTCTTGTATAATTAAGAGGAGTAGGGAGCGCAGATGTGGAAGTGGCGGCAGGCCTTCAGCCTACAAATAACCACAGTCAAACTACCTTGAGTTGTGTTCCTGCTGCGAGAAGGGCTTCTAGACTCGTTTGAAGTGGTATTGTAATGCCAATTTATTAGGGTAGCATAGCGACTCCATTTTTAAAAGTTGTCAAAATGTGAGTGATTCTCTTGGTAGACTTAGAAATGCTCCAGACATATGCTTGCTGGCCGTCTTAGTAGTAAAAATAAATAATAATTCTTTTGTATATTGTGACTGATGTTGCCTTTGTGTTTTGACAGGTAACTGTAAATGTAAATACATATAAATTATTATTGTTTAGCAAGTGTAACCTTGACGTTCAGTGTTACTTTGTGACCTAAATGAATAAAGATATGTTGATTTTTATTTTTGATTTTAGACATATGCTGCAGACATATTCTTCGCTCAAACTTGGAAGGACCATCGCTTAAGATTACCAGAAAATATGACTTCAGAATACAGGTTAGTACTATTACAAATTACTTAAATACAGATTGCCTACTCGTGACTAGAGAAATAAGATGTACACATAGACGTGCACAGCGATTTCATTGTAACTGATTTATTTTGGGTAGATATTTATGTTTTTGGTAACAAAAATTGTAACAAATATATCTATTATAAGTAAGGTATTAAAGTTTTGTGAAGTGGATAAAAAAGCACTAAACTAAATAAGACATAATAAAAAAAATGTTTTAAATTATTAAAATTATACCATAACTAATTGCATACTAAGGATGAATTAAAATTATTGAAAGGGATGGTGTATCTTGTATCTTATGTGGAGGCCAGTCAGTGCAGACTGGCGACACCAGTGGGATCTTTTGTGTCGACACTCTCCCAATAACGACTGCCATAGATGTTCATGGCAGCCGGGACCGACGGCTTAACGCGCTCTCCGAGGCACGGAGCAGGCGATAATTGTCAATAATTGAAAGGAATACTTTTTAATGAGGTCGCGAATCGAATGTTAATGATCCATCATAAAGATCTGTAACACTATACTCAAAATAATATCAGCTCCGTAAATAAAATGTCTCACTGTTTCTTTCATGACTATGACCTATCCTTTCTTACACTGAGAAGAGGCTAATGCCCAGTAGTAGGCCAGTTTATGTACAAGGCTGATATAATGATTCTTTCAGGATGCCAATAGGCTAATTAATATATAGTTATATAACATAAACTCTAAATAACAAAGAATTCTTTAAATCTACTCAAATATAAATAAGAAACAAGCGTTTCAAATTTGATAGTAAAAGGTAACTGTCAAATGACATAAAAAGGATGCACGATACAGACTGTTACGTAATCGCTACTCAAATGCAGCTGCCCGAGAGAGATAGCGAGATGTTCCCACTACAACCTCACTTTTTCTTATAAGTACCCAAATTTAAAATATTGTTTGCTTCCTTATTTTGCACTCAACTTTGATACTTTTTACACAAACAGATATATTTTGCTTGCTAATGTACACACAGCGACACATCAAGCTAGACTGTTTGGATTTTAAACTATAAGAAGTTGAACACTGCGAATTATGCGAAAGAGTGCGTTATATTTTTGTTATTTTGTCTGACTCAGGCTGAATGGGACGCGACGCTCTATCCTTACCATTACATCGACACCACTGTGCATTCTCCCTTTCCGATAATTCTCTATTTTGTATGTAGCGTAGAATTATGCGTCTATAGGGTGTCTAACTTGATGTGTAGCCACGTGTACAAAATCAAACACAGTCAACTACGCTATTTCGGCATAATCTATGATTAAATATATAATATGTCGGCCTCGATGGCGTAGTGGTTAGTGTAACCGACTGCCACGCCTGAGGTCGCGGGTTCGATTCCCGCACAAGTCAAACATTTGTGTGCGTGAACATAGATGTTTGTCTTGGTCTGGGTGTTTCTATGTATAATATGTATGTATTTACAAAAAAAAAAGTATATATGTATGTTTATCCATTGTCTAGTACCCATAGTACAAGCTCTGCTTAGTTTGGGCTAGATGGTGTTGTGTGTATGTGGTAGAATATTATATTATTATATATATATTTCTTATACTAACATTGAATGCTAAAAGTGCCATTACACCAGCACTTCTTCTTAAAAACTGATTTTAAATCCGAAGGTCTACTTCCAGGCTTCTGGAAGTAGATTGGCTGAAGCACATGTGGCGACCGGACTCATTCTTCAAGAACGCAAAATCTGTGACGTTTCAAACGATGACCATTCCGAACCACTACGTATGGCTGTCGAAGGAGAAGGCTATATTGTACATGGTGAAATTGACCCTGAGACTGTCGTGTGCGATGAACTTCTTGATCTACCCTCATGATACACAGGAGTGCAAGCTGCAGATGGAAAGCTGTGAGTATATTTGTTTTTTTATTTATTTTATTAAACAAGTGAGAAACGGCCATGAATTGCTGGAAATCTTAGAGTTCGAAAAAATGTTATCACGTGAGGTCATAGTCATTTCGGGGGTATATCGACTATGCTGAGTTGAATGGCGTTGACCGCGAGTCTCTAGCTCTTACGGTTCTTGAGTTGAAAGTTATATAACAGACAGACGTACGGACGGACGGACGGACAAAGCTGTTGTATAAGAGTTTTTCGAACTCTAAAAGAGTACTCCCGCACTATTCCTGTGTCGCGGGGGACTTTATAAACCTTCAAACAACAGACACAAAGGACACCCAGACTCGGAACAACTATTTGTGGTTCACACAAATTTTTGGCTCGTGTGGGGATCGAATCCACAACACTCTACGCGGTAGCAGTAAGGAGGCGACCGCTTAAACCACTACACCATCCGTGCAGGCTTGAATAGCGTTATATTTATTTATTTATTTATTTATTAAGGATCTCCGACAAAGAATATACACAAAATTGCACAAAAATATAAACATAATTTTGTATAGTATACTCCTTCAGTTATATAAAAAAAAAACAAAGCTTAAATTGAAAACATAATATCAATAATTAAATACCCTAATTAAAATGAGCTACACATTGGGCATGTTTTTAAGAAGAGAAATGAACAATAAAAAACTGAATGAAAACTTAAATAAACAGTTGTAAGCGTCTTTTATATTTAGGTAATTGGTAAAAAAGGTAGTTGGGACAATGTTGTACCAATACTTAGTAGTCTTAATACTTTAATTCGTAATGGTGCTCCCACACTGGCTGTTACAAAATGTTTACAAACATTTTTTAACACTAAACATTTATTAACAAATGTTAGGAGTTGTTACATTCTGTTAAGAATTGTTAGACCTTTTCTGTGCTCCTACACTGATGGAAAATGTTTACAAACATTTTTTAACATTTTAAAACATGATATATATTCCCAGTTTGGATTTACGTCCCAAAGCGTTTACACGAAAATGGAAGAAGATTTGTTCATTTGATTAGCTTTTATTTTTTGTTAAAAAAAAACTTAAAGCGCTAAGAGCTATAGAAAAGTATAGTATACCCTCATGTCGTCTAAAGAAATGTTTACGAAAAAAATGATAACAGATGTTTTAATTTGTTATAATTTGTTAACAAATAATTTTGTTTAGAAATGTTTTGTAAACATTACCTAACATGAAAACATTTTAAAACATTTTTTGACATTGTGATCAAATGTTTGCTAAAAATGTTTACTAATGTTTGTAAACATTTTGTATCAGCACAGTGTGGGAGGGGCACCATTAGAAGAATCCTAGGAATATTATAAATGCGGACTTTTGTGAAAAAATTAGGGTGTGTGTTCATTGCTTAATCATGCGTGCACCGCGAAACAGCTTTTGATATAACTTGAGACGCGTATCGACTATGCTACTAGTTTGTGCCCGCGGCCTTGCTTAGGAAAAATGCTTTTATGAATGAATGAATTTATGAATGAAATCCTTTTTTGTACCCCTAACAACGTGTATGCGAAATTTCATAACATCGTTTGAACTGAAGTGACTGTTCTAATGGCGTAGTAGATAAAATGGTCGTCTCGCTGTTACCGCCGCGCCAAGTGTTGGGAATTCGACCCCACAGGGGCCAAAACATTATGTGATCCATGTTCCTTGTGTTCGTCGTTTGAATTACGAAGTCCCCCGCGCCACAGTAACTATACCTAAAGGAGTTGTATTTAAAAAAAAACAATTTCGGTTCGTACCAAGAAGAAAAATGGTTTGGCTTCCACATGAACTACCTATTCTAATATTATTTCTTATACCCTCTTTTTATTTCCTTTACCCGAAGGAAACACACAAGTGATACTCTGAAATCATGAAACACGATAACCACTTGGCCTGCCCTTGAGGCACACTGTATCCTTGTGTGTCACCATTACTGAAAAAAGGAATCCAGTGCCTCCACTAAGACTATGGTAATAGAAACAACCCTTAACCCAAGCTTCTCAATTCTCACCCGGGGATAAAATTGACAGCTGCACAAGCACTCCCACTTTCAAACATGAAAATACTTACCTTACTTTAAAGATAAACTCGAGGGGTATTTAGAAACTAAAAGTGGAACATCAAAAATACCTTCCCTGGGGGTATCAAAGCTTGTGCCACAAAATGTCAAATGTAGACTATAATTAGAAGTTGAAGTGGCTGTGTCGGCGCGTCCTAAGCCTCCTCGAACCACAATGAATGCATAACGAGCGAGCTCGAAGCTCAAGGGTCATCGAACATATTTTTATGGTTGGCTTATAATCTATAGAAACTGTGATCTATACATGTGTTTAACTGTAAACAGACTTTGTATGTGCGTTTGTGTGCGTCAATCTCTATATTGACTAAACCAATCTGGTGTGGTGTTTAGTTATGTATAAGGTAAAGTTGAACTTCCGTGTTAAGTTTGGTTTGGTTCCAAAGTCCATAACCAAAGAAATATATACGTGTGAACAGCTATTTGTATACAGGTATAAAATAGTATATATGTATGTTTATCCATTGTCTAGTACCCATAGTACAAGCTCTGCTTAGTCTGGGCTAGATGGTGTTGTGTGTATGTGTAGAATATTATTATTATTATGTTTCTCTTATCACAGGTATTTTCTAACATATTATATTATAAAATACCTAGCCCTTTGGGAGTCTTACACGGAGACATAGGTCCAACGTGAAGAGGCCCTTCGAGGGTTTTAATCAAAGGTGGGATGGAACACCTACAGCAGCACTAGCCGCATCAGGAGTAGGACTATTTCTACGTATGGATTCTAATATATGGGCTATGGGTCCATACTCAATGTTTGGTGGATCTTGGCTCTTAAAATCTATTCCACAGCATATTTTTCGCACTCGCGCTCAAGTCTTTTGTCAAGGGTGTTTTTACAAACATACAACATGCACGAAGTGCACTCAAACTCAGACTAATCATTTGAGGATCAATAAAATAATTTCCTCGTAGGATTCGAACCTACAACCCCGCTTGCCCGTTCATCCGGTTCAGTCACAGTCTAATAAAAGCCCCCCAGCCCATAAGCTTTTATTTTATTTTATTTTTTATTTTATTTATTTGGGAAAATAAACAGTAACATAATATTGTGTTTTACAAAATAAATATAACTATAGATCTAATAAATATGTTACCAACTACATTCTCCACATATAAAAATTCTACCACTAGGCAAAAATACGTGTTGATTCATTGATATTTTGGATATTTTGGAATATTGTAGTGTAGTTTAGCGCCCGCATTATGCTGTTCATATCTTAAGAATAGAACGAATACAAAAGAGATTCCTATGGCACTTATCACATTCAACTTCATTTAATGCAAAAACAGTCTCATACAAGGAAAAACTTACTCACTTTAAAATGGATTTACTCGAACCAAGAAGGAAATATTTAGACCTGGTTTTCCTGTACAAGCTGATTCGAAACTAGATAGACTGTCCACAATTGCTGGCTAGACTTAATTTTAGAGTCCCATATAAATACCCTCGGTCTCACATCGCTCCTCTTTATCCGCCACTCAGAAGAACAGTTTTTGGCCTTGCTTCTCCGATTCCTCGATTGTGCAAGCTACTCAATTTCTGTAGTGATTCCGTTGACATATATGCAGATTCTCTTTCTCACTTTCGTAAATTAGTAAGAATTAATATAAAAAAAAAAAAAAAAAAAAGCTTTTATTGTCACAGAAAAATACAGTTCACAATGTAGAACACTTGATCTTCAAACTAAGTAAGATACTTGTATTATGAAGATCAAGGAGTGCACTTAGAGCTTATTCGAAATTTCACTGTATATTATACAAAACAAAAACACTTAAAAAGCTATTTAATTAAGATTAAGTACAAAAGCTAATAATATAATGTTGTGCAAGGATATAATTTTATGTGTGGTATATGCATGCTTATTTGTGTATGTGTGGGGTGTGCGACTTGTGTGTATGTGTGTTGTGTGGGGTTTGAGACTTGTGTGTGCGTATGTTGTGTTGGGTGTGGTGTATGGGTGTTGTGCATGTATATAATGTGTGTGTGTGTGTGAGTGTGTGAGTGTGTGTGTGTGTGTGAGAGAGAGAGAGAGAGAGAGAGTAGTGTTGTAAGACAATAGGGTTACTGCATAATGTGAATGATATTACATGGAATTCTTAACAGACACGTTTGAGTATCATTTCAGCGTCTTCATACGACAAGTCGAGAAGCCATTGAGTTAAGATTGGTTTACATTTGAATTTGCTGAGTTTATAAATATTCATTTTAGAGTGTGCTATATTATAGAGATATATACCCATAATCCTGTAGTGCCTGTTTGCAAAGGTAGTGTGGTGGTTATCCATACGCAATAATTTTGATTGAGTACGAAGACTTTTTAGGAAAGTATATTTTCCAGATGGAATGGTCACATGCATACGCATAATCATGTTTAAAATATATAATCTGCGAACCGATAATACATTGAAGTCAGAGTAGAGTTTTATGGTGGGGTATCTTCTGGGTTTTGAGGTTAGAACCTTAAGTATGGATCTTTGAGCCCTCTCCAACTTAATGAGAAGTGACTTAGGAGATCCACCCCAAACACATAGACAGTAATTGATTATAGACTGACAGAGAGAGTAGTAGACTGATTTAGCAGTTACAATGTCTATACAATTACGAATTTTTTTGAAAATAGGCATTAGCTTTCTTACTCTGGAAGTCAGGTTATTGACATGGGGGGACCATGAAAGAGTTTCATCAATCAGAATGCCTAAATATTTTACTACCTTAGCTCTATTTATTGGGGGACAAGTACAGTTTGACGATGGTAGAGAACATAAGTGATTTTTGATCATAAGATTATCTGTTGATGGAAGGTGATTATTTCTAATGACAAAGGAAATAAAGTGGGTTTTATCTATGTTAAGGGTTAGTTTGTTAGCATTGAGCCAGGATGAGATTGTAGCGAGCGCAAGTTCGGCATTGGCACATGTTTCCGACCAGGAATTACCATTGACAATCAGAGCTGTATCGTCAGCATACGTATATATTTTTGTGTTGGGAATACTAAGACTGCACAGGTCATTAATGAAAAGTAGAAATAGAGTTGGACCCAGAATTGAGCCCTGCGGAACGCCAGTAGTTACTTCCGCCTCATCACTCAAATAGGTCTCAATCTTGGTACATTGGACACGTTCAGAGAGATAGTTTTCGAACATTTTATGGGCATTGCCGCGTATTCCTAATCGCTCTAATTTAGTTAGGAGGATGTTGACAGGGACTGTGTCGAACGCCTTTTTAAGATCGAGGAAGATACCGATACATTTACGTTTATTGTCAAGGTGACTAACAACTTCCTCTGTAAGTGATAGCACTGCATTCTCGGTAGAGCAGCCCTTCCGAAAGCCGTAATGGTTGTGCGATAGAATTTTGTTTTTATTTAGAAACGACACTAATCTGTTATTTAAGGCTTTCTCTAGTAACTTGGAGAGAGAAGGAAGAACTGATATGGGCCTGTAATTATTCATACTGTCCCTGTCACCACCCTTAAATATCGGATGGACGATAGCTTTTTTTAAAGCTTTTGGAAAGACACCTTGAGATATTGATAAATTAAATGTATATGTTATTATAGGAACAAGTTTAGTGCGGCAAGACTTAATTATACGGGGAGAAATGTTATCCCAACCAAGGGCAGTGTCATCCCTCAGACCCAAGATCAATGTATTTATTTCCTCATCATCTACGTTAAAGAGAGCCATACTGTCTTTAATTGTGACGAATGAATGATGTAGAGGACTGTTTTGATGTGGAACTGAGTGCAAACTAGCGGCAACAGTTGCGAAGAAGTTGTTTACAGCATTGACAGAACTATTCGCCGAGGGAAACAATTTTAAGAGGTCTTTAGCCGAGGAATGGGCTACAGGAATATCGGCAATCCTTTTTATTGCATTCCAAGTTTCTTTCATGTTGTTGGCCTTCTGTAACTCGTTTCTGTCGTACTCAATCTTAAGTTTACGCAGAAGGCTGTTACAAAAATTTCGATATCGGGAGTAAGTAATTTTTAGTATAACATTATCAGGATTTTTTCTAAGACGGATATGCATTTTATCTCGGGTTCGAATGCATTTTAAGAGACCCGGTGTAGTCCATGGCTTTAGGATCCGTTTTTTACGAGGTAGAGCTATTGTTATAGTGTGCTTTAAGGTGATCGCGGATAATATTTTAATGAGTTCTTCGACTGCCTCATTAGCCTTTTGGATGTGCATTATGTAGGACAGATCGGTCGTGTTTATATCTTGTACAAGAAACTCATAATTAACTCTGGTATAAGTCCTTTTCCTGGTACTCTGGATCAATTGTTTAGTATGGAGACATAAAAGGGTAGGTTTATGATCAGTTAGATGGTGTTCAATGACAAGCGCTCTGGATCGAACATCAGCTTTTATCATAATATGGTCTAAGAGACTGTTATTTCGCGTGGGTATTTTATGTGCAGGTAGTAAACCATGAAAAGACATCACATCTAGATACCTTTCGGATAAGTCATTGTTAGCATTTTTTGAAATATCAATATTCATATCTCCCATCACACATAAGGAATTAAAGTTACTTAAATCGTCAAGCACCACATCAAGATCATTAAAAAAATGGTCTAGGCATTTATATGATGGTGATCGATAAATACCCACAACTGCCAGATCAGGGACCAATTTGCAAACAAGACAGTTACCTTCGGCAAATTGATGTTCATACACATGGCATTCGATTGTTGACTTTACGTACATAGTTACTCCTTCATTTTGATTGCTGTGCTTAGAGGTTTTGTAACAGTTATATCCATTTAATTGTGGCATATAATTAACTTTACTGAGCCAGCATTCGGAAAGGATAATTATATCACAGGAGACATTTATACACTGTAACAAGACTTGAAGGCCATAAAAATTGCAATTAATTGATCTTATGTTTAAATGTAAAATGGTTATTCTCCTATTTATGCCATTCAAAAGACCAATGCATTCGTCCGGATTGCAAGAGAATGCCTGTGAAACCTTTAAAGAATCAATTTCATCATATATTTTATTATTATTGAATTTTACCATAATTATTATTTAGTTTATTTAAAAGTAAAACTGAACACTTGTGTTATTATTTATGTAAAGAAGTTGCGAAAAACGATAAATAAATTTCTTTAAAGTCGCACTCACACTTATAACATTGCAATAGTATTGTCTCAACAAGATTTGAGGTTTGTGGGTTATAATTTTTCTGGCATCGCAGTAACATGTGTATCTGTGTAGGCAGTAAAAGTGTAGTATATTATTATACAGGAGTGTGAACTCAGTGGTTAAGTGTATGCATGTAAGTTGTGTTGTGTGGATAGTTATGTTAGAGTAAAAGTAAACTTGAACAATACAGCGAAGAATGATACTATTTGTGAATAATGAAAAAAATACATTATAGTAGCAACAATAATTGGTATTAGGTAACGTTACAGAGTTACAGATTTTTAGTCATGCGTTACTTAGTTTTGCAAGGCAATCAGACGACTTCATAACAGTGATATTAGCACCATCATCTTTCTTCATTAAGACCTTGCCATGAGATGTCCAGACATACTTAAATCCCACAGATTTAGCGTGCTGGCGAGCTTCGTAATACAGTTTTTTAACAGTTGGGGGAAGATACTCAGAGATGTAGACCGGTGTGCTGTTGCCGGAAATGCCGATGTGGGTCGCGTTCAAGCGTTCAGAGCCTAGGCGTTTTTTGTTGAAACTCCGTGCGGCTTGAATCAGACGATCTTTCAAAAAGACTGTTTGAAATTCAGCGATTATCATTTTATTGCCTCGTTGTTTGTTGGGTATGATAAAAGCGTCACGAATTACTTAATATTTCACTAGTTTATAAGTTCTAGTTGTAAGTTTTATTAATTATAGGTATCTTTTATTAAGTATTAGTGCATGTAGTGTTTGCTTGTAATTGGATGTAACTTTTTGTCTCAAACTTCATGTGTATATAATTGTGAAAATGTATTATTGTTACATTTGTTAGCAAACCAAAATAAATAAATAAATAAATTGCTCCTTTGCTGATTCAGAAGTATAAATCAACACAGTTCCTCATTTATGATTTTAGGTAAACATTATAAAAATTATTGACTATTTGGTTGGTTGCGTGGCATAAAAAGACAACGTTCACAATCGTTTAAGTAGACGCCTTGCCAATGCCACTGTAACGCGTGTTGAAGATTCGATCCCCAAACGGGACAACAATTTGTAATCCACAAATAGTACCGAGTCTAGCTGTTTGTGGTATCTGTGGTTAGCATGTCTAAAAGTCACCCACGCTAAAGGAATAATTACTATATCTTCTTCTCGCTTAGCCTTTATTATTCCCAAGTCACTTGGGATCGGCTTCTCTAGTCTAACCGGATTTGACTGGATATCAGTTTTTACACGGAGCGGCTGCCACCTGACCTCCGCAACCCGAAGGCTAACGATACCCTAAGGCTAGACCAGTATCAGGATATTATAGGGTACTGACTTTCCCAATAACGACTGCCATAGATGTTCATGGCAGCCTGGACCGACGGCTTAACGTACTCTCCGAGGCACAGAGTAGGCGATAATTGTCAATCAATACGGACATAATTCAGAAAAGTCATATAACTTCCGAAAGTCAGAGGTGCGCGACGTGGGTTCGAACCTGAAACCCTCTGCATTGCAGTCTGTTGGTCTCCCCACTGAGCTATCACTGCTGCTATATTATATAGGAATAATGCCTATATAATAATAATTATTATTATTTATTGCGTATCATAGGTACATAATACAGAAGTTATAATTTGCATCATTTAGCTCAGATATGTCGCGCCCATTGGGCATACAAAAGTTATAATAATTGGAATTGTACATGCATTAAATAATACAATTAATTATGTCAATATGGGTCGCAATGTCACAGAAATTATAAACAGGCAATAATAATGCAAAAGTACAGATTACTGAACACATCATGATTGAGAGAGATTTATCACTCATGAAATCATTTATTTATTAACAAGTCATGTAGTTTCTTTTTAAACATAGCGTAAAGCGTATCATTATATAAATGTCAACATATTATAAAAATTACAGCTTCTTGAATATTACCCGCTGTTTAAAAGATTTTAAATTCCCCTCAATATAGGCAGGAACGACTTTTAAGACCATCACTACTTCTCTACTCCACAAAGCCTGAAAGATATATAGTTTCAGTATTGAACATTTCTTTCTCACTTACAGTTATGACATAATATATCAAAAAGAAAGAGAAAGCAATTGCTTTATACTTGTTTTGATACTTTAATGTACTTGCTTGCTTCATAACTGTATTTTACGCAGTTCATAACTGTATATAATACAGTTCAGAATTGTATATAATAATGTTATGTGTCCATTTGATATATGTTATAGATTTCTTAGAGAATAGAGTGTAATGTTTTTCAATTTATGTGCGTGGACATGTTGTTGTTTTGTAGTACTGTAATACTAGGTCAGGGTTTGATGCTCGTGTGAATAATTTTTTTGTGGTAGCCCGTGTTCATTGCGCTAAATGGTTATGGTATATAGCCCCATCTCACTGCTGCATGGTTAAAGCTATTATGTACTTGTACTTGTACTTGTAATGTAGAACCATGAAAGGCTTAGTTGATAAAACAGCAATACGATTTGTTGAGGGTGCAGGTTCAAGTTCTTGCTTATTGGGTTGTCTTTTGCCTTGATTATAATGTACTGTTTATTAACTGACGCATTGTTAAGCACAAGCTATACAGTGGAGTAGACAGCAGTATTATTACCACTTCCAGTATTATATCAAATATTAATAAACATGGAGTCACGATGGTAACCCTTTTCACACTGATATGGGGCTATCTTATCTAATGTGGGGGCCAGTCAGTGCAGACCGGCGACACTTCGACCCAGTGGGATCTTTTGTGTCGACACTCTTCCAATAACGACTGCCACAGACGTTCATGGCAGCCGGGACCGACGGCTTAACGTGCTCTCCGAAGCACGGAGTAGGCGATAATTGTCAATAAATACGCACATAATTTCGAAAAGTCATATATCTTCCGAAAGTCATAGGTGCGCAACATGGGTACGAACCCGAGACCCTCTGCATTGCAGTCTGTTGGTCTTCCCACTGAGCTATCGCTGCTCTTATATATGAGGCTAACGGTGAGTCAGTTTATATATGTTTATAGTTTACAATGCTGATGATATTATTATAATGAATCATTGATGCAATCTATACTAATATTATAAAGAGGAACGATTTGATTTTTGTTTGTTTGTTTGTAAGGATTAAACTCAAAAACTACTCAACCGATTTTGATAATTCTTTCACCGTTATAGGCACCGTTACAGCATATTTTATATTAAAAAACGTTTTGTTTCTAACATAACCTAATCTACTATTACACAAGCGAAGCCGCGGGCAAGAGCTAGTCTCATATAAAATATGCGTGCTGTAATTAAACTTTACTATGTACATAAATATATTAATAGTTTAATAATGTGATATCACACCTTAAACCTCCACAATACTTTTAAATACGTATATTAATGACATTTGAAAACAATAAATACTTAGAACCATTTAATAACTAACTGTTACGTTACGTGACAACTGTTATTAAATACAAAATAAATTGCAATAAAGTAAATTAAGCGAGTGAGCGATAGACCAATATAGGCGTAATGTTATATATTTATTTACTTCAATTCGAACAGCTACAGGCCAATAATCCTAATCATATCCTAAACCTAACTAATATTATAGATGTCAATGTTTGTGCGGATATTTGGATGGATGTTTGTTACTACATGTTAAACTACCGAATCGATTGCGATTAAACTTGGTATGTAGATAGCTGGAGACCTGGGGCCCAAGTCTGCTATTTTTATAAATTCGTCATTCCGACACGACGTAACTGCAATTCCATTGTCATTTTGCTAAAAGTTCGTAATCTGCTAAATTCATAATGGTCGATCATTGGTCGGTCAATGGTCTCGTAATAGGATTGTGGTAGAATTTTTTTTTTTTTTTTTTTTAGATTATTTTTTGAAGATAATAACGTTGCTTATTGTTTATTTTGATAAGTGTTACAGAAAATGTGTATGATATAATAAATTATTATTGTGAGACTAAATGAAAATATTGTAGGATGTATTAGATAGTACTTACACAATGTTGAAGATGAATTGTCTTGAGATTAAACTTCAAAGAAGCCTTATTTATACATATCGATATTGTGTGTAACTTTAAATCGTAACCTAAAATCACCTTAAAACATAAAGATTTATTATTTTTAAATAATAAATATAATGCCCTATTATGTAGTTAATTAAGTTTTGTAATACTCTACGGCATTTTCGAGACATATTTCTAAAATAAAATACAAAACAATTAATTTAATCAAATAACCAAAGTAACAACTTTGGTTATTTGATTGAATTAATAATTTTATTTTAAAATATATCAATGTTTATGTTTGAACGAGATTTTAACAATAAATATATTAGAGATATAAGATACAATTTATGGAATCTTCTGATTGTCCTTTTGATCAAATATTTGAATATAATAAGAATGGACTAATCAAAATAAAGTAGTTTGATTATGCAAAGGTACTCCTTGACGAAACTATAAGTAAGTACGTTAGGTATACAGTGCATAACTTTTGAACTGCATAGGTATAACTAATTTTTTTTTTTTAAATTCTGTTAATAAGCAGTAACTGTAAGTTATAGACGCGTGCAATTCCAGGGGTTTCACTTGCGCACTTCCAATTTTACAAACAAGAAACTCCTTGGGCTTACAAAAGAGTTTCTACAAAAAAAGAATGACATGTTGTATTGCCATTATTATAAAACCCGTCAGTAGAAGTGATTTTTGAAAACTACTATTAAATTCGAACATTTATTCATGCCAGATTTCGTTTATATACATTTTTACATATTATTTAATAGTGTTTAAAAGTAATTTGATCAAAGGAACTGTCAAAATTTTATCATTTGTCATTATGTACAAGATTATCATTCTATGCCACTTTTTCAATGGAGTGTCAGTGGTTGACCATCGGTAAGTCATAATGACGCCATTATATTAGTAGAGTACCAAACTTGTCAAAATCAACAATGATGAATTCAATGATAGACCATTCTGACACTATTGTTATAGCAGACTTGGGCCCCTGGAACGGCACCGGGACTTAAGCGGAAAAACCGCGGGGCGCATCTAGTCTCAAAATAATTTAAGGGTATAACTTGTTGGCTAATAACTCCTGTGTTGCAGGGTACTATGTAAAAATTTAACCAATAGACACAAACAACACCCAGGCTTCGAAAAAATATTTGCTGATCACACTCATTTTTGACCCGTGTGGGGATCTAACCCAAAATACACGATGCAGCAGTAATGGCATCCACCTGAACCACTGCTACTCCATCCGTGCTTTCAATAAATATTGATACCAGTTAACCTATTTTGGAAAATAGAAAAATTTACATATTAATACGTGAAGCAAAAACTTTGTACCCCTGTTTACGATAATTGCGTGAACATAGGAGTATGAAATTTGGCAAATCTGGTAAACTCAGCAATGAACGCCTTGAGTTTATCTATGAGCAAAATGCGTTTGTGTCGAATCGACGCTGCACTCTCATTTGTTTGTAAGGCTGTCTTGACATCGTTGCATACAGTCATAAAATGATTCATCCATACCTCTATTCCAGAAAGGGTACGCAGAGGTGTGTGTACTGTACCCACATTTCGTCAACTATAATTTTAGTCCCAAGTAATAACGGGCAAACCTATTGCTGTCTACTAAGTACAGTTCTATACTCAGTGCTGCTCCTGAGAACTTCTTTACAGAGAAACACTTTGCCCGACCTGGGCTTCCTCATGCACAGCACAAGGTACTTAACAAACATTAAAAAACGCCCGACAAAAAAAAACAAAGTGCCAATTCAAAATCAAATCTTTATTAAAAACTTTTTGCTAAAAGAAAACATTCAGACTTGGCAAAAATATTTGTTGATCACCCAAATTTTCGTCCCGTATCGGGCTTATATTCACAACGCTAGGTGAACTGGCAGACGGAATCCCACGTGCCACAAAAATTTGTTTGATTCAGAAGTCGTTGTTCCCAGTATGGATGTTCGTTGTTTAAATGTTTGTAAAATATCTCGAAACGCAGGAATTATATCACGAAGGGCAGTTGTATCTTAAAAATCTAGATTTCGCCCGCCTCGCTGGCTTTAGTAAAGATTTTGCCAATAAATTTCTGCACCAAGTACTTTTTCCTGGATGAAAGGTACCACTGAGAAGAGAAGGCGTGAAAGAATAACTAAAAAACAAGCTTACACACTAGTATTTATAATATTAGTTAGGATATATTTCTTTGATGGTAGCCTGAGAAATAAAGAATTGGCGTATCAAGTTTAATTATTATTATCCGTGCAGCAGTTTTCGCGTGAAGCACGCTCTGACAAACAAACAAAAATGTTAAAATGGCTGATTTAGCCTCTGTATCTATACGCATAAGTAAGACTTACCAAAAACAATTTCAAGAACTAAGTCGATTCCCTTAAAATTTTACTATTTGAATACAGCACCATGGACATTCGTAGGATTATTGAATTAATTATATTATTATTATTATTATATTGACAATTACGCCGATGTTCCGTTAGCTTTTTGGCAGCTACGGTCACGAGGACATTGAGGTGACTTTTGTCGTCTTAAAGTGTAGTTATTTCAAAATACTCGAACGTTATTTAATTATTGGTATTACTATTTACATAAAATAAGCCTAAAATAACACCTCTAGTACGTGAACTAACTGTCACATTAAGCCGGTATTATACATATATACACGTATATACATGGGAGCCGGTACTCCCGGTATGTGACAGATACGTCTAATGCGGCGAATACCGGTATAGAAGCAAAGTTCTCATTTCCTTGTCTAACTAAAACTTAATGTATTTTGCTGCTTCTTGGGTTTGACTAAATTAATAAAGTAGTAGGTTCTAAGCTGGTGGTGCATAATTATTATAAGGTAATAACTACCAAAAATATCATAATGTCATCTTAAAATCACCTTTGTATTTTTTAATAATAATAAATACTGATTATTATCAAATTTGATAAAAATTTGATTGCTGTAGATAAATCTAGCGGGGTTTGATATACATCCACCTCTTTTACAGGCTAGATGATATAGTACACCACCCACTTACTTCACGAACATACTCATAAATGCATATCACCGATAAGCATCGTTTTCTCCATCGGAGCTATTTATAACCCTCTCCTGATCGCGCGATAAGAACAAGCTGACTCCACGAGCTGAAGTATCCGCAAGTACTCTTGGCCCACATCTTACAAACCCTTGAAACGATAATTTTCTGTATCGCGACAAACTTTGTCCATGTAAAAACCACTTGAACGAAGGAATGCCTTAACGTTTTCAAATATTGAGGGTTGAGTGTGTGATATGGAGTTGTTTGGGTTCTTCTGCGAGAAAATGTTTCTGTTGTTACACATAAGCTGTAGTTATATTAGTTAGATGGTAATATACTCGCTTTATATATATAACGTAAGAGTTAATTATACCTATGGCCAGTTTCACAACTATCAAGTAAAACGTATTCGAAAGATAAATCACATGCTGTCTCACTCTTATAAGGTTAAAGAAGAGAGATGGAGAAACTTTTATCTTATAAATAAATGCTATTTGGAGGTGGTGGAACAGGCCCTCGTGTAATCTCCTATTTCTTCATGATTAGATAAAGGTTTACAACTACCACGTTTTTTCAAAGCATACATATTATATGGTTAGGACCCACTTAAAGAGCGACTGCTGTGCATGAGGTCTCGGGTTCGAATCCCGGGTAGGGCTAACAAAAAGTTATTGGGTTTTCCTGTTAAGAAATCTCAATAGCAGCCCGGAGTTAGGAAGTTGGCGGTATTAGACGACCCCGTGCCTCGGAAAGCACGTAAAGCCATTGGTCCTGCGCCTGATCTCTCTCCGGTCGTGTCGGATTACCGTCCCATCGGATCATGAGAGTTAGGGAACAGAAAGTGCATTTGTGTTTGCGCACACACTTGTGCACTATGATATCTCCTGCGTAGTTGGCCAGTCTCCGTTAAGACTGGTCGCCGTGGGCGAAATTCGGTCTGGAGGGACATTATTATTATTATATATATATATATATATATATATACATACATACATATATCGAGGCATATAGTCCTATACATATGTATATATCCTTGAAGACGTGGACAATTACACCCACTATTATTTAATTTAATACGGTTTAATATTAACACTATCTATATAGCCTTTTAATAAGATAGACATATGCCATCGCAGACATTGTGTACATCTATAAAAGAAGAATAGGTTTTGTTATATTTCAAAGGAATTAGGCAGCTCCCAGTCGTCTTGTTTTTCCCCAACATCTTCAACAAACATCGTCATATTTCAACTAATTTACACAAAACCTTAAGGAATTATACACTTAAACCTTCCTCATGAATAACTCTATCCATCGGTAAAAACCGCATGAAAATCCTTTTAGTAGTATTTCGGCATTGTTCGGCTGATGTCGTAGAATTCTTCGTAACTATGGTTACATATGTATGTTAAATGAAATGTGATTATAAGGGTATTGTTATAGACAATAAAACCTAAATAACGATCAAACTTAAAATTTAAATCAATTATGGCCGAAATTCGACCACTTGGCGACGGCTAGTATTTAGAAAGAAACTAACTCTTTAATAATCCTTACCAATTTTTAGCTCAGTTTGCGCCCGGAATATGATCCCTTATTTGCCCTCTCATCTTTACGACTTCCCCCACAAAGAGAAAGCACGCTCTTTAATGATCGAGTTCATATCCCAGTCTCGTTAATGTCACAGGAATGCTTTCACATAAATTGAATCCCGTGGCTTTGACTCTGTAGGTATATCTAGATAGAGAGATATCAGTGCAGGGCGTTTTAATTTTTGTTTTTGTTGTATGAAAAGCTATGAGAAGGCTATTTGTGTAAGCTGTTTATTTGAGTTTCTTGGCTACTTTTTGAATTGCATTATACTTGCTACTACCTATCACATATATACATAGTTTTACGTCTATGTTACCGAACAGATAGGTACGGTTTTGGGTCTTATTTAATAAGCCTACTGCAGCACATATCGACACTCCTTGCTACTGACAATTTCTTAATATAATAATAATATATAATATAAATAATAAATGATTTATTTGTCAGAATATGAGTACACAAATGATGATAAAAATACATGTTATTTCTGTACATATTCTGCCGTTAACTGGCGTACAAATGTTTTGGATATTAAGACAGAATAACGTTTTATCCAACCCAATAATCAAATCCAAGGCGTTATGCACTGCGTTTATAATCGTATTAAGTACCGCTTCGCCTCCAAGGCAGTTTTCTTTTTAGGGATAATCAGTGGATATCTACAAGACAATACTGCAAGGATATCGCATTTATTTATTTATTTATTTATTAAGGTTTATTCACAGCACATACATACCTACATGTTACCATAAAATATGGGGAGACCAACAGACTGCAATGCAGAGGGTCTCGGGTTCGAACCCACGTCGCGCACCTCTGACTTTCGGAAGTTATATGACTTTTCGAAATTATGTGCGTATTAATTGACAATTATCGCCTGCTCCGTGCCTCGGAGAGCACGTTAAGCCGTCGGACCCGGCTGCCATGAACATCTATGGCAGTCGTTATTGGGAGAGTGTCGACACAAAAGACTGGGTCGAAGTGTCGCCGGTCTGCACTGACTGGCCCCTACATATGATACATACATACAATAAAATATTTTAGAATTGGTACATATATTCTCATGCATATGTCTTTTACGAGTTAACACAATATTCTTCTCATTAAGACATGCTTCTTAATTGAGATAAACTTCAATATTAAAAACAGAACTAAAACTAAATTAGAGTGTACATAATTATTACGGATAAAAAAAAAAAAAAAAAAAAATTTACATTTACAATTATTTCTCAAGAGATGTTCTTAGAAATTTCAAAACGTTGGCTTTAAATTTTGCTCAGCTGTCATGAAATATGTCCACTTTGGGTAGAGCGTGAATGACTGAGATAAGGACTCTACAAATTCTCACTATTGGATAATTTCGGCAAACGTTGGTGGAGGTGACGCGCAGATCTAATATTCTCGTTATTGGATATCGGTGGACCTTGTGTGGGACACTCAGAGATACATGTGTAAGCAAATGACAATCGATTAATCCATTAATTAACTTATATAAAAACATAAACCCATAAGTTATGCGACACTCACGTAGGGATGACATTTTGGAAATACTTTGACGTCGGTTGTAACCATTTTAAGGTGATAACCCATGTGTTGTATATGCTAAATGTCTTGTAAAAGCTAGCTGCAATTTTTCGATCCGTTGAGAATGAACGGCATACCACGGATTCCATACTACACACTCAGCTATATTCCAGCCGGCTCCGCACTAGAGAGTTATAAAGTGCTATTTTAGCCTGGTGGTACGCTTGATGAAACCATTTGAGCACATTTTATTGCTGTACTGTCGATATGAGCTCTAAAATTGAATTGGCTGTCTATGATGACACCTAGATCACGAACTTCATTAGTCCTGGCTAGATCAGTACCATCAATGTAATTTGAATAAATATAATATGGTTAAAGTGGTTACCGTCCTATAACCCCACGCACTATATTCTCGATGGCTGTTTCGAATTTCGATCTCTACAAGCAACAAAAAATTGTGCAACCCAAATGTTATGTAATGTTGCGTAGGTAATTATAACGAGACTAGAACTTCTTTTTGTCCGTGTCTTTATCACTATTTATAAAGTTTTTTTGGTATACCGGAAATAAATATGATATATAATATCTTATATTTTACCCTTATTTGTATAATTTCCAGTGTCCCACACCACGGACGACCTGATCTTCCAGTGGAACCCTGACCTGCCACTGGAGGTGGACGAGAACATTGAATTGCCTCAGCTAGAACTGGTTCAGAACAGCACCGCTGACTGCACCCACGTTTATTCTACTGGTAAGTGATATGTAAATGATAGAAGGTCTCTGATAAAGAGATTGCTATGCTGCAGCTGCAAGTTCCAGAGAAAAAGACCATGCTAGTCAAGTTCTAACACCTACTAGGGGATTCAAAACCGGAATTTCAGGGATTGAAAACCGATACAAATATGGTTCCAGTTCTTGATTTTGGTTTTTAAATGGGTTTTCTCGGTACGGTACCAGGTTACGGTTTATTTTTAGTTCCTAAGAAAGGTCCCACAATACTGGTTTCGTACCATCCGGTATAAAGGTTCTGAAAGAAGTGATGATAATGAATGACCCAATAACCTTACCATACCAGGGCATCCAATCTGAGACACATAGCAGTCACATTTACTACCGGAACGCCACTGAGGCGAACTTGTCCACTACGTCCAAACTTTCTTACTCTACTTTACCCTTGAATCACGTACAAACGTATCGCTATATCACGTGGCTATACGCCGTTCCATTAATTACCTACTTGACATAATTAATTAATTACATGCAATAATCTTTGGATTACCAGATCATCTGAAGAGATGCGATAATCCATCGCAACACAAGATTATGTCGATGGCCGACGTTAATCCGTAATGACGTAGTTTTTACTCTTTAGTCTGATAACCTGGAAATAAGTTAAGCTTTGGAATTTCGAGTTTAACACTTTTATTACTGTTTAATACTAATACTCATCGTGGTGAGTATAAGTTGGATGATAAACATGATTCTCAATGCCGACGAGACCTGTTGCAATATTTTATGTGCGTGTCTATGTTATTATATTAGGCTTCTTAGACTCTTTAGTCTACCAAGCCTTGAAGCTAATATAAGCTAAGCGGCCCGACATACGGTAAATGGTGACAATAGTCTATGATTTTTTGAAATGTCAGGCGATACACTTGGACTTTGAAGACTCTTCAAAGTAGGTATCATAGATACGCTGAAAGGAAATTAATAGAAGACGTAGATATGTAAACTCTGGAATTCTTTCTAATCGAAAGAAGAATAGAAAATTATTTATTTTGGCACACAAGAGGGCACACATGAAGAAATAACAAAGCAGAAAAAAGAAAACAATAATAAAAACTAGATAAATAAAAACAAACAAATACAAATCGGGCAAAATGCAGTAAATATATTCTTTACTGTATTTCCCTGCGTGGATTGGCTCACTCGCACCGTCACCAAATAATTGTGCGTGTGTATATTTTGGGTAAGTAATAGATGATATAACAACAAAATCTCTAATATTAACAACATATAACAACGGAATCTAAAATTTTATTGAATATAGCGATTAGTTAATATAATAAACGATTGATATAATTTTTAAATAACCAATTTTTATAAGCATAACTTACATTAAATATAACATCGTTTGACATAACATACATTAAATATAAAATCGTTTGACATACCACTCAAAAGATATAAAACTTATTTGGTCTAATATATATAATATATAATATATACTGCAGCGGCAAAACGAATATTTAGAGTGTGAATTTTTACGAGCTGTGGCTTCTAATTTAGGCTTAAAAAAACAATAACTTTGTATTTTTTAAATAAATATTTAAAAGTATTTTTCTTTGTTTTATTCTTTGTAAGTACTATCGTAGTTATAGGTAATAGTAACCTAAGTAGATATTAAACATAACTAGTACCTAACTGATTACCACCTGCGCTAAGATAGGTCGACGGGGCCGCGCTTCGCGGGTCTCCTATTTGCGGGTGGTTTAAAAAAAATTAACCACGAAGGCTAAGGCGGAAGCTCCGCTCCGCTTCGCTCCCGCCTTAGCCTTCTAACCTAACCTATCCGAGTCGGGGTACTCAGAGTCGGGATACTCTGAGTCGGGGTGTTTACCATAACGACGTTTTTTATATATATTAAACGTTAGACCTAATGATTTTCGATTAAATAAACAATATACATATTAAACGTTAGACCAAATGATTTTCGATTACATAAACGTTATATCAAACAACGTTATACTAATTAAGTTTTAGAATAAATAAATGTTATATGTAAAGAAATTATATCAACAGTTGGTATATCTCACGTTGAATATATCTTATGAACGGTAATAAAATAGAATTAGACCAAATGAGTTTATACGTTATGAGACGCACCCGTATATTTTTATATTTTGTGTGCGTGTTACGCGCTCTTATGCGGGTTATGCCATTTAAAACAAAACTTCTGATTTGCTCGGTTGGCAATATATACAGTTAATCTGTCATTATAACTGTAACTAACTGTATTCTTTCTATTAACTGCATTCTCTCTATCGATAAGGTCTACTTGTTATGTAATCTTTCGCAACTGTAAATACCAGAAAGGATAAGCAGAGCTGAGATATTACTCTCATCTTTCGCCAGCAAAGGCTGTGGCACATCAATTATCAAACTCTGTTCGGCTACCAACAATTATTTAACAAGTTATTTATTTAAACTGAAATTCAAACCAGTTATCACACGCTCGACTGTATAAGAGCCAAGTTATGTCATAGGAACAATGAGGTAGTCATTAGGTTACACATATTAACTTAAACACCGCAATGAATTGTCAACACGTCTATTGCGATGGCTTCAGCAGTAAATGGCGTTACGAAGGTCGAACAGCCGATTTAAAAACGATATGGTTTTACCATAAGTATATTTTTATATTACAGTATGTAAATACTTATATTTTATAAATCGTCGGCCTCGATGGCGTAGTTGTTAGTGTAACCGACTGCCACGCCTGAGGTCGCGGGTTCGATTCCCACACAAGTCAAACATTTGTGTGCATGAACATGAATGTTTGTCTTGGTCTGGGTGTTTCTATGTATAATATGTATGTATTTACAAAAAAAAGTATATATATATATGTATGTTTATCCATTGCCTAGAAGCCATAGTACAAGATCTGCTTAGTTTGAGCTAGATGGTGTTGTGTGTATGTGGTAGAATATTATTATTATTATTATATTATTATTTATTTAAAAAAGGTACAGATACAGAATACAGACCAAGTAATGTTTAGGATTACTTTTACATGAAAACATTTCTAAATCTGCACTCCATTTACTACTGTACACAGCATTCAGAATTTATACAGCATCAAATACGTAAGTAAAAATTGGAATAAAAATAAAAAAATTAGTTACAAACAATATAGTTAAGACTAGGAGTGTAATATACATTAGGTTAAGGTGCATTCAATTTGCGTAAGGATTCTATGAATCTGCTGTGACAATCCACAAATATATCATCATCATAACATGAGCGCAAATATTATTATAGTTTCTACACATACGAAACAGTGGATTCTTTTGGGACATATTATTGTTGCACGTCGGTATTCGAAACAGCTGCGGAGTACGCACAGATCGAGTAGGTACAGATCGCGCAATCTATGATGGCCGGACTGAACATAGCGTCTCCGAATTGTTGCGCATGTACAGTCTGTCAGTCAGTACGGATTGCATCCCGCCCCCCGCCTCCTGTCACCAAAGAGACCTAAAACTTACAACTGCGACGCCACTCGCGCAATGTTCAGACCGGCCATCATACAGTGCGCGATCTATACCTTGAAGTGTAACTGACTGAGGAGAGTACTATTAAATGAGCCCTTCAAAATTTTATATAAAGTGGACATGTCGCTCATCCATCTCCTTGTTGGATACAAATACAATACATATATTGTTTGTTTGATACAATACAAATATGTTAAAGTAACGATGTCGAGCTTCGTATTTTGGTAAATATATAGATTATATTGGTAATAGATATATTACGATCCTATGCTATGACCTACCACAGTATAGGATCGTTATTTATCTATACTAATATCATAAAGAAGAAAGATTTGATTGTTTGTTTGTAAAAAATCTAAAATTACTCAAACGATTTTTAACATTTATTTACCTTTAGAAAGCTATAATAACAACGAGTAACACATGCCATATTTTATTTAAAAATACTGTTTCTGGTCCTTTAAACAAACAGAGTACATACGTACATACTTTTATTCTGGGAGTTCTATATTGTGCGCGTAGTCATTGTTCAAGGTCATCATAAGATCTTTGAGCAAAAGTCTCCGCTGTTATCAAGGTACGAATAAGCCGATACGCACTAGACTATTCTCTTATAGAAAGCGGCATAAGATTAGTAACATTGATGCTGCATCACATATTCTCATTTCCCATTCCTTTTCTTCCATACCATATTTATACCTTTCGAATAGACAATACACAAGTAATACCTCTGGTATTACAAGCTACAGTAAGGTATGATAACTTCTTACCATCGGGTCACCTTTCCCATGTCTGGCTTAGTCTAATGGATTTCTGCAGAAGACTGATTATTGACTTTGTTCCAGGTAACTTCACTTGCTTGGAGGTGATCTTTAAACTGAAGCGACGTCTCGGGTATCATCTCTTCAACACCTATATACCGACTTGCTTGATTGTCATCATGTCTGTAAGTATATACATAGTCTTAAGAAAGGGTGGGCAGTGGTGTAAGAGTAGGCATCAGTCAGCCAGCAACAGTTTTAGTCACGTCGTAACAGGGGGCTAGCCAATGGGCTAGCCTAAGAATTCTCAGTAACACTGTGCCTGCTAGAGAGCAATGGCTGTCTAGCGGCCAATAATATTTCTGTGATAGGTGAGGTTCATCTGAGGTTACTTTATATGTATATATTTGTGCCTCAGGACTGGAGGGATGCGGTTATTTGTAAGTTGTACAAAGGTAAAGGGGATATCTCAGACTGTATCCCCTTTACCTTTGTACAACTTACAAATAACCGTACTGTCTGACTGTAGTAGACTGTAGCTCTTACCGTGGCACATTGCTCCTCTCAAGTGCTGGTAATTTCCTCGCGCACATTCTCAATATCCGGGTCAGTGTGTTCGCTGAACAACACCTCCCAGAAAACCAATGCGTTTTCTGTCCCGGAAGAGGAACTATAGATGCCATCGCTGTCGTAAGGCAATTGCCGGAGAACAGCCTTGAACAACAGCGACCACTCTTCATGTTCTTTGTCGATTTGGAGAAGGCTTTTGATAGAATCCCGCGTGAGACACTTTGGCTCGTTTTCCGAAAGTCGGGTTATCCAAAGAAGTTCGTCAACCTTATTTGCCAATTTCATACTGGCATGAAAGCACAGATTCAGCACGAAAACGAACTGTTTGAAGATATCCACATTTCTTCTAGTAGAATAAAGCAAGACTGCGTCATGGCACCTACGCTTTTTGCTATCTACTTTTCAGTTGTTATGAAAGACGCTTTGAAATGCTGCGACAGCCAAATCCAGCTTAATGTTAGAACTGATAAGGGTGTGTTTGATCTCTCAAGGTTCAGAGCGAAATTGAAGGTCCTAAAGATTTCTATACTAGAAATTCTCTACGCTGACGACGTGTGCCTTATGTCTGACAGTATTGCGCATCTCTAAAGCTACTTTGACGCTTTAGATCAATCTGGTCAATGTTTTGGCCTGGTGTTATCACAAGAATTTGAGTCTAAGAAGTACTTATGTACTTCTTAGACTCAAATTCTTAAACAACCTAGTGGTTGCCGGTTGGTAGTCGCTTATCCAACAGCGTTGACTCTTAATGGAAATCCGCTCAAAGAAGTATTGCACTTTAAATATATTTAAAGTAATATCCGCAACGACAACATCTTAGCTTCAGAAATTCCATCGCGCATTGCTCAAGCTGCAGCCAATTTCGGCAGATCCAATGACCGTGTTTGGATGCCTCATAATCTCAAGCTGAGACAAAAGTCAGTATCTATAAGGCATTAATTATCACTGTACTTTTATATGACATAAAGAAACTCGACACGTACCACCTAAGATGTTTGAGATTAAACCTCAAGATCAAATGGCAAGACCATATACCTAACTCTGAGGTTTTGCGTCGCTCCAGAATGTATGGTATGGAAGCTCTTCTCATACAAAGACAGCTCAGATGGTGTGGACATGTTCTGCGCATGAATAACTGCCGTTTGCCAAAAGCTATATTTTATTCGGAGATTGCAGGTGGTAAAAGGAAACATGGCGGCCAACATCTTCACTATAAGGATGTGTTCAAGCGTTACCTAAACGCTTGCGGTATCGGCGTTTCGTCGTGGGAGAAGCTTGCTACAAATAGGTCTACATAGCGATCGACCATCTTTAATAAGATTAAGTCGTTTGAGGAAAACCGTCTCCAAACAGTTGACGTAAAACGCCAAATACTCAAAGAAAGACCTAAACATTCCTACACGTACACTTACAACAGCGCAGAGCAACTCTACTGCCACAAGTGACGTAGGACATTTAAGACCAAGTTTGGTCTAGCAAGGGTTTATCATATTATAGGCATATTAGGGCTCATTAAAGACTTTGTCCATGATTTCTATGGTCACCGTCATCGAAATCGGTGAGGAGGACTATAAATGTATGTCTTTGTATAGATTTCTCAAAGAACAATGATATTTCGCCAACAGTGGGTTTCCTTCTGGATCAAGCCGGACGCTGCTCCTGCGCGAGTGACGCTAGGTGTGACGTCACTGCTCACGTTGTCCACGCAGCATGCTAAGTCGCAGGCGCAGCTCCCTCCTGTTTCGTATCTGAAGGCGGTGGACGCATTCATGTCTGTATGTACTGTGTAAGTAGAATTTGCAGTATGGTTTATAATATATTATAATAGTAGTAGAATAGTTGGATAATGTGAACTTAAAATCACAACCGCCGGCTAAGTGCAGCCACTATATTATTATGTATATGCAAAACTGAGTGGCTTTCTAAGATAAAGTCTAGATATACGCTCGCGTCTTTTAACAGCTGAAAACCGTTGGTTAATGCGAATTTGACAGACTAAAATTAGAATACCCTACGTCTAAGTAAACCTACCACATAGGCAAAGCGCTTGATAGCAGTTTGAAAAAATACGTTGGCTCGGTGGCATGCATAGGTAGTGTCTGAAGACGCATTCAGACGCACTCAGCGGGCTATGGAGCGAGCTATGCTAGGAGTTTCTTTGAGGGATAAACTTAGAAATGAGGTTATCCGTCAAAGAACCAAGGTTACCGACATAGCTCGCAGAATAAGCAAGCTGAAGTGGCAATGGCTGGCCATATCTATAGAAGGACCGATGGCCGTTGGAGCAAGCGAGTCCTAGAGTGGAGACCGCGACTTGGTAAACGTAAGGTAGGACGCTCCCCGGCCAGGTTGACCGATGACCTGAAATAGGTAGCTGGGTCAGACTGGATGCGGATGGCGGAATACCGGATGTTGTGGCGTAAAATGGGAGAGGCCTATGTCCAGCAGTGGACTGCGGTGGGCTGATTGATGATGATTGATGAAGACGCATTTACTTTTTAGTTGTTGAATAATAATTAATAAAAATTATGTCTGTGCCCTCTGATTCTGCCAAAGATATTATTTTGACTGAAGATGCTATAAGTTTACTTAACGTTTTAAACTTTACTTTTTAAAACATATTATTAATCTAACAGTAACTTTAGTTATAAAAGAGACAGATAAAAATGAATTAATTTAATAAAGCTTTATAATATATAATGTTGTTAACTAATCAACGTTTAATTAGCATAGAAATTACCTTCCGGCTTTCTGGGCGAAAATTGTATTGCATCCACCGCTTGGCTCAAAAGGTTTTTAAGTCAATTTATTGTAGAGTACAGTAAGATCTTCACTTCTTGTGTGTTCTTTAACTTACATTCGTGTGCATAGTGATGGAGTGCCTGTGATTGACGCCCTGGACAGACATCCAACAGCGCCTTACCCCATACCCATCTAATGCTGGCAATTATAATTCTTTTGTCTTTTACTTTGTCAATTAACTCCTTTTTTACAATTACAGATTCGTGTTCATGGCGCTCATGGAATACTGTCTGGTCAACATCGTGCTTGGAGATGGTACAGGTAAACCGAAGGTGAGGTACAATGAATTACTTTTAACAGCGTATATATCCAGAGATAGAATAGACCAGTGGTCGGCAACCTTGACGACCAAAAGAGCCAAATATAGATAATACACAATTGACATCTATTCAAAGAGCCATTTTAATTTAAACTTTACTTTAGCAGAAGACATAATTACGGAAATAATTAGGATGAAAAGAAGACTTTCGAGCTTGCCTTTGTCAAATAAGGCATAGTTTAAATAACACTATATTAAATAAAATTTGGTAATGTAAAGTAAGATAATAGATAATATTCCGTGCCTGCACTAAACATTTCGTGAAAGAGCCGCAACCGAGGAGACAAAGAGCTCGCGAGCCGCAGGTTACCGACCACTAGGCAGGACTAACCCTACTTTTTAGATTGGAGAGACAAGCTTAACTTAAATGGGCCTTAACTGACGTCATACTTTGGCTTATCGTACATAGAAGGTCTAATCTGAATTTTGGCGATAACGACTAATTAACCCATGTTACCTTCAGCCAGTATGGTGCAATTTGTTCAAGATTTATTAACGCTACTAATACTGTGTTTCTGTCATATAACTTTATATACATATATAAATCTTCTGTGCGTGTGTTTGTAATTAAACTCCTCCTAAATGGCTGAAACGATGTTGATGAAATTTTTTATGTGTGTTCAAATGGATTCGAGAATGGTTTAGATTTGTAATTTTTTTATCGTGTGTACAGGACAACGTCTGTCGGGTCCGCTAGTTATATCTAAATTTTTTAAGCATTTATATTCCTGATCGATATGCTATATTATTCTTTAGTTTATTAAGTATTTGATGGTCACAAAACACTGATTTTGACATAGAATTAATCTGTCAAGTCTTAAAAATCTATTGTATGGCCACCGATGTGCCGCTGCAACTCAATAGGTTAGGTGCTCAGTGCGTAAATACATAGGTACTTCTTGATAAATACATAGATTTAGGTTATTCATTGACAGTAACTAAATAAGCTTGAAGTATTGAAAGTGAATTATTATACAACAGATTTTCGTATCTAAACTAATATTATAAAGTTGAAGAGTTTGTTTGTTTGAACGCGCTAATCTCAGGAACTACTGGTCCGAATTGAAAAAATATTTAAGTGTTGGATAGCCCATTTATCGAGGAAGGCTATAGGTTATATAACATCACGCTACGACTAATAGGAGCGGAGCAGCAATGAAAAATGTTGCAAAACGGGGAAAATTCTCTTATGTGAAGCAGACGAAGTTGAGCGGGTCAGCTAGTTATAAATAAAAATACTTGTTGAAGCAGCGATAGCCAAGTGGGAGACCGTTGGACTGCCACGCAGAGGTCTTGAGTTCGAACCCAAGACACCTCTGACTTTTCGGAGTTTTGTGCGTATACATTAGTTAATTATCGTTAGCTTTACCGGTGAAGCAAAACTTCGTGTGGAAACCTACATGTCTGAGAACTCTCCATAATGTTCTCGAAGATATGTGAAGTCTACCAACCCACACTGGCCCAGCGTGGTGGACTATGGCCTAACCCTTATCAGAATGAGAATTTGCCCATGCCAGCAGTGGAAAAGTTTAATGCAGGGTCAGCCCTGCATTAAACTTTTTCATTATTATTTTTATATACTACTTTTTACTCAGAAAACTTATCGTAAAATTCTGCTTATGCTATAACCCTCAATTTAACGTCAGAAGGGTCCATAGAAGTTCCGAATTAAAGTCCAAATTTTAATTCTAACAGGCCTTTTTCATTACAGGATGCAACTGAAGCAGCAACAGCTAAGACGCGAGCCATAAACATAGACCGTTTTTCCCGCGTATTCTTTCCGACATTATTCTCCTTGCTGAACGCTATCTATTGGATACACTTTGCTCAGTACATCTGATGGCCTTACCCAGAATTGTTTTCGTTCCTTCGCTATATTCTTCTCCGTGCACCAATTCGTCTTCTAGTATCACTTTCTTCAATACACCTAATGATATTACAAAGTATTTAAATATAATTCTTATTAATTTGGGCATGAGCTGTCAACGTCTAGTCAACAAGAAGTTTTTACTAAATTTATTTTTTCCTCGACCTATCCTTCTATACTGATTTGCTCTTATCTTGTAGTGTTAGTGACCAGTATTTTTTGTTCGTTAAAGACGTAGGTGAAAAAAAATCAATACTGACAGATAAACGACAATCATATTATTTTAAATTTTATTCCCGGACATAGCAATCATGATCTTGGCCATTATAGATGTCACTCGATGATGTCGTTCTTACGACCACTTACGCTATAAATTTGATGAAAGTCCTCCAAATGAAAACATTTTTATACATACACTTTGCTACTATCTCATTAGTCGTACTGTTTGAATGCTTTTCATTCAAACATTACTACTAATGTGACAGTTCAGAGTGTAGTACATTGTCGCTGCAGGGTCTCAAATACCGGTTTGCCTTCATATTGTTTAGTTAACGTAGACATCTATGGAATATGTTTCATTCAACACATGTGAAAGATACTCCTGGTGTTTATTTTGATCTGGGAAATGCAAATTATAAAGGTAGACCAGACCGTATCACCAAAGTCATGTGCGGCAATAAGACAGCGCATTCCAGAGTCTATAGCTTTGTCTGGTGCTCCCGCTTAGAAAGATCCTGCTTTACAAGATGATGGTTAGGTTCCTGTTAGATTACGTTTCCTGCCAAATGAATCTCAATATTCCTCATAATTAACACTAATTTATTTAACTAAGTACTAGTAAGATAGTTACCCAGTATTGTTTATTTTCGGTTATTAAAGCTCAATGCCAGTATCTATACTAATATAATAAAGCTGAAGAGTTTGTTTGTTTAGTTGAACGCGCTAATCTTAAGAAGTACTGGTTCGAATTGAAAAATTATTTTAGTGTTGGATAGCCTATTTATCTAGAAAGGTTATAGGCTATATAACATCACGCTGCGACTCATAAGAGCAGCGCAGTAATCATAAATGCGGGTGAAACCACGGGCACAGCTAGTATTTAATAAAGGTGAAACTGGTATAGTATTGTTATTTGGAGTGTTTTTTGTGAATACTCGACGAAATGCCCAAAAATGAAGACGCCTGCATCTACGTTGGATATTTTGTGCACCAGTTTAAGTCATAATTCCCTATTTAATAGGGTATTCGATTCATCTACTGTTTTTATTTTAATCAACAATTTACGTTAACCAAGATAAGAATATAATGGCGTTATCACTTTCAATTTTGGATCCGGCCGTTAGGGTCCCATTCCGGTACGGTTCGGCCGGGACGCACCCACAGTGAAAAATCCGTTATTCCGCTACGCCCCCGGCCGAGACGGTCCCATTGTAAAACAACCGGAGAAGACACTTGAGCAACAAGTGTTTTTGAATTTAAATATTCTGTGCTGTGTGTATACTATCATGTATTAGCTTTAGAATTAGTAAGACTAATTTTAAGTACCTATACTCTTTAAAAATATGTTGGTTTTTAATTAGCAATCTTTCAAAAAGCAACCCATTCGCTGTTTCCGTGCGGAAACAGTGAAAGGGTTGCTTGCCCATTCTGTAGATTTCAAATTCAAAAGCACTTGCTTTCAATAGTATTTGCTCAAGTGTCTTCTCCGGTTGTTTTACAATGGAACCATCTCGGCCGGGGGCGTAGCGGAATAACGAATTTTTCACTGTGGGTGCATACCGGCTGGGGGCGTATCGGAATGGGACCCTAACGGCGGGACCCTCAATTTTGCTGTCTGTAATTTGCATTTGCGATTTGCAAAAAATATATGCAACACACAAAAAAATATATAAAACAAAATTGTTTTGTTTTATTATGTTAATATTAATTATGAACCAATAAGTGATAGGTACTTAAATAAATAATTATAATTAATGAATAATATAATATAAAGCAACCAATATATGTCATTGTGTAGATTATATAGCTCTACAGATAATAAATTTGTGAGTACGTCTAATACGCCATTGCAACCGTTATTGTAAAAATACAACTCCCGCGCCAGAAATAATTCCTGTGTCGCGTATTGCCTTTACTAATATTCAACGAACAGAAAGAATACCCAGACTCGGAACAACTGTTTGTGGACCACACCATATTTTGTCCCGTCTGGGGATCGAACCCACAACACTCAGAGCAGTGACGAGGCCACCACTTAAACCACTACGGCATCTATCCAGTCAATATTAGTCAAATATGAATGTGCATGCTTTCAATAATAGTGATATATAAAAAGTAAACTACCTTCAATAGCTGAATGACAAAAAAAATACAAATAATATATTTCCAATACAGCTAAGTAATATTCAAATGAGAAACAAATGTTAACAGCACGACAACAAACAGTCGTGAGTTTCAAATTAGCTTTGAATTTCGAACTGGCCGTTAACATGGCGGTTGTGTACTCACAAATTATAAATCTACCTACAAAATATAGTATAGATCAGTCCTCTGCAGAAGTTACCTATGTCTAAACATTCTCAAGAGGAGCAAAGAAAATAAATATAAAACAAATATGAAACATACGTACCCACCCCACGTAAAAGAGAGTAAACCTCTGAGAAGTTCTCATTAGAGAAACTCAATGATTCAGCATTGATAGCCGAATTTAAGACCGTTAAACCACAATGCATAGATCTCTAGAAAAGTCAGAATTCCCTACCGTAGGATAGCTACGGTAGGGCATTCTGACTTTTCGAAGTTATGTGTGTATTTCAAACCCAATTTCGCTTGCTTGCCATAATGTTCTTAAAGATATTTATTTAAAGTCTGCAAATGCGCACTTTGTTTACAAGGGATGGTTAGGTACTTTGTTTACAAGGGATGGTAAAGAAGAGGGAGATATTGAAAGGAGAACGATTGCGGGAAACAAAGTGAATGGAGCTCTACGCGCTTTTATGAACAGTCGAAATGTTTCCGAAAAGGCACGTTTGGCTGTTCATAGAGGACTATTAGTGCCCACACTTATGTATGGAAGTGAAAGTTGGGTATGACAAAAGAAGCATGAGAGCAGAATAAATGCTGTAGAAATGAGAGCGCTGAGAAATATATGTGGTGTGACTCTGAAAGATAGAATAAGGAATAGTGTGATTAGAGAGAGATGCGGCATGAAAGTGGATATAGTGACAAGAATAGAAAAGGGTATGTTAAGCTGGTTTGGGCATGTAGAAAGAATAGACAAGGAAAGACTGACTAAGAAAGTTTATAAGGCTAGTGTGAATGGAACAGTCGCAAGAGGAAGACCTAGGTGAACGTTTCTTAATCAGATCGGAGGCGTTCTGGACAACGGCCAGGTTAAGAGCACCTTGAACCGACGGGCGTGTATGAGGAATGTGATGAAAGTGAATGAAGCCAGAGAAGTGTGTCAGGATCGTAGCAAATGGAAATCCGTAGTCTCTGCCTACCCCTCTGGGAAACAGGCGTGAATCTATGTATGTATGTAAATGCGCACTAAGCCAGCGTAGTTGACTATAACCTAACCTTTCTCACACTGGGAAGAGGCCCGTGCCCAGCAGTGAGACAGGGCTAATATTATTATTATTATTTTATACCGACAATTTTTATCTATAAACCTAATGTTTCAAAGATAATATTTAATTATTCAGACCTTGTTACTAGTAATTATCGCAGTACGACACTGTTTGCCTTTGTAATTTCAAGAGGCGCAATGTAAAGTGTAGGTGCCAATAATATAATATATCGGTCACGATTGGATTATGCAATACATATGTGTACGAATAACGCCTTGAAGTGTTGGAAAAGCCAATAAAACATATACCTTTCGTAAAATAAAAGGTAAATAAAGTGTGAGAATTCTTTAGATTTCTGTCCTTGAATTGGAACTTATTTTATACAGGTTGATTATCCTTTTAGCAAGTTAACTGTTAGTTAATATTGTCTATAAATGCGAATGTAAGTTTGTTTAGTATACCTTCACGCCTTACCTACTCAACTGATCATCATGAAATTTCGCATACACGTTGTCTGGGGTACAGAAATTACCTTTCATCAAGTCCTGTTCTCGAGGGCAAGCTAGTTAGATATAACTCTCTGATTATACATATTTTGCCGTAAATGAGAGCCATAAGGCGAAACTGTTGTATTCTAAAAATATGTAATTTATATAACAAACATAATATCCAGCCAATTTAAAAGACATTTTAACTGTATACTGGATGTTTAGGTACATAACATGCGGGGTTTATAAACAGTGCAAAAAGTTGCATGCGCAAGCTAATCGCACTAGATTCATGCGCAAGATAATCATATGGGTTTCTCGCGCGAGGGACTCGCGTCGTTTCTGCGCAATGCATACATCCCACGCCAGTACCTAAACTTACGCATTTTATATTCGTCATGTACGCCTTTCATGACAGACAATCTTATCCTCTAAATCCATTTGAGAATGCTTAGACATAAAATAGGATAGACAAACACAAATATAATGATGTACAAACAATAGAGATATCAATGTTATCATGTATGATTAATGTTGTATGTGAATTAATAAAATATTATTCGTTTCAACTAAGAGTTTTACTTTATCTGCCTCTACATTATGTATATTGCTTCCTCAATCAGGCTAAACCACCTCAAACTCTAGTACGGCAGATCCCATATCCTTCCGACAAGAGAATCCTTAATTGCTATATTATATACAATCTAAGAGTGTCAGTAACAAGTTCACAGGCAATATGTAGTATGTATTTTAGAACTAACGGTCACTCTATGTACGGTTTGCACACCTTTTAGATGATTTTATTATAAAAAGAGAAAAACTGATTAACTGATAAAACTGATTTATTGCATTGAAAACCTAATAATATTATATGAATGATGAGAGCCGAACGCGATCGTAATGACGACTGAATGATACAAAGGTTAACTTAAACGTGTAAAACTATGATTGCTGAGTGCGCACAACGTGAGCGTGAATATGTGCGATGTTGACATCGTACATGCTCCGGGGCGCGGTAAGAAAGATGAAAGATGCTGATGATCTGATGAGTAACAAGGTGAATCCAATTTTGCTTAGGGCTAGATGATATTACAGATATTCCCGACAATTAATAAATATATAAATATAATAATAAAAATAGTAAATATAGGCGAGCTGGCTGTGCTCGTCACGTCTATTTTTGACTCTTTTTTCACTGCACTTGAACGTCGAACGTCGAACGTCTCTATTAAGACGCGATATCTACGATGATTATAAAAAAAAACGTAAATAAATTACGAGACAAATACTTAATTTGCTAGGAAATTTTAATAAAGTCGTAGAAAAGCGACTTATAAGATGAAATAAATTTTCATTGACTAGCATGTTTCGCTTCCTTGGTCACGTAAATCCAGATCGTAAAAATAGGGCCATTTCTTCGTCTTCTTTCTTAAAATTCACAGCAACCGAACCAGGTATACTTCCTACGTCGCAGGGGCATAAACGACCTTTAAAAAAACGGACCCATAGACTCGGATCAACTAATTGTAGATCACAAAATTATTCAGGGGATTGAACCCAAAACACTCGTCACAGTGAGTATATAAAGATAGTAGTAGTAGATAGTAGTAATAAAGATTAATTACCGACCATTAATTATTTAATTATGTAACTCGTTATAATTATAGAAGGCGCTATAACCGCAATGAGAACCGGATACAAGAAGATACCCAGCTGCATCTTGTATAACACGCATTAATTGTTTGTTTGCATTCCGCAAATGAAAATATAGATATACATACAAACACAGTTATTGTACCTAATTGCAGACGAGCTAGCCGCCCGGCCCGCCTGATGGTAAGTGCCAGCGCCGCGCGTCGCTTATGGATTTTGGCAATATTAAGGATACACACAGCCAAACTGCTGCATACCGTGATAGCAGTACTCTCTTTAAACCTCTTTTTGAACTCGCCGAATTCACCTCAATTTTCATAGTAGTTGCAGCCAGGCAAACTCTGTGCTCATACTAAGAAATTAGTTTTTTTTTATTGCCATTGACGGCAGACGAGCCAGCGGCGGCGGCCCACCTGATAGGAAGTGGTAACCGCTGCTCATGAACTTCAGCAATGCTAGGACACAGCAAAGCCACTGGCTACCGTGAAAAATGAACTCTATTTAACCCTCGTTTCTTTGTTTCTTGTCAGAAAAAGTCAACAGCACTTAGCCCGAAACGGGTATCGAAACCGGACGTACAGCGGTAGTGACTTTCACTACCGACAAACCATCGAGGCAGTCATAATTACATATTATTATAATTCAAATTAAATGAAAAGAACATAGTTATATTATTATATATTGTTTGCGGTAGACTGATATTATAAAGTACTTAACAATAGTTCGTACAGAATTACAATTGACCAGCCGTGCTCATACACTTATAATAAGACATCGAAACAAAAAATTGCAAAAAAAAAAGTATGGCGGAAATACCAATCTATTCATATACCATCACTATTATGAAAGAACAACAAAGAATTGCCAAAATAATCGTTTTATATAAAAAAAAATTGCTTCCGTATATTCGTGTCCGCAAAACTCGAAAAGTAGTCGATAGATTGACTTGAAATTTCAAGTTTAAGTGGTCGCCTCGCCATTGCGCCCAGTGCTGTGAGTTTAAAACCTACACGGGATAAAAGTTTGTGTGATCTACAAATCGTTTTTCCGAGCCTGGATGTTCTTTGTGTCCGTTGTTTGAATGTTTGTAAAGTCCCCCGCGACACAGAAAATAATCCAAGTGCGGGTTGTCTTTTTAAAAAAGAATGGAGTAGAATAAAAAGTTAAACGTTGCGTTTAATATCAAATTTAAAAAATCAAAATTTCCATATTCATTTAGGTCATAAAGTAGGACGTATTAAAGTGAAGGTTTCGCTAACTAAACTATGATATGAATTTACATTTACATGTTGCTACATCTGTTATCGAAGTGGAAAAGTAGTCTATGGATTGACTATAATTTTTTTACAAATTGTTGCGTTTATTTGCTTCTTATCCCTACGTTTTACGGGAATAGAATATTAAAAATATTGGACTACGCCATAGCAATGCGTGGCCGAGCTTCAATGCTTTGCCTGAATCAAAAATCAAACCCATGATTCCATGCGCCACTGAAGTAGTCAAATCGTAACTAATATTGTAAATGCGAATGTGAGTTTGTTTGTGACGCTTTCATGCCTTTAATACTCGACCGATCATCATGAAATTTCGCATACACATTGTCAGGAGAACAGAAAAGAAATAGGGTACTCTTTATCTAGAAAAAATACTGGTACTAACTTAACGTAACCTAACTGCAGCGATAGCTCAGTGGGGAGACCAACAGACTGCAATGCAGAGGGTCTCGGGTTCGAACCCACGTCGCACACCTCTGACTTTCGGAAGTTATATAATTTTTTGAAATGATGTGCGTATTGATTGACAATTATCGCCTGCTCCGTGCCTCGGAGAGCACGTTAAGTCGTCGGTCCCGGCTGCCATGAACATCTATGGCAGTCGTTATTGGGAGAGTGTCGACACAAAAGATCCCACTGGGTCGAAGTGTCGCCGGTCTGCACTGACTGTCCCCACATAAGATAAGTAAGATAAGTAACCTAACCTACATTTGCACGAGCAAAGCCGCGAGCAAAAATTAGTGGAAAATATTAATTAAAGATAGTTTCTTTTTTCTAATCATCTTATGATTCAAGAACGATAGCCTGTAGCCTTCCAACAATACATAAAATCTGCATGTAATTGTTTTTGTAACCAATACTCAATTACAAGTCGGGCAAATTTAACTGCTTGGTAAATTAAACGGCAGCAGACGCACAAAAAGTAAATAACCGAACGTAAATAACTATTCAGAAGTGCTACTAAAATTACGACAAGCGGAATCCTAACTAATATTATAAATGCGAATGTGAGTTTGTTTGTTACGCTTTCACGCCCTAACTTCTCGACCGATCATCGTGAAATTTCGCATATACTTACGCTTTCAGGGGAACAGAAAAAACCTACTTTTCATTCAGGAAAACGTACTGTTACTAATCTTAGTTAACCTGAAATCTAGACAATTATATAAGCACAGTTTTAGAATTTGTACGTTATGTTTTTAAAGTTCTGTACCATATTAGTAAAATGGAATAGGTACACGATGGTGCGACGTAGTCTGTCTGTCTGTTTTTCAGAGCTGCTTCTCCCAGTAAATACTTAAAACTACTGTAAAGTTAATAAGATTATATCGAACTATAGATCAACAGAATGATCAGTTTAAAAAAAATATAGATGCGGCTGTACTCAAGAGGCCCAGGTATTATTTCTTTTGCGGCAGTTGTCTTTGAAAAATACATTTGATTTGAATATTCTTATTCTGCAAAGTATTTTTAGCATCATTGGATACTTAGATTTGATGATCAATTTCGTATGGTAATTTTAACTGATGAAACAATAGAAACCGCAACCGTTGAAATTGGTTCAGTTATTTATGAACTACGATCGGAACATACAAACATACAACACATATAGACTTAAATTGGCTGCTCTATAGTAGAGCAATAAAAATCAATTCCATAGCAATTTTTATTTTGTTCAATGTCAAGCTTTCGATTATAATAAATTATAAACAGGAATAGACTAGTAGAAAGATGGCAGTCATTATTGGGAAAGTCAGTACCCTCTAATATCCTGACACTGGTCTAGCCTTAGGGTATCGTTAGCCTTCGGGTTGCGGAGGTCAGGTGGCAGCCGCTCCGTGTAAAAACTGATATCCAGTCAAATCCGGTTAGACCAGAAAAGCCGACCCCAAGTGACTTGGGAATAATAAAGGCTAAGAGAGAAGAAGAGACTAGTAGAAAGAAGTTTGACAGCCATCTTTGATAACTCAATGTTCTTTCTACCAGTAGCATACATTAAATATAGTAAAATTAAACAATAATATAGTAAAATTTATCATCTTTGTTATATATTAGTATATCCCTGAAATCACTTATTTAATTATATAACAATAACGGTCATAGGGAGTCTCCGTGAACATGGCTGCTGGAGAGCAGCTGAAACGGCGGGTAAAGTACACATTTTAATAGCCTTATTAATTGAAAATACACGTTTAAAAACACTATTATAAGAGCCGTATAAAATTGTTTATGTTCATAAAAGTCTTCTTTAAAAATATTACATTTTAAAAAGATTTTAGTTTTTTGCGGCATCACAGATGCTCTTAAAGGAACACAACTAAGCCTACTACCGTAAACTGTTTAGGTGACAAATAAGCTTAGGCCGTCCGCTGCGTTAAGCGGGTGCACGGAACGAGCGCCCGCGCGGCGTGCTATTTTCTATTATCATGGGTCTCCCGTCGCACGCGGCGCGGGCTACGGGGCCCGCCCCGCAGACAACGTGTCTGCGCGACGGAGCACGCGAGCAGGGCTGTTTCTAGGAAATCAGTGAGCGCTGCTTCGTTACTGCCGGCGCTGCGAGAGGCGGGAGTCTCCGCGGTGGGCGCCCGCTCCGTGCACTCGCTTAACGCAGCGGACGGCCTTACAGTCTACGGTCTGATGGTACAGTTAATGTAGCCTTTGTAATGGTGATGGTGGACAATGAAAAGACAGAGGCGGTGGTATGGTCTACAATACGACTGCACAGATGAAGTAGTGATTTAATGGTCGCCTCGCCATTGCCGCTGTACCGAGTGCTCTGGGTTCGCTTCCAACACGGGACATAAATTTGTGTGATCCATATTTAGTTGTTCCGAGTCTGTTCTTTGTGTGATTTTCAACACAGGATGCTTCCCAGGTGCGGGAGTTGTCTTTTAAGAAAATAATTAAATTAATATACACAGAATTAAACGCTATAATATGCGTACTGGTATTTTGTGTCAATGTTTAGGAGGTAACACCGGTCGATCCATGCTGAAATTAGTAATACTCTGAACATTGAATTTGGCTTGACAGATATATGTAAACATGGCAACTAGACACAAGTGTATGTCATATCTTATCATATGAATGCAGTGGATGTTGCATAAGTAGCTCACCTACTAGACAACTGCTGACCCAAATTCATTTATGAACAGGATGAAAGTCATTCATTGCCACACTTTTTGAAGTAACAGTCATTTAACGTGTTGGAAGAATACTGTAGTGTCGATCACTGGTTAAATTCTCCTTAGGAAATATGCATACTACTCGCTCACAATAAGACCCCTTAATGTTTGTGTCTGTCCGTAGTGTTTATCTTTTCTGGTATTTAAAACAATTCTTTATTTTGTTAAATTAGAATTATCTTTTGAACGCCTTCTATATCATCATCATCATCATCATCATTTCAGCCTATTGCAGTCCACTGCTGGACATAAGCCTCCCCCAGGGTGCGCCACAAGGCCCGATCTCCCGTTTTCGCCATCCAGTCACCTCCAGCCACCTTTTTCAGATCATCGATCCATCTGGCCGGAGGGCGTCCTACACTACGCTTACCGAGTCGTGGTCTCCACTCGAGAACCCGTCTGATCCAACGATCATCGGTTCTGCGACAGATGTGACCAGCCCACTGCCACTTCAGCCTGCTACACTTCTGAACTACGTCGGTGACTTTGGTTTTTTGCCGGATAATCTCGTTCTTCCTTCTATATGCTTCATATAAATTCGTTGCGGGTCCCAAGACAGTTTACCTTTCTCCAGGACTTCACGATTGTCAAAACTCGGTCTCGGTGTTTTGAAATTGGCTACGCAGGTGAGAACAAATTTAACTGTGTTATTGCATCGGCTGGGAACAATACCCGACTACGTATTGCTACTAAACATTTCCTTACAGAATAATTTGATAACACTTTCCCCGCCCTAGATATCTAACCCGGGAACTCACAATCAACCTTAATTGCCTGGGCAATCTTATGGCGAATGGATGAGATAATCTTTGTTTTATATTTGGAGGAAATTTGCAATGATTATCCTAAGACATACATATGTATATGTCGCAACTTTAGAAATAGCGAATCTTTGTGAGCGCACGCATTTATTTAATTCTGTTAAAATTTGCTGGCGGCTTGAAAACAGCAGTATAACCATGTGAACTTTGTCATGAAAAACAAAAATAAAGGAATATAGCAGTGGTAGATGTAAATTATATCTTATATTGTTTTTAGCACTTCTGATCCTTAGTATGGTAAGACTTATTTTAAGCATTTTCCACTGTAAACTATTACGGAGTAAAAAGAAAATCTATGGAGCAAGACATGAACCTAGTTGCGACGTCGACTAATCGTGACGTCGCTTTGCCAACTAAACCTTTGTCGGCCTCAATGGCGTAGTGGTTAGTGTAACCGACTGCGACGACCGAGGTCGCGGGTTCGATTCCCGTACAAGTCAAACATTTGTGTGCATGAACATGAATGTTTGTCTTGGTCTGGGGGTTTCTATGTATAATATGTGTGCAATTACAAAAAAAACGTATATACGTATGTTTATCCATTGTCTAGAACCCATAGTACAAGCTCTGCTTAGTTTGGGCTAGATGGTGTTGTGTGTATGTGATAGAATATTATTATTATTATTATTAAACTATTCATAACGCTACGTCGAGGATTAATTACCACCTAATATCACATTTAAGGCGATGAAATCAATCACTGACGTAGTTACATATGTATATGAGAATAAATGGCTTATTTCTTTAGCGTCAACATAGTTTTTGAAGGCCACAGGTTCAAATCCTAAATCATTTGATGTGTTTTCCTCATTTGTAATATACTTGTAATACTAACAAGAGGCATATAGCCAGCAGGGCAGAATATAAACAGAGCTGAATTATTTTATAATAAAGGATGAGCCTAATTAATCGCATTTGTAGATATCGTATTACTATGTACTTAGGTGTCATAAAGCCACACATAGTAACAACGTGGCCGACTGGAGAATCAATCCCTAACCCTTTAGATCATCATAAAACAGACTATTCCTTGCAATTTTATTGTCAAAACTATAAACCTGAAATACTTAACTTAAGTTGAAAATAAATTAGACAGACAATACAATATAGTTCAATCTCTTTTTGCCGTGTTCAGACCAGACAGACAAATAATCAACCTATTTTTATAATCTTTTTAGTAACTACCTCCTATCACTTCTCTCTTTAAACATTTCCAATTTTACGTCAAAGGAATTGAATTGATTATCCTTGACTTTGAACGAACCCAAGGCGTACGGTCACAACAAAAACTGGTGTGCTACAAAAACTATCAGTGAGAAAAATAACTACATTATAAATACAACTTCTGCTCTGTTATTGCGCAATACGGCAAAAAATATATCAATGTAATATTTGAGCAGGCATTATTTAATTACAAACTTACGGCTACTAAGAATTTAATTTAACTTACGGCGACTAAAAAAGTTTATAACGCTAGTGTGCATGGAACAGTCGCAAGAGGAAGACCTAGGCGAACGTTTCTTGATCAGATCGGAGGCGTTCTGGACAAAGGCCAGGTTAAGAGCACCTTGAACCGACGGGCGTGTATGAGGAATGTGAAGAAAGTGAATGAAGCCAGAGAAGTGTGTCAGGATCGTAGCCAATGGAAATCCGTAGTCTGTGCCTACCCCTCTGGGAAACAGGCGTGAATCTATGCATGTATGTATGTAAACTTACGAAGATCAAGACACAAATATACTTTGGGCCAGTTTCACAATAATTAAATGAAAGATATCCGAAATACAAATAGCATGCTCTCTAAACCTTGGTGAAATAAGTGTGATGGCGAGACTTTTACCCTATGGATTATTGCTATTTGGATAATGTGAAACAGGGCCTTAAATTAAATTGTTAACAATTTAGTTTTTTACGTACCAAACATAGACATTAGGTATTATTTTTGGCAGCTTATTGATATAACTTTAAAAAGGTTATAATACATAGTGTTATCAAATACATTTAAATAATACCAATAAAATACTTAAATAATTAAATGCAATAATAATAGAATAGATGTATATGAACTAAGTAATTAATTGATTATAAAAGCATTGCGTGGCGCCAACTTCCGGCGCCACTTAATTATTGTACTTATTACTTTTTATTGTATAAGTAACAAATAATTATGTTTATATATATAATAATTAATTACATAATTATATGATTTATATAGCACATTTAAAAGTTAAAAGTACTTCGTATTAAACAAGGCAGTTTGAATGGTAACGCCATAAAACCGCGGTGACATTATTATTGATTAATTCGATTACTGATCGTTGTACAATATACTGGCAATTGAGTGTGCGTGTGTGACTTTTATTGAAGCCTATTTAAATCCTTGATTACAATAGGTACACATAAGTCTCGCTTTTATCTCCACGAAGGGCTAAGCAGAGATGTAGGTGTAAGACACAGCCATATTTAGTCTTACGACTGTGCTGTTAGATTTTATGTAATATGCTGCGAACCTTCCGCTGTCCATCAGGTGTATTTCTAACTTCAAGAACAATTACGAAAATTCTAAAAGAAATTGTAAGGTCCCTAGACCGAATTTCGGTTATGGCGGCCAATGTTAATGGATAACAAAATCCAATAACTCTTTGTTGAACCGATCCGGGTTTCGAACCCGAGATCTCATGCATAGCAGTCGTATTCATTGCCGCTATGCCAACGAGACGAACAAAAAGCTAGTCATAGCGAAGCATTACTGGCTTTTTTGTTAGAAAATTCCGATCCAGAAATTAACTATGCACGGGCAAGTAAAATTGAATATACGGTTACGGTTTACAATATTATACGACTTGAAGTATGCATTATGATAAAATTATTTAATAGATGGCTAAGTACAGCTCCATATTAAGTTATTACTATCTTCTTCTCTCTAGCCTTTATTATTCCCAAGTCACTTGGGATCGGCTTTTCTAGTCTAACCGCATTTGACTGGATATCAGTTTTTACACGGAGCGGCTGCCACCTGACCTCCGCAACCCGAAGGCTAACAATACTCTAAGGTTAGCCCAGTGTCAGGATATTATAGGGCATTGACTTCCCAATAACGATTGGCATAGATGTTCATGGCAGCCGTGACCTACGGCTTAACGTGCTCTCCGAGGCATTAATTTATTACTTATTACTTATAATACATTATTAAGTTATAATATAAGCATAGGTTACCGTAGTAATACCTCTGGTGTTTATATGGATCTATAATCTGTCACTAGAATAATATCGACCCTAGAAAACGAAAAATGGGACTAGAAGACCGTCTTACTTACCGAAGAAAGCGCATTAAATGTGTTAGGTGCACTCTTACGCCGGATTTTGGGTTTGCTAGACCAACTCTTTAACTCGTTATTATGTTTCATAAAAATAATATCAGCCCTGTATATAAACTGTCCTACTGCTGGGCACGGGGCCTTTCTCAATGTAAGAAGGGTTAGGCTATGTACCACGCTGGAAGTATCTACGGTTAGACAGACTACATAGCTTTGAGAACATTATGAGTTACTCTCAGACATGCAGGTTTACTCACGATCTTTTCCTTCCTCGCGAAAACGAGTTCGTCGCGATTTATTTTAATTATCTTGAACCGTTCAATAGTCTTCGACGTCACTGCCAAACAAACTTATATTTAAGTATAGAACTAATGTTTCAAATTAAATGGTGATTTGTACCTAATTACCTATATTTGTGAGATTATTATATTATTATACATTGTACGCCATTGTTTTTTTAAATGAGAAATATTTACAATTACTTATACGAATACAGCTATGGCCATACTTTGTAATGATATAGCTGTTATTTTTTTATGGTTTCGATGTTGAACTTTAGTACTTATGTAAGAACATTAACGGCCATATTATTTTTATATTCGGCGGTAGTTTTGAGACTAAGACATTTGTCTTTAAATCCTAATCTAGCTTAAATTGTTTATAGACAAAATCAGGTCTCCAATTTGAATAATTATTTCGTTCTTAATGAGTAAATTCCAGGATCCCGAGTGTTGGGCTAGAGATTTAAATATTTTCTTGTCTGCTAGAGTCACACATGTAGTCTCACAGAATCAAAATAGCTATCTATTAATATCTTTTTGTTGCGCGCTAGGATCAATCCTGCCTGCCTGCATCTTGTGCGATCGTAGTGGAGACGCGCCCAACAAGCTAACGTAATATTTTCATAACATTGTTCATTTAACATAGAGCTCTTAAATCTAATAGATATAAAAGAAAGTATTGGACGATAAATATTAGACAATAATATGCGATAAGAAAATGTAATTAATTATTCTCTCAATAAAAGTTCACTATAATATATAAGTATAATAAACAGACTACCGATATAGATTTATTTGTATGTTTGTGTAGGCTAATATCCGGATCAGTTAAGTCCATGATACATGTTGCTGCATATGAAATGGGTCAGAATCCACTGGTCCCCTAATATTCGTTCCCCGGAATAAAAGTTGTGTATTCGGACTCTATATAGGTGCCCATTGGTCCCCCGGTAGGAGACCGGTCAATATTAATTCATTTTTAAGGTACCAACCCGTCCCCTAAAATAAACGTTATAGATTCGGCACTTATCTACTCAAGTGCCTTTTGGTTCCCTAATAGAAAACCAGTCATATTTTACATAAAAAGCGTTGACATAGTACATTTGTGAACTGTGAAATTACATTATTAAAATTATATTAGATCGTTAAAAATAAAATATATAATACAGCATTTCTAAGTGACAGTGAATCTATAGATGTGCACGATATTTTATTTGTTAATAATCTTTACACATAAATTTCAAAAATATTAAAAGACGTATCGATGATTTGATTGTTACTAAAACTTATTTTTTTAAATTAATTATCTTTGATTTGTAGTACATATCATATAGATCTATCTATTATTTTTTTTTACCGTTTGTCCGCGTCTATACCACAACCACAGGAACCGAAAGGAAATATTAAAATTAGTAGAGTGAATGGGAAATATAAATGATTTTAAAATAAATAAAAGATCAGGGGACGAGTGGTAACCTCAAACATTTGAGGACGAGTGGGCACAGGGTACGAATTTCAGGGGACCAGTGGGTTCTGACCCCATGAAATCACGAGTAGATAAAGCTTAGATATCTATACAAAATGAATATAAAAACTATAAAACATACCTACCTACCAAATTGAAAAGGAATCGGTGGTATGTAGGCAAGCTCTGTCGGTACCTTTATAATTATTTAGATAGATGCCACGGTAATATACTACTGTGGTAAATTACGCCAGTAGGTAAATAATATAATAATATAATATAATATTCTACCACATACACACAGCACCATCTAGCCCAAACTAAGCAGAGCTTGTACTATGGGTTCTAGACAATGGATAAACATACATATATACTTTTTTTTTGTAAATACTTACATATTATACATAGAAACACCCAGACCAAGACAAACATCCATGTTCATGCACACAAATGTTTGACTTGTGCGGGAATCGAACCCGCGACCTCAGGCGTGGCAGTCGGTTACACTAACCACTACGCCATCGAGGCCGACAATATATAAAATATACCTACAATGTGGCTTAAATGGCTAAAAGATCATATTATGATCTGATATGATGATTGAAAAGGATAATTACCTTCTCACTATTACGAGGCACACACACCTTTCACCTATTAAAGGCATTGTATGTTTAAATAAATGTTGGTTACCTAAGTACTGTTTAACGGAGACTTAAAATATTTTACAATAATTATAGTGTGACTAATTGTCAACCAAACACAGCCCGCAATAACAATGGGATGAATATCTTTTGTTTTCAAACGATTTACAACGACCGTGGACGGGCCGCGGTTGTTACCTTTCTCCATCTATAGCTATTCATTGTTGTTTGTATTTAACTTATTTACCTATGTAATTAAGGCAGTCAGATTATTTTTCTCCATGCAGATATTACCAAAATAATGTGAACACCTATTCTATAAGATGCTAGTTCCGTGTGATGTAAATTTATGTGTCAAATACGATTTAGATTAGTTTATCACGGGTGTAGAAATGTTTTTCGCAAATTAATCTGATAAAACTATGTATCATCATGAGTGCTACACGAGAAGCTAAATAAACATCAAATCACATGCGGAACGGAACGTTGATAAATCAGAGATTAGTTGCGTTCGGAATATCATGACGTTTGCATGTGTATCGTGCTCCGGCTGTGTGTTTAAATTCGATAATACAATAGTTTTAATTAACACAATTGACGACTAAATATAAATAAACAGTAGTTAGTGGCAATTCGACACAATTCTAAAAAGATAACGATTAAGTTCAAGTTCATGGTCGTCATTCAAGTCTTTTGAATGTACACTGTCACTTGTCAACTTTTTGTCAACTGTTGTCAGTCGGTCATTCGATGACGTTCGGTTCAAACGTGTGTGTTAATACATCCGCTGGTACGAGAGAGCAATTTGCATGAAATTGCGTTTATTCAATTACACACTATCTTATTACACTCGTACAACGGTTGTATGAGAAGCGAGGAGATGGCCGCACAGCGTCGGACACTGTGATTCTTTGCTACTGTTGTATATTTATAAAAAAAGTTGCGAAACGCGGCATAGTTGCCGAGTTCGCATTGTTTTGATATTGCAGTTTTCTGTGCGAAACATTTAAAATTTTGTTGTGAAAATGAAAGGGCCACACGGCAAGGAGGAGACTTCGGATGAGGAGTCGGGATTAGGATATCAGAATACATTGGTGAGTACATAAAACTTAGTAAAAGTAAACTTTCTTTTTCTAGAAAATACGTGGTGCTAAGTTTTTCCCTAGTTTATAAAACGGTGCTGGCCTATATCTGCAGACGCCGTTTAGGTTGCAATATTTAACGCAATATTTCTTTGATGAATGGCATTGGCATAAAGTTTGTTTATAAGTTTTGATATTTAGTTAAATTATTCTTTATAAACACATTACTTCTTTTCAGTTCAGTGTATCTAGTACACATAGTATGAAACATAATTAGGCTGCTCATTAATTTTTGTTATACATTAATTTTATAAAGAATGATTATTATTTACAAACAATAACATAATAGGTATGTTCTTTGATTATCATTTATTATATTACCTTTATTCTAATTTAATTTATTAAATGTTTATAAATATATTCTATTTTGTTCAAAGTCAGATTTATACATTACTAAATGATGAATTGGCCATTTATGCATAAACCTAGCAGGACATATATAATTTGAAATGAACTAAAAGAAAAAAATATGGGGATATAACTATAGTATAACTAAGTAATAGTAGAATATTTGATATTTTGCTTCTAATTGGCTAATTTAGTCATTTGTATAAGCTTATCTTTTTGCATATTATTTAATATTTCATGCCTTGACCACTTATATCCAATCTTATAAAATCTATTTCAAAAACATCTTACAAGTTACACAATAGAACTTTTTAATCTATGCCCATTTTATAACAATACTTCACCTGTGAGTGCAGTTGAGTTGCATAAGTAATTTGACCTTTTAAATAAACATTAGTCATTACAATCACATTCCTTTGCTTCTAATTACATATAAGAATGTAATCAAACATTATTTTGCTGATACAGTTTGTAGACAGATATTTTCATTCATTTTTTATTGATCTATGTCTAACACATTCTATGCGTAATAATTGTTTGTAAATTAGTTTGCCTTGACTCAGAATGTATTTTTATTGATTGCCTAATATAACTTTTAATGAATAGTATAAAAAATAATGTTATAATGCTTATTCCTTTAATATATGAAAACAAATATATGCTGTTCATTCCATATTTAGGCAGAGTTGCATTCCAGCACCTCATATTGTAGTGAGTGTGATCCTTACATGTTTCACACCAAATTTTATACACCATGTTTGCGCATTATTTGTCACTGTGTTACAATAAATTATTATTAATTTATAATATTTCTATAATATTTAGTGTTATAAATTGGTTGTTATTATTGCTCTGTGAATCATAGCCATAACAAAGATAAATTCCTTTAATTAGCAAGTCTGTTTGCTCAGCTCTAGATTCCTTTAAGTTCTTTATGCTTATTATTTTGATTACTATTATTACTTGACTAGGACAATGTATTAAAAATATTTTATATTATAAAATCTTTTATAATGTCATATATTACAGCAAGGAACTACATAAAAGATTTGAAAAGTAAAGTCTAGTATTTTGATAGTGTTTTGTTCTGCGGTAACACAAATACATGGCATATAACATTGACATAAGATTGTTCACGTCTTGCCACTATCTTGTTTGCAAAAAACACAAAAGTGTTTCGATGATATGACATGGAAAGTTATTTAATATGCAAACAATAAATATTTGACCAAATAGATAATAAGTGATAGTGATGTTTGTTTTTTATTTTGACTGGCTTGGTAATTCCTAATGAGTTCTCAGGAAGTACAAAAGTTACGTGTTTCAGTCAGGAAATTTACTTCTGGTAGTAGCTCAAATCTGGTACTGTGAACGATAAAAAATGGTAGGCTGACACTGTTATGTTATATAAATGCCTTTTATGATATTATAGTTTAAGTTTCCATGTTACTTTCATAGTGTTGAGGGTAATTTATAACACTCAACATTTTGACAGAAACAAGGGAACCGTCTTAACAGTTGTGAGAATATCGGGAATAAAATTTTGTGTGATATGCGAATATTTGTTCCAAATTTGACTATTTCTTGTGATTGTTATGTGACAGGCACAAAAATGACTCATGCACAACTTCAAAAAAAATAATATTTTATGTATATTTGTGTATTCAAAGCTAAATGTCACCTGTCTAATACAGATAATTAACTTTAAATAAACATACCACGCGATTCTGTATTTACTATGATCATTACTATACCTAAACATGAAAACAACAAAACAATTTACAATTCAGTCGCTCATGAATAAGTAGTTCAGAACCTCAGTCGTCATTAATTATTCGCTATTTATTAGAACAAGCTCGAGCCGAACTGTTCCCGCCATTTCTTTACGTCGGACAACCACATGTTGCGTTGATCTTGGAATGTAGCCCGAACTTAGCACCTACATAAGTACTCACGGTCTTACAAGCCGAAAGGGTTGGAAGAAATATATTACAAAAAAATCACTTGCACTAACTCCTGTGTCTACTAACTAAGACCTCGCAAACATTCAAACAACTGACAAAACGAGTCCATATGGGTATCGAACTCATAACCCTTGGCACAGTGGCAGTGGTGAGACGACCAATTAAGCCATTAGGTACGCCATCCGTGCAGTCAAGAGCAGTTTCGTAAGCTTTGTTTTAAGCTCCAAGTAATATTAAAAAACAAGACTAGAGACCTAGAAGAAGTCTACCGGGCACATATTTAGACTCCGTATTATGATTGATAGATAATTTATAAAACACTTTGCTCGACACGGAAATGGGACACGGGACCTCGTGACCACTCGCAAATATATGTAATGCTTCCTCGTACGAGCCATCTTAATTATATCGTCATCAATTAATTGGCAACAGTGTTTCCACTTCAAGATTATATTACTTATTAGGCCACGGGCTTCTGAAAGCTGCAAATATTTGTCGGGTTAATTCAGATGCAGCTGGTCTAATTTCGTATATAATCTATAAAAATATTAATATGTTAAAAAAAATACTACCTACCACTTTTCAAGCATATTGCGCACACGCAGCAATGTGATGTTCGGCTTAGTTAAATTTATATGTAGGAGTGCAGAAAGCTTATATAAAAAATATAAATTATAGAGGGTTCATGGATATACATATAGGTATCACAAAAACTATAATTAAGGATATACATTACATCGTTTTTTAATGCCAATCTGTATAATCTATTACTATGGAACCATCTGTACACGAATCTGATTTGTACTTGACGGATTTTTAAGGATATCAAGGAAATGGAAGCAGTGGAGTTTTTGCGAACTGGACATTTTGCGCCCTGTAGATATTTTGGAAAGTGGACATTCTGCGACTGAGCGCTGACGTGTGTACGAAATTTTATGATGATACGTTGTGTAGTCAAGGCTTGATGAACAAATAAACAAACTCACATTCGCATTCATAATATTATTCTGGATTCCACTGAAATTCCTGTTCCTTGGATTATAACTATATGAATACTTAGTTCTTTATCTTCTATTGCGATTTGCCAAAGATATAAGTAAAAATGCGATAAGAATGGCCAATAACCGGTTATACGCGGTCACGGTTATTGTCGTTCGATTAAAGGCATGAGTTTTGAATCGCCATAAATGTTTATGGCAGTTGTTAAGAACAAGCCGTCTGAAAAATTCTATCGTTCGTATCAATTGGTATACGTTATCGGCTACGATATAATTATAGCTAATAAAAACTGAAGTACATACATCACGCATGTTTATTGATTTAAGGGTTAGGCAAAAGTGTCTCACAGCCATATTTGGATAGTTTAGATGTCACGTAATATGAGGTAAGCATATTGACGTCTATCGCACACAATACCAGCCTGCGTAGATGCATTATCGTAGGATCCTAGTTTAATATTTTTGGCGTTGGATCCCATAAAACACTATTATCCTGCTTATAAATGTCTTCAAGCGTCAAAAGCTGTTTCTCCAAAAAAATTGTTTAATGGACTATCGTTAGTTTGAAATATAATTGAGGGGTAGCAGAAAGTCGAAATCCGAAAGCCTCAAAGTATAAGTGAAAATATTACCCTAACTTGACTAAACAGTTAAAATCACGGAATTTCTATTGTTAACAGCGTCATTTACGTTATGTGATCGAATCCTCGACTTCTCTTTTATATTAACTCAAAGCTACCTCCGTTTATAATAATATTAGCTCTGTAAATATATATGAGCAGCGATAGCTCAGTGGGGAGACCAACAAACTGCAATGCAGAGGGTCTCGGGTTCGAACCCACGTCGCGCACCTCTGACTTTCGGAAGTTATATGACTTTTCGAAATTATGTGCGTATTGATAGACAATTATCGCTTGCTCCGTGCCTCGGAGAGCACGTTAAGCCGTCGGTCCCGGCCGCCATGAACATCTATGGCAGTCGTTATTGGGAGAGTGTCGACACAAAAGATCCTACTGGGTCGAAGTGTCGCCAGTCTGCACTGACTGGCCCCCACATAAGATAAGAATAAGATAAGCTCTGTAAATAAATTAATGCCACTGCTGGGCACGAACTTCTAAGTGTAAAAAGGAAACTCCTTTTCTTCTTTCCTTTTCTTCCTCCTCTTCTTTTTTAAAGCACAAAGTAAAACAAATGATGCATTTGCACGAGCCAAGTTTAAATTTGTTTCGGTTATTGCTTCTGGAGACGATATCACTACGTTGGTTAAGCTTGCAAAATGGCATCCATCGCTAGATCAACCGGGTCAGAGCCAGCACCGGAGTCCGAGCCGATGCAAACCTCCACCCGTCCACACTAACCGTAACAAGTCCGCAGCGATGTCACGGTGTTTGGTTTGGCGAAATTTCACTAATGTGGACCCACCTTTGGGCTATAGTTTACGACGCTGGCTCTGTTCGATTTGTCAGAATTTATACATTATACATTACATCTTCGAGAACATTATAGAGAACTCTCAGACATGCAGGTTTTCTCACAACTTTTTCTTCACCATTAAAGCAAGCTATTGTTAACGATTTAATACGCACATAAACATTACTTTGGAACGTTGGAGATGCGTTCGAACTTGAAACCTCTGCGCGGTAATCCTACAGTCCCGCAATAGGCTATCGCTGCATACTATTTGAAAAAGGGTAAGCAGTACGTCATGAAAAGATCTCTTGAATACAGATTAATGTTTTATTTATACTAACCTTTAACAAAGGCTTGTTATTCTTTAGATTTCTCACATAATGTTCATTTGAAATTAAAATTGTACTGTTTCACGATCATCTAAAGAACTTTCTAGATGTTTCTGTGTACCTAATATTATTTGTCATATTACCGTTATCTGTGTTGTATAACTACTGTGTTGTATACTATTAAATATTATTTATTAAATAGAAACACCAATGATTAAATTATGTTCGGGTACTTTGAAATAACTACACTGGAACATTGAGACAACTGCCATCTTAGTCTCCCCGTGACCATGGCTGCTGAAAAGCAACCGAAACGTCGGGGAAAGTGTAAAAATAAATTAAATCTAAATAGTTTAATAATAATTTAATTAGCTTAAAAATTAGTAAAGTTTAATAGTAGTACTTAGTAGTGTAAAAAAATTTTCTAAATTTTGTAATAAAGTGTCAAATAAACAACGCGATAAAATCCGTATATAGCAGTTTAATTTCAATAAGTACCTATTATTGACTAGTTGAGGCGCTCATAGCCAGTTGCACTCACTAATCGGTAAATGATTAGCGAGGTTAAGCAACGTTGGGTGCGGTCAGTCTATAGATGGGTGACCGCTTAGTGGTATTTCATCTGAACGTCTCCATGCTTCGGAGGGCACGTAAAAAGTCGGTCCCGGTTGTTGTCAAAGTGACAGCAGTCGTAGGCCATGCCAGAGGCCTACGGGCGGCTTGAAAAACTCTTGAAAAAATGATGGCCACTAACCACACGAAAAGAAAAAAAGAAAAGAAGAAAAGAAGAAGAAGATTGACTAGTTGACCCGCGCAACTTCGTCTGCTTCACATAAGAGAATTTTCCGCGTTTTTGAAACATTTTTCATTAATGCTCCGCTTCTGCTCGTCGGCGTCGTAGCGTGACGTTATTTAGCCTATAGCCTTCCTCGATAAATGGGCTATCCAACGCTAAGATAATTTTTCAATTCGAACCAGTAGTTCCTAAGATTAGCGCGTTCAACCAACCAAACAAACAAACTCTTTAGCTTTATAATATTAGTATAGATATAGTGGATAACACGGAATTAGTTTAAATAAACCGAGATGAAACTGACCAAGTGCCAGTCGCACTCGCATTTATTTAAAAAGGGTTTCGTACCATCGTACATGAGTCCGATTCGCACTTGACCGGTTTTTATTATCTACTGTTATAGCGGCAATGGAATATTAACAAAATCGGAATTTGAAAATGGTTCTTGAGATACAGCCAGCTGACAGACAGATGATCCGACCGAAGAGATTTAGTAATAGAGTAACCCTTCAGAGGTACCCCTCCGAAGGGTGTCAATGGGACCCTCCAGGGGTTCCTTAGGTATAAGGAACCCTAGAGAGACAATTTGCTATAAAAAGTGTTTTACATATATATTTTCACGCTTCTATCGTAAAGGGATAGGCAGAGAATAAGGATTATTATATTATTTCACTTCCGTTACGTTTTAGAGTTCAAAAAAACTCTTATACAACACCGTTGTCCATCCGTCCGTCCGTCTGTTATACAACTTTCAACTCAAGAACCGTAAGAGCTAGAGACTCGCGGTCAACGCCATTCGACTCAGCATAGTCGATATATGCCCGAAATGACTATGACCTCTGACTTCAACGTGATATCACGTGACCTTTGCATATTACTTGAACCATTTTTTCGAACTCTAAGATTTAGGGCAATTCATTGCCGATTCTCACTTGTTTTATACAGGCTATCTTATCTTATCTTCTATTTTATAAGCAAGATAGTACCTACACCTAGTTACCTACGTCTCGTTTTAGGGTTGCTATGCTATATGTTCTTGGGAACAGATATATGAATGAATTTGTAGATTAATCGATACTTAACTAGCGGAACCGATAGACGTTGTTCTGCATGAATTAACTGATCGCAGCGACACTAGTTCCAATTGACCACTAAAACACACAATTTTTATTATCAAAATCTGTCCAATCGTTATACTGATTATTTTTTTTTTGTTTGTATGCGCAAGTCTTAATACCTATCAGTCGGATTTGAGAAATTATTTTCGCATTTGATACCCCAATTCTTGAGGTAAGTATAGGCCATATAACATCTGGCATCTAGCATCATCCACGGCAGTGAAGCAGTAATTAAAAACGTGGGCAAAACCAAAAGGCACAGCTAGTGTTTGATACGAAATGCTCGGCTGAAACCGTTCGATATAGTTATGCGCATAACTATATATGAAATTGCATATTCGAATAGAGTTGTGCTCGATGCGATACCTACATTGAATGGTGGAGGACGCATCACACGCACTTGTCTAAATTGTCTAGTATAAAAGCGAATGTAAGTTTGTTTGTCTGTTTGTTGCGCTTTCACGCTATAACTACTCGACCCAGCATCATAAAATTTCGCATACACGTTGTCAGGGGTACACAGAAGGACATAGAGTACTTTTCATCTAGAAAAAGTAGGTAGTATGCCCGAGGAACAGATTTTCATTGACAAAGTCTACGCGAGTAATGCCGCGCGCAAAATCTTGGCCTAACTAAAATTATAAATGCGAATATTGTCTTCTGTTTACGCGAATATTATTCATTGGAATTAAACTACGGATTTCAAATTTCGGATCAAAATTATGTAATAGGTAAAGTGTAAAATAAACACCGCGATTAAATCCGTATATAGTAGTTTAATTTCAATGAATAAATGCGAATGTTTGTTTCATTCTTTGTACCGCTTTCTCGTCTTGAGTACTCGACTAATTATTGCGAAATTTCGCAAACACGTTCAGGTGTACAGAACCTTTTTTGTACACCTGAACGTAGATAGAAGAAGATTTTGGAGGCTGCCCAACATTTGCGATCTCTATGTAATATTTATTAGACTGCATAGACACGATCTGCAATTTGCTACGTGGCAGCTTGTAATATATATTTTTATATGAAGAAATTCCTTCTACCCAATCTTCAGTATTCTGACACTGTGGGTAAAAGGAGTGTCTTCTGATTTGATTTAGATCATAAATAAATAAGTCATATGTTTTTCCTAAATAGTAGATATAGACGTTTTTTAGATGTCCTTACATAGGGTACCTTTTATCCAGAGAAAAAGCACTGTATCCTATCAAAGCCGCGGGCAAAATCTAGTCTAATATACTGAAATTAAACAAAATTTATAAGTACGGGTTTTATCGCGTTGTTTATTTTTTATAAAACACTACTATTACATAATTTTGAAACTTTAAACTACATTGTTAAACACTTTTACTAGTTACTGTTTAATTCAATTTAAGCTATTCTAATTATAGGTACAACTATTTTAATTTAATTTTACACTTTCTCCACGTTTCGGTTGCTTTTCAGCAGCCATGGTCAAGGGGAGACTAAGATGACAACTACCATCTATTAGTTTAAACTTTCAATATTATGTAATAATAGTGTTTTATAAAAAATAAACGACGCGATAAAATCCGTAAAAAGTTTGTTTAATTTCAATGTATAACATTCACGTAAACGTAAGACAATATTATAGTCTAATATAATTCGAATGCATAGATGGCGTAGTAGTAAAAATGTGTCTGTGATCCACAAATGGTTGTTCCGAGTCTGGGTGTTCTTTGTGTCCGTTATTCGAATGTTTGTAAAAGTACCCCACACAGGAATTATTCATAGCGCGGGTGATGTCTTTTTTCAAAAACAAAAGGTCACGTCGGTAGTGCAATGGACGGGATATGAAACCCACAACCTCTCGTTCGCAAGTCCAATGCTTCCATTGGGCTATCTTGGCTTCTATTGTTTTTCGTCGACAGACTGTTTGTTTACTCATCTTTCAGAATCAGAATCAGAAATTTATTTGCTAAGAATGCAGGTAACATATTGATGGTGAAATTACATAGAAGCCAGTACATTCTACCATTTGGCATGCAAATCTGTACAATGTTATTTTATAATATTATATAAGTTAATAATGTGATACATTTAAATAGGCATATTAATAATTCACAATAAAAATCAATAGCAAAAAGAAAAAAAAGATACAATAATAATAAGTCAATATAAGAAAATAAAAAAGTGAGTATGTTATCAAGAATATTAATAAAACAATTTTTTTTTTATTCTGTTTTATTTAGAGGCTTTTCCCTTATAAAGGTATGCCAGCCTCATCGTACCCTAAATTACATTTTCCTTATATTTAATTATATGCTTGCCTTATTACTATGAGAGAGAGGCAGACAGTGCTGCAGATACCATGTCATAAATACACCTTGCTGCCGGCGATAAAGGTTCTGACAAAATCCTTATAAAAGCCCCAACGTCATATTTATTTCTTTGGTTCTTCTCACATTCCATCAGTAGGTGTTGGACATCGTCTATCTTGCCACATACAATTATGTCAAACGGAATTATCATTTAAAAAGTCATGGATGGCATAATGACAGTTTTCGACCTGTAGTTTCGTTAATTTCTTTTTGAAAATGAATGTTGTGCTATCTTTTATATTGTATGGTATCTTATTGTAGATAACCGGTGCCACACGCATTATATTCTTTTTCAACAATGCCGTGTTAAAACTGCCTGTGTATAGTAGGTTTTTGTATTGATACCTAATTAGTGCCGGTCTTGTTGAATGATCTGACCTTTGATTGAACAGATTTTTGTTCGATTTAACGAACATTGCTACTTCTAATATATACAATGCTGGAAGAGTTAATAGTTTGAGAGATTTAAACATTGGAACACACAGATTTAAACTTCGTATAAAATGACGCTTGTTAAACTCATGTTATAAAAATATGTCGAGATAAATGCCCTCCATAGAAAAGTCATATTTGCAGGTAAATATTTTGCCTTATCTAAGACAGGCTCATTAACCTGTTGCCCTCAATTGAGTCTCATTATATCTTATTGTTGACTACGAATTAGGCGAGAGGTGTTAAGTATACGCTAATGAGAGTGTTGTTATTACTAATTAGCTTTTCATTAGTCTTAAACAATACTTTCTTACAAAGCTAATAATGTCATTAAGGTGAGTCCACACCTGTCCACGCGCACGAACCGTGCACGCTATACAGCTCGAATGGCTACCGACGCGTAACATTCTGCGCGCGCGCGTGTCGCGAACAAATGCTTACAAGTGTCCATACTATGTTCAGGGGCACGTGAACCGCACTGCTTGTGTCTGTGAAAGGAAACTAGCTCGCGAGCTGCTTGTTAATCGCTCGCGAACATAACCAACACTGTCCATAATATGTTACTAAGATGCACGCGAACCGTGCTGTTAGTGCTGGTAGTGTGGACCCGTATAATATAATAATGTCAGCCCTGTATTACACTGTCCCACTGCTGGGCACAGGCCTCTTCTCAGTGTGAGAAGGGTTAGGCCATAGTCCACCACGCTGGCCCAGTGCGGGTTGGCAGACTTGACATGTCTTCGAGAACATTATAGAGAACTCTCAGACATGCAGGTTTCTTCACGATGTTTTCCTTCACCGTTAAAGCGAGCCCGTGTTTTGACAGAATTTCTCTTATGTGTACGGGACTATCCATCTGTGGAGGAGATATTTATAGCACACAAGTGAGTCCGCAAACACAAGTGCACTCTCTATTTCCATACTGTCATAGTCCGATGGGACGATTTTGACACGAGATGTAGCATATGGTACAGGAGTAGCAGCTTCTTAGTAGAGCGGTTTATGTATGCAGAAGTAACATCTTCACAACTTTTCATTAGTGTTACATAAGTAGCAATGCCTATTGCTACTCTTCTATACTAATACTAGTAGTTTTCCCGCGGTTTCACCCGCGGAAATCCCGTTCCCGTGTGAATATCGGGTTTCACCCCTTTCACCCACTTCAAGGTGGAATTTCCAAAAATCCTCTCTTAGTGCTCTCCTACACTTCCCAAGGAACATACATGCCAAATTTCCGCTTCTTGCGTTCAGTAGTTTCGGCTGTGCGTTGTCTATCAGTCACTCAGTAACGGAAGAGTTTTATATATATATATATAGATTATAAAACTGATGAGTTTATTTGGTTGAACGCGCTAATCTCAGGAACTACTAGTCCGGATTGAAAAATTATTTTAGTGTTGGATAGCCCATTTATTGAGGACGGCTATAGGCTACATAACATCACGCTACGAGCAATAGGAGCGGCGCATCAATGAAAAATGTTGCAAAACTCGGCAAATTCTCTTAAGTGAAGCAGACGAAGACGGTCAGCTTGTATAACATTTAAGTGCAAAGTTTGTAATGTAAAACTTGGCATTGAAATTGTAATACAGGTGGTTACATCTCGCGAATCTTAGCCGTCAGGGGCAGGAAACAGATTATTTAGTTGACGACTAACGGTCCAGCTGACGACTGAATACTGAATGTGATATTATTTATATTTATTGTAGTACTGACCTTAAACTAGCCACTGTATGTGTTGGATGAATGGTTCTTTGGACAGCAAGGTCTGTGTTGGGAATGTCTATGAACTTAAGCAACGTAACCGTGGTTGAATTTCAGATGGACGGCTATTATATATCAAACCCAAATTCAAATACTTATTTTATTTCTATAAAATAATTTCAAGTAGGTATTATGTCTGGAAACGACAAAAATTTCAAAAATTTTAATAATATTGAATATGAATTTAATGAGAAAAGAAAATCTGATGTGTGTTATTAAGTGATAATCTCGGATTAGGTTTTCATATTAAAATTGTTGAAAGTTCAGTTCTTATACAATTTAAAATACTTTTAAAATTTAGATTTTTACAAATTTGTAAATTGTTCAGCTACTTATTTTGCTGTCTGTATCAAATAATAGAAGAAGAAAGAGCTTTTAATTTATCTTCACTATGGTATTACCATTAACCGGCTACTGTCAGCCGATACTGTTACTAAAAATTTCTTAATTCCTAAAATATTTCTACATATTTAATAGTCTGCTGCTTATGATGCTGTCTATACCATCTTAGTTGATCAAAACACATATTATAATTTCTTTTGAATTAACATAAGTACCTCTTTTACGTGGGGTAATGCTCCTGATGCTTAACCCCTCGCCGCATGAGGAGGTGAGAGGTTATGTCGGGCTCTCTCGAGACTTCGGGCCTACCGACTAAAACCGGTTACGAGTCTGTTCGCCCCTAAAGTTTGCCCCCTAGTAGGTTTAATAATTCTAGTACCTATTTGCCGCTGTTTATAAGGTAAAAAAAGTAAGGGTTAGGTTATGTTAGGTTCCTTCTTAAACCCACCCAAAAATAGGTCGACTTAGTTTGATCCCTTTTAAATATTTTTTTAAGCATATTTTGCTGTGCAATTAGTATTTATGGTGGAACAAAGGCAAAAAACGTAAAGATATGACTAAAGGGCGAAAGGGTTCGCTAAAAAATAATATATCTTACTTTATCTTGGTTCTCCCCTCGATAAGGGGAACTACACGATATTACAACTTTCTATGAAAGGGCTGAAAGTCAAGGGGCGTACGGGCTCGAACCCCTAAAACCACCTCAATGTGCCAACTCGCTGCTTTGTATGGTAGGTGGGTCGCTGGAACTGAAACTACATCAACGAAATTAACATAAATACGAGTAGGTACCTGTATTTACTATTATATATTTTTCCACATAAACATATTTATTTTGGTAGTAATTTAACACTTACAATATATTTACATTATTAATTTTAAAACTAATTAATCTAATATTTATAAATATACCTGATTTGACTTATTTAGGGATTTTTATCTAGGTAAACTGTTTCATAAGTACTTATTATCATTAACAAAACACACTAGTTATGACAAAAACAAATTATACACTAAAAAATTATAACATTATTACTCAAATATTCCTATATAGTGTTCTTAAGATAACATTATTTATTTGTATAATTTTATAACCCAAACGATAGAATTTAAACTTGAAACCGCATCTTCAGACATGTGTTTGTTACTAACTTACTATAGTGACACGATCTCTGAGCGATTACCTACTTTTTTATATATATTACTACTATTTGTCGGCCTCGATGGAGTAGTGGTTAGTGTAACCGACTGCCACGCCTGAGGGCGCGGGTTCGATCCCCAGTCAAACATTTGTGTTCGTGAACATGGATGTTTGTCTTGGTCTGGGTGTTTCTATGTATAATATGTATGTATTTACAAAAAAAAAGTATATATCGCACTCTTAATAAAACAGAGACTTATCTCAGTATTTTGGATTAAACAAATTTGAACTCTATTGCAATGATTTAACACAAATATAATATTAGAATTTAACATATACAATTAGAGTACAAATTGCCTTACTTTCAAATTTCATGTTAAGTCGCTGTTTTATTAAGAGTGCGATATGTATGTTTATCCATTGTCTAGTACCCATAGTACAAGCTCTGATTAGTTTGGGCTAGATGGTGTTGCGTGTATGTGGTAGAATATTATATTATATTATATTATATTATATTACTAGTATTTTGGATTTCAAATTACTAAAATTCTTGTTAACCTCTCCAGCTAAGCTAAAATGCTTGTATTAGGAGTAGGTTCACGTCAGTAGTGCAATGGGTGGGATTCGAACCCGCGACCTAACAACTCGATCGCAAGTCCAATACCTTATCTATGGGCTACCGCCGCTTTTAACTTATCTAATAAGTTTAAGACTGCGCCGAGCGTAAGACAGATAATGACAGCTCGTGCGGCGCATATTCAAATCGGCGCGCGGCCGCCATAGTAAAATTCTATGTAGGATTTGAAGTGCTTTTTTGATAAATATGTATCTTTATTGTCAACCAACAACTTAAATATTTGGGACGGATAAAGCAAGGATAAGCTGGAATATAGGATAGATGTCTACCGTTTTAATCTAAAATCACGTAACACGAGCAAAGTTACGTAATTTAGTAGGCGAAAATATTAATTATTTTGAGTTTGCTACACAGAGTAATTGTAAACACATTCATTGTTATGGTAAATGTATATTTTATATTTCTATTGAACAAAAAGTGTTGATTTTATTCACTTAACTGTGACCGCCTGTTTTGGCACATTTCGCTCGGCGCAGTCTTAAGAACTGTTCTTATTTATTATACATACTACTTGGATGGCGCAGTGGTTTAAGAGGCCGCCTCGTCACTGTCACCGCGCCGAGTATTGTGGGTTCGACGGGGACAAAAAATTGTGTGATCCACAAATAGTTGTTCCGAGTCTTGGTGTTCTTTGTGTCCGTTGTTTGAAAGTTTGTAAAGTCCACAATTGACACGGGAATTATTCCCAGTGCGGGAGTAGTCTTTTAAAATATTGGACACCCACAATAAGACTACATAGCATTACACTGACGTTAAACTTTAGCTCACACGGACATTGAACCAGAGCCCTCACCGACCTAAACTTGTATAATCACGCAGCCACACCGATGCCACTGGACCGAGATTATCAATAAAGAATCGAGTAGTATGCGTATATTCGTTCTCACTAATTAGGCCAAGGTCTAAACAGTCAACGTATTTGCTTGGTATCAGGTTTTTATTTAGTTACTGTGAATTTCTGAACGACTATTCGACCCGAGATCCGTTCTAAGGACATTATAAATGCTTTCACTGTTTTTTTGTCAATTAGGACAAATATAGCAGCACACTTGGTTCAAGAAACTATTATCGTGTAAAAGGGCTTCAATGCTGACTTGACAATAAACGTGACACAAAATTTTGCAGCGTATAGACTAACTAGCTGACTCGCGCAACTTCGTCTGCTTCACATAAGATAATTTTCTTGTTTTTGCAACATTTTTGGTTGATGCTCCGCTCCTATTGGTCGTAGCGTGATGTTATACAGTCTATAGCCTTCCTCAATAAATGGGCTATCTAAAACTTAAAGAATTTTTCTATTCGAACATGTAGTTCCTGAGATTAGCGCGTTCGACCAAACAAACGAACTCTATAGCTTTAAAATATTACTAAAGATTTAAAAGAAGTTAGTTTTAGTATTTTACTATACTTTATAATACAAACAATAATATCAGCTCCGTTTATAAATTGTCCCACTGCTAAGCACGGGGCTCTTCTCAATGTGACATTTGTTAGGACATTATAGTCGACTACGCTGGCTCAGTGTGGGTAGCAGACTTCACATTTTTTCGAGGACATTACATGTACAAATCTCAGAAATTTAGGTTTCTTCACGATATTTACCTTTACAATTAAAACGAGGAATAATTAACTATGTATTACGCACATAACCTTTCAAAAGTCAAAATCCTAAGGCATGCACTTAGGATCGAACTCAAGACCTATACGTGGCAGTCCAACGGTTTTCCACTAGGCTATCGCTGCATAATTGAAAACGATTTAATTTACTTACTTTACTTTTTAATAAGAGAATGTAAAACAGTTACAAACAGTGGCACGAGATGGGACTGACTCATGAAACGCCAATCGAAGCCGAATGAAACTTCGTCATTGATTGAGACCACAACGAAAGTCATAAAATGATGAACTCTCGAGTATTTTTACGTACGATACGCACTTTAAATTGTTGCTGATTTGTAAAATAAATATAATTCGACCTAGACCTACGGCAATTTAGTTCAGCTGAATGTTATTGAGTAATAATGTGTAGGTAATCAACGAATGCACATCAGCTAGATTGAAAGTAGGCCATTCCTTTTGTTTTATTTTTTTTCTTGCGTCTAATAATCAATCTGGCCGATTATAATAATAATAAATTTTATGCAATAAAATATAAAAGTCTTTACAAAACACGTTACAGACTACTTATTGTATTAAATTCACATTAAAAATATATTTAATCTAAAGGAAAATATTTACAATTTGAATATTGAACCCAAAAACTTGTTTATGAAGTCTGTTTTTTACATGGTAATATAGGCTTGAAATAGTCGTCCAATATAAATTTCAGGTTCACTATTAAAACAAAGCGAAAATAAATAAATCAAAAAGTGTGGCACTACTTTCAAATTAGCTACTTTGTAGTATGTATACGTTGAAAAACGGCTGTACTAAATTGACGTAGGTCTGACCGCTCTGCAGCCTCATTTTAATAGCCAATGACAAATTAATTTTATATGTATACATCTACAGCTAGCCGAAGAGTTCTTAATTCGATATTAGATTAATTGTTTATTAGTATATTTTATTACTAGCATGTTATCGAAATTTGAGTTAATTTTCCATTAGCAATTTACTCTTACCCAATTATACGAAATTTAAATTTTTATGTAATTAACATTTTTACTCGATCCTCAATATTTTACCTACTGGTCAGTTCCAAAAACCAGTGCGATCCTCGTATGTGTGTATGTGTCTGTTTCCATGTCCCATTTGCCACGCAATCTGAGGCTGCTTTCTGTAACTGTGTGTTTTGTGCCAATATTTCTCGTGAAAAGTGTCAAAATCCGGCTTAATCTGGATGATAGGCGTCGCTGAAGTGAGAGTTTTGCAGTCATAAGTTTTATTTGGAATACATCGCTGCTGTATTTAGTTTCATTGTTTCCTAATGAAGTCAAGTGATGTCAATGTATTGTTAATATTTGGTTGCTCCATATAATGAATTGAACCTACAATAATATCTTCTTACACTGCATTTCAAGGATTATGTCGCAGTCTCATAAATAATTACTCTTATTTAATAGAAATAAGAGTAATTATTTAGATGGTCTGGTTGACCCCTTACGTAAGTATAGGCACATCTAAGGCCTAGTGTGAAGGTGCTGGTTCGATTTACGGAATTCAGTAATTTGTTGAAAGATCCGAAAATTTTTTGACCTTTAACCGCACTACCGCTGTCGAACCCGAGATCACGTCATGAATACGCAGTGTGACCTAAGCAGTTCCTTCATAACATAGGACCGAAAACATTAACATTAACATATTTAGTTCTTAAAATGCGAATATCTTATATATAAGACGTATAATCTATCTTAAAATATATACCTATCTATATAATCTATCCGCATTATATAAAGGTATGAGATTATGTATGGCTAAACTACGGCGGTGAAAACTTATTGTAGAGTCAGCAACATAAGTCGATTATGTAATATACAATATCTAATATGAGTATTTTATAGCAGGAAAAGTGGAAGTTTAGTCGTATCAAGAAGTAAAAAGGAAAGAAAACATACATATGAGGCAATAGCACCACCGAAAAAACTACGCTCTTGAATTAAAGAGAAGAAGAAGCAATAAAAATTATAAGAGACTTAAATAAATAACTATTCAAAAGAATTAATGTTTAGAATATAGGATTACTTTAATTCATAAAATACTTGTTTATAGTTCAATGTTCAGCTACTTATGTATTTTGTTTTCTGTACGAGAATTGCTCAAAAGAACAGTTCTTATATCCTCCTGACGTTTTCCTTACCTACCACTTCCAGTACAAATATTGATAACGTTTATCAATATGATATAATTGTATCTTATCTTATTAGATATCAGTGGCGTAATATGCGTTAAATGCCGTCCATGCGCTTAGACTAGAAAGAGTACAAAAAAGGGTTCTTATGGCATTTATGTCGGAGTACGGGTCTATCATATTCTTTAAAAACATACTCCAGCACTTTAAAATCCAATCCCTAGCTAAACGCCGAGACATCTTAGACCTGATGTTTTTATTTAAGGTATTCAGAAGACACATAGATTGTCCGAGATTATTGAGTAAAATACAAATAAATGTGCCATCTAGATACCTCCGTAAACATATTGTACCGCTTAGTGCTCCGTTTAGACGTACAGAGTTTGGGAGGAACTCCGTGATTCCGCGTATGTGCCGACTATTGAATGGACGCAGCGCGTCAGTAGATATTCATTTTGACTCACTAGCCACGTTCCGTAAGGGAGTCGGCTAATATGTTTAATCTAATGCAATTTAATAATCCATTTACAAATATTTTAATTAATTTTAATTTAATTAATTTAATTTATTTCCTAGTTCTGATTTTTTTATTTTTTTATTAGCTGTGACTTAATTGTAATGTACTTTTGACTTAATTTGCTATATTTGTATTTTTTTTTCCTTTCTGTTATCTATTATTTGTTAGAATTTATATATTGTTAATGATCATATTCTACCATTATTCATTTAGACATATTTATTGGCTACCTATTTTATTGTTACGTGGACTGGGAAACATTGAGAATTTCGCCTGTCTTTTAAATCCTAAATAATTATTATTACTATGGTCCTTCTGCATTAGTATTACCATTAAGTATTTTGTTACTGTTCACTGTACGATTTGTTCGTCTATATAATCTTTTAAAGTTAGCGACCTACCTCTTTCTACTATCATGTTCATAAATCATAAATACTAAACACTAATATTTATATTGCTCACTTATTTGTGCATGCAGTGGCTACCTTAAAAGGTTATGCAAGTGACTAGAAATTTATTGTTTTTTATTATTGTGAATGCATTCTTGTAATAACCACTGGTGGTCCTAAAATAAATAAAAAATAAATAAATAGTGCAAAAAATCCTGTACCAGTTACCTACGTCTGCATAATTATATAATCGTTTTAAGCTATAGACAAACTATTTCTCCTTATTGTTCATTCCTCAGAGCATTGAATCAAATCGAGTTCGGATCGGCGGCGCGGGCGCATGGATGTGAGCAGCGCTTTCCGTTTTTTTTAACACACATGTATCTCTAGGAATAATTCCTTTGTCGTGGGAGACTTTATATACATTCGGGCACAAGAACTAGGCGTTCTATGACTTTGTTGTGAACCGAAACAAATAATTCTGGATTACACAAATTTTTGTCTCGTGTGGTAATCGAAACCAGAAACTCAACGTAGTGGCAGTGGCGAGCCGACCACTTTAACTACTACGCCATCCGTGCAGTTAGTATATTTTTATAGATAAACCTTTTTCATGTGCTGTGTTGTTTTATTAGAGACCTCGATGGCGTAGTGGTTAGTGTAACCGACTGCAACGCCTGAGGTCGCGGGTTCGATTCCCGCACAAGTCAAACATTTGTGTGCATGAACATTGGTGTTTGTCTTGGTTTGGGTGTATCTATGTATTATATGTATGTATTTACAAAAAGAAAGAGTATATATGTATGTTTATCCATTGTCTAGTACCCATAGTACAAGCTCTGCTTAGTTTGGGCTAGATGGTGTTGTGTGTATGTGGTAGAATATTATTATTATATATTGTTATTATTATAGTTTTTCATTAAGGCCAATATTTCTATAATCTTGTTTACAGCTCATTGAAAATTAAGTTATTATAGTATTTATCAGTTTTTCCCAACGACAAAATCAAGCAATCACAAAAAAAACATTTATGAAATAAATAAATATATTATATTACCAATAATTCACGACGCAGGAAATAACAATATTACCGTATAAGTATGACTTTTATAGGACCAATATTCAAACAATAGAAGACGATAAATTATGTTAAACGTGACATATTCTGTATTGTGTCGTTAGACATGCCCACTTTACTGTAAATCTTGTAGAGATAAAAGTTATCTGGTTGTCGGAAGGCGTCAATATCATATGATTTTGATACAAGTCTATCAATAATATAATCTTGATCTTGGCTACTCAATTATATTTACATCTCGTTTTATGAAATCGAGCTTATCCCTGGCTGTTACGTTCACACATTTTCATAACTGCTATAATGATTGGTGACCAAAAAGAAAAAAAACTTCTTGAATGAGTCAAGAACTCATGACTTGACTGCCTTGGGTTTGAACTCGAGACCTCTGCGTGGCAGTTCAACGGTCTACCCCTAGGCTATCGCTGTTCTTTTGCATTATACATATATCTTCCTCTAATAATAAGTTATTACTCGATGACATGTAAAATAATACATAATTAAATGACACATAAAATAATTTATTACCCATTAAAGTTGGTGTGACATGTCTGACAATGGCTGTTCAGTAATTTTCATTGTGTGAAGAATATAAAATAAAATAATAAGATGTTTTATTATATTTACTTAAGTGATGATTAGCAATGAGCATGTTATTTCTGCTGACCTAATTAGTATTATGCAAGTACATTTATATCGATAGCTACTTGCGTGTGCATGCACGATGCAAGTGGCTGACGTGAGAGACATTGACTACTTTTGAAGTGTAAGAAAGTATAACTGCTCTAGGTTTGTTCAGTAGTTTTGAAGTACTTTCTATTGACAAAAAGAATACATTTAAAAATATAAAAGGTATGAGGGCTCCTCAGCATTGGGAATAGGGTCTAATCTGCCGGTTAGGACTCCAGAGGCAAGAACCTCCTTACAATGCGTACCGTGCAACACTGCCTTTTGCTTCAGACCCTAGTCCCAAGTACCTAACGCGAGGCTCTTATGGTGGTGGTTGAGGCTCTTGGCAATTAGGCCATTGACCCTTATGAGTATCAGCACAATGATTGCCGAGTCCAAAATCTCGTCAGCTAAGTATAGATATTTATTTATTGAGTAGTAGAGCCTCGCTGATTTCAGCATGAATGAGCCGGCTCGACTGGGGAAGGACTACCCTCTCACAGAATATCTGAAATAGCAGTATTTCTACTGTTGTGTTTCGTTCGGTGAGTGAGAGTGCCGGAGGCCCAATCATCCCCTTTCCCCATCCCGCTCCTTCTCCTTCCCACTTCCTTTCCTAAAGAGTCGGTAACGCGCAAGTGTTGCCTCTGGTGTTGCAGGCGTCCATTGGCTACGGTGACCACTTACCATCAGGTGGGCCGTATGCATGTTTGCAACATTTTTGTATAAAACAAAACGATTTTATCTTTCACGAGATTGCTGTCATTTTTAATAACTACTCTTATTATTGTAAAAGCGATATAAATGGCTCGAACTGTCGTCCACGCGAACTAGGTCACGTGCTTAATCTTGTTTTAAAACTAACTAGATCATAGTTGTAAAACAAAAGAAGCAAGGTTTAAAATCATTGTAACATTAAACCAGTCCCATGCACTCAGACGTGAAGAGAAATATTGTTTATTAATTACTAATTGATGTTGAGTCATCTGTGTACAGCTTAAGATTGTCTATCAGCGCAGACACTGATGGGTTATGAGGTCAAATCGCACGCGTAAGTTCCTTTGTCAATATTGACTATTAAATGACGATATCTAGACAGTGTATCTGGGTCTAGTCTAGTCTATCAGAGTGACAAAATAAATAAAAAGAGTACGTTACAGTAGTAAATGTCGCTAGATGGCGGTACTTGTTGCAGTGTCTACCTGTTCATGTGTCCTGAACTTTTTATTAATACAACAATTCTTATACAAAACTGGCTGTCCCGAGATAGACGTTGTCTTATACAAACGAAAAAAGAAAAAAAAACAAATCTAACCCATTCTCGAATCCACATGAACACACAATTTTTTATCAATATCGGTCCAGCCGTTTAGGAGGAGTTCAGTGATATACACACGTACAGTAGAATTATATATATAAAGGTATTGTAAGGAATGCTGAATGGTTAAGTGATAGTTGTACGTCTATATTTCATATTTTACTACATATTTTATACACTCACAAAGTCAGTGCAATGGCAAATCTTTACCTATACTTATTATATAAAAACCAATAGAATAGAATAGAATAGAATAGAATCTTTATTTGCTAGAAATGTAGGTATTACAAAAAGGTGTTACAGTAATTATTATAGCAGATCCATGTACATTTTACCTGTAAGGCATGCAAATTATTATAAACATTACAAAAACTTACAACTAAGATTTACTTTAAATTTAGTTCATGTTATTATGTAAATGTAATTTGTAGCTCAATTTCTATTATTTATATTTTATCAGTTAGGAACGCATTTATAGAGTAATAACATTTATTTAGCAGAAAATTAGTGAGTTTTTGTTTGAAAATTGGCATTGGCTCATTTTTAATATTGTTAGGTACTTTATTGTATACCACAGGTGCCATACCAATAACACTATTTTTTAATAATGCAGTCTTATAATCACCAGTGCTTAGCAAGCTTCGATATTGAGATCTCACAATTGCTGATCTTTTTCTAGTTTCTGTTAAGAGAGGAAATAGGTGTTTGTTTGTTTTTACAAATACTGATAATTCTAAAATGTATAAACATGCAAGCGTTAATAATTTGTGAGTCTTGAAAACAGAGATGCAGCGCTATCAGTTACTTTTAATCCAAACATTGCTTGAAGGCATCGGTTTTGAGCTTTAAAAATGCTTTCTTTTTGACTACAATTACCCCAAGATATTAACCCGAATCTTAAAACTGATTCAACAAGACCATGGCATACCATGGTCTTGTTGAATCAGTTTTAAGATTGTCTGTTGTTGCATACAACAAGAAGAGTTTCTGAGTTAACCTTTTTTGACGAGCTATATAACGCACAGGCCGATGTACTCATTCCTTTACATATATTTTCCAATTTTCCAAATTAGTAGGCTATCTATTAAGATTCCAAGGAATTTTGTAACTTTTTCGCTATGTATAATTTGGTCATTATAATTTATATTCATATCTATGGGGTAAATACGTTGGTAGAAGTGCATAATTTTTGTTTTATGAAGATTTATTGTTAGATTATTATTAGTAAGCCAGTTTACAACTAAATTTAGGGCGCTATTGATTTCACTTTCATATGTTTGTCTGTTACGACATTCTATCAACAATGTGCTGTCATCAGCAAATAATACCATCGAATGTGGCGTTTGCCGTGGAAAATCATTTATATATAATAAAAATAGCAGCGGCCCTAGAATAAATAATAAAAATAGTATTTAATTAAACTAGTGTCCGTCCAATGGTCCAAATTTGACTATAATCTTTTTTGTCTTTAACTTTCCATAGGTATATTTAAATAAACTGTTTCCATTTTATTTATTGATAACCCTAAAGCTCGTCTTTTGTTTCCAAACAAAACAGAAAAAGGTAAAGGTTCACAAAAAGAGAAGAAAAAGTTATAAACCATTTTTTTGTTGCTTACGTGTATAGATAATCAAACCCGTTAACTAAGTCATCAGTCATTGTGCGCCAGAGCAAGTTATAAGCTATTACAATAAACCATGATATATTTTCGTCTCAATATAAGACCGGCAATTTATAAGCGAAACTACATTTTTCATCCAACTTTTTTATTATCTATCTAACTATGTAGAAGATTATGCATGAAGGATTATTTCCAAAGAGTTTTAAAACCGTTAATCTGAAAGCGTACGAGATAAGATAAATTAACTTTACAACGTCTATAAATTACGCTTCAATTAATATTTACTGACTCAAAATGCGACATACATATGTACTAAATATTGTGCATGTAGTAGCTGAAAATTCAATAAATATCAGATTGTATTTTTTAATTTCTATGAATTAAAAATCATATTTATTATTCTGTGTTTTTGAATAGCAATTATATCAACTATCTTTTAATTATAACTGATATAAAAAACAAACATTTGTTATCATTTTGAACGATAGAGGCAATGAAAAACTCGTAAATGTGTAGCGACTTATGCAATACTTTGCCACATCGAACGTGTAGGCAGAGAGTACAGACATCCACTTGCCACTGTTACAACTGATTGTTTCTTTTTATATGGGAATCAAAGGCCTATTTTAAAATACTTCCGTGGCATTATATGTGGATCACACATGTATTTGTGCCGTGTGGGAATGGAAACCAGAATACTCGGCGCAGTTGCAGTGTAACCACTGCGGGCACACTTGGAGTCATATAGATTTTGATTCGGTCATCAAATCAACAGTCACATTCTTTACTTTTAAGGTTACCCTACATTAATTATAATACGAATACTTTAAGGAATGTTTCATTCCGTCAAAGGGGTTCCAAATCTATTAAAATTAAATGAGTCATTAGTATTACTATGCTAAGGAAATATGTATACCAGTCAACTAATCGGAAAACAATACGTCAGATCAAAGCACTTTTTTGATTCGAATGATGATGTCAAGTTTTATATCATCATTATTAAGTAAAAAAAACTTACATGGACATCATGTTGAGGTAATTTTGTTTATTTTAAATAGACATCAAGTTAATCGGCTTTAATCTTGTACTCGCTAAACAGGTCTATGTTCAAAGTTCAAATAGGATTTAGGATCCATTCGAAAACCATTATTTAATTTGAATGTATCTATATTACTCTCCATTTATTACATGTTGTAGTCGCTTGCACCTCGTCTTAAAAATAATAACTTAGATAGGTATAATATTTGAGACTTTGTAACTTTTACGATGTTTACAATAAGTGTTCGGGTGCAAAGGATCTTCTATTGTGTCCGCTACGTGGCCTTCAAAGAAGTAATGCGCCTAATTTCGTTTTCAAAAACCTATCTTGCGTAGGCAAAGGCGGATAAAATTGCTAGTTTAACCTATTAAGTCGCAGCGGCACACAAGCGGCTAGACACAATAGGTTTTTAACCATTTGACCGCCACAGTCATGTTTACATGACAAAGCAAAATATGTCCACACCACGGTCACGACTATATGACAAATAAAAGAGTCTGCCCACTACCCCGTCTCATACCATGACCGTGCCAGGAACATGTCAAAAAATAAATATTTGTAAGGAAATGTATAAGACTAGACCGTTCCGTCACCGACCAGTTCCTATAGCAGGGCGTATCGTGTTGCTTTTCGTGTGTGATACATTCCTAGCACGGTCATGGTATGAGACGGTGTAGTAGGCAGACTCCTTTAAAGCATGAAATCGTGCATGGCGCCGAGAACACGCTTTTGCTTTTTGACGTGGTGGTCATCTGATCCATCTCAGGTTTCCAAGACTTGACAGGTTAAAGCGATAAAACAAATAACCCTTTCGATACCTCATCTTTATTTTCTTATTGCGCATTAATTTCAGTCCGTTACTTTCGTCTTCAAAAACGCCAAATTCTATGACGTCAAAAGTCACATTTCTTTGCTTTGCCTGATAATAATCAATAATGCTGTTACATGATATCATACAAAGGATCGCGAACATACGTAATAAACGAAAATATGAGGAAATGAAAACATGTGACATTGGACGCGGGCGAGATTATCTTCACGTTATCGTAGTTTGTACTCGGTGATATGTCAAATATTTTAGTTATTGTAGTAAATATGTTTGTGTGTTTGTATGTGCAGTATATTTTTTTTAAGTCGATGTTAAAAATCATTTATTCATTTAGGTCATAGAGTAACACTTATAAACAACGGACGCCAGGAACATCCAGGCTCGATACAAACATTTGTAGAGAACACAATTTGTTTGTCCCGTGTGGGGAAGGGATCGAACTCACTACACTCGGCGCACTGGCAGTGGCGAGACGACCACTTAAACCACTTTCAAGAGATTTATGATATTTTACTTGGTGTTTTGTTATTACAAACAGTATGCAAAGAGGCAGTGGATATAGCATAGGTTTACTAAGTTATTAGGTACTAGCTGTTGCCCGCGACTTCGTCCGCGTGGACTTTAATTTATTACCCAATACCTACTTTTAATTTGTTATCTAATTTTAATATATAAATCTACAACTAAAGAAATTAATAAGTCTAACTACACCTATATAGGTGTAGTTAGCTATATATTAAAAAAATACATATGGTATCGTGGACTTTTTTGTAGATATTGATACGTTCTATAATACTGTAGAACATTTTTTTGTTCTATCATCAATAGTTTCCGCAGCGCTCGCGATGGCAGATTTTTTATGACTAAATTTTTCACACCTTGGGTTATATTATTGCATTTTTATTAAGGATCCCTATTTTCTTTTGAAAATGTAATATAGCCTATGTCACTCAGTGAAGATGCAGCTTTCTAATGGTGAAAGAATTTTTAAAATCGGTATCGTAGTTTTTGTGTGAAAACATTACAAACATATGTATGTTTGTAATGTTTGAAAGAGGAAATATTTGTGTTTTTGTATGTACAAAAACACAAATATTTCCTCTTTATAATATTAGTTTAGATTGCGAGTATCATAAATATCAAACAATCCACTATAAAATCATTCAGTTACTGCTTTCAGACTATATTCGATATTTAATTAGTAAAGATTTTATTTAATGATAATTTACAGGGTGTCCAGTAATTAATGGATAACCTTCAAATGTCCTATAGTAGAACTGATGGCCGTTCAGAAAAAAACAAGAAGAAAAGAAAGAAAAATTAGAAAAGTGCTATAGCTAGTCATACTTTTGACTGTCTATCTATTAGCATAATTAGTGTTTAATAATAAAAGAACATAAAACATCTGGAATTCATTCATTTATGGTCGTATTGTACAAGAGAGTTAAATATGGTAATTTAAAAAAATATATATCTCAGGTAGTAGTTAGGATATATATTTTTTCATATTTTCTTCTGAACGGCCATCAGTTCTACTATAAGACATTTCAAGGTTATCCATTAATTACCGGACACCTTGTATACAGATTGGTCTCTATATTATATTGTTTCTAGCTACCAGTACGCTGTATTTGTTTGCGTATATAAGACAAGTAATTAAAAATTTGCTATATACGTATATCTACATAGTCTTTATTCCCAAAATCTTATGGCGCATCCACACATGCTCGGCGGTCTGGCCGCCGGCACGCGCAACTTTATCTGCGGCACGCGCGGCTTTTGAATGCCGGCGGCAGTTGGCTTGCGACTACTACACGGAGAGCTAGTGTAGTGTGTGTTAGTAAAAAAATATTCGTATTAATACTAAGACTTAACATCAATAACAAAATTACAGAATTTAATTGGGATGATAGTACAGTACTTTTATTAATAGAAAAGTATCAAGAAAATGAACTATTATGGAACCCAGGGCAAAAGGATTTCAAGAGTCATAACAAAAGAAATGATGCTCTTAGGGGTATTGCTTCTGTGTTCAACATAGCGCCATCAGAAGTTGAGATACAACTGAAGATTTATTTTGCGTTCCTTTTTATGAATAATAATAACGTACAACACAGCTGCGATACTCGCAATTATATTGTAGTCCAACATAATTCGAATTTTCACTCCTACGTATACCAGTAACTTCATTGATAATCACAACACTACTGCGAAAATTGCAATTGGTAATGCCGGCGGCAGAACCCAGTCTAAAGCCGGCGGCAAAACCGACGGCAAGGCAGTCTAAAAGCCGGTGGCAAAGCCGGCGTCATGTGTGGATGCACCATTAGGAGGACTTTACACCCACATTTCGCCAGCAATTTTTGTAGCCCCCACGTAATAAGAGGCAAACTTTGGCATCTACTGAGCCCAGATCTGTACTCCGTGCTGGAATTGAGAATGTCTTAATAGAGTAACAGTTAGTCCGATCCGGGAAGCGATACCTCATACACACTACCGCTACTCCACCGATACAGTCTTCAGCTAGAGCTTCTTCATTATAAGAAAATACCTTGCTACAATTGGCAGAAGCATAATAAGCAGGTGGAACCACGAGACGTCTCTATACTGTCTTATCTAATCCATTTGGCCGGTTTAAATCTTTAGGCGATATCAGTCAAGTGTACAATGGAAATGTCCCGCATTAGTGTATGAAAAGTATGACTGGTTATCATCAAATATTGAGCTTAACTGGATAGTAAAGATAAACCTATATTTACTATCCAGTTAAGCTTTATTTCGTTTAAGTTTATTGGTCTTTAGAATAATCATTCTGAAGACCAATGAACGGACATGAAGAGATCTCGACACGGCAGCCAAATGGCTGATATTCGATGTCATAGCACACATCTTTAAGACTGCGACGAGCGTAAGACAGATAATGACGAAGCTCGTACGGCGCATATTCAACTCGTTTTTTTTTGATAAATATTATATCTTTACAGTCAACCAATAACTTAAATATTTGGGACGGACAAATTGTAATATAACTATTTGTGTTTCGTTTAAGCTGTAAAATAGTATAGTTTTATACTGTTATAATCTCAAAATCACGCAATTTTACGTAATTTTGCAGGCGAAAATATTAATTATTTTAAATATTTTCACGGAGTGATTGTAAACACATTAATTGTTATGGTAAATGTATATTTTATATTTCTATTAAACAAAAAGTGTTGATTTTATTTACTTAACTGTGACTGCCTGTTTTGGCACTTTTCGCTCGGCGCAGTCTTAATGTTTTGAAGCTAGGTATATGCGAATTTTTTAAACCTAGTAACGAGGTGGTATATGGCTACTGACACTCATACTGTCAACCTAATGGCAAGTAGTTAACGTACGGTAGCCTCTTATAGCTTGCTATATTTGTACAATGGTTTAAGTAATTGCTTCCCCGCAGTCACTACGCGAAATGTTTTAAATTCAAAAACCAAAACTTTGTGCGATCCACCAATACTAATTTCGAGACTGGGTGTTCTTTGTGTCAGTTGATTGAATGTATGCAAAGGAACCGCAGAAGCATTATTCAAATACTGAGTGGACATAAAAAAATTAGACGATTTATGCATTCTCGAGTTTCTCGACCCTATACCAGTAGTCTTGCAATACCCATTTAAAAATCAGAGGCCATGCTGCCATCGCCTGGTACAAAGTTCACACCACCTAAAGATCCTGAAAATCCTACTCACCATAGGACTACAGAAGGCTGATATTTAATAGGTTGGTGAGCTCTAGTCGAGCTTCTCCAGAAACAAATCTCAAATTAGAAGTGCTATTCTTCAAAACATTCGTTTCTAGATCATTGGAAACCGCGTTTATGCATAAGACTTACAGTTTGTGATTTGAGTAGGTTAAAATCCAAAATTTTATTTATGCACTGCAAAGGCACACGATTGTTGATACTTACGTTAATCGACAGAAATAAAATACAATGATAAATAAGCTCTAAATCCCAATTTATACATTATTTTTGACGGATCGTATTACAATAATATTATGTAAAGGAAAGTATAATAGCTTAAATTTATAATTTGTGGTACCCATATTAATAAATAATCTGTGTGTATTATTGGGCACACATAACTTCTCTTCAAGTTACATTTACCAGAGTTATAATGGTGATGAAAGTGAATGAAGCCAGGGAAGTGTGTCACGATCATAGCAAATGGAAATCCGTAATCTCTGCCTACCCCTCTAGGGAACAGGCGTGAATCTATGTATGTATGTACGTATAATGGTGATTTTGTGAATAGAGTAAGGCGGAAATCCAAGGTTTTGACTACAATCGCTATATAATTGGTTCATTGACAATAACAAACAACTTTTCTATAATTTTATCATTATAGTAATGATAAAATTTGATAAAATTACTGCTTTACTTGTCGTCGGAAATCGCTGCGGTGAATACGCAAGAATATTTTTTTATAAAATTATATTATAATTAATTATAATTATAAAATTGGCTTCAAATTATTATAGTCTAATTACGTTTGCTTCCTATCGTAAGTTTTCCCAAGGTTATTGACATCGGTTAATTAGTTTAGCCTACATGCCGTTTCAAAAGACGATTAGTAACCGAATTGACTTAATAAGCAATCGTTATCGTATTGCATAAATACATAGTGTAGTTTATATCCCCGAAGGAGTAGGTAAGCGGAGGTGTATGACAGTCACATTTCGCCAGTCTTGGCTTTAGGTCTTAAGTAATAAGGGGCGAGCTTGCCTTTTGCCGTTTACCAGCCACTGTTCCAGACTGCGCTGATGTTTAGATTTTTTTAGCAGAAAATTCTAAAGACCGTTCGCCTGACGCGGAAATCGTGCAAGGATACGCGCGGTCACAGCCGCGGGATGAAACTAGATATTGTATAGTAGTACTACCACGAACTGCAATCCGGTCCTGTGTCTCGTTTGCGCTTAGGCTTAGAGCTAGTTATCGCTCACGACTTCGCTTGTGTGGTAAGTTAGAAAACATTACCTTTGTTACTCAGAAATACTGTAAACGTCTATTAATAAAATAATTTGTAATATCGGTTTAGTGGTTCGAGAAATTTCCCTCTACATACAAAACTAACAAATTTGACCTTTATAATATTATTCACTATACTACATTGCTATAAAATACCTATTATGTTAGTTACTATAGGTATAATATTGTCTTCTATTTACTCGAATATTATTCATTGAAATTAAACTGCTATATACGGATTTTATCGCGTTGTTTATTTGACACTTTATTACAAAATTTTGAAAATTATTACACTACTTCTACTATTAAACTTTACTACATTTTAAGCTAATTAAATTATTATTAAACTATATAGATTTAATTTATTTTTACACTTTCCCCGACGTTTCGGTTGCTTTTCAGCAGCCATGATCACGGGGAGACTAAGATGGCAGTTGTCTCAATGTTCCAGTGTAGTTATTTCAAAGTACCCGAACATAATTTAATAATTGGTGTTTCTATTTACGCAGAATGAGCTCAAAGTATCATGAAGTCTAGCTGTGGTTTGCTTCTTCTTGGGTTTGACTATTTTTATTACTGGATCCCAAGCTGGTGGTACATTCCAACCATCTTCTCTATTAAAATTAGGATGTTTTTTGATTTCAATAGCCTATATACTATAGGTACTTTATATTTTATGGCAAAGGATAGGTAAACTTTAAGATTTTCCCAATTATGTTTTAAATTGTTGTGGTCGCGTTGAGTAACAGGATAAACCATACATAAACAAACATACACAACACGTTAATATTAGGTATATGAAATACCTACTTTCTTATAATATTTGTATGTTTAGTGTGGAGTTGTTGTATGTGTAAACTCCGCTTGCGCGATGCAGGATTGTGACGTCATTTGAGCGTATTTAGCGCCATCTGTTAGATGTAGGCGGAACTTCTTCGTCTGTGCGGAGTCGCCACATTTAGATTATTACTTATTTAAAAAAAAATTCATTATACACAGTATAATGTTACTTGAACCATTGCGCGATACAACAACCGTAATGTCGGATTTCATAAAGTAGACTGGTTTTTAAATATTACATAGTTTTATGTGGCCCAATATATATGTGATTGAATTTGCGATCTAGAGGTGGTGGTGTCAAATCTCATCTATTGCACTACCGACATGAACGCAATAAAGTTTCATATATTTACCAAAGAAAGAAAAAAGTAATTTATTAGACACACCAATAAAAACATAACATATTAACATGGTCACAGTAGGTACAATACCTACAGTACAGTAGGAACAAAAAATAAAAGACAACCAAACAAGAAGAAAAACAAACAAAAAATTTAATAAAGAAAATTTTGTGCAGTGTGTCCAAAAGGTTCCAGTTCAGCCTTTGTTACGGATGACCGCAGCGCTGTTCTCCAGCCGAAACCCAAGGGCTAGTCACGGACGATTATTCGGCATACAGTTTATCCACATATTTAATAGTTAGAGTAAATATAATATTATGTACAATAGATAGTTAATTACATATGTATATGTGTAAAACTGGAGATCATATTAAAAACATAGATAATATATATATATATATATATATATATATACATAGATATATCTTCTCCCTTAGCCCATATTATTCCCAGGTCACTTCGGGTCGGCTTTTCTAGTCTAACCGGATTTGACTGGATATCAGTTTTTACACGGAGCGGCTGCCACTTGACCTCCGCAACCCGAAGGCTAACGATATCCTAAGGCTAGACCAGTGCCAGGATATTAGAAGGTACTGACTTTCCCAATAACGACTGCCATAGATGTTCATGGCAGCCGGGACCGACGGCTTAACGTGCTCTCCGAGGCACGGAGCAGGCGATAATTGTCAATCAATACGCACATAATTTCGAAAAGTCATAACTTCCGAAAGTCAGAGGTGCACGACATGGGTTCGAACCCGAGACCCTCTGCATTGCAGTCTGTTGGTCTCCCCACTATACTATATATACTAGCTATCGTAGATATATAATAAACATAAATATATCTAGAAACGCAATTAAAACCATTAATGGATGGAATTTTGTTCAGATAAATATAATTTCTTTAGCTGAAACATGAAACTACTTACTTCAACTAGTTGGCGCAGTGGAGGAGGCAAATTATTCCAGCACTTGGTAGCGTTATACCGGAATTCACCTCTGAATGCAGCAGTTCTGTGCCTAGGTATGCGCAATGGTTGCCCTTGTCTTCTGCTTCTGTATTTTTTATTTTCGGCCATCCATTCCAATTTGTCATAGAGATACTCTGGTTTTTTGTCTTTGACAGTTCCGAACATAAGAGTTGCCAAGTGAATATCCCTCCTTCATTTCATTTTCAAAATATTGCTTGCATTTAAACATGGAGTTACATGGCTACGTTTTGGAATGTCAAAACAGAACCGCGCACATGCGTTCTGCACTCTTTGAGTAAAGCGGGCAACAGGCAAGTATATTATGAACAAGATGTCCCTTGCAGTTCCCCCACGTTTATAAACCATAAGGTTTTCTGCTTTGCTCCCTTGGCACACAGCGTGGTGTTATATAGCCTATGTTACTCTGTCTTCTTCTTTTCGTGTGGTTAGTGGCCAATCTGTTGTCAAAAGTTGTTCAAGCCGCCCGTACGCCTCTGACATGGCTTAACGACTGCTGTCAATTTGGCAACAAACGGAACCAACTTTTTACGTGCCCTCCGAAGTACGGAGACGCTCAGATGAAATACCACTAAGCCGTTACCCATCTATAGACTGACCGCACCCAACGTTGCTTAACTTCGCTAATCGTTTACCGATCAGTGAGTGCAACTGGCTATGAGCGCCTCTGTGATAATATAGCGTTCTACTGGTGAAGGAATTTCAAAATCAGTCTTTTAATTGCTGAGTTTATTCATTACAAACACAATACCAGTATAGATGTAGGTATGTGAGAAATGAATCAAACCCCATTTCGCCTTATATGCTTATAAGTAGGTACAACTTGTTTGTGATAATAAATACTTAATATGCTAAAAATTAGCGTAAAAAAATTCAAGGAAAAATAAAATTAAAGAAAGGTCTTAACAATTATATCCAATATCGCAAAATTCCTTGAGCTTAATAAAATAATTAATATGATATAATTAAACACACGCTTTTCTTTTGTATTTGTGGTAGGAACGGTCAGTTTGCGAAATTACTGGTCATCGTTAAGCTTAGAGTGTATACTTAGGTAAGAGATTTTACAACCGGTTCTCAAAACATAATTAGTATAAATATACTAATTATGTTTTAAGAACCTGTGAAACCATTGAAATGATTTCAAACGACAGCCTCAGTCAATCAGTTAGAATTCAAATGTGAATACGTTTGAGTTCTAACTGATTATCTACTAATCTTTGACCGCGGCTTCGTTAGCGTTTGCCGGGTTAAAAAGTAGCCTGTGTCACTCTCCGGGCCATAAACTATCTTTACACAAAAAACACATGTCGATTTTGGAAGTAAAAAAGTAGACGTACATATGTCAAAATAAAATAGCGGTTGTCGTCCAAAATGGAAATCCGCTTTTTCCATTTGATAAAGATATATGGACAAGCTTTCGTATTTATAATTTATAATATTATTAAGGATAAGGACTAATTATTGCTCGCGTCTTTGCCTAAATTTAGTCCGTGACTTTATATACGTTTAGGCAACACACCTATTCTACTGAACGGATGTAGCGTGTCGGTGAACATTTCACGAGTGGCCCAGTTAGCTCGCACAATGACTTCAATCACTTTCTTACAGCAGATTTCACATTATGTAGAACATTGAATTTCAGAGTGGCATAGACACTCACACGGATTTGTTGTGATAAACAGAAATCTCAATACTCAATATATGTACACACGGCTACACGTCAAGTTAGATATCCTATATACGCATAACTACGCTACATAAAAATAACATTAATTTTTAACATTTAATAGGGAATTGTCGGAAAGGTACAGTGCATAGTGGTGTCGAGGTAAGGATAGAGCGTAACAAAAATATAACGCACACTCTCGCACGATTCGCAGCGTTCAATTTCTAATAGTTTAAACAAAGTCCAAACAGTCTAGGTTGATGTGTCGCTGTGTGTACTTATGTATTTATTGCATTCCATAATGTTAGCTTAGGTAGTCTACTAGTAACTTTATCAAATTTTAATTTTATTTTGTAAGTAGTATCTTAAGACTGCGCCGAGCGAAATGTGCCAAAACAGGCGGTCACAGTTAAGTGAATAAAATCAACAGTTTTTGTTTAATACAAATATAAAATATACATTTACCATAAAAATGAATGTGTTTATAATTACTCCGTGTAAAAAACTTAAAATAATTAATATTTCCGCCTACAAAATTACGTAAATTTGCACGAACAATGCAAAAACGTAAGCTCGTGTTACGTAATTTTTAGATTATAACAGTAGAAATCTATCCTAGTTATATTACAATTTGTCCGTCCCAAATATTTAAGTTATTGGTTGACAATAAAGATACATATTTATCAAAAAAGCACTTTAAATCGTCCATACAATTTTACTATGGCGGCCGCGCGCCGATTTGAATATGCACCGCACGAGCTCTGTCATTATCTGTCTTAAGCTCGGCGCAGTCCGAGCTGCTACAAAACAATTTTAGCAACTGAATTTAGAATTTGCTAAGCGAATCATCAATGCCTGGATTGTGTGTTTGGATAATATTGCAATAATAATACTGATTAAACACTATGTATAGGTGACTGCTGACCTACATTGGTTCAACAAGTTAATTAAATTAGTCTCTTAACATATTGAGTCGCCACGGCACACCGGCGTCCAGGCACCATAGCTTTTCAATTATATCTGGCATTTCAAAAATGATTTAGTAACCTCTGTGTCTTCTTCGAAGAGGTTAATGAAAACACTATGTGGGTCTGTGTGTCTCTCTGTTAGTGATAGGCATAGCTCCGGTACCACTGGACCGATTGACTTGTAACTTGGTGTGCAGACACAGTTTGATATATGGGCCCTGTGGAATATAGGGGTCATTTCTTTTCATTACTTTTACAATTAAGACGAAGAGCTTGAATCCTGGGTTTTTACACCCATCTCGTTTCTTCTTTCTTTAATAAAGACAACTTGTCTACCAGGAATAATTCCTGTATCGCGGGGCACCCAGGACCAATCGACAGGATTATAACAAACATTTCACAAATCGTCCAGTCAACTCGAACATTGGCCGGTCATTAAGACACTTTCTTACAGCTGCATAACACAGAACATTAATTTCAGACAGGAAACATGCAAGTGGGTCGTAATTTATTATTCTTTCGCAATGACTTGAAACTAATGTACTTGTTGTTTGAAGTGAAATGCATTATAAGTGTTTCATTATTCTCTTCTTCGACTAATACGAAGCTTGACATTATTTGCTAGTATATCCAAACTAATATTATAAATGCGAACCTTCAATTTTTAATATTAGTTATAAAAGCAAACAATCTCACACGAGTTTGTTTATTACGCTTGCACGCCTTAACTACTTGATCTATCATCATGAAATTTTGCATATAAATACGTTGTCATATATTTTTTTATTGTATAAGCGTCATACGAGCAGGCGGCTCGCCGGATGGTAAGCGATTAAGCCGCCCATGGATACCCGCAACACTAGAAGAGTCACAAGTGCGTTGCCAGCCTTTTAAAATTGCCTGCCCCCCAGGAGGGGGAGGGGTGGTTGGGCCTGCGGTATCCTCACTCACTCGACGAAACACAACGCAAGCGCTATTTCACGCCAGTTTTCTGCGAGGCTGTGGTATCAATCCGGTCGAGCCGGCCCATTTGTGCCGAAGCATGGTTCTCCCGCGGTATGTACAGAAAATGACAAAGGGTACCTTTCATCTAGCAAAAATGTTCTGTAGAAATATATTGACACAATCTATCTACATTACGACGAGGAAAGCGGCAGGCAAAATCTAATTGATTTATATGATAGTAATAATATTGTGATTTTGTTGGTATTATAGTGTGAGTGCACTCACACAGGCAAACAGCTGCTTTTCGATCTCCACACGGGACAAAAATTTATGTGATTCACAAATGATTGTTCCGGGTTTAGGTATTCTTTGTGAACGTTGCTTGAATGTGTATAGTCCCCCGCGACACACTAATTATTCCTGGAGCGGTAGTTGTCTTTCTAAACAAAGAATTACCCATCAGATATAAAATAGATATTTGTACCGTTCTACTGCCTCTTTAAGCATTGTTATTGTTAACACGAAACCAAGACAAACCTTTATAACTCTGTAATGCGCTATCTTGTTATTAAGTATGCTTATTTCCCTATTTTCGATTCCCGCACAAGTCAAACACTTGTGTGCATAAACATGGATGTTTGTACGGCAGCCATGGTCACGTTTAAAACACCAACGCTCGTTGAAGTCTGCTGTGTGTGAACATGTGCAACAGGGGACCAACCACTACCTGAGATTTGACAAACCACAAATTCTCGCTAAAGAACACCGATTCCTACCAAGGATGCTTCGCGAGGCTATTGAAATCAAAAAACATCCTAATTTTAATAGAGAAGATGGTTGGAATGTACCACCAGCTTGGGATCCAGTAATAAAAATAGTCAAACCCAAGAAGAAGCAAACCACAGCTAGACTTCATGATACTTTGAGCTCATTCTGCGTAAATAGAAACACCAATGATTAAATTATGTTCGGGTACTTTGAAATAACGACACTGGAACATTGAGACAACTACCATCTTAGTCTCCCCGTGACCATGGCTGCTGAAAAGCAACGGAAACGTCGGGGAAAGTGTAAAATTAAATTAAATCTAAATAGTTTTAATAATAATTTAATTAGCTTAAAAATTAGTAAAGTTTAAAAGTAAAAGTAGTCTAACAGTTTTCAAAATTATGTAATATAGTGTCAAATAAACAACGCGATAAAATCCGTATATAGTAGTTTAATTTCAATGAATGTTTGTCTTGGTCTGGGCGTTTCTATGTATAATATGTATGTATTTCCAAAAAAAAACATATATGTATGTTTATCCATTGTCTAGTACCCATAGTACAAGCTCTGCTTAGTTTAGGCTAGATGGTGTTGTGTGTATGTGGTAGAATATTATTATATTATTATTATAATATTTTTATTGTTTTATTGAATAAGCACACCAACAGTATAATTATACAAATTTTAGTAAAGGCTTCCTTATTTCTAAATGAATTGTAATTACACAGGTATGCAAAGCATTGTACACATTTACTTTTCTAAGAGAGATTACTTGCGTGCAATACTAAATACAAACACATTGAAACTACACAAAAAAAATATAAACAATTAAAATTAAACACGAAATACAATAACTAGAAAAAAAATAGGTAACAAAACCTGTGACCTTTTTGCTAAAGTTAAGTAAAGCTATAGGTTTTAAATTTCATGGCAAAGATGTCAGTTGCGTTATTTGATTGCAAATGCAAGGCCTCTGAAGAAGATAAACTCATAATAGATCAGATCTTTTTGATCTATATTGTAGTCTCCACGATCCAGTAGCAGCGATAGCTCAGTGGGGAGACCAACAGAGTGCAATGCAGAGGGTCTCGGATTCAAACTCACGTCGCGCACCTCTGACTTTTGGAAGTTATATGACTTTTCGAAATTATGTGCGTATTGATTGACAATTATCGCCTGCTCCGTGCCTCGGAGAGCACGTTAAGTCGTTGGTCCCGGCTGCCATGAACATCTATGGCAGTCGTTATTGGGAAAGTCAGTACCCTCTAATATACTGACACTGGTCTAGACCAGTGTCAGTATATTAGAGGGTACTGACTACCCTAAGGCTAGCCTTAGGGTATCGTTAGCCTTCGGGTTGCGGAGGTCAGGTGGCAGCGGCTCCGTGTAAAAACTGATATCCAGTCGAATCCGGTTAGACCAGAAAAGCCGACCCCAAGTGACGTGGGAATAATAATGACTAAGAGTGAAGATTTTAGTATAAGTATAAGTAATAAGAATCTCACCACTGAACTCACATCCGAGTCTGCTATTTGAGTTTTCTATAGTAACCATTAATCAAAGCCAGTTCAGTAGAATTTACCTGTAGTGTTAGAAGCGTGCATGGAATATTGTATTAGCATTAACATTTATTTTAGTGATTTCACAACTCTATCCTCTCAAGTAATGATAACATTTAGCGGTAATATTTAGAGGTCATCTTTGTTAGTAATATTGGTTAAGACGATTTAAATAGCCTTGTACGTGTAACACCTACATAGATTCACGCCTGTTTCCCAGAGGGGTAGGCAGAGACTACGGATTTCCATTTGCTACGATCCTGACACACTTCTCTGGCTTCATTCACTTTCACTACATTCCTCATACACGCCCGTCGGTTCAAGGTGCTCTTAACCTGGCCTATAACACCTAGTGTCATATAATATTAAATTATTGCTTATCTTAAACATTATCTAACAAATACTGTCAATTTAGTATTTTAATTGTAAGTATATGAATTGTTATAATAGTTGTTGTAATTATATGTAATTGTATTATTGGAACGATACACGATTGTAACACTACAGGTAAATTCTGCTCAACCGGGTATAATGCTTACTGTAGATAACTCAAATATAACAGCCGACTCGGATGTGGGTTTGGTGTGAAGATTTAACGGAAATCAGTATCTGAGAAATCAGATTTAACTGAAATTTAGATCAAAAAGATCTGATCTGTTATAAGTTTACCTACTTCAGAGGCCTTCCTGACATCCGTTTTAAAGCATTGTTGATGCATACGTAAAACCAAGATAGCGTGTTACAGACACGGTCTCACACCTATATCCCCAAAATTAGACACAGTTAAAAGTTGTTAGATATATGTTTTGATTTTAGATCTATTGCTAAAACCATCCACCTTATTTGCCATTCAATCGCTGTATTTTGTACACAGACACCGTGTTGCGAATTCCTTGACAGAAAATTCAATAACACTCTCATCCAGAAATTAAACCCGAGACTTATGTAGACTGGTCGTTTCTTTTCTTTTGTAGTGCGACACATTTTGTTATATTTTATGAATAAAGATACTCCCCGAAATTACTGTATTTACAGGAGGTTGTATCATATTTCTTTCTCGAGTTTACAAGATTATACAATCCACGTTGCAACAATGCAAACCGGCCACCTGCTGTTAAGTGATTACCAGATAACGATAAGCCTCTGATGAAACTGTACCGTGCTGGACGAAAACGTTTCCAGGTGGAAGGGTTAAACCCGATTGTTTTATTAAAAAAGAAGGTGGACTCCGTACAAACTTGTTAATTTATTATATTATTAACTTATTATGTAACGAATCATTTTATTTTTTTAGATATATAACATTTATAATATACTAGTAGTTTGCCTGCGGTTTCACCCGCGTAAGTCCTGTTCCCATGTGAATATCGGGTTTCACCCCTCTTAGTGCTCCCCTACACTCTCCAAGGAACATACATGCCAAATTTCAGCTTCTTGCGTTCAGTAGTTCCGGCTGTGCGTTGTCTGTCAGTCACTCAGTAACGGAAGAGTTTGATACATATAGATTTACATTATTAATTTTAATAATATTAATAACCGGTGTTGCTCCCTGCTGCTTTTAAGGCCTGTATGTATATGGCGACTATTCAAAGGGCCCACCTAGTGAGTCGGCGAGTCACCGTCTGCACTTCCAACTTTGTACTGGGACAGTATATCAGGCAGACGCCGTTTTTAACTATAGTTTGCATTTTACCAAACCATTAAACACCCCATAGACCAGAATAATTAGATTTCATATGTAGCAATAGTCTCCTACACCTGCCGCGGCTAGTGTCTCGGTAAGTGTTACATCTCACTTTGAACTAAAACTCTCGAAGGGCCTCTGCATGTTGGACCCATGTCCCCGTGTAAGCATCCCAAAGGGCCGGGTACTCAGTTACTGTAATTATTACCGTATAGATAACACAATAGATTATGGTTTTGCTCTTAATTAGATACGTATCAACTAAATAAAAAGTTGTACCTATTATCTAATAAATAATTTATTATTTACGCATTGAGTAAATCTTGAAATGTGAGGTTATCATTGAAACGACAACTGTGTTTGTTTTACTAGAGCTTTCCCGCGGCTTCGCTCACGTTTATCTAGATTTTGTCAATAAGTGAAAACTTTGTGAAAATTTCTTTAGGCGCGTTGAGCACTTTTTGGTTGAACAAAAATCATGGAACTCGCGTAATCGTCACCGAACGCATTCAAAATTAATAAAATAATAATCTAATAGCTCGACGATACAATTCACAAGTTACTTAGTTTTCACTTCTATCGGCAGTCCTCAAAGACTGCACCTCATGTTTTTTTTTTGTAAATACATTCATACATATTATACATTGAAACGTCCAGACCAAGACAAACATCCATCCGAACCCGCGTCCTCAGGCGCGGCATTCGGTTACACTAACCACTACGCCATCGAGGTATTAGTAGTAGTAGTAAAACGAACTAATCTAATATATATTTACAAACGAATTAGAAAAGATAACATAATTATAAAAATACTAATAATTATAATACTAAATATTAACAAAAATGGTTTAGGCGTCGCGTCGTAGAATTCGTCATCATCGTTGTCAACTGGTAACGTGCCTAAAAGACTGGCAGCAATGCCACGTTGAATGGCAATGCTGATTCTTTGGGCCAAGAAAGGCCAGCCCACAACAAAACATTTATGGCCTTCGAATTTTCCCTTGACTTGTGCTAAAGGACATTGCTTCTTGCCAAATTTCGTTATACTAAGTCAACGGGAATTACCCTACATGTTTTCATTCCTTTAATCCGAGTGTCAAAATATGCATAGCCGTCCGTATCTTTTGATTTCGTAAACCTATAAGTTTGATTTATTCACAGTATTTGATATTAATTTGATCTTGATACGGAGGTATCAAGATGCGTTACTAAGAAAAAAGGGTCTTAACAGATAGACGGACACCGAAATGATCCTATAAGCATTCCTATTTTTTTTTTCACGAACGTTTTGTATAAAAAATTTGAATGAATGAGTGGACAGGTAATCCCAAAAATCGCCTTTAGTAGTGCGGGTGAGAAATGAAACTCACATAACCAAGGGAGGACAAATTTTATTGAGTTAGCCGGGGCTTATAAAGTGGCCGCGGAGAATCTTAATAGCGCGTTACAGCACTTAATAACAACGCCATCTATCGAGCTTAGGGTTAAACATTTAAACAAATATTGTTGCAATTGAACAACGAGGAACTCGCGCAGTAGGATTAATTCCTGTGTCGTGGGGACTTAACAAAAATTCAAACAACAGACCGTTAATGTTGGAACGCACAATTTTTCGATCTTAGAACCCACAGCACGCGTCGCGTGGCTAGTGACAAGCCGACCACTTAAACCACTGTGCGATCCGTGCAGTCATAAAGACACACAATGCCATCTAGCGACAACACCGAGAGTGCATCAATCTCAGCGTTTACATTACGTAATACTATTTATAGTAAAATGTGTTGGTGTGTTTGTATGCATACCAAAACAGTGTGACTGTTATCAGCGGCCTTCTGATGACGTATATGCATAACCTATGCGCTGAGATTGAGTGCGTTCACTTCTATTATATGTATATACTAGCTTTTGCCGCGGCTTCGCTGGGGAAAAGTATTCTTTCTGGATGAAAGGTATGTCGTTCGTTCTAACAAACACACAAATTCACATTCGCATTTATAATATTACTAGCATTTGCCCGCTGCTTGTAATTAGTAATGTAGTTAATGTAAATTTTCTATACCTCGGGAACAGTAAATAAATGATGACAGCTATTGTCTGCTTACAGTTTTAAATTTAAGTATTACAAGTAATCTGTGGAAAATATAGTGGGTAGTATATTTGTTAAGTTTAGTGTTAAGTACTCAATGTATCATCCTAATATACTACTGTTTGTTTTCCCATGTTCAATAAATAAATAAATAAATAAATGATAATTGACGAAAGGTACTCTCTGTTCTTTTTCGTAACCGTGACAACGTGTATGCGAAATTTTACGATGATCGGTCAAGTAGTTAAGGAGTGAAAGTATAATAGACTAACTCACATTCGCATTTATCATGTTAATAAAGATTAACTGAAACATAGAATACAAATGTCTTGACGCCTCCCGCCCATGGATTAGGGCAGGAAATAGAATCCTGTACATCTTGTACAGGATTATATTTTGCTACGTTGGTTTTCACGCTTATACATATATGCATGGTAAATACATTTCTGGTTCGAATCCCGGTTAATGTTACAACGGCTCACATATATCTTCTATATCTCCTTTACATCTTCCCTTCTTTGCCTTTCGTCACATATTTAAGTCTTATTCTTCGCGGCGGCAAAGCACGTGTGATACCTCCCTGGCAATCATCTATACTAATATTATAAAGCTGAAGAGTTTGTTTATTGTTTGAACGCGCTAATCTCAGAAACTATTGGTTCGAATTGAAAAATTCTTTTAGTGTTGGATTGCCCATTTATCGAGGAAGGCTATATAACTTCACGCTACGACCAGTAAGAGCGGGGAAAATTGTCTTATGTGAAGTAGACAAAGTTGCGCTGGTCGGCTACCTTATAATAATAATTATAGCTGGCGATATCTGGGTTTAATATACCTCTCTCTACGGAGGAATGTACAGCCTTCAGTCTATACGTATTATATGTGATGCTCATGATTGCAATCGAATGATATTGATGATGACCGCACGGTCATTAATATCGTTCAGCAGGATGGCGTTGTGGTTTAAGTAATCACCTCGCCACTGCTACTACGCCGAGTGTTGGAGTTCGAATCCACACGCGACAATAATTTATGTTATCCAAATATTGTTGTTCCGAGTATGGATTTTTTAAATGTCTGTTGTTTGAATATTTGTAAAGTTACCCGCGACACAGTAATTAATCCTAGGGAGTAGGGTTTTTTTTCCGAAATCGAATACTCTCGAATATAATTCGGATCGAAATGTCCATTACTTGTGTACTAAGTAATTACTAGTAATACGTAGCCGTCTCAGCCGTATATAAAAATAAATGTATACCTAAGTGATGACCCTTTCTTCGTTAGTCACAAACATTAGCGCTATCACACATAGGTACACTGTGTTTAAGCGTAGGAGTAATACATGACGTCACATGATTACACCGAGATTACAACGACACGAAACAAATTTACCAGTCGCTTGCGCACTTTATGGCAATAAAATTGGTCAACATTCTTAACTTTATAACTGAAGGATTTTTATTAGACTTTTGTTCTTAACTGGATGGGTTCATAAAAAGCACCATAAGTCTTCTTCTGTAACACCTGTTTATTTTTGTAGGACTCTTGGCCCTTTCTTAGGGAATAATCGTACACTACGGATGGACTGATTCCAGTCAGAGTTCCGCCCTTCTAACACGTGTGTAGTCAGTTCAGGCTTCGGTCAGCTTTCATGACCACGAAAAACAAGAAAGTTTTGGAACCCGGAGTAAACAGTTACAGTAGTAGGTTTACATATTATTTATATTGAAGGCGTTGGAAACGATACATCGAACTACCCTCCTTAGCATAGCCGAAAATAATATGTAGTATTTAGATTTTTTCCCGTGGCTTCGGTCGCATTAACGAAGATTTTGTCAATTAATTTCAATCACTCAGGAACAGCAAAATTTTCTGGATGAAAGTTACACAATGTCCTTTTCTGTACCCCTGGCAACGTGTATGCGCAATATCATGATGATCGGTCGATTAGTTATCGCGTGAAAAGTGAAAAAGAGCAGCGATAGCTCAGTGGGGAGACCAACAGACTGCAATGCAGAGGGTCTCGGGTTCGAACCCACGTCGCGCACCTCTGACTTTCGGCAGTTATATGACTTTTCGAAATTATGTGCGTATTGATTGACAATAATTATCGCCTGCTCCGTGCCTCGGAGAGCACGTTAAGCCGTCGGTCCCGGCTGCCATGAACATCTATGGCAGTCGTTATTGGCAGAGTGTCGACACAAAAGATCCCACTTGGTCGAAGTGTCGCCGGTCTGCACTGACTGGCCCCCACATAAGATACATACGATACAGATATGGCGTGAAAGATTAACAAACAAACAAACTCACATTCGCATTTATATTATTAGTTAGGATATTTATTTACTAGACGTTGTATCGGTAAGTGCACTCTTTGATAACGTGTGTCTAATATATTATTAGATAAAGATGCATGCGGTATTGTTATTGCATAATATGAATCGTAAATATAGCTCGCTCTAGTTAGCGCAAACATATTCAAATGTAGTAGATGATATGTTTAAATTACTTACCGTTGATTATTCACCATACAGTGGGGTATCTCTATTCAAACTGTGATTCAAACGTACATTATCTTAATTAAGGAAGTACCTCCAGCTTACAGAAGACCGCGGGAAGTAACCTTGTTATGCGTTCCTAATAAATGTTTTAAAACTTTTGCGATTTATACACATAATACTATAGTAGATAATGAGTCCACGAGTCAACAATGCAAGTCGGTCAAATAGCCGAGATATAAATAAAAATATATTATATTCATACTTAAATTAGAGGAGGCGATATAAATAATAGCAGCGATAGCTCAGTGGGGAGACCAACAGACTGCAATGCAGAGGGTCTCGGGTTCGAACCCACCTCTGACTTTCGGAAGTTATATGACTTTTCAAAATTATGTGTGTATTGATTGACAATTATCGCGTGCTCCGTGCCTCGGAGAGCACGTTAAGCCGTCGGTCTCGGCTGCCATGAACATCTATGGCAGTCGTTATTGGGGGAGTGTCCCTCTAATATCCTGACACTGGTCTAGCCTAAGGGTATCGTTAGCCTTCGAATTGCGGAGGTCAGGTGGCAGCCGCTTCGTGTAAAAACTGATATCCAGTCAAAGCCGGTTAGACTAAAAAAGCCGACCCCAAGTGACTTGGGAATAATAAAGGCTAAGGAAGAAGAAGACTTAAATTAGAAGAGGAATCTCCGGTAAGTTACAAAGAACTTATGTTGGCGTTTTTATTTATTCTTAGCTATTTATACCCTTAAATACTTACTAAACAATTAAGACTGCGCCAAGCGAAATGTGCCAAAACACGCGGTCACAGTTAAGTGAATAAAATCAACACTTTTTATTTACTACAAATATAAAATATACATTTACCATAACAATGGATGTGTTTACAATTACTCCGTGTAAAAAACTTAAAATAATTAATATTTCCGCCTACAAAATTACGTAAATTTGCAAAAACATAAGCTCGTGTTACGTGATTTTTAGATTATAACAATAGAAATCTATCCTATTTTACAGCTTAAATGAAACATAAATATTTATATTACAATTTATCCGTCCCAAATATTTAACTCATTGGTTGACAATAAAGATACATATTTATCAATAAAGCACTTCAAATCCTCCATACAATTTTACTATGGCGGCCGCGTGCCGATTTGAATATGCGGTGTACGGGCTCTGTCACTATCTGTCTTACGCTCGGCGCGGCGGCGCAGTCTTAAGGCCCGTTGCTCAGTATTGTATTTTGTGAGTTCAGTAACTCTTTCAGAATTACTTAAAGAGGCACTGTGCTAACAGAAGACAATTTGCTTTTGTCCAGCGCCCTAGTAGCATTGCTGCTTCTATCTTTTTTTGCTTCTTCGTCTTTTCGTGTGGATAGTGGGCTACCTATTGTCAAGAGTTGTTCAAGCCGCCCGTAGGCCTCTGACATGGCTTAACGACCGCTGTCAATTTGACAACAACGTCCGACTTTTTACGTCCCCTCCGAAGCACGGAGACGCTCAGATAAAATACCACTAAGCGGTCATCCATCTATAGACTGACTGCACCCAACTTTGCTTAACCTCGCGAATCGTTTGCCGATCAGTGAGTGCAATGATGCAATGATCAGATCGGAGGCGTTCTGGACAAAGGCCAGGTTAAGAGCACCTTGAACCGACGGGCGTGTATGAGGAATGTAATGAAAGTGAATGAAGCCAGAGAAGTGTGTCAGGATCGTAGCAAATGGAAATCCGTAGTCTCTGCCTACCCCTCTGGGAAACAGGCGTGAATCTATGTATGTATGTATGTCTCCGTGCTTCGGAGGGCACGTAAAAAGTCGGTCCCGGTTGTTGCCAAATTGACAGCAGTCGTTAAGCCATGTCAAAGGCCTACATGCGGCTTGAACAACTCTTGACAACAGGTTGGCCACTAACCACACGAAAAGAAGATTATTATAGTCAAAGTACTATGCTATATATGGATACTATCTTCAGTCTGTCATTAAATAATAAGGCATGCAGTCATATCTGCCCTCACTTTCTCACTTAACTAAGTACATATAAATATAAAACGTCACGTGAGTACTATTGTTTGTAAGTAAATAAATCTTTCTCCAGGGAATAGTAAGTCTACATATCAGTGATTTAATGCACTCGTTAATTAGTTCCCTTTATTGTTCATACTTAATTAGTCGTGAGCCTGTGCGCGGAGTGTATTGAAATAATTATAAATAATTAGAACGAAGTGCTAATAATTATTATAATTAGTTAGAATACATAAGTGCTTATGTAAATTTTAACGGTTATTAGTTTAAACTGAAGTGCTTCAATGAGGTAATAACATATTTAAAATGTTATTTATTTTAATTGTTAAGTTTGCATGTAATTGGTTTATTTTGCATGTGAATTGTGCCAGTAGTTTTAGGTGATTTGCGATAATTTAAATGAGGTCATACTAAGCAGTGGTTATTTGTTAAAATAGATAGCTAAATGTTGTTTTGACACTGAATACTAGATTATTTGGAAAGGACTTTGTATCTATAAATTAAACTAGCCACAGGGATAAAGATTGAGAAAACAATAATATACAATATAGAAGTGTAGCTTTTATTCATGTCTTCGCTACCGTGTTTATAGAGAATACAACTATCCCACAGGACCCGTGCATTTTTCCGGAATAAATTGTCTTTAAATCGCTTATAAATATTGATCTCTCCGGTCCATAGCCTCATGTTTATGCAAGTACTTAGGAGGGCGATCCGATAAGTACTTAGCCTAGGAAAGAAAACGAAAATTTTGGAAAAGTGGCGGTTTATTTCTCCACATAGTCTCCTTTTAGCTCGATTACACTTGACCCAGCGATGCTCCGACTTCTTTAACCCGTCTGAAAAAAACGTTTTCTGGAGATCTGCAAAGTAGGCCTCCGTGGAATTTTCAGGAATCTCGCGTACCTTCAATCGGCGGTCTGGCAATACGAGATCGTGGATTTTTGTAACGTGTTCCTCCATGATAGTTGTTTTCGGGGCACCTGGGCGTGGCTCATCAAAAACCGACGTGCGACCACGTTAAAATACGTTAAACGAATTTTTGACGATCGCCATTGAAGAAGAAGAGTTACCGTACACAGCATCCAAGCGCTCTTTGATTTTGCTGCGCGATTGTCCTTCCAAAAACAAGAATCGAATCACCGACCGATATTGCTGTTTTTCCATTTCTCTAAAATCCACGGATACACACACTTTCACCTGCGATCAAAACAAAACTATGAGTCCGATTTGGCGGCAATATTAACAATAGCCGTCTAAGAGAATGTACTACACGATAGTTAATTTCTCTTGCGATAGTGGCGCCATCGGGAAGGAGGCTAAGTACTTATCGGACCGCCCGGGTATTTGCGTTATTTTACGGAGCCACAGTACAACGCGTTTTCTTTCGCTGTACCTATATGTTTTTAAAACAGGCTATCTACATACCAGCTTTGAACAAAATCTGTTCAGCACTTAATTTTTGATTGAGCGGAAACATCCACATATAAAAGACACATGACTATAGATTAATTGGATTAATTTGTGATTCCACAAATATGAGTGAGCCACAAATAGTTGTTCCAAGGATAGGTGTTCTTGATGTCCGTTGTTTGAATGTTTGTAAAGTCCTGTCCAACACAGGAACTGTTCCTATTATTCATATTTCTATATATATATTGTATCCTATATTTCCAGGAGAATATTAAAAAATATATTCTTTTTAATTTTAGTTTAATACTGGTCTTTGTATAATCAAAGGTTTTGCAAAGAAATACTTAACAGCATCACGGGTTCTGAAACTGTGCTCGGTAGAGACTAATAAATATTTACACAAGAATAGGCACATATTTACCTTTGTGCACTTACATCAATATATAAGGATTATACTTATACCTATACCTATTATACAATGGTTTAGAGTGTGTGTAGGTGGGAGCTTAGTACCTATATTCCAGCCTAGCACTGTTAGGATCATCGGCCGGACTGTATAAGCTAACCAGTTGTTTAATCTCTCTTGAACATACGTTATACCTTAATAGGGAGGGAGTCAATTGCCATAGGTATATAAGCCACATTTCTAGACTACATATTGTACTAGATTCTCCTTACATAAACCTAATAACACTGGCTGACTCAAGCATTGAACTTGGTACAATCTTATATTCGAACGCCTATATCTTAAAAGAGGTAGACAGAGGTCTATTACAATTGCATTTTGCCAGCTTTGATTTAAGAGCCCTCATGATGGCCTATTGTCGTCTACCATGCACTGCTCCAGACTCCATACTGCTACCGAAAATTTCCTGACTGAAAATCCAACAACAAATAACATGACTTGAGAATCGAACCCAAGATCTCATACACAGCAGACATACCGCTGCGTCGCCAAGACAGCCTCAAACAGAAACAAAAAGATGCGTATTTCCAGCACGATCAAAATTCAGACATATACCGCTGCGTAGCCGAGACAGCCTCAACAGAAACAAAAAGATGCGTATTTCCAGCACGATCAAAATTCAGACATATACCGCTGCGTCGCCAAGACAGCCTCAAATAGAAACAAAAAGACACGTATTTCCAGCACGATCAAAATTCAGACATATACCGCTGCGTCGCCAAGACAGCCTCAAACAGAAACAAAAAGATGCGTATTTCCAGCACGATCAAAATTCAGACATATACCGCTGCGTCGCCAAGACAGCCTCAAACAGAAACAAAAAGACGCGTATTTCCAGCACGATCAAAATTCAGACATATACCGCTGCGTCGCCGAGACAGCCTCAAATAGTAACAAAAAGACGCGTATTTCCAGCACGATCAAAATTCAGACATATACCGCTGCGTCGCCGAGACAGCCTCAAATAGAAACAAAAAGACGTGTATTTCCAGCACGATCAAAATTCAGACATATACCGCTGCGTCGCCGAGACAGCCTCAAATAGAAACAAAAAGACGCGTATTTCCAGCACGATCAAAATTCAGACATATACCGCTGCGTCGCCGAGACAGCCTCAAATAGAAACAAAAAGACGCGTATTTCCAGCACGAACAGAATTCTGACGCTGACTACTTCGTGCCCTGATGACGCGAGTATTACGTAGTAATTCACATCTAGACACATTAAAAGGAATGTATTAGTTCTATTCTTAGACTAGTAGGTAAACTAGCGTCCTTGCTGCTTACGAGTTGTTCCCAATCAATATCAATAAAAGGATGAATCATCGCACCCCACTGCTAGATTATAATCACGGTGATGATTGAAGAAGCATGTGCTTTAAGGAAAGTGAATGGGTTCGTTGGATGACTATAGCGAACATCAAAATAGAAGAAATTGGTGTTTTCGACTGCACGGATTAGTCACGTTTGTGTTTGAGTTTTACTTATTGCGGCGAATATGCGAGTTACGCTCCTAGGAAAAAAGGTTTACAGAAACCTTCTTTCTTCCGAAACCGCTAATAGTTGCTGTTTGTAACTTAACGTACGTGGGTAGATTCACGCCTGAATATTTTCAAAGAGGTAGGTATAGGTGGATTACACGTTATACAATGCAAGCCTACAGCTGCCTACCAGCATATTTTTTATTTTATTTAGAAAGACAACTCCTGCACTATTAGTAACGCCGGTGGGGTACATGACAAACAACGGCCACAATATACACCCAGATTCGGCACAACCATTTGTGTGGTTGGTTTTGTACCGTGTATGGACCAAACACTCAACAAAGTGGCAAGGTCGAGGTGACCATTTAAACCACTATGCCATCCGTGCAGTCTGTATCTTCAAAGGAGCTTCAGATCATTATTGCATACACATAATGGAAGCCGAGCCATTGCTATTATCTCTACAGGTCTACTCAAGATTTATAACATGGAGCTACTACTAAAAATGTTCTAACATAGAAACTTAATAACACTTTGCCTGACATACGAATTAATAATCATAATATTCTACCACATACACGCAACACCATCTAGCCCAAACTAAGCAGAGCTTGTACTACGGGTACTAGACAATAGATAAACATACGTATATACTTAGTTTTTTGTAAATACATACATATTATACATATAAATTGAAGTGTCTTTTTGTAATGCCATAATAACAGCTTTTTTACTCAACGCATATAAAAGTACATACGGGACTTAACTTCGGGAAAAAAATAATAATATTTTTGTTTGTCTGTTCGTTCCGGCTAATCTTTGAAACGGCTGAACCGATGTTGCCGGTCTTTCTCTGGCAGATATCTGATGTTATAAGGAGTAACTTAGGCTAAAAAAAATAAAGCTTTATTGTTAAATATGATTCCGCGAAAAAATATAACCTTTTTCTTCAATTCCGCGCGGACGAAGTCGCGTGTAACAGCTGGTCAAACCCTAAAACACTTATGCCGTATAACCAAAGAGTTAGCAGATTTAAATAAACATTGAGTAGCAGTTTCTAGTAGTAAAATATACGCTTAGTAATTCATTACAGACATCATTTAGCACCCGGAAACATCTACTGTTTAGTATAAACCAGAAACAGACGGATAGAAATGTTTTTTTTATTAGCACTTGTGTGTGTGTGTGTCTTCACTCATTCTCTGTTCTCATTTATGTTATGACTACATACAATAGTTATAATTGGATTTATTAAGGTGTCAAACATAATATAGCAGGGATAGCCTAGTTGGAAACCGTTGGTCTGCCACGCAGAGGTCTCGCGTTTGATCCCAACGATCTCTGACTTTTCTAAGTTATGTGCGTATTAAATAACTAGAAGTGTCCGCGGTTTCATCTGCGTTTATGATTACTGCGCCGCCCTCGTGGGTCGTAGCGTGATGTTATATAGCCTTCCTCAATAAATGAGCTATCCAACACTAAAAGAATTATTCAATTCGGACCAGTAGTTCCTGAGATTAGCGCGTTCAAACAAACAAACTCTTCAGCTTTATAATATTAAGCATAGATTATGTATCGCTTGCTTTAACGGTGAAGGAAAACATGGTGAGGAAACCTGCATGTCTGAGAGCTTTCAATAATGTTCTCGAAGATATGTGAAGTCTGCCAACCCGCATTGGGCCGCCGTGGTGGACTATAGCCTAACCCTTCTCAGACTGAGAAGATGTCTGTGCCCAGTAGTGGGACAGTTCAATGCAGGGCTGATATTATTATATATATTATACAATTATAACATTTTTTTAACATTAAGAGCAGCGATAACTCAGTTGGGAGACCAACAGACTGCAATGCAGAGGGTCTCGGGTTCGAACCCACGTCGCGCACCTCTGACTTTCGGAAGTTATGACTTTTCGAAATTATGTGCGTATTGATTGACAATTATCGCCTGCTCCGTGCCTCGGAGAGCACGTTAAGCCGTTGGTCCCGGCTGCCATGAACATCTATGGCAGTCGTTATTGGGAAAGTCAGTACCCTCTAATATCCTGGCACTGGTCTAGCTTTAGGATATCGTTAGCCTTCGGGTTGTCGAGGTCAGGTGGCAGCCGCTCCTTGTAAAACAGATTTCCAGTCAAATCCGGTTAGACCAGAGAAGCCGACCCCAAGTGACTTGGGAATAATAAAGGCTAAGAGAGAAGAAGATAAAATGTTTGCATTACATTTAATGTGTAACTGTTTTATGTCCCAATAAAGTAAATAAATAAATCAATCAATCAATCAATCTAGTGCCTTAAATACAGCTTCTATCTAGTTCAGGTGCCAGCGGCTTCCTATGTATTGTTAGACGCACTGCCACTTTTGTGCTTTATATAGTGCCATGAGTCTTATAAATTAAGAGGCAATAAATTATTATTCCTAGATGCAACACAAAAATCTTTGATAAGAACCACTCCTTTTAACACTACCAAATCAAACAAGGAAAAACAACAAAAACCTTCACAATAGAAGATTTAAAAATAAACGCAATATTGAAGGATGAATGCGTAAATATTCAAAGTCAACGATCGCATAACAATCATATCGCAGCTGCATTTTAGTCAGCTAATGACATTTTAGCCATAACAGTCTGTAATTAATTCAGTCACACTCTAACTGAGTCTAAAACAAGGTTGTCTAGTCAAATCATATCAGAATGCAGGTGTCGTCGCATCCTCCAAGTTCAGGTAAGAGGTCAAATGAAATATTGAATAACTATCAATGTCAATGACCATGTACATTGACATATATCAAGGAAGCGTTTGCCTGAATTTTAATTCAGGATAATTTATTCTAGTCTAGGTATTGTGTGCGTCTGGATTTTGTGTTATATTAATTCGTTTTCCTTCCTTAATATGATAAATTGTAATCATTTGTTTGCAAATATTTGTGTCTATTGAGTATTAGCTTTTGCCCGCGGCTTCACTCGCGTAAGAGTAGGTTATGTTAGTAACACCCCTTTTTTCTGGATATAAGGTACCCTATGACCTTTTCTGTACCCCTGACAACGTGTATGCGAAATTTCATGATGATTGGTCGAGTAGTTAAGGAATGAAAGCGTAACATACAAACAAACTCACATTCGCATTTATTGTTATGTAGTTAGAAAGTTAGGATTAAGACGTCGAATTTTACCAATTGTCATATTTAAACTTAACTTTAATTAGATAATAAGCAAAATAAGCGCACAGCTATGACTATATTTTTCTCAAAAAAAAAAACAAAGCTATCTCCCGCACTAGGAAACATTCCTGTATCGCGAAGGACTTTACAAATATTCAAACAAAACACAAAGAACACCCATACTCGAAACAACCATTTGTGGACCACACAAATTTTAGTCCCGTGTGGGATTTGAACCCACAACACTCAGCGCAGTGGCAGTGGCGAGGCGATTACTTAAACCACTACGTCATAGTAACATAGTATGTATGTTACCATGGCGTGCATGCATAGTCTCATTGCTTTAGACTAGAAAGGCATGAGTGTATAATGCTCACATTTTGTCAGTTGTACGGCTTAAACAAGCCTTTCATAACAGGAGGCCGAATTTATTTAGCCGTATGTATTCCCAGTAAGATTTCCTTAACAGAAAAATTTAAAATCTCTGCCAGACCCGAAACTGACCGACTGCAGACAGTCGAGAGCAGACCTACCGGCCATCTCACCACATCTGACAGCTCAACCTACAAAGATTAGACCTTCGGACCATCGTGGGGACCCTAACAGGACACTGTCCCCTGAACAAACATCTGTACAACATCGGAGCAACAGACAGCCCACTTTGTAGGGGACGTCTGACCGAAGAAGAATCTGCTACCCACGTAGTCCTGGAATGTGTGGGAGTAGCAGCACAACGTAAGGAAATCCTCAACAACCCGAGGTCACTCCGCGAAGCCTGCGAAGACCCCAGGAAACTTCTGTGCTTCTGTGCTTGTTGGGCTGGCTATCTCTATAACCGGCCGACTCTCAAGCATAATGGACCAACTTGGAGTTCAAATGCAGAAAAGGGAGTTCAATTACAATTACTGACCCGAAACTCGATCCCCGGACTTCATAAGCAGACTTCTTCCATGTAGTCTATTTTTATAGACTCTCCTTCTACTGGAAAATGTTCTCTAGGAATCAAAAGACCTAGGTCATAGCCATACCATGCCAGTTAAATGCGGTTTAGCAGACTTAAAATTATATCTTTATGTATACACACACAAACATAAATGCACACACACACAGCTAATTATTTTGCCCACTGCTTGTGTGGTCTCCTATTGGTGAGCTTTTGTTTTTAGTTATTGGAGCTTGTTATAGGAAACGAAACCAGTCATAGGTTTGTATATTTGCGCACACGCAGCGCGCATGTTTCGCGTCTCGCGCGCGAAGGAACAAGCATAATAGGTAATTGTGCGCTCGTAAGGGGAAGACTTTTTAGGGTTCCATTGTTTTATACGATACGAGATTTTACTAATCAAATTAGTAAATGTCTCTAGTAAATAAAAGCGTGTTAAAATGGTAACTAAATAATTGAGTGATAGATTTTGTCCGCGGCTTTGCTCGTGTTTATCTAGATTTCAGGCACGTTACTTTTTTCTGGATGAAAGATACTATATGTTTCAATTTGTACCCCTAGCAACCAGTATGCGAAGTACGAATGAGTTAAGGCGGAAAAGTGCAATAAACAAATTTACAATCGCATCAATAATATTAATCAAGTTTTTGAAATATACTGTATATATGTATCTCTGATATACCTACATAGGTATATCAGAGATAACCAATCAGAGTGTAAAACGCGGTAAACGTTTCGATCGCGCTAACTTAGAAACAACTCGTACTAGGCACCCTAAAGTATCTAATAACTAGATGTGCTCGCAGTTTCACCCGCGTTTATGATTACTGCGCCACCCCCGTGGGTCGTAGCGTGATGTTTTATAGCCTATAGCCTTCCTCGGTAATTAGGCTATCCAACACTAAAATATTTTTTTAAATCGAATCAGTAGTTCCTGAGGTTAGCGCGTTCAACCAAACAAACAATCAAACTCTTCAGCTTTATAATAATACTAGATGTGCCCGCGGTTTCACCCGCGTTTATCGTTACTGCACCGCCCCCGTGGGTCGTAATGTGTTATAGCCCATAGCCTTCATCGATAAATAGGCTATCCAACACTAAAATAATTTTTCAATTGAGACCAGTAGTTCCTGAGATTAGTGCATTCAAACAGACAAACAAACAAACTCTTCAGCTTTATAATATTACTACATAGATAATACTATATAAGAGCAAATATAGATAGCTCAGTGGGGAGACCAACAGAGTGCAATGCAGAGGGTCTCGGGTTCGAACCCATGTCGCGCACCTCGGACTTTCGGAAGTTATATGACTTTTCGAAATTATGTGCGTATTGATTGACAATTATTGCCTGCTCCGTGCCTCGGAGAGCACGTTAAGCCGTCGGTCCCGGCTGCCATGAACCTCTATGGCAGTCGTTATTGGGAGAGTGTCGACACAAAAGATCCCACTGGGTCGAAGTGTCGCCGGTCTGCACTGACTGGCCCCCACATATGATACATACATACATAGATAATACAATAGTACAATAATCGAGTAGGCACTCACAAATCATAATTATGCATTAGTACATTCCCGCACACCAAATCAACAAGACTTATTTAATACACGTAATTATATTTTATGTCGCTTTTATTGCTTATCACATCAGATAAATAGTTATAACTACGACCTTACCCTAACATTCGGTTACTGTAATTATTACCGTATAGATAACACAATAGATTACGGTTTTGCACTTAATTAGATACGTATCAACTAAATAAAAAGTTGTACCTATTATCTAATAAATAATTTATTATTTACACATTGAGTAATACTTGAAATGTGAGGTTATCATTGAAACGACAACTGTTTGTTTTACTAGAGCTTTCCCGCGGCTTCGCTCACGTTTATCTAGATTTTGTCAATAAATTTCTTCCCTTAGGAATAGTAGTTTTTGAAGTGAAAACTTCTTTAGGCACGTTGAGCACTTTTTGGGTGAACAAAAATCATGGAACTCGCGTCATCGTCACCGAACGCTTATCTTAGGAACTAATGGTTCGATTTGAAAATATTTATTGTTAGATAGCCTATTTATCGAGGAAGGCTATAGGCTATATAACATCGCTACGACCCACAGGGGCGGCGCAGTAACGATAAACGCAGGTGAAACCGCGGGAACATCTAGCATAACATAAATATACTCACATAAGACAATGAGTAGCAGGATTTGAGCGCAAATGAAACGTTCGGAGTTGCGCTTATGCGCTGGCGCAAATAAATGTAAATTCTGTACAACGAACAATAGGTTTGGTTTGTCTGCAAAATCTCAGAAGACTTTGCAAACATACCGAACTGTTTAATATGCTATACAAGCACTATTCTCTAGAGCGATATTTGTCTTAACTAAAACAAATACTTGAAGTCCCCCGTGAGATCTCGTGTCGTGTTACAATGGCCACGCGCCCAGCGGTCTCAGCCACGGTCAGCAGTACTTCCGTGACTTATTTGTAACTAACTCCTCACACGGTAGCAGATATGAACTGAATCACGCACTTGACGAGCATACGTAGTCTTAAGGGGTCAGCAGACGTCTAGGTAAATGACCACTTATTACGTGGATTATTATTTTTTAATTGACTTGACCGCAATCCGTTTCGAAGATATCCTTACCTTAAAGTATATCCACCTGAGCTCGTTGCCATCTTGTATATGTTTATTGCCAAAACTTGACTGCGCGGATGGTGTAGTGGCTTAAGTGGTAGTCTTGCCACTGCCGCCGCGCCGAGTGTTGTGGGTTCGTATCAGGGATGTTGCGAATATTCGCATCCGCATTCGTAATTGCGGCGCTTCTGCATCGATTTGGGCATCTGCATCCGCATCCGCATCCGCAATAATCAACGCGGATGTTAATGCGGATCCAGATATAGGGCAGGCTGCGACAAGAAAGAAAATGGGTGGGCCGATGAATGGCGCGATGATTTTTCAAGTAAAGATGCGAATCAAGAAATACTAGAAAATGGTATACTTAGCTACATTTATGAACCTTTGCAAAACAGGCTTGAACCTGCAGAAGTGTTATTAGATACTTTTTATTAAAAAAGATGCACAATTTTCATCAACATCCGCATCCGCAATTGTGGAGATTCTGCATTTGCGGATGTGAGTCTTTAAATATCCGTATCTGCATGCGCGGATGTCAAAAAATCTGCATCCGCAACATCCCTGGTACGTATCCCACACGTGACAAAAAATTGTGTGATACGCAGTTAGTTGTTTCGGGTCTACACGTTTTAGAGTTCGAAAACTCTTATACAACAGCTTTGTCCGTCCGTCCGTCTGTTATATAACTTTCAACTCAAGAACCGTAAGAGCTAGAGACTCGCGGTGAACAGCATTCGACTCGGCATAGTCGATATAACCTCAAAATGACTATGACCTTTGACCTCTGACCATGGTCACGTGATTTTTTCGAACTCTAAGATTTACGGCAATTCATGGCCGTTTCTCGCTTGTTTTGTGTTTGAATGTTTGTAAAGTTTCCCGCGACAGAAATTATAGCTAGAGCTTTTTTTACAATAATTAATTCTGTCTTGACCGCAATACCTACTTGCCTAATGATTTAGGTGCTTCTTTAGTTACTGCCAGTGCGCTGAGTGTTACGGTTCGATCCAAATAATTGGACTCACTGTAGGCGTTCTTTCAGACTGTTACTGGCAAAAACTATTATGATTATAAAGGTATTAAAATACAAATATGAAAACGAACAATTGTTCAAAGTGAATATGAACCGGTGATCTCTATCACAAACATAGTAAACTGATCAGCACCGCCATTTAGTTAACCAAATGGCCAGTGAGTCACGGTAAATAGCGGAAACTGTTTAAGGAGCTCATGCTCCGTATTACCAAAAAAATTGCGTGAAGGATATCCTCTGGATGCGTCATGAACTTGACATGTCACGCGCTAACACGATACTTTACGATCCTAGTGTTTTTGTGAGTGACATTTAGAGTACAGCTACGTCCAGAAAACCCATTTCTTCTTCGACAAGTTTGTGACCTATGATAATATTTTACTTAATTTTTCGTTCAAAATATACAACTCCCATTAGGAATAATTTCTGCGTCGCAGGGGAATTTATAAACATTCATAAAACGGACACAAAGTGCACGCAAATTTGGAACAACTATTAGTGAAACACACAAATTTTTGTCCCGCCTGGGGATCGAACCCTCAACACTCAGCGCAGTGGCAGGGACGAGGTGACCAATTGAAACACTATGCCATACGTGCAGACATTAAAAAAAGCTAGCATGAGAGATCAAGCCCTGTTGCTGAAGACTCTATTAACATACAATTAAATAACACAATTTAGTACCTACATTAGTTATTACTAATATAGTAATAACTAATGTAGGTAAATGTATTGGTAATGTAGGTAAAATAATAAATTATATTTGATTTAGTAGTAGTAGAGCCTCGCTGATTTCAGCATGAATGGGCTGGCTTGACCGGGGAAGGACTAGGTTCTCACAGAATATCGACGTGAAATAGCAATATTCCTACTGTTGTGTTTCGTTCGGTGAGTGAGAGTGCCGGAGGCTCAATCACCCTCTTTCCCCCTTCCCGCTCCTTCTTCCCCCACTTCCTTTTTCTCTTTTTCCTTTCCTAAAGGGTCGGCAAAGCGCAAGTGATGCCTCTGGTGTTGCAGGCGTCCATAGGCTACGGTGACCACTTACCATCAGGTGGGCCGTATGCTTATTTGCCAGCTTAGTTGTATAAAAAAAACAAAGTGAAATGGTGTAAGTGGTAATCGTTACTGCCACTACGCAGTGTTAATGGTATGAATACCACACGAAACAAAATAAATATAATTCATAAATGAATCTAAGTCAGTGAGTCAGTCAGTATTCTCTGTGTTCGTTGCTTCAATGTTGGCTAACACCCTCACAATACAGGAATTACAGCTAGTATGAAAAGGCAGACAATTATATTCAATTGTGTATCAATATCGATACTTAATACATAATTGAGTATAGTTATAAAAACGAATAACCTCTATAGATATTATATGTTGGCCTCGATGGCGTAGTGGTTAGTGTAACCGACTGCCACGCCTAAAGGTCGCGGGTTCGATTCCCGCACAAGTCAAACATTTGTGTCCATGAACATGGATGTTTGTCTTGGTCGGGTGTTTCTATGTGTAATATGTACGAATTTACAAAAAAAAAAAGTATTTATGTTTATCCATTGTCTAGTAGGTACCCATAGTACAAGGTCTGCTTAGTTTGGGCTAGATGGTGTTGTGTGTATATGATAGAATATATGTATATACATATTTATATAATTAATTAGCTGTCCCGACAGACGTTGTCCTGTAAACACGAAACAAAAAATCAAATCTAAACAATTCTCGAATCCACTTGAACACACACAAAAAATTTCATCAATATCGGTCTAGCCGTTTAGGAGGCGAATTACCAACACACGCACAGAAGATTTATATATGTATATAAAGATGATCCAGCCTTGATGCAATTCATAGCTGAAAATATTTTTCTATTACTATTCCCTTATTTGGTTTAAGCCCTGTGTCGCGGGGGATTTTACAATCATATAATTAACAGACACAAAGAACATCCCGACTTGTTACAATAACGAAGAACTGCACAGATGGCGGAGTGGTTTTAGTGGTCGCTCGTGTCACAGGAATTATTCATAAAGCGGGTGTTGTCGTTTAAGAAAACAATCATGAATTATGGTCACAAAGTACACCCAGTTTGGGTGTACGTTATATGTAGTTTACATAAATAATTGTTAGGACTACAATTTGAACAGACATTCACCCGGCGCAAAGACAATCTTTGGAGTCACACGAGGCTCTGCTCACTGCACGCACGCAAGTCTCAGATTCACATATATATGCTTCGCAAAACTTCGGCCTATCTTGTGTTCTAAATTATAACAGAGGAATAAGAGAATCTAATTAGCAGGACTTTGCCAACTAAGCTGTTTATGGTTCTAAGTTAAGTACTAAAATGTACCACTGTGTTTTGACTCTAGGATTCTACCAGTTGTAGTATACACTCTCGCAAAAGTTTGGCATCATAATTATGTATGTGTAGATACAGGCATATCTAGTCAAACAAAACGATGAACCGTTCATTGGTTTGCCAACTAGGCTCATTTTGAAATTAAAGTGGTTTAAACGGATTTTATCGCATTGCAGTCTGTTGGTCTCAGTGGGGAGACCAGCGGACTGCAATGCAGAGGATCTCGGGTTTGAACCCACGTCGCGCACCTCTGACTTTCGGAAGTTATATGACTTTTCGAAATTATGTGCGTATTGATTGACAATTATCGCCTGCTCCGTGCCTCGGAGAGCACGTTAAGCCGTCGGTCCCGGCTGCCATGAACATCTATGGCAGTCGTTATTGGGAAAGTCAGTACCCTCTAATATCCTGACACTGGTCTAGCCTTAAGGTATCGTTAGTCTTTGGGTTGCGGAGATCAAGTGGCAGCCGCCCTGTGTAAAAACTGATATCCAGTCAAATCCGGTTGGACCAGAAAAGCCGACCCCAAGTGACTTGGGAATAATTAAGGCTAAGGGAGAAGGAAAAACGGATTTTATCGCATTGTTTATTAAAAGGTTTATGACAAAAAAATTAAAATATTACTCTACTACTGCACCTATAATACCTACTATTTTAGCTGTTTAAAATTATTAAAACTATTTAGATTCAAATTTACACTTGTCCTGACGTTTCGGTTGCTTTTCAGCAGCCATGTTCACGGGGAGACTCATTTTCACAGTTCATGGTACTACCACATCCTTACCTACCCTACCTACATTAGGTACTGAAATATGTAGATCTGAGGCAATGTTATTTATATTATATATGTTGTGTTCGCTATGTATAAAAGTAGCAAACTAAACAATTATTATGCGCTCGGTTGGTTTAAGCGTAACTTAGCACATTAAAGATTTAATTAAAGTAAATTGTGTGAATATGTGTATAGAGTACGGTTATTTTTATTTCTATGATCTATGATCTATTTTGGATGCATATTTAACCTTCATAGATCACAGAAATAACAATAACCGTATATACATATATATATTAAATATGCATCCAAAATATCTCGACCATTGATATAGTTTCGTGAAAGGGCGAGTAGAGATGCGTGCATATTATAATTAGGAATATGGATCTTTAATAAATACCTACATAAAATAAATCATTAACACTTTTTTTTAGTTTATATTTTATACAACTACCACACTTTTCCTGTGTCGCGGCGTACTGAACAAACATTCAAACAACGAACACAGAACACCCAGACTCGCAACAGCTATTTGTGGAGTTGATTGTCTCGTGCAGAAATCGAACCCACAATAACTCGTCGCAGTGAGTCGAGGAGTCAGTCGAGGTGTCCACTTAAACCACTGCGGCATACGTGCAATCAAATTAAACATGCCTATTACTTTATGTTCCCAAAAGTCGAGAATGTAGACCAACAATTTATAGAAGTATGAAACCAATGCTTCCAGTACAAATTTCAAATTCCTGTTCAAGTACAAATATCTAGCGTGCTCCACGCTTATATCCTTTGCGTGTACGAAACGACCCACCTGTCTGTCCGTTTCCCTCAGTTGACCGATACTCACGGCCGTACGTACACTTCCGCATGTAACCCACTAAGTTGACTGACACAATTGAACTCTGACTCACAGATAATCCTAATGTGTGAACATTCGTACGTGCAAAGAATATTAAGCTTTCAATTATTTGATTGGATTAAAATCAAATGTTTCAGAATTAATTATATGTATACACTCCAACTAATATTATAAATGTGTGAGTTTTTTTTTATATTACGTTTTCCGCCTTCATCATACAATTTTGCATACACGTTGTTCGGGGTACACAAAAGGACGTAGAGAAGCTTTCATCCAGGATAAAACTACTGCGGTGGATAGAAATTTATTGACAAAATATATCAAATATTGTCTTCTATTTACGCGAATGTTATTTTACTATTTATATTTAAGTTTATACTTTCTCCGACGTTTTGGTTGCTTTTCAGCAGCCATGGTCACGGGGAGACTGAAATTGTGCTATGGTCTCCCCGTGACCATGGCTTCTAAATAGTTATAATAATTTTATTAGCTTGAAGTTCAATAGTAGTAGTAGTGTAGTGTAGTAACAGTTTTTAAGGGATCTTCTTCTTTTCATGTGGTTAGTGGCCAACCTGTTGTCAAGAGTTGTTCAAGCCGCCCGTAGGCCTCTGACATGGCTTAACGACTGCTGTCAATTTAGCAACAACCGGGACCGACTTTTTACGTGCCCTCCGATAACGGAGACGTGCATTTTAAATTATGTAATACAGTGTTAAATAAGCAACCTGAAAAAACCCGTATATAGTCGTGTAATTAAAAAAAGTAAGAACCACTCGAGCGAAGCTGTGGGCAAAAACCAGTAGGTATCTTATAAAAGTAATAATAATAATAATATTCTATCACATACACACAAAGTGGATGAAGCAAAGGAGGGGATACTACGGCTCTTCACTTGACATACCAAGTGGAGATCCGTAGTATCTGCCCACTTCTCTGCCTAGCATCTAAACTAAAGATGTGAGTCCTACTATCCCTGTGAGGGTTGGCAGAGGTTGTATTACACCCAGATTTTGTTAGCTTCCTACGGTTACTGCACGAGATCTGAAACAGTAGCTTGGTACGACCGAGGGTAAGGCTATGGCTGTCTACTGGGCACAGCTCCAGACTCCGTACCGCTGCTAAGAATTTCTCCTAAGAAAAATCAATTACAATTTTGATCTTACCCGAGACTTGATACCCAGCTGTCGCATACACAACAGCTGCGCCACGAACGCAATGCCAATTAGTTTTGACCAACACAGCCTCATTACAATTTAATAATACTAGAAGTCTCACTAGAAATAAATACATTGCAATATGTCTGTCTGTTGCCGTAACAAGCGATTTCCTTGTATAGATCAATTTCAAATTATGAAGAAAATTGATGGAAAAATATTAACACTAGTTAATGGCTCATCTTGGTCATTTTATGGTAGTAATTATTTGATTAGCGATTGTGCAACTTACAAGTGATGTCGTTCTACTTCTTATTTCATTGGTGAGATAATTGCTTAGATTGCACAGCTTATAAGGCCACTCTGATATTGCGTGTTGTGTTGTGGATTCCATCGCTATATGAAAATAGGTGTGCTGAATGTGAGTGTACCTACTAGTGGCAAGCATCGGTGGCCAAGACGAGACCCTGAATCAGCCACTAAACTAACGCTATTGCGTGCTGTGTTGGGGAATCCATATCCACATTGAAAACCCGTTGACTAATATTTTATTTCTGTGTTCAAATCGCAAATGTCTTAACATTCGGGCAAAACGTAGCGAGTTGGAACCAGCGACTTTGGTCAAATGAGTGCAGATGACGTTATACTAAACATGGTCACAAGTAGCGAGCGTCGACGCGTCTTGCAGCTTGTGGCCCAGAAACGTCCACAATGTGCGTCGGCACCATACAATTTGTATGAAAAGCTTTGTCTACAACTTGTGGCAGATACAAGTACTAGGCTTTACAGAAATTTCGTTTTTTAACCCACTCAGGTTTAATGGATGGGATTCGAACCCACGACCTCTCGACCGCAAGTCTAATGCTGTATCTTTTGGACTACCACCGATTGGACTGCGACCTTCTGTAGGGTGGCGATGCCAATGCGTCTTACCGACTACTAGCTATTATTATTTTATTATTAATATCAGTTGTATTTTAATAATTAGGTATAAGACTGCACGAATATCGTAGTAGCTTAAGTGGTCACGTCGCCAGTGCCGCCGTAATGAGTGTTGTGAGTTCGATCCCTGTACGAGCCAAAAAAGTTTGTGTATTCCATAAATAGTTGTTCTGAATTTGGATGTTCATTGTGCAAAATCCCGACACAAGCATTGTTCCTAGTGTAGACGATGTCTTTATTAAATAAAACAAATAAGGCATTCTAAAAACACATTTTTAAAAAAAAATTAATGTGTATAGAAAATTATTAAAGCCTCAAATAAGTACCTACTTCTCTCATAGCAACTGTGAATTCTAAGGCCTTTTGAGTCAACAGTAGCCATGACACTGCAAAATCACGTGAAATGATTATTGATGTTATTAAAGAGCATTTATCGAGTTATTAGTGTTGTGCCGTATCGATAAACGTTATTGTTATCGATGGAGGACGCACTAAGTGTAACAAACTGTGCTAATCATATGAGGCAATGTTGGGAAGGCCTGTTAGGGCGCGTGCGCAGATGTGTGACACACATTTTCTTTATAATTTTCTTTGATTTTATTTGTCATGCCTACATTGATTATTAGGAAATTACGATAGCCTTTATATTTCTATAAATAAAAATTCTATAAAAAAATATATCAGGAATGATAATTTTTTTTAAATTGTATCCTGTTTTAAAGTTACTATAATAAATATTTGCCTTTGATTTCCTTCAAACTAGAAAGCTTGAATGCCAAAAGTACTCTTCTAAAACACCTCCATTTCGTTGCACTTGGTAGTATACAACACTTAGTGCTGGGCTGCTAATTTCTATTAATAAAAGACCGTAGCCAATAAACTAGAATTTTACTACGTTAAGTAGAGCTTCTTTGCTACTTTAGAAGGCGCTGTGCTGGCAGCATAAAGTCAGTGTAGTCTAGACAAAAACCAAAGCCAGGTGCAGAACCTCGCCATGGTTATTTTTTCAAGAATCGTTGGTGCACAATAGTTTAGTTTCGAAGGAATCAAATAGGCATTGCCGATTCTAGCGTAGATAATCTAGTAAGCGCTTACTACCAAGCGGGTAGTATACTTATTTCTATAAAAACTTCTGTTAAACATGTTGTATAGAAAGTCAAACATGTATGTCATCGTGACTTTCTTTACATTTCTGCAGAAAGTGAGAAAGTTTCGTATAGAAAGGCAGAGGTGTGTTACTCTTCGTCAACTTTGACTTTATATCCTACATAACAGGGGACGATATTCACACAATTCCAAACTCTGTGCTGCTATAAAGAATTTCTTACCAAAAAAACCCAATAACACGTCGCCTGGTCCAGGATTGAAACCCGAGATCTCTTGCATTACCGTTGCGCTGAAGTAGCACGATTACATTCAATGTGTTTAAAGCCATAAAAACTAAATAATTGTGATTAAATAAAATACTCTATCTAATCCATTAAAATGGACTGCACGTATGGCGTTGTGGTTTAAGTGGTCGCCTCGCCACTGCCGCCGCGCCCAATTGTTATGGGTTCGATTCCCATACAGGACAAAAATTTATGTGTTCTTTGTGTCCGTTGTCTGAATGTTTGTAAAGTCCCCCGCGACACAGGCATTATTCCTAGTGAGATGTCCTTTTTAATAAAGAAAGATATATACTGATTTGATGATAAGTTATGTATATTAAAATAGCTATGTATGTCTACATACGAACGGAATTTCCAATCAATCAAGAATTCTAAGATTTGCAACTCCTCTAATTGCTATTTGCCGGTTCGTATTTCGTTCAACACTGGGGGAATTGTATAGTAAATTATTTTCCTTAAGTATATAATCATGCATGTTTTTTTATTCCTAACGAATTTAGGTTAATTTTGAACGCCATTGACGACTCGATGGCGTAGTGGTTAGTGTAACCGACTGCCACGCCTGAGGTCGTGGGTTCGATTCCCGCACAAGTCAAACATTTGTGTGCACGAACATGGATGTTTGTCTTGGTCTGGGTGTTTCTATGTATAATATGGATATATTTACAAAAAAAAAAAAGAAAAATTTATATGTATGTTTATCCATTGTCTAGTACCCATAGTACAAGCTCTGCTTAGTTTGGGCTAGATGGTGTTGTGTGTATGTGATAGAATATTATATTATATTTCTCGAACAGGAGCGTGTTTCTCTGAACCGTCTCGTAGTTGTCGGCTGTAATTATTTTCTTTTGTAAATCAAAACCTGCGAAAAAGAGTTTGTGGTATTATGAATGTCTATATAAAAATAGATGCAACAAGCACAAGACTGTGTTCTACAGTCTTGAAACAACTGCACAGATGGCGTAGCGGTTGAAGTGGTCGCCTCGCCATTGCCGCCGCGCATGTTGTACACACAATTTTAACACGCTTTTATAAGCTTGGTATGTATCTATGAATCTATGTAACGTAATCTTTGATCGCGATTTTTACCCCTTTCAAACCGACGGATTGATTTGAAACTTTGCACACTTATCGAGGACCGATGACAATACAATACCTTGTTTATCGGTAAAAAAGTGGTAATAAAATTGTTTATTGGTAGTATATAATTTAGTCATTTGAATGTAAAAAAGCGTAGGGTGCTTTTTAAGATATTTTGAACGCTTTTTTTTACATTAAAATTATTAAATTATTTTCTACTATTTAAAGCGTGTTTTTTAGTTTTTTAATCTAATTTTAGGGCAACGAACAAAAAGTTGTGTGATCCACAAAAAGTTGTTCCGAGTCCGGGTGTTCTTTGAGTCCATTGTTTGAATATTTGTATAGTCCCCGCGGCACAGAAAAGATTCCAAGTGCGACAGAAGTAATTTAAAAAATATATATATTTACCGATTACACAGTTAGTACACTCAGCGACTTAAGACAATAAACATTCCCGATATTTTAAAGAGCTTTGATGACAAAGCTCTTTAAAATATCGGGAATGTTTATATATAATATTGCGAAATTACCATTATTGGGTATGAACCCAATAATGGTAATTTCGCATTTTTTAAAGCAGTAGCACCTAAAGGACTTACTTTAACTACAATTCATTACCATAGAGCAATAATGCTATAGTACAGTCAGCGACAATAAATCGTTGCATACCTATATGTTTGCATGTATGTTTCATAAATGTTGCATATTATATGCACGGAATCTAACGGTTGTTCCGTTTGATTTATCATACTATCATGCACAGCAGTCGTATTCACTCCAGCTGTACCACCAAGACAATTCCAATTAGTTTTACCCACAGCCTTATTAAAATTTAATAGTAGTATAGAAGACTCACTAGAAATAAATACATTGCAATCTATCTGTCCGTATAACAAGCGATTTCCTTGTATAGATAAATTTAAAATTATCAAGGAAAAATTAACAGTAGGTACTACTGGAAGCATTAATAGTGACATGATAACGGCTCAGTCATTGCAACTGGGCTTTTTTATGGAATAGAAGACAGAGTACGATTAACGATATGACTTACAAGTTAACGAGAAAAGCTAGTGAATTATTTGAAAAAGAAAAGATACTTCTGTAGTTTCACATGGTTTAATATGTCAGTAAGAAGATAATAAATATGTCGAAGTCTTTAACATACACTTATATCTTCTCTACTCAAATGTAATGCGACATGTTGACGAAATGTGTTTTATTTTATGACGAACTAACTTCTGCCTGCAATTTTGTTTGCATGAATCCCACGGCCACGTATACTGGGTATATACCTATTCTTCGTGTTAATCCAGGGCATGGTCTATCTATATGCTAAGTTTCATCAATATCTATTCAGTGGTTTAAGTGTGATAGAGTAACTGAACAACTTATTTTATAATCTTTCACCTAATCTACGTAGGATAAAGCTATAGAAGATTTTACAGTCATATTGCTAACAAAAACGAATAGTATGATAATAGATAGATTACCTCGTAACGACATGAACAAGATAACCAGATCTCTTTATCTCCATCTATAGTATAAGGATCACCAAAAGTGTGTAGCATCCAAATATGCTTTTCGTGTTCCCTCTGTGCCCTTGTCAATTATTTGGTGACCATACAAATGGTCTAGCCCCACCAGAAGAACCATACAAGAAGGTGGAAAGTACCACCTTCTTGAAGAAAACTCTAGAAGCTCACATAAGTAACTGGCTCTGCCTTTGCGTTTATCCCATATTTGATTCCGTTTGCCTTAGCTCGGCAAAGCGCTAATGACGTCATCAGTATTGCAAGTGATCCTAAACTACTTACCAGCCGCTTGCTTGCCACCCGTGTTGTATAAAAAGGTTATATCCAACAGAGCACATAACCTGACTCCGTACCACTACTGGGATTTTTTTGTAAGGAAATATAACAGAAAAATTCGGTAACACTTTGGCAGGAAGTACCTAGCCAGGAACTCACGAAAGATCTTGAAGCTTAAAAGACTTTGTCCTCTTTTAGCTGATAAGGCTACAACATTAAATAAATTCGCGAACAACGAAGATAATGAATTATAAACAACAATTAGAGATAAATGTTAATTGTATTTTGTTTATAAATATGATCTTCAGTGGTAATCATTTACTGTCAACGATCGTACTTGACACGTTGTGTATGTCTCGTACGTTTTTTGTATGCATACACAATATGATAAGCCTAATGCGCATGTCATTTTATTACTAACTTCAGCCCGCGGCTTCGCCTGAAAGCTAGAAAAAAGGCTAACGAGATAAAATATATTCTATGCGTTTATTTAGGATATACATAGACTGCCTGTGTGCGAAGTAAACTGCACGAATGGTGTAGTGGTTTAAATCGCTACTGCTACTGTGCCGAATGTAGGGAACCGTTCCCACGGCGGACAAAAAAATTGTTTGATCCACAAATGGTTATTCCAAATTTGGTTATGGTTGTTGTTGTGGTTTATGTCCGTTTTTCAATGTTTGTTAACTCCTCTGCCTCTAGTCCTACCTAATCAAAAAGGTGAGAGAAAAAGAAGAGTTGAGTTGAGTGCTTGCTACAACGTGTACTCTGCACTCTCACCAAATTTTAAGAACATATAGTATCAAACATATTTAATCATACAATAGTCATTTTACTGGTCTACATTTTTCTAATACTCATATTTCAACTACTGTTTAGAGAAAACTGCTAATGTAACCTGCCGATGCTTGTAAGCGGGCTTCAAAGAATCATTACATACAAGTTGATTATGTGTGAAATAAGCGATAATCGGGTTAATATTAGTTATTTATCAGTCATCATTATCATCTCAGCCAAAAGATGTCCACTGCTGGATATACATATCTAGTTTAGTAATATTATAAATGCGAATGTGAGTTTGTTTGTAAGGCTTTAACGTCTTGATTACTCGACCGATCTTCATCAAATTTCGCATTCACGTTGTCAGGGGTACAGAAAAGAACATAGGGTATCTTTCATCCAGACAATTGACAATCCACATTACCGCTATTGAAGCTGGGGGCAAATCTAGCTTTTCATATTGATGATTCAATATGAAAAATAAAATGATTTCTAAGCGCTTTACACTGATTCGCGTTCAGAATTAGCGATAGTCACCTTTGTAAATATAGCGCCAATGTAGATCAACATCTCATATATGTTATTATAAATCATAATAGTTCGATATAACATTTGACCTCATTAAACATCATGTGACTAACTATTTTGTGGCGCTTATCATTCGTTCAAAGGGTCGCGGGTTCAATTCTCTCTCGTTTATAAACTGACCCACTGCGGGACATTGCCTTATTGGTTTAGTGGCGATAGTTTTTATTTGCGCATACAGGTAGTATGATAAATATATCAGCACTGTATATAGACTGTCCCACTGTTTAGGCCATAGTCCACCACGCTGGCCCAGTGCCTGTTGACAGACTTCACATATCTTCGATAACGTTATAGAGACCTCTCAAATATGCAATTTAATACGCAGCTAACTTCTGAAATGTGAGATCGAATCGAATTCAAATTGGATCGAATTCAAGACCTCACGTGACGATCCAACAGTTTCCCACTAGGCTATTACTGCTAGTATGTTCATACTTAAACCCAGGTAAAAAATATTGCCTATAAAGACTCTTTCTTTCTTTTCGTGTGGTTAGTGGCCCACCTGTTGTCAAGAGTTATTCAAGCCGCCCGTAGGTCTCTGACATGGCTTAACGACTGCTGGCAATTTGACACCAAGCGGGACCGACTTTTTACGTGCCCTCTGAAACACGGAGACGCTCAGATGAAATACCACTAAGCGGTCACCCATCTATAGACTGACCGCACCCAACGTTGCTTAACCTCGCTAATCGTTTACCGATCAGTTAGTGCAACTGGTTATGAGCGCATAAAGACTGAAATCCGGTTGCTGCAAAATTAATGAACGACTTGTCGAAATTAGCTTTATGTCAAGTTACTCTATAGCTTGTTGCTAATTCAGTTAATTATCTAGGGATTGCAGTTGACATGCATTTTAACACATGTTAAGAAATTGAACGAAATGCGTTTAAAAGAAAGGTGAAAGAAGATAGTTGTTGGCCTTATTAAAACGGTTGTTGATAAAAGTAAAATATATGTATATATCCTTACTTTTTTACTATTGACCAGTATTCGTATTTGGAAGAGTTTTATTGCCAGCTAAAAACATTGCATATAAACGTGTGCAATACTTTTTATAGCAGATAAAACCTTTTTATGTGTATACACTAATAAATTCAATACATTATATTACAAAAACTTGATTAAGGTTTTGAATAACTAAATGATATCACCTTTTAAATAAAAAGTTATTCAAATACTTACATATATTACAAATTAGACTTAAATATTTGCCTTGATTGATGTTTGATTTTATATTCTACTGGATGATTTATAATCCATAATTAGTATATTAATTAAAAAACTATAAAATTTCTGAATAGAATTTAAGTATGTACTAGAATTTGCCCACGAATTCTTGCGCATGGTGTAACAGATCGCTTATTGATCATCATTTGAACGGATCAAACTATGCACCATAGCGCCGGTCTACACTATTTAAGGCAATTAATTAAAATCCCAAGCTACTTAAGCATAAAAACTGCATCAAAGCCTTTGGTATATTATGACGCTTTAACAATCAAATGAATAAACACACATAAGATATAGATTTGGATCCAGAAACGCTTAAAAGTTGATCCGAGTTATTTTTAATACCTATCTTTGATTGACAGATACAGTCAATAATAATATAATATAATATTAATATTCTACCACATACACACAACACCATCTAGCCCAAACTAAGCAGAGCTTGTACTATGGGTACTAGACAATGGATAAACATACATATATACTTTTTTTATGTAAATACATACATATTATACAAAGAAACACCCAGACCAAGACAAACAGCCATGTTCATGCACACAAATGTTTGACTTGTGCGGGAATCGAACCCGCGACCTCAGGCGTGGCAGTCGGTTACACTAACCACTACGCCATCGAGGCCGACTATTAATTTTTCAATAAAATTATACTTATTAATTTTTATTTAGAATAGTCTAAATAAGCACAAACTTACTTTATTATAAATATTTTATTTGGTTACTACGATTATTAGATGTGTAGGGCTTCGTGTTAGCACAAAATTATTTATTTCTTCTTCTTATCTTCTAAAGCAAAGGATGGTAAGACTTCTCACAATTAAAAAAAGGGAAACTATTTTTTTTCATTCTTCGTCATAAATCGAAAACTATACATATGAAAATAATTAAAAATCTGTTTAAGCTTGTGCCAATGAAGCCCTTTCATATGATACCCCACATGACATGGTTAACTCAATTCAAAATTTCGACTGCCTTCCTTGCATAAAGACCCTATTTTTTATGATTTTATTACAAATGTATAGATTTCAGATTTTTATATAAAAAAAATGATTCGTTTTCAGGCTAACAGGTTGCAACGTTTTCATGGGCAAACTGCCGAAGAGATTTTGCCAAAATTTGCTTTATGGATAAAAGACTTAAATCATAGATGAACGTTTACCGTACTAGTTATTGCACAAAAAAGTGTCCGCACTGTGTAGAGTGAGCTAACACATTAGACAGAGATCGATAGTGTACAATTTTCAATATATTCATATTGAATACTGAAATTATATTCATATCGAAAATTATGTGTTAAGCGTGATATTAATATACATATGTATGTATAATTTAGATGTGATGTTAGCATTGCATGCCTCATGATAACTTAACGTCCAAAAAGGTGACCATATTCAAACGTCTGGGCGCATCTCCTCGTATAATTTAAATCTTTAATAGCGGTAGGCAAAACAATGCTGGCAGACAGACACTTAAAAAAAAACGCGTCATCTCAACTATATAAGCTATTGTCGCTATAAAGAAAGCGAGCTTCCTTGTATTAGATAAAATATATGTCTACTACTAACCCAATCTGTAACTTTACTTTCCTTAATCATAGATTAAGGAAAGTAAAGTTACAGATTGGGTTATACCAAAATAATAGGAAAAACGTTTAATGTTGCCTATTATCACAGTGATACCCATAGCAAACTATGATAATGATTTTCCTGCGGGGAAATCTCTTGAGTAAAATATGCTTATGCTTTAACATGCAGGTCTTATGCATTATTATGCTATGTACAAAACTTATCTATGTATATTACGAAAAAAATGTTACATCGTTTTTTCTTAATTCTAAATAAATAAATTGAAATTAAAACTAATTGTTATAAGATTAGATAGATAAATATAATATACTCAACTCAAACTGATGTAATATGTAATGTAGTAGTTGGATATAGGCATTTATCAGTTGTACACAACTGCTTGCCTGATAATAAATAATACTAATAAATTATATAGGAACTTTCAACTTAAAAAAATTACGCGAAAATACGAAATGCAAAATTCTTAGATATTTTAAATAATAATTTAATCGTCCGCTCTTGCGCATCTCAGCACGCAGCCTTAGTTTTCAGCTTCAGATGTGCGCGGGAGCATCGCATCTCATTAGTTCAGTTCACCTGGACGCGGCGGACGGTCGCAACCGGTAAAGGAAATTCCAAAATCGAAATATTTTCGGAAAAACTACCTTCTATGAGTTTTTAAATTTTAGTGCCAAAGTTTAAGGTGCATTATTGTAGAGCAAAAAGTGTTGTGTTTTTTGACTTCGTGGAATTTATTTTTAAGTGATAATCATTATTAGATACTTATTTCCATTCTAAGATTTCATGACAGATTATGTACTGATAACAGTCTTTATATAATCATCATAAATCATCCATCTCACTAAGATAATTTTGATCTAATGAGCACATCATTATGGAAAATATCATTGAAATCCATCCAAGTTTAAGCATTAAAATGTACATTATATAACTACTTAAATTTAAATTAATTTCTTTAGCTATATTTTTCATTTATTTTGTTAATAAATACTTGACATTTATTTCACCATTCATTTATTTTTGTAAAATTTTTATTGTCTTCTGTTATTGATCAATCACACGTTTAAAGATGCGTGATGAAGTGAATGAAGCCAGAGAAGTGTGTCAGGATCGTAGCAAATGGAAATCCGTAGTCTCTGCCTACCCCTCTGGGAAACAGGCGTGAATCTATGTATGTATGTATGTAAAGATGCGTAAACGCGTGTAAAATTTAACAAAACTTCCAAATCTGTAGAATATTATGTCACCTACTTGATTATTAGCGTTGTAGTGTATTTACTATTTTGGTCTATGTATTATTTCAATTCACATGATTGCAGTAATCATCCTTATTCAGTCTAAGTAGGTATATCCTAAACCACTGAATTTAGACTCCAGACAACTGTAACTTATCCCACTACGTATAACACTATGATGTTCAAATCATTTTATCATTTACATTCGCTAGAACATATAAAATAAAAAGAAACTTACATTTAACATCATTAAATAAAATTAAATGAAGTTATTAACATAAATAAATGTAAAAAATAATTTCATTTGTTTAAATTAAAGTCACTCATTTATAATTTTACAACAGTCTATTCAAGATACCGCGCACGGCTCCTAAACGACTATATATTTCAATGTGTTGATACTAAAGTGTGACGATGAAGTGGAAACGACAGAACCTGGTGTCAGGGAACACCTCTGAAGATGAGATCGGACACAGCTACTTGAGCACTTTGGTGAGTACTCTTAGAGCGTAAGGTGCACTCAGAGTTTATAACATCTACCTGTATATACTGGGCCCGGTAGACCATGCGCAACTGGCCCATGTCTGCAGGCCACCCCAACATGTTAGGGTTCAACTCAAAATTCTAGGGCTGTACGTAGATCATCGCTGTTAATATTCCAAAAAAGGCTCTTTAGAAAATTAAACTAGATTCAACAATGCCTGTAAAACTCGTGATGTATGGCGTAAATCCATTTTCTTAAGTAAGGTTTAAGAAAAAGAATATTTAGACATTTACTAGATATTTAAACTAGTAAAGAGAAAAGTATATGAGGAAAATCGACCTCTTTGTCGTAAAAGAGGTATATCACGCTGTAGGGATTTTATTCTTTTCTTATTATTATCTCACCTGTGAAAACTCCTATGCCATAACATAAGCCTTTTCTATAAATTTCTAAAGCAGTCAAAGGCATATCCTTTATCTAGAAGGCGCCCGCCCTTTTTTCTAGACCACACCTATCTATTGAATGTTTCGCTGTTACTTAAACTGCATAGATATTTGAAACTCTATTTATCGCCCAAGTCATATTTCCTTCAAATTAAACTACTATATACAGATTTTATCGCGTTATTTATTTTACACTTTATTACAACATTTTGAAACTGATACTCTGAGCTCATTCTGCGTAAATAGAAACACCAATGATTAAATTATGTTCGGGTACTTTGAAATAACGACACTGGAATATTGAGACAACTACCATCTTAGTCTCCCCATGACCATGGCTACTGAAAAGCAACCGAAACATCGGAGAAAGTGTAAACTTAAATATAAATAGGTTTAATAGTTTTAATAAATTAATTAGCTTAAAAAATACTAAAGTTCAATAGTATCTAGTAGTAGTGTGACAGTTTCAAAATTTTGTAATAAAGTGTAAAATAAATAATGCGATAAAATCCGTGTATAGTAGTTTAATTTCAATGAATAACATTCGCGTAAACAGAAGACAAGATCATATTTCCTTACGAATATATTAATCGGCTTCGCTTTAATCGCTGAATATTGACCGAAACAGAGACATCCTGGGTATTTAGCCGCACACTGCCCGGTGCAGGTCATATTTATCCAAATACTGACCCTTTACTTAGCAGTGGTCATACATTTAAAAACCCGTTTGCAAGAACTCCTCTCAGTTTTGGTTAAGCGTATACTGCATAAAAAATTGGAATGTAAGAAAAAGGATATGAAAATAAAGGAAATATTATATTTCCCTTTATTTACATATCCCCTCGCTTGGGCATTGTAGAAGTGTCAATCCGTAATCTCTGTTTCCGGGGTATAACCGGCGGTTATCTAAGTGTATTTACTATTATAAAACTATAAAGTCGCTGTGTCTATACATTAAAATATGTCAAATCTATTCAAAGGATCCAGAATCCGAAACTATATTGTTCTTCAAATCACCTCGTTTGCTCGAGGTGTATGCAAAAACCACTGAACAGATTTAACCATAGTTTGGTAACTCAGGTTCAAGTTAAAATCCAAGGCACGTTTTATTTAATTACATTTAGTAGAACCAAAGGTATGGCATATAAAAGCAGCGATAGCTCAGTGGGGAGACCAACAGACTGCAATGCAGAGGGTCTCAGGTTCGAACCCACGTCGCGCACCTCTGACTTTTAGAAGTTATAGGTATGACTTTTCGAAATTATGTGCGTTTTGATTGACAATTATCGCCTGCTCCGTGCCTCGGAGAGCACGTTAAGCCGTTGGTCCCGGCTGCCATGAACATCTATGGCAGTCGTTATTGGGAAAGTCAGTACCCTCTAATATCCTGACACTGGTCTAGCTTTAGGGTATCGTTAGCCTTCGGGTTGCGGAGGTCAGGTGGCAGCCGCTCCGTCTAAAAACTGATATCCAGTCAAATCCGGTTAGATCAGAAAAGCCGACCCCAAGTGACTTGGGAATAATAAAGGCTAAGAGAGAAGAAGAACCGAAGGTATGGGTTTAAGAAATTTATATTACACCAAGCAAAGAACATGGAACTTGGAGGAAGCGTATCTCTAATTCTGTACACGCCGCTTTCATGCGAAAGGAAATACAGTTCAGTGTTCTGTGAGACCAAGCGGAAGTTGATATACAAAAAAATATTGCGTTTGGACTGCAGTCCATGAAGACCAAGTCACAGGCTAAGACTAATGTATTATATAACTGCCAAGTTGGATTTGTGACATAAATTTGTTCTAATGTCTGTAGGCTACACTGCTGGTCCCGGATGCAAAACGGGACGGAAAAATATGATTGTGTTTTTATGTTAAAAATTTTGTAGTATGAGAAGGACAATTTAAAAGTTTGCCTAGTAGCTGATGACGGTAAAAGACTCGTCTTGTATTATTTGGTATTATGTAATAATATAGCCAGAGAAGTGTGTCAGGATCGTAGCAAATGGAAATCCGTAGTCTCTGCCTACCCCTCTGGGAAACAGGCGTGAATCTATGTATGTAATAATATCTGTATAACTGAGTTATACATCTAACGACTGTTAATACTATTTTAATATGTACGATCATTAAAACAGGATTATGAAATTAGTTTAAATCTTAAAAACATACGCTACCTAAATTATAATCGTAATAGTTTATTTGCTAAACACGCTGCGATTTTTCACAAAGTGTGTGCAAATATATACAATTCTATTTAAATTAATGTACAAATTCTTAATGATTATAATTTAAATGTAAACCCACCCGCATAAAATAGATTGTGACTGCGGACTCTCATACATTGGTCAAACCAAGAGAAACATAGGCATCCGCATAAAAGAACACATAGCAGATGTAAAACACCAACGCTCGTTGAAGTCTGCTGTGTGTGAACATGTGCAACAGGGGACCAACCACTACCTGAGATTTGACAAACCACAGATTCTCGCTAAAGAACACCGATTCCTAGCAAGGATGCTTCGCGAGGCTATTGAAATCAAAAAGCATCCTAATTTTAATAGAGAATATGGTTGGAATGTACCACCAGCTTGGGATCCAGTAATAAAAATAGTCAAACCCAAGAAGAAGCAAACCACAGCTAGACTTCATGATACTTTGAGCTCATTCTGCGTAAATAGAAACACCAATGATTAAATTATGTTCGGGTACTTTGAAATAACGACACTGGAACATTGAGACAACTACCATCTTAGTCTCCCCGTGACCATGGCTGCTGAAAAGCAACCGAAACGTCGGGGAAAGTGTAAAATTAAATTAAATCTAAATAGTTTTAATAATAATTTAATTCGCTTAAAAATTAGTAAAGTTTAATAGTAGTAATAGTGTAACAGTTTTTCAAAATTATGTAATAAAGTGTCAAATAAACAACGCGATAAAATCCGTATATAGTAGTTTAATTTCAATTAAATGTAAACATTAATATTAAACAGATAACTCAATTTATTATAAAGTATATATAGTAAATTATTTATAGCATTAACAATTATTATTTTAGTTATAGTAATACATTTTATATGCCAGAATATTGATTTTGAATAATTATAAATTCTCATTTTATTTCGTATGACTTTAATTTTGCGGATTTAATTTATGTATAATTTATTTAACCTTTCCATAATCAATAATATTAGGAATATAAATGTTCGTAGCTTAAGACCTTTAGATAGACGGAGGGACCATATCTATACTAATATTATAAAGCTGAAGAGGTTGTTTGTTTGTTTGTTTGAACGCGCTAATCTGAGAAACTACTGGTTCGACTTGAAACATTTTTTTTAATGTTGGATAGCTCATTTATCGAGGAAGGCTATAGGCTATATAGCATTACGCTACGACCCACGGGGGCGACGCAGTGACGATAAACGAGGGTGAAACCGCGGGAACATCTAGTATTAAATCAACTGTAAAAATAAAATTTCAGTACATCAGCTATTTTTGCAGTCTGCACAAAAGGCGTATTGGTTTAAGTGTATGTTCAAAAATTTACATTATCCACAAATGGTTGTTCCAAGTCTGGGAGTTCTTTGTGTCCATTGTTTAAATATTTGTAAAGTATCCCGCACGCAATACATGCATTATTCCTGGTGCGGTAGTCATATTTCATATAGAAATATAGATTCAAAAGCAGATATTGATCTTACGCATTTTCATGCTTTGGGAAAACCTTCCAGACTGTGACAGGCTGATGACGTAACATAATATTACGTGACTATTGGTCCACAAACTTGGTCACAATTGTATAATATCTACAAGGAGTTAAAATTGTCCCTGACTCGCCTACGAACAGCACAACGAACTGTTTCCCTCAGCTGTTTCCTACAACTTGCGTATACGTATAACAGACTACAAAGTTAACCTCCGCCTTTGCTAAAGACGGGTCATATATCTCATTTAAATATGGTTCTATGACCTTATTAAAGTAAGGCCTTCGTCAAATCTATGTATGGTATGTATATTAAATAAATGCCTTGTGTAAAAATGTATAAGATATTTAAAAACGTTTTTTGGTAAAATAAATATTATAATTATTAAGTAAAGGGAATACTTGGAACCACTTTAGCATATTACGCGCACGGTGAGGTGTAAAATTTGGCATCGTTAGTATTTTACGGAGAAAATTTTAAGAAAAGTAAGGTGTATTTAATTAATTGCTTATTAACATAACGATATGGATATAAATAATGGTTGCTTCTGGTAAGATTCATTTTATACTAAATATTAATACGCTGATAATTGGGAATGTTTTATATAAAGTTTGCATAAGAAAAGGAACTGTCCAGTCGAAGTTCATCAAAATTTCTTCAATTCTGACGAGACAAGAACACTAAACTGCTAAATTTACTAACAAAAAAATCTAGCACATTTAAATACGACTAACTTTACAAGTGATGTGTGAAGTGGTTCTTCTGAGAATTTTCTAACAGATAAACTCCAATAACGCTTTATCCGACCCAAAAAACACCTAGGTACTTACAATCAGCCGAAAAAGCTAGCGTAGCATTATCCTATGATAAACTTCAAAATAATAGAAACCCGACACAGTATGTGTTTTCTGCCAATTATTTATTATTATACCCATGTACGAGTCGAGTGCTGTCAATTCCTTTAATGATTTGGAACATGAACTCAGCATAATAGGTTTTGTCTTTATTTAGACTCTATAGAGGTAGTGTAATTTATTAACAGAATCCTTTTAAGCCCTTGTCACATTACATATTAAGTGTAAAATGTCTACAAACTGTAGCATATATGAATATCACAATGACTCTTCGAATTTTGTGAGAGGTTGGGTACATAACCCGCTCAGACGTGGAGCCATCTACCTGATTATGACGTATATGCGGATGGTCTTTTGCGTCTTAACGTCATCACGAACGTATAATAAGCAGAATTATTGCGATATATCTAAGTATTGATATCACAATAATACCGCCTAAAGAGGATCAAACGCGAATAAGTTGTTTTTCTTGTTTATGGACCAATTCCATCGTAACACAGGTATAGCCAAAGTTTGACTCCTGATGTCACGGGAAAAGGTACTGTCAAAACCACAATTAATTTAATCAGAAGGCTATAAAAGGAGCTGGCAGCAGCAATCCACTTCCGTCCTTAGTAATCCAGAAAAGAAACACAACAGACACGTACATTTGGGGCCTAAATTAGCTGTATCTGGTTGCAAGTTAGATAGAGTTTTAAAATATTATGAAAAAGTTTACTTTGAAGCCCGACCACCTTGCATGGTTTTACTATGATGTAAAGGACATTAATTTGTACAATAACGTATCTTTATCCCTTATAAAAAACATCTTTTTGGAGTCACCTTCGTATAAGTTCAAACGAGTTCAGGAAAACCTCATAATTGATGTAAACATTATATATAAAAGGATTTGCAAAAAAATGGTTAGGTCATAAACATTGCAAGTATACGATAAGGATTCGCAAACTGGTTTGCAATTATGACAAAAGTCAAAACAGCCTGTATATGAAGTCGATACTTCAAATTACTCGATTACTAAGATCAGTATGCAAAATCTTACAAAAAATGACAAACATGTTATGATGAAAGAAGTAAATATTGCTTTATTTACTGTAGAGTCTGTATACATAAAAGTCGTGAGGAGATAATTTTGTATAAATCATTAAAACTACTGACATTAAATATCAACTTCAAATATTAACAAATGCCAAATATTGAACAATTAGGACAGACAAGGTAAATCCATACAATAGGAGAAGTGAACACTTTCTTCAAATTTCGAACGTTGAGAGCCAAGGCTGCGCCCGCGCAGTCATGTGATGCCGTGCCTATTATTTGAAGAGTGCTAACATGACCGTTTTTAGTGAATACTAATTGTTCATTTAGTATTGATTAGCGGACGATCATGTGATGATTGAAATTTCGTGTCTTTTCCTAATTTGAATGTTATTTATGATGTCAGCGGGGTTAGTTATTTTTAAACAAAATTAGTATAAAGTCTACGTGCAGTAACCAGAATTTGGTTCAGGATCATATTCGTACACGAGTAAAAAAATATCTTAATTCATAAAGCGAAGGTTGTCAGGTACCTACAGTGAGGAGTTGGGGTTTCAGGGCTCCTTAAGGCTGTTAGCGCAGGGGAACTAGTTATACTTGTCTTTTTCACTTTATTGTAAAATTTACGGTATTGATGTAAAACGGTTCTATGGTAACCACTAATTGGAATGATAGCCTTTACCGCCGTATTTCACTAATAAATGGTGAAGTTCGTATATATGTTTGGTCTCTAATTCATCATTCGTATACCCAATGCTATGAGCTGTGGTAATATTTTGACAAATTATTATAGAGAAATTACTTTCTATAAAAAATCTGTAAGCTATACCTAACCTTGCAAGAGACAGAAGAGTCAGCAGCTTGTCTGGCTTCGAGGTAAACTGTGGATCAATAAAACAAAACAATTAAACGGCCTTTTCCCAACGTAAAGCACGAAACTGGAACGACTATTTTAGTTTTCATTCGGACCGCTAAATCTGCTTATTCATTGAAGTAGAAGAAGTCATTGGAGTTAGATGAATGAGTAGAGCACCGATGCCATACTCGAGTTTAAGTACAAGACAAGCATCATAAATGGATTTTTGATAGTTTGATGTAAAGTCCATATTGTTTTCTCTTTATTTTTCAATGTCACTTACATGTCTTGAATGAGCTTGCAAAAGAAACTGAATGTCTGCTAGTGCTAGATTTAATATAATAAACTATTATATATTCTGAATTGAAAATTTGTTAAAGCTAATAAGAATTTAGTGCCTATTTTACGGTGGCTAGGACAGGGTGTGCGCTTTTAATGATTCGAGAACCGGGGTCGCAGCCTCGTTATACAAGTAACAATTAAGATAACCCTCTGACTTGGAAAAGGGAAAATAATAACGACCTTATCCGCAACATACTTGTTTAAAGACCATGTTTACCTACCGGTCCTATAACACGCAAAAAGATTACAAAAGAAAAGGTTTAGGGAAACAAAAAGAGACTTTATCACTTTGAACTTACTTAAAATTTGAGGCCTTTTTATTATCCTGTATTTTTTTATTGTGGTAATACTTGTGAGCTTGGACAGAATATGACTTCTTTAATACCGTTCCAGGTCAAGTCTGATTGGTTTGGATCCAATAACCATTTAATAAATTTGATCTGAATTGTAAATTGCTTTAAATCACGTAAGTTTGGTTGACTGCTTTATAAAATTAAGGGCTCACCATTCAGTTTGTTCACCATATAGCATATACATTTCTAAGTTCAACAAGTCTTGCCGAGTCTAGTTGATGCTTTTATCCTCCGCAACTCAAGGTCTATCCCTGGTATGGGAGTAGCAAAGAAAACTTTGAAACACGGCGCATTTTTGTAATGGCACTGCTAAGGAATAGGTTTTCTTCTATGAATGGTACTTTTGTTTTGTCTAGCAAGAAAACATTTAAAATGCTATTATTTACATTTTTTTGTATTGGGATAATATAGCTACGATGCAGCAGTTCTGATGAACATTGCTTATTGAGTTTTTTATTAAATTGTAGGCAAGTTTTAGTCAATTAAGTCTAGAGTCTAAAAACCAATCTTATCAATATCATTACAATAAATGGTCTAAAATCGGAGAACTAAAAACGGCACTAGCTTGTGAACGTCTTAAAAGAAAACTCTTTAACCTCGTGAATTTTCTAACGCCAAGGACTCAAGAGACAAGAACCAAGAAAGTCCTGAAAAAGAAAAGAGTAGACATATTAAATAATTTGAATTTTTTTCGTCTTTAAAAATAATGCAGGTAAAATAATTCTAAACATAACAAACATAATATTTACAAAAGTATTCCAACTATCTATGATACAAGTTTATTCACATTTCACGCAGAAACAAACACGATGCGCTTGCGCATGACATTTGTTTTAATTACAATAACACACATAAATAACATCATATGACCGTTATCTCTTAGGGAAAGTGATAAACATGTATTAAACCAGATATATGTGAATTAAGACGCGATAATTTACATTTGTAATAGTGTTTATTTTTGTGATAATAGTTCAGGAACACACTTAGGTAATGATTAATGTTGTAATGTTATCAGAGTTGTATCGACCCCTGCTGCTTTTATATAAGGTGTTATTCTATAATATTATCGCCTAAACACACAAATTACTTATATACAGATACATTTCAGCCAAACATAACTTTGAGAATTATGAAGAAATAAGGATAACGGAAGAACTGAGTAAAAAGGACAAGACAAAATAATCAACAATCTATATATATAAAAATCAATTGCTGTTCGTTTGTCTCGCTAAAACTCGAGAACGGCTGGGCCGATTTAGCTGATTTTGGTTTTGAAATGTTTGTCATAGTCCAGGGAAGGTTTAAACGGTGAGAAAATATAGAAAAATTAGTTTGGATAGGTGATACGAAGTACACCGGGTCAGCTAGTCAACAATATAGTACAGCTTTAGATATCAAACAATGAAATTATTTAATAAGCTGCCTACACATTACAAGAGCGCTCTTTGTGTTACTCGTACATAAAAAGAACATTTGTCGGTCTCGATGGCGTAGTGGTTAGTGTAACCGACTGCCACGCCTGAGTCGCGGGTTCGATTCCCTCACAAGTCAAACATTTGTGTGCATGAACATGGATGTCTGTCTTGGTCTGGGTGTTTCTATGTATAATATGTAAGTATTTACAAAAAAAAGTATATATATATGTATGTTTATCCATTGTCTAGTACCCATAGTACAAGCTCTGCTTAGTTTGGGCTAGATGGTGTTGTGTGTATGTGGTAGAATATTATTATATTATTATTATTATTTTAAAATAAACTTAATAATATCTACTGGATAAATGTCCGTATAGTATATATATACCTATTGGGTCGCATCGGCATACCGGTGGACAGACACATTAGATTTTCAATTGTGGCTGGTATTCTAAGACTTGATAGAGTACTGAGTCGTAATAATTATTATATGAATACATAATTTATTTTTAGTTTATTATCCTCATTTTATTTTAATCTTAAGTATAATCAATTTCAATAACAATGCAATTTGATACTGAATAAATCTAAGCTAATATTATAAAGAGGAAACATTTGTGTTTTTATATGTATGTTTGTAATGTTTTCACACAAAAACTACTGGACCGATTTCAAAAATTCTTTCACCATTAGAAAGCTGCATCTTCACTGAGTGACATAGGCTATATTACATTTTCAAAAAAAATAGGGATCCCTAATAAAAATCCAATAATATAACCCAAGGTGTGAAAAAATTAGTCATAAAAAATCTGTCATCGCGTGCGCTGCGGAAACTATTGATGATAGAACAAAAAAATGTTCTACAGTATTATAGAACGTATCAATATCTACAAAAAAGTCCGGAATACCATGTGTATTTTTTGAATATATAGCTAACTACACCTATATAGGTGTAGTAAGACTTATTAATTTCTTTAATTGTAGTTTTATATATTAAAATTAGTTAACAAATTAAAAGTAGGTATTGGGTAATAAATTAAAGTCCACGCGAACGAAGTCGTGGGCAACAGCTAGTGAATATATAAATTGATTGAGAATATTGGAATACGGGTATTTTGACTATACAGATGGTGTAACGGGAAAGCGGCCGCCTCGCGTTTGCCGCTGCGCTGTGTGTTGTGGGTTCAGTTATTTGTGTAATCCTCTAACAATTGCTCTAAGTTTGGGTATACTTTGCGTCCGTTAATTGTATGTTTGAAAAGATCCTCATGGGCTTCTATATAAGGTAGGAATAGTCTTTTATTAATAATTTCAGCTATGAATTGCAACAAGGTTGAATCATTAATTGTTATATAGCTATAGAGATGGATTACTGTTCTCATCTTTGGGCAGGGCACCCCAGTATCAGCTTTTCCCCTTGGACCGCATTCAGCGGAGTGTGACTCGAATCGTCGACTGCGTACAGATGTAGCCTCGCTATGCATCTTCTATTTCTTTTACTATGGGGAGTGAGCGAGGAATTGTTCGGACTGATCCCTGCCGCCTCTTTTCGCCATCGTCCTACGCGACAGAATTTCCATCCCCATTTAAATGGTTGGCAGTCCACTACTGTGCGTTTTTCCAGAAATTTTCTGCTTCGCACAACTAAACTGTGGCATTAACTGTTGCCAGCGGTATTTCCGGACCAATACGACCTACAAACCTTCAAGAAAAGAGCGTACTCTTGTTTCAAAGGCCGGCAGCGCACTTGTAACTCCTCTGGTGTTGCGAGTGTCCATGGGCGGCAGTAATCGCTTACCATCAGGCGACCCGTCTCGTTTACCTCCTATCACAGAAAAAAAAGAGATAATTCGCTTTTTATAATTATACTCAATTGTGTATTAATTGAAGATATTGATACATAATTGAGTATACTTATAAAAAGTTGATTATTTATACAACTATAAATAATTTGGTAATTAATATCTGTACCCTGTTGCAATCTCTGGGTAGTTCGTATACTGTAGCTCTGCTTTCGCTAGCATCTATAGCTTACCAGTTTAGTAGTGATAGACTGCACGGTAGTAACTGAAACCGCAGGGGACATCTGGTATTATAATGAGGTAAATATATTAAGTTGATATTTTATTAAACGCATCAATGACTGCACGAATAGTGTAGTGGTTTATGTGGTTGCTTCGCTACTGCTACTGCGCGGAGTGCTGTGGGTTCGAACCCCACAAAGAACAAAAAAACTTGTGTGATCCACAATTAGTTGTTTTGAGTTTAGGTGTTATTTGTGTCCGTTGTTTAAATGTTTGTAAAGTCCTTCGCGACATCCTGATGCAAGAATAATATTTTTCTAAAGAAAAGAAAATCAAATTATTCGGCACGCGGATTTGCCCGTCTATATTGTTTCATTGGAGTTATAACAAAATCGTAAAGATATCTCTTAAACTCTTACTTAGGTCAAAGTTTAAATAAACTAATTAATAGGCATTAAATTACATTCCCAGATAGACCTCTTCTTTTTCCTAGCATTTATTATTCCCAAGTCTCTTGGGGTCAGCTTTTCTGGTCTAACCGGATTTGACTGGATATCAGTTTTTACACGGAGTGGCTGCCACCTGACCTCCGCAACCCGAAGGCTAACGATACCCTAAGGCTAGACCAGTGTCAGGATATTATAGAGCACTGACTTCCCAATAACGATTGCCATAGATGTTCATGGCAGCCGGGACCGACGGCTTAACGTGCTCTTCGAGGCACGGAGCAGGCGATAATTGTCATACAATACGCACATAATTTCGAAAAGGCATATAACTTCCGAAAGTCAGAGGTGCGCGACGTGGGTTCGAACCCGAGACCCTCTGCATTGCAGTCTGGTAGTCTCCCTACTGAGCTATCGCTGCTTATATGCTATATATATGCTATAGACGTATTATAAATATAATCACAATAATTGACAATGTTACTTGTACTATAGACTAGATTTTGCGCGCGGTTTCGCTCGCGTAAATGTAGGTTAGGTTAGGTTAGTAACAGGACTTTTTTCTTGATGAACGGTACCCTATGTCTTTTTCTGTTGACCTGACAACGTATATGAGAAATTTCATGATGATCGGTCCAGTATTTAAAGCGAAAAAGCGTAAGAAACGAACACGGATGCACGGATGTCGCCTCGCTACTGCCACTGCGCGGAATGTTGGGTTGGGTTCGAATCCCACACAGGACTAAAATTAGTTTGATCTATAAATGGTTGTTCCTAATCTGGATGTTCTTTGTGCCCCTCGTCTAAAAGTTTGTAAAGTCGCCCGCGATTAGGAATTACTCTTAGTGAAGGAGTTGTTTATAAAATTTTAAAAAAAATAATTTGGTTGTGCAGGCGCAGTGCCTCCGTAAAAGCGCCGAGACACAACGCTTACTTTTTAAAATACCGTTTTTTTATGACACTATCATTAATCCGTACAATTACGATTCATCACGATTAAGCAATAAAATATAATATTAATAAAAGTATTTAAATGTTTATAACGATCGGTGCGACAAATAATGTTTTTTATCGAAGCGAATAATAAATGATAATTTTATATTACCAATAAAAATACTATAATAATAAGAGTGTATACGTGTTATTAATGTAACAATGAAATTAACAAGATTTAAAATATTAACCTATTGAGTCGCAGCAGCACCCCGGTGGTTAGACACAATAAATTGTTTATTATGTCTGGTATTCTAAGACTACAGATTAATTGGATATCATTAATTACCTATATGTAATTAACGCCCTCGTGAAAAGTCGGTTCCTACTGAATTTTCAATAGCCTGTACCGTTTATCAATGAATAAACTATAAAATAGAAATCAATTTTGAAACAAACACTTTAGTGTAAGCTTTATCCGTGTCCGTGTTGAACAAATTATAAAGCCTATATCCATTTAAAATAATGCACCTTTAAAAACCTATGTTTACAAACGAATTAAAAAAAAAAACATAATTACAAAAACACAAATAATTATAATACTAAATATTTACAAAAATGGTTTAGGCATCGTAGAATTCTTCAGCATCGCTGTCAACTGGTAACGTGCCCAGAAGACTGGCAGCATTGCCACGTTGGATGGCAATGCTGATTTTTTGGGCTAAGAAAAGACCAGCCTTCTGATCACGCGAAACGTCGATCAGGCGTTTTGCGATCTCCCTGTAAATAGTAAAATAATTCAAATTGGACTAGTATTTCTGTAGATTACCCCGATTGATACGATCGAACTTGAGATATCTGCGTAGCAGTCAATCGGTCGCCTATCGCTGCTAGCTAGGTACAATAATAGCCTATTGGTCGTTTCGCCCGAATCTGTTCGCACAAGAAGTTCGTTTTTTTAAGTGTCGATTCGTACACATCCTTTATAATTTGAGTGCGAAACGAACAGATCTCATAAAGAAAGTGCAACAAACATTACCTCTTCATAATATTAGTATCGATACAGAATTAGTGATATAATAGACGTGTCTCGGCATGAACTTGATCTAAATAGCCAGCACAGTAACCAATGCGTTAATTATGGTCTATATGCAAAGTCGGTAAATCGTGCGTAGCCTTAAGGTGCTGATAGACTCGACACTTGTAATGCGGATTCTAGCGAATGTTACATTACAGAACAATAAACTGTAGCGGTCTAGCGAGCATTCTAGCGAAAGGACAGTAAATTTGCTTCGAGCTTTTTGCCGAGCCGAGCCATTCTGTCATTGCTCGTGAATAATATTTTTTTAACGCGCATTTACTAGAGCGTTCGTGATCGTGAAAATGTTCGTACCGATGTTTGGCTCTATGCTTGGCTCTGTTTGTTGTTCAGTTCGACAATTTAAAAACGGCGACGGCTCGATGTTCTGAACAAGTGAATGCTCAAGTTTATCAGCACCTTTATATTGAAACTGTCATGTGGTCAAATGTACAGACGCCGTTATATAATATATTATTGTTGTATGTTCCGACACGTTTGTATTGTTTATAGTTGTCTTAGATCACTTTCAGGGTGAGTGTTAGTTAATAGTGATGTTTTTGTTATTACTAACTGAACTGAATCTAATGACATTTCTTCTGTCTTTCTGTCGCATATTATTAGAATTAAACAGCAGTAAAATAATATTTGGGGAGAGAGGAATCCACTACGTACGCAACCAATCCCTTTTTTTTTTCACGTGGGGAAGTGCACCTGATTCATACCCCCCCGCCACTAGGGGAGGCGAGAGGGTTATGTCCGGCTCTCCCGTATTTTGGGCATACGGACACCCCACGGTGTGTTCAATCTCTGCCTTGTTCAATTTCAGCTATCAGTTTGCTGTGTTCGATTTTTTTGCCTAAATCCATATACTTAATAATACGTGAAGAGAAACCTTTAAATTCCCTTTTTAAACATTTTGTGCGCACGAGATATTTGACATAGTTGAAGCTTAATCTAAAATTCACAAAACGAAACATGTGTGTAAGTAGATAAATACGCTAATTATTTAATAGCTTAATAACTTTTACCCGCAACTTTTCTACCTTGTTTCTACCGATCTATCGAGACCGAGGCGAGGGTTAAAGCTAGTCAATCTCTGCCTCGTTTCAATGTATCAAGTCTTTTCGTTTCATTCCGTCTTTGGAACATGACAGTAACAGTTTGAAGTGAATAAGTAGGTATTATTACAAATATCGGCTTAAATGAACCCTCATTGTGGCGCTATAATAAACTTCAATTCACCTTCAGACGGGGTCAAAGATACCCACGCAGGGCCCTGCCACACTTATTTATATGTTTAAATAAAGACATGAGCTTTTCTCAATTGCTTTTAAACAAATACATATTACAACTGTTTACGTTTACCAACATAGCATAGGACCTACTTCTATGAAGACGCCTGAATCTAGCGGACCAAAGCTTTCAGTGGTGTAAGCGTACCGCGATTGCCAGTTTGCATTTTCTGCCAAAAGATTATCAATGGCAATATAGAGTTTAAGGGCTCGTCCAATCATCTCCAAATAGCATTTATCTATAAGATAAAACTCTCTCCATCTCTCTTCTTTAATCTAACAAGAGTGAGACAGCATGCGATTTAACTTTCGGATAACTTTTACTCGGTAGTTGTGAAACTGGCTATATGTATATATGTATGTATGTATCTTATGTGGGAGCCAGTCAGTGCAAACCGGCGACACTTCGACCCAGTGGGATCTTTTGTGTCGATACTCTCCCAATAACGACTGCCATAGATGTTCATGGCAGCCGGGACCGACGGCTTTACGTGCTCTCCGAGGCACGGAGCAGGCGATAATTGTCAATCAATACGCACATAATTTCGAAAAGTCATATAACTTCCGAAAGTCAGAGGTGCGCGACGTGGGTTCGAACCCGAGACCCTCTGCATTGCAGTCTGTTGGTCCCCCCACTGAGCTATCGCTGCTCAAACTGGCTATAAGTGCCTGACAAGATTCCTAAAAGATATAGTTGCTAAAATTTGGGTTGCATACACAGATTTCAACAACTACAGTCAACAATCTTCAGATTTAAAATGCAAAACTACATGTCGTTTCTATCATAAATCAATTTCTAATATATTTCCAACAGATGTAAATTCAAAAATAAATAAATATTTTATTTTTGAATTAACAAAGAAGTCTGTCTTGATAGCTTGGGAGCTTACGTTAGAAAATCAGACAATGCAATCAATACCCATATTTTCTTTGAATTAAACATGGCAGTCGTTTCGTGTACAAAAAAAGAAGCAGATTTTTTGCCACTATTGGTAACTATAAAGCATTAGTTAGACTAAAAGGCCAATCCAAGACAGTCAGACTAGGATCAAAAAAGATATTACACTCATCATGCTTACTACACAACGTGCCAAAGAATCTAATCATTTTAATACGAAACAAAATAAATTTCTATTAGAAATCATATTGTCTTCTATTTACGCGAATAGTATTCATTGAAATTAAACTGCTATATACGGATTTTATCGCGTTGTTTATTTGACACTTTATGACAAAATTTTGAAAATTGTTACTCTACTACTACTATTAAACTTTACTAATTTTTAAGCTAATTAAATTATTATTAAACTATTTAGATTTAATTTATTAATACTAAGATGGCAGTTGTCTCAACAAGACTTGAGACAACTGCCATCTTAGTCTCCCCGTGACCATGGCTGCTGAAAAGCAACCGAAACGTCGGGGAAAGTGTAAAAATAAATTAAATCTAAATAGCTTAATAATAATTTAATTAGCTTAAAAATTAGTAAAGTTTAATAGTAGTAGTAGTGTAACAATTTTCAAAATTTTGTAATAAAGTGTCAAATAAACAACGCGATAAAATCCGTATATAGCAGTTTAATTTCAATTTCTATTAGAAAGTTAAACAATACAAAAGAAGTTGTAATACATAAACATCAATCAAGTGAAACAGTTAGACGTAAGAGAACGCGGAACACATCTAGGCTAGTCTGTCTAAACAAGGCATGAAGGTGTTCGTCTAACGAGAGTTGCACTCCTGCACGCGATGTCTGAGATATCTGAGGTTAATGCCAATGTAACTGCACAAATGATTAACTAGGTCATACTTGATCAAATCTTTAGTGGATATACTCAATAAGAAAATAAAAATCTTTTTTTCCCTTATTGAGGTTGTTTTTAATTGTTTTTTTTGTGTTGAAGGCTTTACATTTTTTATGAGAAAGCTTTTGGAATTGGAAATTGGAATGTTGCTTTTAAGTTTTATTTACTTAAAGTAAATAACACAAAAATCATAATTTCGTGTGATGAACAAGTTACGGTAGCCTAATAAACATGGTTCAAGCGAATACTGGATCTAAACGTAACCGAAGCAATTTTGGATGGACGGTCGACGTACTTATTTACTTCTTACATCTAATACAGCTTCTGCTATCTTTTATCTAATACAACTATATTTTCAAAACCAGCGGGATTAATATAATTAATTGCTTAGAGTTTATTTGAAATTAGAATAATAATTATCCTACTATATATTCCACATACAATTCCCTTAGAAAATTGCTTATTACCCTCATAAAAAACTACTGCGCGCAAATAGCATCTAATGTCCCGCTTATTCCTCAACAGACAACCTGCCAGCAAAATTATTTGTTTTGACATACTAAGACGGCGTTCCCACCATATAATATGTCCAAGAAACTCAACACTAACAAATTACCCCATTGAGTCTTATCCAGCAATTCACGCGCGCCAATTGGTATAAAGCGTAATTGTGAAGTTTACTTCATCAGACGATATTTCCTCCCCTCCTACGATTAAATTTTATTGTGTAATGGCCGAGCTCAGGTGTAGAGTAACTGTTGGAACTTGACGCCCAGGAGTTGTCGGTCTGCGTCCGGTAATATGAACTTTTGCATGGTAATGAGTTATAAGGTTACTTTTGTTAAGAGTTTAAGACTTTATTCTCACTTAAAGATTTAGATGAGAGATGTGTTTCTTGTTCTGTCTTTGTTTTAAGTGAAAACGGAGCAAAGAATTTACATAATATTTGGCTTACGTTAGCTTTTGAACCGGAGAATGACACGGTAGAATCTTTATCCAGGGAAAATACACAATTCTTGTGGGATAGCCTTAAGGCTATCCCACTCCCACTATTTTACTCGTAAAGAACCAAAATAAAAGGTTAACCTTGCTTTTGGTTCTTTCCGAGTAAAATATTGATATTTATACACATTGAAATTAAATTTGTAGAAAACCTGCAGTCTATATCTTCGCTCACACAGCCCCGTAGCTTTCCACTAGTAAAAAAAATTCAATAATCGTCCTGTAGTTCTACAGTCCCTAAATAAAAACGAAATTTTACCTCTTTGCAGGCTAAAAAGCACAGGTTGATACTTGCTATTAATCAATAAGAAAAGTAAAATATGTGTTTTATGCTTCGCTTTGCTTTTCGGTCCAACGTAATAAAGGACGAGTTAATAAAATTGTCGGTAGACGATGCATTTTCAGACAGGTTGCTACATAAATTCCTAAAATAAAAAAAGATTCTGCGAACTATACGGTCATGAGCATGATGTTATTTATCTATATATTAATACGTGATGCAAAAACTTTGTACCCCCTTTTTACCAAATTTACGCGGACAGAGTAGTATTAAATTTGGCACAGTTAAAGTTTATATGGAGAAGAAGGGGCGAATCCTAATATTTATATAAAATATGCATTGAAATACATTAAATTAATGAAAAAACACTACACGCACACAACCATGCATTCGACACACGCAGTCGAAGCGCGTTATTATGATTACATATATCAATATATAATGACATATATCAGCAATGTCTTACAGGCATACTTTGGTCGAATTTCGAGCACTAGGCGACCGCTAGTATATTATAATTTACGTACACCCGGTTATTGAACGTTAGACCAACAATTTTGTTAACAGACATCCCAACTATGTCGATTTTGTGGTTGACTGACTAAATTAATCTAGTATTGTCTTCTATTTACGCGAATATTATTCATTGAAATTAAACTGCTATATACGGATTTTATCGCGTTGTTTATTTGACACTTTATTACAAAATTTTGAAAATTGTTACACTACTACTACTATTAAACTTTACTAATTTTTAAGCTAATTAAATTATTATTAAACTATTTAGATTTAATTTATTTTTACACTTTCCCCGACGTTTCGGTTGCTTTTCAGCAGCCATGGTCACGGGGAGACTAAGATGGCAGTTGTCTCAAGTCTTGTTGAGACAACTGCCATCTTAGTCTCAATAAATTAAATCTAAATAGTTTAATAATAATTTAATTAGCTTAAAAATTAGTAAAGTTTAATAGTAGTAGTAGTGTAACAATTTTCAAAATTTTGTAATAAAATGTCAAATAAACAACGCGATAAAATCCGTATATAGCAGTTTAATTTCAATAAATTAATCTATCAAATCTTTGACGACTTGACATGAGTTTGATTTTGACACGACGCTGTCTTTCGGAATCTAGGTGATAGTCTATACAAGACACATCAAGGCTATAATATCAAATTAAACAGGTATACAAATAATGCATTATATAAAATGGCAGTCCAAGGATCTACCATCGTTTGTGGTCAAGTAATAGCTGAACAAATAATTTGCGAAACCGCAGAAATCAATACCATTACGTATAATGAAACTGAATGTTCTGTAATTATGTCTTGATAGAACAATGTTTAGTAATATAGGAAGACTTGTGATTGTATGCAGATCTATCAATCTATGCGGTGTGGTAAGCGTATTAATATATACTTACGCTAGTTTCCTGGGTAGGTAGACTGAGGCTTGCAAGGGCTTTCATTCGAATATTCGTCATTCAAGCACTCTTCGTACTTTATGAAGAAAGGACAGCCTAAGCTAACATTCTTTAGATTGCGCTTTCTTCTGAAAGCATTTGTCTTGATCATAGAATATTTAAGGTACTTATTATGTGTTGCTTGGTTAATATGTAGAATGATTATAGTGATATTTCTGGACTGTACCATGGCGGAGCAGGTAAAAGATCGCCTCGCCGCTGTCGCCTCGTTAAGTTTGAATCCTACACAAGTCAATTCATAAATCATTGCTCTGAGTCTGGGTGTACTTTGTCTCCGTTAATTGTGTATTTGTAAAGTCCCTCGATAGAGAGCTAGCGCCGTAGTCTTTTCAAATAATCTTCAAAAGACATATTATTGTCATAAAAATACTTATCATACAGGAGCTTTTTGATGAAGATGGGATGGTAATACGACCAGAGAGAAATCAGTCAGAGACTCTTAGAGCGACTAACGACTATACATGCTTGCCGAATCACGGGTGTGTGAAACACCGCCATCTATCTAAGCTGCTATTGAGATTTGGTAGAAAATTCTAATAACTTTTCGTTGGTCCGACCCGGAATGCAAGCCGTTAGCCGCTGCACCACAGAGGCAGTTACGTCGTCATTTATGCACTATTCAATATTTTTTACTAGATTTTGCCGCGGCTTTGCTCTTTCGGTCACATTACGTTTTTTCTGGATGAAAGTTGGTTAACTTTCATCCAGCAAAAACATCATCAATGTCCTTTTCTGGATTCCTGGCACCGTATACTTATGATCGGTCGCGTGGTTAAGGCATGAAAGCGTAACAAATAAACAAACAAACAAACTCACATACGCATTTATAATATTAGTTAGGATACCAAGAATCACATGCTACACTACATCATACAAACATCTGTCTACACCACAATTAACATTAACATAGTTCTTTACAATAAAATATTCAAACGTGTTGCGATTTAGTATGCACACGAATTATCACGATCTTAACGCTCTTTTATTGATGACGATACGAGTACGATACGATTTCATACCATACTTGACGGCTGTTTAGTCTGAAAGCTTAGGCAAAAGTCATTTTTTGTTTAAATATGCAGAAGTGGATCGCGGTGCACCTCAATGCCTTTGGTCGTTTGGATGTCTTTGCATTCATTTAAAGAGCTAGATATATATAATATATAATCTGCTATATATGTATAATATAGCAGATTCTAAGAGCTGTTCTAGTTGAAAATAAGCGAACACAGCCAGCGAAACGTGGTTGTAATACGCCTCTAAATATCCCCTACGTAAGTAAAAAGATAGAGTAAGAATATAAGTGTCGTATGTCAAAACCAAGGCACTTTATAATTTAGTCTGTTGTATAAAAACTCAGCAACATATGGATTATATCAAGCACCGTTGTCCTCTTTAATAATAAATGTAAACCAAAACCAAGACTATCTGTGTGGCAAGTTTTATACATATCTGTTTAACGTTTACCGCGTGATAACGTAGCAAAAATCTTTATAATAATTTTATTTACAATGTTAGTAGGATAAATACAGATTTTTACATACATAGCTTCCACTTCCACCGGGCACATTTCCAAACGCAGTGCAGCTACTGAGAATTTCTCGACAGAAAAAATATAATAACATCCGACAACGGAAATCGATCCCAAAACCGTATCCACAGCAATTATAGCATTCACTGCCACTTTACCATCGACACTTTCTTGTAAAACATCGTCACATATAAATGTCTTAATCTTACACCCTCGTTCTTTTAATCACGCTTATTACACTAACTAGCAAGGATAAATAACGAACTCGTGACTGTTTCATTTGTTCCACCGTAGCCATCTACATACCATAACACAACTCTTATATAACCAGACGATAATATAATATGTATATACATATGTTAGTACATAACCACTTACCTTCGAGATCACAATCTGACTTCCTTCAATCTCACGGATGGGGATAATGTATTTAATTGAACGTAATACTGTATATTTTGACCCCTAACAAGATAAATAGTAGCAATTAATGATAATGCAACACTTGACACTATAATTAAGGCTCAACTGTCTTGTCAAAATAAAGCCTCGTTGCACACTGGATATGCTGTCGAATTGGTTTTACTTGGCTTAAGAATGTACTTGCGCAGTGAAGGCTTATAGATTAAGGGAGCTTTTCCAATAGAGATGAGCAAGGATGTCTAGCGGAGGCTCTGTGTTATACCTGCCGTTAAGATCGTTGATCTAAGCTATGAATGCGTTTGTCAAGCTCTAGCAAAGGGTCGAGCAAGCGATGTAAGTGATGGGAACAAGGAATGCAAGCTAAGAATTTAACTGCACGGTTGGCGTAGTTTAATTGGACGTCTCGCCACTATCGCCGCGCCGAGTGATGTGAAATAATTCCCACACGGGACAAAGATGTTTGTGATCCACAAATTGTTGTTGCGAGTGTGGGTGTCTTTTGTGGCCTTTAAATAATTGTAAAGTCCTTGTGACACTTGTCTTAGCAAAACCGAAAAAAATTAATGAGTGGAATGCTAAGGATCAGCGCCAGGTATTCAAGAGCTGAGTAGGGCTTGGTAGCTGCGTTTCTCAATGCCGATAAAACCTTCGCTCAAAGTCACTTGCTCCACTATACATGTTAGTTTTGGCGCTTAACACATCGCTTACAAACGTGAGTGAGGGATAATTTTCGCAAATTATTCTCGACCTCGTTTACCGCTACGTCCCAGGTGGAAGGCGCCCTAACAATAACGAAACCTGTTTTTTTATTCGAAAATACATAGGGCCATGTTGGCAAACGTATTGCTGTGCTTTTAGGCAGCGATTCTGTAAAGTGGAGGTTAATGGTTGCAATGTCACCCATAGGTAATTGTTCCTAGTACTACCGTTATCTATACATGTAACTAAATTGTAACTGGTTGATGTCTGTACATAGAAGATATTTAATCAAATTGATGTAAGGGGACTTTATAAGAGCCACAGAAGCCATAGTTATTTAAGTGTTTTTGTCTCTCTGTCTGTCTCTATGTTTGTATGCGCATCACGGCAAAACAATTGCAAGAAATTAAATGCGGCTACCACAGTCGTATAGCTGGAGGTCTAACTTAAAATCTAGTGTTTCATCTTGATACGCCGCCTAGAAGAAAGAAAAATATAGAGGTACCCACTTCTCAATTCAACGCGAAGTCGCGGGCAAAAGCTAACCTTTTATAAGTTCATACACTATACGATAGATGAATCGTATATAGATAGATACATGCCTTTTTTTGAGGGTAGGCAAAAACAATAAATTTATTTCTTGCTATGACCCTTTCGCATCTCTCTTGTCTGAGTCACATTTACCACATTCTTCATTAATGTCCCAATATTGGTGACACTCGTCGTGACATTGTGGGAATTGGAGCGATTAAAGCTACGTTCTGTCTGGCATTAACATACCTAGAGTCGAATTATGGCGATAAAATAAATCTCCTTCAATGTAATTAAAAGTGTGACTAATTATAATTAAACGATATCGTGTTGAACTCATTAAACGTAGCAGAACACAATTTCTAGTCGGTTTGTTCTATGTATATAAAAATGAATGCATGTTACTGAAATATGTCATATTGAGCCTTCAAAATGGGAAACGCTAGCCGCCTTCCGTTTGGACTGGAGAGCTCTTTGAGGAGACCAAGGTTTTTGTCTTTGAGGAGTGACGTTAGTCTGAGCGTGACCCTAGACGAGACAAACCTGTGGCGATCACTAACAACTAAAAAAAAATAAGTATGGTGTTCTTACATGTCCGCAATGTATGCGGACCTTCTCTCACAAGATTGGCTACAGCTGTCGCCGTGACCGAAATCGCTCGGGAGGTATAATTATCATTATCATCATATTGGCGGCGCATCATATTTACTGACGGAATAATCAACTCCTCTGTCTTCTCAACCACGTCCTCTCTCCTCCTTCCTTCAGAATGATCATTTAAGATTTCTATGTTCCAGTGATCAGTGATATGAACACAACACCCGCAGTCGCAGTGGCAAAGCGACTCAAACTACTCCGTCTTTCGTGCAGTTGAATATTATTACGTTGTTATTAATTACCTTTCGAAACTGTAATTTCATTTACATACATAATGTTCTGAAAAAACAAATTTTTTATTTGAATCTGAACTGGCTGTAAGATATAAAACCAGTGTTTTCTGGTCAGAGTTGTAACATTTCTGCGAACTTTACGATGGGGTTCATTGACATTTAAGCGTCGGGCTTTGACGTCACATGCGTGTGCGCAGTACCTACCTGTGCATTTCTTTTATTTTTCGAAAACCTTGACGCGCCTTGTTTTGCGATATTATGTAATATATTACGTGATATTTTTTTTTCATGATAATTTATCAGATTTGCTTTTTTATTGTGCGTATGTATTATTTATAAATAAAACATTATTATTGTTGGTGTTTGAAAAGATTGCTTACTAATTCATGTACCAACTTAGATTTATGGCTATTTTATGTTTTAATATCCATTTTGTGGTGTCGTAAATTTATAGTTATGTTTTCCATTAAGTCGATATTTGCTGCGGTTTTTCTTACATAGCATAGCATTAGCCAGCACGGTGGCTGGCATAATGAATTTATGTACTAGAATTGATTAATTAAATTTTACAAGAATCTAGTATAAAATGTTTATAATATTACTAACATTAAAATAAATGACGATGCAATAAAAACATCTTTATGATATCCTGTTGCATTTTGTGATTTATTTCAGTACTAGATTTTGCCTGTGGATTCGCTCGCGTAAATGTAGGTTAGGAAGAGTTTGAAACAGTTTTTTTTTCTGGATGAAAGGTACCCTATGTTCTTTCCGTTACCCTGACAACGTCTGTGCAAAATTTCATGATGATTGATGAGTAGTTAATGCTTGAAAGGGTAACAAGCAAACAAACAAACTCACATTTGCATTTAAATAATATTAGTTCAGAAGACAGTTGACATTGTTTGCTTGAAGTGCTAAATCCAGGTTGACACTTTTATCTCATAAAGATAGCTAATAAACATATGGTCCGTTGTTTAGAGAAAAGGAATTAAAGGTGGAAAAATATTAACAAGAGAGATAGATATGTCAACCTCCTTTGAACATTGATAGATATTTGTACGTTTATCACCATCTACATAGATTGACCGCCAACAATATATTCACGTAGGTCTCTATACGAAAGACCCTGACAAAGAATTATTTTGTACAAACATAACCTGACCTAAAGATTTATATTAAGATGGAGATATAATTTACCTGTGCTTAAACCTTAACATAGATATTTAATACTACCGGTACAATATTGTATAAAGTTCTGAACCATTAACAAAACTGTAGAACGTAAAAAAACGTCCACATTGTTCGTGTATTAACTAAAGCTATGATACTGATGAAGCAGCAACTACTTGGTACCGTAACGAGACCGCTGGACTGCCACGCAGAGGCCTCGAGATCAAAACCATACACGCACCCTTGACTTTTAAAATTGTAAATAATAGCTCGCTTTACCGCAAGTCCTAATGTTCTCCATAGTGGTCTCGAAAATATGTAAAGTCTGTCAACCCGCACTGTTCCACTGTTCAACGTGGTTGACTAAGGCCTAACCCTTCTCACACTGAGAAAAGGAAGTGTCCAGCAGTGGCACAGTTTATATATAAACAAGTCATAGTCCTCCACGTTGGCCCAGTGTGGGTTGACAGACTCTATAAATCTTCGAGGACATTATGAAGAAGACAGACATACAGGTTTCTCACTATGTGTCTTTCACCGATAAACATATGATATAAATAGCACAAACAAAAATGGTTATAGCCTAATGCATTTGTATTTACGCCATTAAGCAAATGCAGCATACATTTGTCTAGTGGCAAATTAAAAGTAGGCTTCGTAATCCTTATTTGGTGCATTTGTAGACAGAACTTAGCCAACGCAATAAAAAGTACAGAACATATCACATGAGTGTAAGTATCCATATGCGGGAAAATGTTAATATACAAGCAGCACTGTGTACCTATGGTCTTAGAGATTAAGATAACAGTATGTACGTAATCTCGCGATTATAACCTTCTGGTAGTGTTTGCGGAGATTAAGATTATCTTGTAAATAGCACTGATTCGCGCTTGCGCGTGTCGGAGCAAATATTTGCACTCGGTTGTGTGACTAAGGAATTCCGTTGTGGGTTATGTATATTTGGAAAGTTTTGAAATGGTAGCTGCAATTTTGACTGCATGAATGGCGTATTAGTTCAAGTGGTGGCCTCGCCACTGCCGCTGTGCCAAGTGTTGTGGGTTCAAATCCCACACGGGACAAAAATGTGTGTGTTCCGCAAATGGTTGTTCCGCATCTGGGTGTTCTTTTTGTCCGTTGTTTGAATTTTTGTAAAGTCCCCAGTGACACAGGAATATTTACTAGTGCAGGAGTTGTCTTTTTAAATTAACGATTAATTTTATATTTTACTGTAATATTGGTGGAACATCATTGGTGTATGGTTAAGTTGGCCGTAGGTACACCAGTATTATCTGGTCCACGGGAAGTCAAAGTTCTAAGGTTATATGCAGGATATTGCTGTTTAGGGACTGGACTTACTTGAAAAAATATGAGTAATTCTAGATGTCCCAATGTGGATGGTAATAGGCTCGAGGCCCTCGTTACTGGTGAAATGTTCTTTATTTTGTATCTGATATTTAAAGCTATGCTACTAACGGATGTAGGTACAATTTTTTTTTATATGACTATGGTATCAAACGAGTATGTATACGATACAGCTAATACTAAGCTTTTACCAAATATATAGCTAACAGCTAAATCATTTTAAAATTATTATAATACAATTTCAGTCGATATTCTCTGAGATTATGAATTACCTTAAAAACTAATATACCTACCCTTCTCACTCTTCGTACTTACTGGTTTTTAATATTAAGTAGGTACACTAATTTTCTCATAGATGTCTATACAATTTGCACGTGATGCGAGGCTTACAAAGTTGGTAAATAACCAGCTCCGTGGCACGCGCATAACAGATTCCTTATTCATCGTGTCTTCTCTTTTGTCTAAGTAAGGTGTTATTTTTTCTTTAAATACTAATCTCGCACTACGTAGATCTTGTATCGTAGGAGACTTTACAAATATAAAAGCAAACTGTTAGACTTGAAACAACTATGTACGGATCAAACAAATATTTGTCCCGTGTGTGATCCAACTTACATACTTTCACTGGGGCAGGCCACCAAAGAACAGTGGTTAACATTAAGGCCCGATTCTTTTATTCTAAAATCTAGTCGTTTTACCTACAGTCTGTTAATTTTTTACACATGTTCTATGAAAAATGTGACTAAATTATACTAATCGTAGCTAAAACTAACGTTTCTTGAAACCAGCTTTTAAACTAGTAACTAATTCTAATAGAATACTGCTTCAAAATTATATATTTTCACATATGACAATAAAATAAGATACTTTAAAGGGAAAACGCTAGTAATACTACACACAGCTCGTTCTGCAATTAATATGTAGATAAGATTTAATTTTTCTCGTATAATTGTAACTGTGTGTTGTCTCTTACGCAACGTATAGAAAATCGTGGTCATATATGTAGATGGTAGAAATGATTATATAATTCGCACTCTTTATAAAACAGAGACTTAACTCAAAATTTGGAAGTTAGACAATTTGAACTCTAATAGCGTGCAAATTAGAGTTCACATTGCTTAATTGCCAAATTTCGTCGAGTGTGATATATTTTCTTTGCAATATATTTGCTGCGCAATTGGCAGATTAACTAATCCTTAGATTTCATTCAGGGTTTATGCAATCGATCATACAAATAATCCATATAGATAAATCCATGCAGATCACTTAACAGACATAGTCCTTACCAAATTAGTGTCACAACATTTACTTTACCAATTTTCGCATCCAGTATACCCCAGCGACCTTTTTTAGGTCGTCGGTCCTACCAGCCGGTAGATATCCTAACTTTATTTTGCCAATTCACGGTTTACACTCAAGATTCCTATCTTCAGCACCCGAGGATTTCGGGGGGAGAACTACGGGTCTCCACCTTAGGATCAGGGTACTACGGGGTCAGGCTAGCATACTGCGTCTCGAAAGGCGTGTTCTATCGGCCTTTTATTAGAGTGCGCGGTGCCTGACATTGAGGTTGGACTCGTAGTGGCTATGTGGGTAGCCGCAGAGGACGACACGTTTGTTTCTCGGCAAGCACGTGGAGTTCGAGCGTCGGACTCATGCGCGGCTAGTGCGAACCAGTCGGTCGCGCGAGGCACGGAGTTATCTTTAGCAAAGTGGCAATGTGGTTTCACTGCCACAACGCATCTCGGGCGCTTGCCTGCTCAGCAAGCAAGAGTCATAGCTGGGTGACTTGTAAGCCAGAAAGGGTAGACGTATGGCTGTACGTCGGGAAGTGAGCATGCCTTACAGCTCTGTTATCATAGTGGAGATATGGGAGGCAGCTTATCCGTCAGCCTCAGCGAAGACATCGTTAGCAACTATCAGAGTTCGCGAGTGGTGAGCGGCTTTATTGCTCCGGTACCTATCTGGACAATAGGTAGTGTCACTTGGGTACGAGGTAGCTCGCTTACGAGAACTGGGTCTTAGGATTTGGAGACAAGACCTGTCTTTAACTGGTTCCGGAAGGTGCTTTCGGACACTGTAACGTACAGCGGCTCTCACTATATGCCGAAAGGTGGGTGAGTGCGAACGCTTTATTATAAACTTGAGTAGCCGTAGAGGAAGTGTCTGCTCCTTCAACAGATATGGCCAGCCTTTTGCCACTATAGCTTGTTTATTCTGCAAGATATGAATGCAGGGAAAGCATAGTGGTTTAAGTGGACGCCTCGTTACTGCCACTGATTTGTGTGATCAACAAATGGTTGTTCTGAGTCTGGGTGTTCTTTGTGTCCGTTGTTTAAATGTTTGTAAAGTCTTCTGCGACACAGAATTGTGCCCATAATAGGCATGGTCTTATTAAAAAATCAAATCTATTTTGATAACTTCGGATCACTAACACATAACTCCGTTACAAAGTTTGTTTTACAAAGAAACTCCAAGATGCCTCGTTCCATACCTTACTGCATTCTTGCATAGTTCAGCGCTTAGTGCTAATGGTTATTAATCACAGGTGTTCTTTCTGAACAAACTTACTCATAAAATATCAGTATTATATACAACTGCTAGACACAAGCCTTATCTCAGTATGGGAAGGTAAGGCCATAGTCCGCCCTGCTAACCCTCGCAGATTCGTAGACTTCACACAACTTTGAGAATATTTTAGAGCACTCTCAAACATGCAATTTCCTCACGATGTTTTCCTTTACCATTAAAGCGAGCGACTATTTAATACGCACATAACTTCGAAATGTCTAAGATCCCAACTAGAAACTTCTGCGTGGCAGTCTGATAATAGGTTATATCGGCTATTATACATATATACTATTCCTGATAGCTACGAGAAAACGTTGAGAATTTGCAATATATGTATCTGACATAAGATTTAACCTCAAAAAGAACATCTGCTAAAAAACCAACAGTAAAATCCCCAACAAAACAAGGCTGACCCATTTTCCAAAGACGTGTCTAAAACCGGTTGGCGAGCATCAACCACATATACTGTTAATCATCATACAACTCCAGGAATTCATCGTATGTCAGCATATAAAATAGGACGCGACGTCTATAAATAGCTAGCTGCCCACGCATCTCTGAGTCTAATTGCGATATTAATTGGTTACGCGTACTAAGATCTATTTAGTAACGACCTCCTTGTACCAGATTTCGCTTGATCATTCATTGATTTGTACTGCGTCGTAGACGGGATTGATGCTTCTGAGCACGGAATTTTGATTGGAATTGGGTAGAAGCCTATTTCTTAGAGAGGCAGGCAGGGACTATGGATTTCAATTTGTTACGATTGTGGTTTTATTTCAATTGGTTTATTGCTTGCTTTGTTCAATTTCACTTTTTATTTGATGCATTCTTATCGGTTCAGGATACTATAACTATGGTAAGAGAATGTTCATTGAAGTCTTCCGCTGTCTCTTGAGCTTTTAATTTTAATTTCAATAAGACAACTGCCAAATTAGCTTTAATTCCTGCGTCGTGGGGGACTTTACAAACATTCAAACAACGGACACAAAGAAGACCTAGACTCGGAATAAGTATTTATAGGTCACACATTGTTGTCCCGTGTGGGGATCGAACCCACAACATTCGTATTCGTTTTCATGCATTCTCGTCGGTTCACGATACTGTTAATGTGGTTAAAGAATATTTAGTCTGCCGTTGACTTTGGAATTAGTTACAATAAAGTACATCGGCGTGGTGAATAAAGTGGAGCTGTCTGGTTGATACCAATTAAACTTAAAGTGTGTCTTGGTCTCTGATGAAACCAAGACACACATCAAGTTTAATTTTTAGGCTTAAATATGTTAAATTCAGTAGTAGGCAAATGGTATAATGGTTGCAGCTCCTTACAAATATAATTTGTAAAACAAGCAGCATTGTAAAATTGGCGATTAAAAAGAGTGGCCGTGAGTTTCTTGCCCAGTCTGCCCATTGATTCTACGCGCTTGCTTTGCTGAACGCAACAAGAGGTAAATGTAAATTCATATTATAATTTAGTTAGTGTAACCTTGACGTTCATAAGTGTTACTTTGTGACCTAAATGAATGAAGATATTGTGATTTTGAAGTCTGTGAGGAAACGGAGAAAGTTGTAATTATTCTTTTAATTAAAATATGAGTTAATCATATAATTAACCTTTTGAACGCCACGCCATAACGGCACCTCCATGTCCTGTACGCCAAGCCCGAAAATCGATATATTATACATATATTGTTTTTTATGATCAAATATTTAAATAACTAATAACAATTTTGTTTGCTGTATACAATTAAGTAATAATTGGGGATTCAATTTTTAAGTTGTATCACTAAAGCACAGAAAAGTAATGATTTAATATGTTTATTTTGTATTTTTCTGTGAACCGACAAAAAACAGTTTTGTCGAGTATAGACGACGTTGGCGCACAGGGCACGCTTGCGCATGTCGAGTATAGACGACGTTGGCGTTCAAAAGGTTAATAACTCATATAATTTGTAGCTTAATTAATGAAATCTCTAACAGAGACTCGGGCAAACAATTAAAGAAAACTAGTTTAAACTAAATACAAGCATTGTATGGAAGTTAGAAACAAACAAACAAACAAGCGAGCTATTCAATAAAAACGTGATAGTAATAAGATAACTTTGTTAATTATATAAATGACTCGAGCAATGAATCAACAGAAATTCCTTGAACGTTAAAGAATATATATTACATATACACATAGTATCTGCCCTTTATCCGCGATGGTATAAGCAGAGATGTATTACACCAATATTTTGTCAGCTACGGTTTTAGGTGTCGTAATAGTCGAGCATATTTCCCCAACCGGCATCCTAATCCTAACTAATATTATGAATACGAATGTGAGTTTGTTTGTTACGCTTTCACGCCTTAACTACTCGACCGGTCATCATTAAATTACACGTTGTCATAAACATAAAGTACCGTTCATCCAGAAAAAGTATTGTTACGGGTTATTCCCAGTTGCCCCCACTATCAACGCCACCACTGGTGACAAATGGGATTTCTTTCCATAAAATGTCCCATTTGCCACCAGTGGTGGCGTCTCCAGTGGTGGCAATTGGGAATGGCCACTCATTTTTTTCCCAGTTGCCTCCAGTGGTGACAAATAGAAAAAATAAATTGATACGCCTCCATACTAGTACGGTACACAAAACGAGAGAAATATAACATTGCACAGACTAATCAACGCTTTATTTACAATAATTTACCTACATAGTCTCTACTAAGGATGTTACAGATTTACACTTATGTATACAAAATTACACTATCATTTACTTCGAATTTTCTAATTCACATCAAATAAATCAGACAAGTACAATTTTAATACGTACTCCTGTAATTCCTACGGTTTTATCACAAAGTTACAAGCTTCAGTAATTAATTTTCTTATTATTATTTATCACAGATCAGTATATTATTCACAATAATTGACGTTTCATAATATTCTAACTTACCAGCTATTATTTTACTCAATTGTTGTCTATCACAGATTAATCAATGCAGTATTTACAATAAATTATATATACAATAATTAATTTTACATATTTTTTCCATTTAGGTACTATTTTTATCAAAAATTAGCGCCTTAAAGTTTCTAAACAATGGCCCACTGTCATATTTCCATGCAAGAACTCCATTTGAATATCTTGGATGAACTCATCATTGAGTACATAATTTTTCTTCCTTGTTTTAATTTTATTTGAAATCATATTCTTACAGACACTGTAATATGCCGAATCCTTGGCAAGGTGTTTAGAAAATGTATAATGTTAGGATTTTTTTTTGCCTACTGCTTGGTTTAATTTATGATGCCACGATTCTAAAAAGTTCGTTGTTCGATGCTGTTCACCGTATACACACCACACATGAATGTACTTGTCTATCATCCATTGTGTTTCCATGTAATCTCTAAACTTTTTAATGTCGGCTTCTTGTGTATTCTTCCGAGTTATATAGTTCCATCCATTTTGAATTTCATTCGGCGGCAACAGTGGCAAAACTGCGCTTAATGCCACTTCTCTTATTTTATTTTCATCATTAGATTTAGTTATTCCAAGCTTACGACCCTTCTCCCAAATAGATTTATTAAAATGATAATAACATCCACTTATATTTACAGATGGAAACACAGTCGTTATAGCACTCATTGCTGCTCTTTCATAATCTGTTTTATATTTCTTTGGATTCCACTCAGGTATTTGGGATTTGATTAAAGAAAATAAAATAATGTATGAATTCATCTTCTTGTCACTCATAAGTGCGTACACAAGCGGCACTATATTCGTGTTGTTCACAGTACTTCCCAAGTCTCCATGAATACTGTATAGTTGCACAAACGGTGAGGGGCAACTTTTAAAAGTTCCATCGCTATAGAAATCATTAACTTCGGTCATCATCTTTTTTGCCTTTTTAGTGCAAAATGCTATTATACGGTTGTCACCATCACTAAAATCGGCTAATACAAAATCATCAAATTTCGAGGGGATTTGAACTTTCACTCCTTCGCTTGATTTTAGGAAAAGCAAAACAAGAAAAATTTTAGCAAAAGGAACATTCATATTTAACGTTTACTGTTCAGTTTAGTCACGAATTTATTAGATACCATGTGTTGAGCAAGATTATTTTTGAATATGTTCAATGAGTTTCTTTTTTAGTTGAGGGTACTTTGTTATAAATCTGATCGCCTTCAAAAGTATTGATTGTTTTCCAATAATTTATACATCGTTTGAAAACATAAATATATATATAATATGCCGAATCCTTGGCAAGGTGTTTAGAAAATGTATAATGTTAGGATTTTTTTTTGCCTACTGCTTGGTTTAATTTATGATGCCACGATTCTAAAAAGTTCGTTGTTCGATGCTGTTCACCGTATACACACCACACATGAATGTACTTGTCTATCATCCATTGTGTTTCCATGTAATCTCTAAACTTTTTAATGTCGGCTTCTTGTGTATTCTTCCGAGTTATATAGTTCCATCCATTTTGAATTTCATTCGGCGGCAACAGTGGCAAAACTGCGCTTAATGCCACTTCTCTTATTTTATTTTCATCATTAGATTTAGTTATTCCAAGCTTACGACCCTTCTCCCAAATAGATTTATTAAAATGATAATAACATCCACTTATATTTACAGATGGAAACACAGTCGTTATAGCACTCATTGCTGCTCTTTCATAATCTGTTTTATATTTCTTTGGATTCCACTCAGGTATTTGGGATTTGATTAAAGAAAATAAAATAATGTATGAATTCATCTTCTTGTCACTCATAAGTGCGTACACAAGCGGCACTATATTCGTGTTGTTCACAGTACTTCCCAAGTCTCCATGAATACTGTATAGTTGCACAAACGGTGAGGGGCAACTTTTAAAAGTTCCATCGCTATAGAAATCATTAACTTCGGTCATCATCTTTTTTGCCTTTTTAGTGCAAAATGCTATTATACGGTTGTCACCATCACTAAAATCGGCTAATACAAAATCATCAAATTTCGAGGGGATTTGAACTTTTACTCCTTCGCTTGATTTTAGGAAAAGCAAAACAAGAAAAATTTTAGCAAAAGGAACATTCATATTTAACGTTTACTGTTCAGTTTAGTCACGAATTTATTAGATACCATGTGTTGAGCAAGATTATTTTTGAATATGTTCAATGAGTTTCTTTTTTAGTTGAGGGTACTTTGTTATAAATCTGAGCGCCTTCAAAAGTATTGATTGTTTTCCAATAATTTATACATCGTTTGAAAACATAAATATACTCTTAAAAACTAAGTAACAAATATATAATTTTCAAACAAAAGCTGAAAACTTACTTTGATCTTAATTATTCCTTTACAGTTGTTTTTTCGTTTGGTGCATTCCCATACTGTTAACCCACTTTTGTGTTTCCTTTTGGTATGATATTGGAATCCTGCGCGAAGCAGTATAGTTCCATGACGTCGTTTTATGTAAACTAACGAAATTGCACCAGAACTGCACGACGCACTTGACCCTGACATTGTTGGCAATATACTGATAATGTTACGTCACTGGTCTATGAACTGAGAACAGCACGTGGAGGGGGTTGTTCGACAGGATAGGAGCGCGAAAGTTACGCTATTTTTTTAAAGTATATATACCAAAATCAAACAAATATATGAAATCAATTATTGCGAAATAAATTTAAAATCATCTGTGATATTATAAAAAGGAAGTAGGTAGGTACCTATATTTTTTGTAACTTATCGTAATCCTACATCTTGGAAAACAATTGAAAATAATAGCTAGTAAGTTAAAATATTACAAAACGTCAATTATTGTGAATATATACATAAGTGTAAATCTGTAACATCTTTAGTAGAGACTATGTAGGTAAATTATTGTGAATAAAGCGTTGATTAGTCTGTGCAATGTTATATTTCTCTCGTTTTGTGTACCGTACTAGTATGGAGGCGTATCAATTTATTTTTTCTATTTGTCACCACTGGAGGCATCTGGAAAAAAAATGAGTGGCCATTCCCGATTGCCACCACTGGAGACGCCACCACTGGTGGCAAATGGGACATTTTATGGAAAGAAATCCCATTTGTCACCAGTGGTGGCGTTGATAGTGGGGGCAACTGGGAATAACCCATTGTTACCGTACAAAGCCGCGGGTAAAAGCTATCTATATATATAAAACTCTTCCGTTACTGAGTGACTGACAGACAAGCACAGCCAAAACTACTGAACTCAAGAAGTTGAAATATTCACACGAGAACGGGACTTACGCGGGTGAAACCGCGGGAAAACTACTAGTTGGCATATATAAATGGGAAGCCAAGGAAACGTGAGCAGTGTACTAACTACTCCAGGATTTTAGGTTTCAACTTAAATTTTTAGGTTTGTACGTAGTCCATCACTGTTCAGGTACCCGATACCTCTGAAAAATAAAACTAGTTACGCCAATATCTACCAGGCAGAGTACCGGATACCGTGTTACTATTGAGTATTTTCTAACAAAAAAACCGCTATAGCACTTGGCACATGAATCGAACCCGAGACCTCATGCACAGAATTAGAATTTAGCAGCGCTGCGCCACGGCGATAGTTATTAATAACAAGATGTATATTAAAGTCGAGGTAAACGGACAGACTAGTACAAGAATAAGTACAAAGACGTAGTGTAATCACAGCCTTAATTCGAATGTCCAGCTACTGAATACCTTGGGCCGTCGAATACTTCAAGATAAGGGTCGGGTCACACCTTATCTGATATACAGCGTGTACATAAAACTTGCGATCATATAACATCCGTAATGTGCTCGGTACTAATGAGTTAGCTCGCTCGGTTAAGTACCACTTTAATATTGTAAACCGTTATTAGTTCTGTTATTTTAACGGCATCAGTTATTTGTTTAATGTAAATAATCACATCTCACTTTTTCGTCATTTATTAACACACGAGCATGGATAATTATATATTTTTTATGTTTTGTCGCAATGTTTTAGTTTAAGCTTTGTTGATTGTCCTTAAATAAATAAATAAACCAGCATAAGAGTAGTAACGCTTTCACTGTGTTCTGCCCACAATAGTTAATCTATATTACGTGATTATAATACGTGAAGCAAACATTTTGTACCCCTTTTTACGAAAATTGCGTGCACGGAGGAGTATGAAATTTGGCACAGTTAAAGTTTATATGGAGAAGGAGGGGCGAATCCTAATATTTATATAAAATATGCATTATAAATACATTAAATTAATAAAAAACACTACACGCCATGCATTTGATACACGCAGTCGAAGCGCGTAACTATGGTTACATACATCAATATATTATAATGATATACACAGAGTACTATTATATACAATGACATATCAGCAATATCTTACAGACAAACTTTGGTCGTATTTCGATCACTCGGCGACCGCTAGTAATAATAATTATTTATTACCGCTTAATAAATGCATTGTTTTTAATTATTTAATTTATTCCTAGTACTCGTGTAGTATTTTAAATAAAAAAGAAACTGGATATTTTTGTCACACGCTGTACATTTTCGTATTGACATTTCCAAATCCTTGTAATTTGATTAAAATGTTTGTAGGACATGGAAAATTCACAGATTTATTGTAAAAACAAGGTTAGATAAGATGTGTCGATTTATTTTGTTTTCCGGGTAATCTACATGATAATAACATGATGATTATTTGGCATCACAAATCTTCTAACATAGGGGTTGGTATACACATATATTCGGGTGCATAGTTGAAGTAGTATCGAATATACATATGTTTGGTAATGAAACACTCGGCAAGGTTGCTTTACAATTCTAAACCGGACATCTGTGTGAGTTTTCGAGTCAGTATTAATTGGCATAGCCGGGCAAAATATCAACTATGTATTCAGATATCACAGTCGGATTTCGCATAAATTAAAAGCTGCAAATTATACGTAGACATATTATTTAGCTTTGTTGTTTATCAAAAGTCGCCGAACCGAATGTGCCAGTATGAAAATTACATGCATAGTAACGACAGCAAACCTGAAACCTTAAAACGAAAAGATATGATATCAATTTAAAAAAGATTAATTTAAAGAGAAAACAATTTAAAAAGGATTTGCTAAACTACCTACTTATAAAACATAATTTAATTATGAAAAGATAGATAATAGACATTTTCAGGCAAAAATATTTCCTTATCTGATAGGTCACTCGTGACTATCATCAATCTATCTTATCCTAACGTTTGACATGTTATTTCTAGGACAACCTTTATAAATTACTAGATCAGTTAATCTGGATTTTGTCAAAATTCTATACCTCGGGAAGAGCCCTTCTTTCTAGATGAAAAGTAATATGTCCTATTCTGTACCCCTGACAACGTGGATGCCGAATGTCATGATGATCGGTCGAGTTGTTAAGGCGTGAAAACGTAACAAACAAATAAACTCACAGTTACATTTATAATATTACTATATTTTTCCCGCGGCTTCGCTCGCGTAAATGTAGGTTGTGTTAGTGATAGTACTTTTTTCTGGATGAGAAGTACTCTACGTATCTACCCTTGATAACATGGTTGTGAAATTTTATGATGATAGGTTGAGTAGTTAAGGCGTGAAAGCGTAACAAACAAACAAACTCACATGCAACGTGTATCCGAAATTCCATGATGATCGATCGAGTAGTTAAGGCGTTAAAGCATAACCAACAAACTCACAATAACAGTTAGGATCTCATGCCTGTACTGCAGGGGTAGGCAGAGATGTATTGCCAGCATTTCGCCAGCTATGACATGATTTAGACCAAATGTAATGGACAAGACGGCAATATAATCGTCTCTTAGAAGATTTGTCGTCTGGCACATTGCCGGACATTGTGCTACTAATGAGAACTTTCTAACAGTACATACCAATAACACTGAGAAGCTGAGAAGAGGTAGCATAGCCACGCCAGCCCAATGCGGGTAAGCAGACTTTATACATTTTCGAGACCGTTATGTAGAACTTTCTTCTGGGAGTTGAACGTTGCTTTGAGGAATGTCGTCGGCATGGACATGCAGACTGTAGTCTGACATTCTTCTCGACATTTTTTTCACAACATGCGATAAAAGGTTTTAACAGTGTCGGCAACGCGCAAGTGATGCTTCTGGTGTTGCAGGCGTCCATAGGCTACGGTGACCACTTACCATCAGTCCGTAAGTTTGTTTGCCACAGTAGTAGTAAAAAAATTACCTATTGTGAGAAAGACATAATTTTTTATTCGCCTTATTTTAAAGATTTTAGATCTAAAAAACGATAAAACTATGAAACTTTTTATCCAAAGGTTGTTTAAAGAAACCAGAGAGGATTAAAGTAAAAACAAATATTTGGCGACCACCAAATACTCTCCAATTCATTATCTTCACTAAACAAGAGATAATCTGATAGGTAATGCTAACAAAACCTGGATTCAAGGCTGTATTGAAACGGTTTGCCATTCAGTATTTCCAATTTCTTAGCAGATAACAGTTGGTGTAATTAAAAATGTATTACTGATACTAATTCTGATAAAAATATGGAGTCCGATGAAATTATTGAGAGAGGAAAAAGACTTGTGGTATGTCGCATATATTATATTCTACACTAATATTATAAATCAGCCGAGCTACATATTCTGCTAAAAACTAATTTCGAACTCGATTGTTGCATTGCTAATGACCGCAATGGTTGAAGTCAGAAGTCATTTAAGAACACCATGTTTTGCGAATTTACTGAAGAATGCTCGTCCGGGGAAGGACTACCCTCTCAAAGAAAATCGATGTGAAATAGCAGTATTCCTATTGTTGTGTTTCGTTCGGTGAGTGAGAGAGCCGTAGGCTCAATCACTCTCTTTCCCCCTTCCCGCTCCTTCTCATTCCTACTTCCTTTACTAAAGGGTCGGCAATGCACAAGTGATGCCTCTGGTGTTGCAGGCGTCTATAGGTTACGGTGACCACTTACCATCAGGTGGGCCGTATGCTTGTTTGCCAAAATAGTTGCATAAAAATTGCACAACTGAAGCGTTTCTTCGTTTGAATGTTATAATATCAGAAACAACAAATCCTTATTAAAAAAAACTGTTTTGCGTTAGATGGCCTGTATATTGAATACAGTTATAGGTTATATAGTAATACGCTACGGCCCGGCACTGTAACAATACCTAAATGCCATTTAACGCAGTAAAACCACAGCACACAGCTAGTAATATTAAAAAAGTGGCAATATCTTTGGTTTATATTTAACGGATGATCTCTGGAACTGCAGACACGATTCTGAAAATATTGATAACTCTTAAATTAACTGGCAACCAGGAACAATAAAAATCGTATTATATATTATATCTGGACTCTGGGGTACGAGCGTGAAAAAGAGTATAATAGAAAGCTATACCTTAGTAACATAGGCTATGTTATTATAAGCATTGACGTAAATAAGCGAAGCCGCGCGGATAACTTAGTTAAGTATAAAAAGGAAATCTTTATTGGACGCTTCTGCGTCATCAGACTAATATTATAGATTTTAAAGTTTGTGAAGGTGTTTATATATTTGTTATTCAATCACGTGTAAACCGTAGGCGGATATGAATGAAAATTGATAAACAGATAGAGATACGTTATCTGGGATTAACTTATAAGATACTTTTTATGTCGGTAAACCCTTGATATTCACGCGGGCGGTGCCGCGAGCATAAACTAATCTATACGTATAAGATAGTTAAGAAAATTTATGTAACCGGTCTTTATAAGAGCTGTAGAATCCAAAACAAATTGTTTCTTTTTTGTCTGTCTGTATGTTTCAACGGGCATCACACAAAACTGCTACATAAAATCGGATGCCGGTTTCACAGTTGTATTGCTGAAGGTCTAACTTTAAATCTGGTACATGTTGCATCTTGATACAACGACGCCTTGAAGCCCAGAACAACAAAAAATAGGTGGTAGTACCATATTCCAACTAAAAATGGAAAGAAGTAAAATATAGATCGATACCTACTTCCAAATTCCACACGTCCGAAGCCACGGGCAGAAACTACAAAACCAATCATATTAAACCAAATATCTTTTTTCTTCTAGATGTATGGTCGCTATCAACGCGACCTAAGCGAAGCGGCTAGAGAAGAAGCAAGAAGACTCAGAAGACTGCGCAAGAGAAGGCGGAAAGACGACAAGCTTCGGCAGAAGGAGCTTGAAGCAAGCGGCAAGCATCGACCGAGGGGGAAGTTCTTTAAAGTATTAGGTGAGTAGATCGAAAGACTGGTGTGAGAGACTGAAGAAATATTTGTTTAATAGATGCTGGAACAAATAGGTTCTTTGTTTATTATTGATAGCGTTATTTCTTTTCTCTGGTGTTTTCATTGCTGTTCCGTCATTTATGGTGCTTAAAAGGAAATGCTGGCGTCAGATAATTTAAAGAATATACTACTATAGACTATAGCTATTGCCAAAATCATCATCTCGTATTCTTCTGCTTTCCCCAAAATTAAACAGATTATATATCATTTTCAAGAGCAATATATGAAGTAATTCAGATAGGTTTGTGGTATTAACAAGTTTGGATATGAGGATCCAAATTTGTTGGTACGACAAACCTCTGCCGAACGATCATGGAAATTCATCCGAAAATTCTCTGCCAAGGCACGTGTTTCCTTCTTCCTTCAATCCTGGGTCCTTTAAGCGGGGCGTCAAAAAGCACCTTCTCAGACCGTAAAAGTAGAGACCTCAACATCGCCTCGGCTGCTATGAGGACGGTGCGGAGGCCACTGCTCTTAGACCACACGATTGCTCACCATCAGGCGGAGTGTGGTCATTTTGACGAGCAAAGAAACAAAAGGTAGAATTTGTTTGCTAGTTATCTAAAAATGACCGTATAACCGGCTCAATTTGTATTTTTAGAAGGTGCCTAGTCATTATAATAATATAATTATGAAAGAAGCAAACTGGGAATCAACTAAACAGACTATGGCAGTTTAGTTGACTATGTTCAATAAAGATTGATAAAAGATGAGTGTGAGAGTAAAATTAATAACAAAATTATGAAATCTTCCTCAGATCTGCATTTGTATGTGCATTTTCATTTCAACCGATAAGTCCTCAGTGGCGTAGCGTTTCACAATCGCATCGCCAATAAGGCAGTCCTATAAGATGTGCGTAATATTTCTGTTTCAATTCCCGAGTCTGATAAATTCTTATTGGATGATTCTGCCAGGAAATTCTCTTTAGCAGCAGCTAAACCTCAAAATTGTGCCCAGTAGGCAGCAATAGCATATTAGGACCATATCTGTCAAAATATAGAAGTGATAGACCTCTGCCTATCACTTTAGGGAGAGGCTATGTTCACCGATAATAAATAAACAACGTGTAGAAGCTTGTGACAGGCTACCTATGGCGGCACACGTTCGCTCGTCTAGGCGAGGATTGGGTGTTCCTGGCGCTCCTCGGCATCATCATGGCTGTGCTCAACTTCGCTATGGATAGGGGAATTGCTGTTTGTCAGAATGGTGAGTACCTACATCTTTATTTAAAAAGTTTTACGCCCGGAATCCCGTCGGTATGCCATCACGTACTGACGTAATCGCACTACCGTGGGATTCTAGGTTGATTCAGAGGTAAGTTTTGATTGTGCGATCTTATAGAACAACACGGGCTATTCCGTAAGATCGCACTATAAAAACTCACTTCTGTATCTAAAGTGAATACTCAGTTATTATTATACCTAGTAGTATAGTTAATAGTAATAACAAAAGATATCTCTCGAAATTCAAACCTCGAAACTCGAAATAACAATTGAATGTCATTTCTCTATGCAAGACTACGTAAAGCACGGAAGGTTATTAACGATGATTCCTAATAAGCTATCTATCTATGGTTTTACTTTTAGATTCTTTATTGTTATACATACAGAAAAGAGGGCTTTATCAAGCTTGACAATGTTGCCTGTGGGTTTGCTTACTAAAGATAAGAATCCATTCTAATATTTAAATACAAAACTAGTTATGTCTGTCTGTCTGTCTGTTACACTTTCACGGCTAAACCATTAAACCCATTTTGATAACATTTGTCAAGGTGATAGATTGATAGATATCCTGGGGAAGGACGTAGTCTACCTCTTATCCTAGTATATGAACCCCTGGTATTGACGCAGGTAAAAGTTAGTAGTTGTTGAAGTAGTTTGACATAATTGGTTTTTAAATAATACTATCAAAAAATTATATATGTAGTGACGACACCGTAGAAGGATCGCTTATTAGAAACCAAGATTAATTTAATTATCTCTCTTAATGTAAGTTATTCTCCTTTAGTTTATCTAAAGGCAAAATATATTAAATAATATTAATTATTATTTCACGCTGACATATAAGAGGCATCAAACAAGTAAGTTTGTTCTTCTATGTTTTAAAGATGAGTGTTGTGAACAGCGGTAATGTGCAAGTCAATCATTGTATAATATGGCGTGTCATGAATCTTCGTGTGCGCAGACACGTGTTTACATATCATTAGTTGGAAAACTCTAGCTTGGCTGCTTGGTCCCGTAGTTTGCAGCCGGTTTTGGGTTCGATTCCCGAAACGGGCTAATTGATAGGCTTTTGCTTTAAGAAGTTCTTAGAAACATCATCAAATTTGTAGACGACAGTAAACTCAGCACCTATTACTTGGGACCTAAAACGTACCTGCGCAGTGGGTGTATTACTCCTCTGCTAAGCTTTCTGAGACATAGGCTTATTTCTATGTATGAGTATGTACACTATCTTCAAAATTAAAAATACCAATTGCTGCTCTAGAAATAATGTCTGTATTGCGGATTTGTTAACACAGAGAACAGCCAGACCCTAGACAATTAATTATGGAGTACACATTAATTTTGTCCTAAAAGTCTGCCTGTGTGTAATTTTGTCCTGAAGCGCAGATACTCGAAGGAGTTGCGAGACGACCACTTAAATCAACAAACTATCACTGCAATCAGTCAATGAAATAACTGATGAGTAACGTCTTGCTTATCTCGGTATCTCTGCATAGATTTCTTTTAAGAAATGCGAACATTTCTTATAAAAAAATTAATATTAATTGGTCTGTGGAGTGTCTAGTCACGTGTGTATTTTTGTAGGTCATAGGATAATCGAATATAACGGTGTGATCACGTGCATGAATCGAATTACGAGACCCAGATTGTGGTGATGTCATCATAATTTAAGACATAGCTTCTAATAAATCTTTTAAAACGGTATTACGATCAGCGTAGAGTCACAAATTACGTACATATAGATAGCTACGAAAACACAGATGCAGTCACACTTAGAGCCGTGGGTACAAAGACTTCGGATCTAGACAGTCGAATGCAATTTTTTTGTATTATTTAAGTCTAATAATTACATTACTCAAATAAAACAGCAGCGATAGCTCAGTGGGGAGACCAACAGACTGCAATGCAGAGGGTCTCGGGTTCGAACCCACGTCGCGCACCTCTGACTTTCGGAAGTTATATGACTTTTCGAAATTATGTGCGTATTAATTGACAATTATCGCCTGCTCCGTGCCTCGGAGAGCACGTTAAGCCATCGGTCCCGCCTGCCGTGAACATCTATGGCAGTCGTTATTGGGAAGTCAGTACCCTATATTATCCTGACACTGGTCTAGCCTTAGGGTATCGTTAGCCTTCGGGTTGCGGAGCTCAGGTGGCAGCCGCTCTGTGTAAAAACTGATATCCAGTCAAATCCGGTTAGACCAGAAAAGCCGACCCCAAGTGACTTGGGAATAATAAAGGCTAAGAGAGAAGAATTACATTACTCAAATCCTAAAAAATTGAGATTTTTGAAATTCACTCATAAATAAATAAGACACAAGCTTTTCAAATCTCTTTATAGGGGTTATTGTCAAATGACAGAAAAATAATGCAGGATACAAACTGTGACGTAACCGCTGTGTCAACCTGTGACTTAAATGCAGCTATCCGGGGCAGCCAGCGAGATATCCCCACTACACCCTATTTTTTCTTATATCCAAAATATTAATTACACCTTATTTTGCAACCAATTTGAATACTGTTTACATTAAAGGATTTATTTTAAATGCTATTTACTCTTGCGAATAAAATAATGTACAAAATCAAACATAGGTATAGTTACCTATGTTTGATTTTGTACATATAGGGTAGTCCCTAATGAGGTGATCCTTGAGGCTTCCACGTCGTTTTGAGCCTGTTCTGTATCTATGTAATTGGTGACAGAGTAACGAAATGGCGGTATTGTTCGCCACCTCCAAAAAGCGTAGCTAGTAGTATGTATATGTGTTCGTGAGTCGAGGTTATGATTCTAGCCATAAAAGTAAGTTTCAATAGTTCCACGCAACTCGACAGGACCTATTTATTGTCATGGTTTGTTATAAATTTTCTTAAAATGTAATTAGCGAAAACGACGAAAGTTGATCGACTAATCAAAATATATTTATATCGCGTCGAGAGCTAAAATTCGAATGCTTGTCCCTCTGGTACTGTTAATCCTGTGGTTCTAGCGTGACGGAATTGGATGACAGAACGATTCTATATTCTAGCTTGTTACGCGTTTATATGATTATTATATATTGTTATTTTTTTCCAGCACGCATGTGGATGTACAACGATTTAGCGACGTCAACATTTAGTCAGTACGTCGCGTGGGTGTCACTGCCAATATGTTTGATACTGTTTGCCGCTGGGTTCGTTCATATTGTCGCCGCACAGAGTATTGGTAAGTTAATAGTTCTTCTGTTATCCGAGTGCTATGAAAAGTAAGTCCGAAGCAAATATGTTCTCGGCTTTACGTTGTAATATTTGAAACGCTCAACACTCACTCTCGCCGCTGAACATATGTTTCGTGACCGCAAAAATTAGTTCAATTGCAAGAATAAGCGTTGGCGTAACTGTTGATTGTAAGGTCCTGGAGCCTTAAAACCATACCATGAGACTAAAAAGGTGCCAGCCAAAGTAAACTACTGTCTAGTCGCGCTTTGACAGAGTGTATGGCTTTGACTCGTGATGGCGATAAGATCCCTGGTTTAATTTTCTGTTCATAAATAACAGTAAAAAATATCAAGGTCTCCACTATGTATTTCTTTATGCAAATATATTAATAAAAAACCTATAGTAGAATCTAGAAAGAGCTACCTTAAGTCACGGCAAGTATAACTGTGGTAGAATGGACAATCTTGGATGCAAATCTTATAAAATTCTTTTATTGAAAATTTGTTACTTCTATAAACGATTGTGTAACTGAGTGGTCACTAGTGCAATGTGATAGAAGCCAGACTTCTTTCCAATAACACGATGCATCGGAGTCGAGATAGTATCTATGAACAACCGAACAACTCTTGAAGTCGGTCACTTACATACAATAGTCCTTTCTATTTTACTATGAGAAAAATCTTTATTAGTATGCGATTCAACTAACACCTATGTTCTTTAGGTTCTGGTATCCCCGAAATGAAGACGATCCTTAGAGGCGTTCATCTCAAGGAGTATTTAACGTACAGAGCTTTGATCTCCAAACTTATTGGACTCACAGCCACGCTGGGATCTGGTCTACCGCTTGGTAAAGAGGTATGTGCAGTACAAAATATGTAAAAGTAGGTACTTCTAGATTCTTACGCCTGAAAAAAGTAAGTAAAAAGACAACCCTACAAACCTGTTTCAGAGAGGACTTTACAATCAAAACATTTATGGATCACACAAATTTTTGTCCCGTCGGGATTCGAACCCACAACACTCGTAGTGGCAAAAAAACCTCTTAAAAAAGATCTTCGTCTACATCGATGGGTTCGATGAAGGGAAAAATGATAATCATAATAGCAGCAAGCGACTCTTTTTACCCTTTCCTATGTATGGAAGACCAAAGAAGCGCTTAAAACCGTTTTTACATATAAAATAAATATAATTATGTTTGTATACCTATTGCTTATCTTTTAACGTTTTATATGTTATGCTTTAGTTTACGCAACTTTATCTAACTAAAACTTGTATTACTGATTCAAAAGGATTCCAATTACAAACTGTCGGCTAAACACGCGCTGGCTGAATGCACATTCTAAAGATTTCATAAGAAGAAATACTCTCCTATTGTTCATGAATCTTGGACTTATTTTTAAATGAACAACTCTTTTATATTTAGCCTACACTAAAATGACATGAAAACTTTCAACATAAAGCTTAAACAGTCTGTGAACTAAAGGCCTCTATTATCGGGTTATTTATAACTATTTATAATTCCGTCCAGTAGTAAGTTCCGTCAAGTAACTCAGCTCCTATTGGTAACTGTAGTGTTGCTTTGCAGGGTCCCTCAGTTCACATAGCATCAATGGTAGCGACCCTGCTCTCGAAACTAGTGACCACGTTCCAAGGTATCTACGCGAACGAGTCTAGAACAACTGAGATGTTGGCAGCAGCCTGCGCTGTGGGAGTCGCTTCTTGCTTCGCCGCGCCCGTCGGAGGTGAGTACCAAGAACTGGATACATTCAGCAGCCAAAACTTTCCCACTACATAATCGTGAACCCACTCTTAATACAAACCTTTTAACTTAGCTAGAGGACTTACGAACATTTACGCCATGACTGCGTTATTTATGATCCATTTTTACGTCAGCCTATAGAATACATTAGAACATTTAAAATATTAATGAACTGCTTCAAAATTTGACGTAATTGTGTCGCTGCCAATCATTACCGGCCACATGGCATAAACGCTAAGACAAGCGCACTAGTAATTTGGAAGTAAATTGAAGGAAAATTATTCAAAAAAACAAATATGATTAAACTATTATAATATGATTATATTGTTTAAATATAAAGGTTTATACAATATAAAATTTTTGTATGCACACTTTTAGTAACAGCCTTTTACATTGACCAATTGTTTCGCGTCCTGTTACGTTTACATCTGAATTATAAATATGTATAGTATTTTTACGGTCACTCATATTAAAAATTGTATACTATTGTTCTCGTGAGTTTATCTTCTTGGTATGGATATTTTTTCATGCGATCTAAGTACGTTACGTACGTTAAGGGCACATGTATGATTTAAATGTATTCCAATTGCCAACTAATGCACCCGTCGCCGCTCATTATAATAAGCTTTCCATCGGTTTAGGGTAGATACAAAGGAATAACGCAATGTATTGTTACATTGAGTTATTTCTTTGAAAAAGAGATAATCGTATAGTTGTACTTAAGAGCAGCGATAGCTCAGTGGGGAGACCAACAGACTGCAATGAAGAGGGTCTCGGGTTCGAACCCACGTCGCGCACCTCTGACTTTCGGAAGTTATATGACTTTTCGAAATGATGTGCGTATTGATTGACAATTATCGCCTGCTCCGTGCCTCGGAGAGCACGTTAAGCCGTCGGTAAAATAGCAATATTCCTAGTCGTCGTTATTGGGAGAGTGTCGACACAAAAGATCCCACTGGGTCGAAGTGTCGCCGGTCTGCACTGACTGGCCCCCACATAAGATACATACATACAAACATACATAGTTGTAATTATTTTCGTTGTTATTATTCCAGGTGTACTGTTCTCAATCGAAGTAACATCGACATACTTCGCTGTTCGTAACTATTGGCGAGGTTTCTTTGCAGCCTGCTGCAGTGCTATTGTAAGTTAAAAGTTTAATCTTATTGCTATTTAGTTAGTAAGATGGATATATTGAAATTAAACTACCATATACGGATTTTATCGCGTTATTTATTTGACACTTTATTACATAATTTTGAAAACTGTTACACTACTACTACTATTAAACTTTACTAATTTTTAAGCTAATTGTATATAGTAGTTTAATTTAAATTAATAATATTAACACAAAGAAACAGAAAACAATATTAAGATGGATATACCTTAAAAGGATTTCAGAGTGTATTAGGAGAAATAAGCCTTACTCTGAGCATTTTTCGACGCTTATTTTTATTTTTCAATTCATTTTGTTACTGGCAAACCTTTTAGAGATTTCGCTTGCCTTACTGCTTGTTTTTAACTAATGATTACAGAGATAGATAGGTGTATACACTTACTTATATATTACATACAAAGATACGTACTTGTAATCGTCCAAAAGAGTTAATGTGTCTCTTCATTAAAATAATCTCAGAAGCAGCACGGAGTCTGGAGCTATGTATAGTAGTCGGCAATAGAATCGACCTCTATTACGTGAGGTCGAAAACTATGGCTAGCAAAAAATTGTTCTAATACACCAATGCCGAGTATAATAATATCAGCCCTTTTATAAACTGTCCCAATACTGAGCACGGGCCACTTCTCAGTATGAGAGGGGCTAGGCCATAGTCCACCGCGCTAGTCCAGTGCGGGTGTGCAGACTTAACACATCTTCGAGAAAATTACTATTAAATTATAATTACCCATTGGATATATCTGCGTGAAATGTGTATAAATATAATATTGTCTTCTATTTACGTGAATATTATTCATTGAAATTAAACTGCTATATACGGATTTTATCGCGTTGTTTATTTGACACTGTATTACAAAATTTTGAAAATTTTTACACTACTACTACTATTAAACTTTACTAATTTTTAAGCTAATTAAATTATTATTAAACTATTTAGATTTAATTTATTTTTACACTTTCCCCGACGTTTCGGTTGCGTTTCAGCAGCCATGGTCACGGGGAGACCTCCGTATATAGCAGTTTAATTTCAATGTGTATAAATAATAATAATATCAGCCCTGTATTAAACTGGCCCACTGCGGGGCACGGGCCGGGCCTCTTCTCAGTGTAAGAAGGGTTAGGCCATAGTCCACCACGCTGGCCCTGTGCGGGTTGGCAGACTTCACATTTATTTTGAGAACATTATTGAAACTCTTAGACATGCAGGTTTCCTCACGATGTGTATATAAGTTAAAAATATAATACAGATTTTCATAGGATTATATATTTAGATGTCCTCGAATGATGATGTTATGCATATCAAAATATATCTAAGAAGTAATGAATATGCGTCTAATTACTTTACAACAAAGCGTCGCAATGTTTATCATTTGCCACAGCTCTTTATTGATGTTGATGATCTCGTGAGTTGATGAGACGTGTATTTATAACACGTTAATCTGGATCATTCTAGAATAAAACGCATGGAAATTGTTTTATGACCTGGGTGATGCCAGGGTTGGATAGAAAATTCAGCTGCGAACTGCTCTCCGAATCATGATAATAAGTAACACGCAAATAAGTAAAATTTAAATATCTGTTTTTAATGTGAAAATAACAGCTTTTTACTAAATATATATCAAGGTATATATATATATATATATCAAGGTAGGTATATATATAAACGGTGCTTATATAAAAAAAAACATTGTTTTTAATGTTTGTTTGTCTGTCTGTTTGTTTCGGCTTATCTCTGAAACGGCGAGACCGATTTTGATGGGAATTTCACTGACAGATAGCTAATGTTACAGGGAGTAACTTAAGCAATTTTTATTATAGAAATATTTAACATTTTTGTTAATTTCCATGCGTTTGAAGTCGCGGTTATCAGCTAGTTCATAATATATCTGTTTTGTGTTAATACTGCGCGTACCATACCCATTTATTTTCTTGCCTCTTTTTCTGAAGTGCCCTAGGCCATAGTCTGCCGCTACCTTTTCACTTCTAGACCATATTGTCTCGACCTCCCGCCGTTCAACGTATACTTCCATATTAAAATTCTTATTGTGTGATACTTATCCACTCCTAAACCACTAAACCGATCTCGATGTAATTGCTGCTACAGCATAATCACACAGTGCAAGAAACCCTACTTATCACAGGCACACACACAGTATTACTGAACTGCAATTGCTTCGTGCGGTCAAGACAAAGTTACAACAAAGAAAGGATGATGAATGAATGAATAAGAAATAAGAAAAGGATGATGGAGATAGGTGAATACTCACTTGTATTCTAAGTACCTTCTATGTTCCAGATGTTTCGACTGCTGTCAGTGTGGTCGGGTGCTATGCCAACGGTCAAGCCTCTCTTTCCTACGAATCTCCCTCAGGACTTCCCCTTCGACCCTCAGGAGTTCGCTGTCTTCGTATTGCTCGGGTGAGTTAATAAATATTTCGTTTGACGACAGAAATATTGACAAGAAGAAGCAAGTATTGACTTACGTATTTACTTAAGACAATACTTGCTTCTTATAGTCAAGATGCGAGAATGAGCATGCGAATGTTATACATTGAACTTAAACGTTTTTTAAATCTGAATACATTATATTCAGATTTAAAAAATGTAGCTTAATTACTATTATGAAACTTGTTAAGTATAGAAAGTCTATGCTTAGATAGTAATTAAATTTTCAAAAGGTTTTAAGGAGCAATTATTTCTGAATAGATACCGATATGAGAAAATGGTGGTCATCATATTGTCTTGAAATGAAATGTAGTCGTCTTAGTATCTACAAATTAATAGGTAGGTAAGCAGTTAGCGTAAGTTATTTTCTTATTGCCTTTTGTTACTGATGACACTAGATGACAACCGTTTGAAATGCCTGTATTCCTTATATGGATTTTGTTATCCAATTATAATCTATTCAGACATTTTGGCCACAGCGGCGATTACATATCTTTGCTTGCTCTTTGTTTAATTCATGTGTTGCAGATGTCGTTACTTTACAAACAATAAAAAAACGGATACAATAAATACCCAGATGCAAAAAGTGATTAGTAAATAACACAAATTTTTTGTCGTATGAAGATCAAGGTTCACCCTTGTTTGATCGAACAACGTTAGATATAATATTACTAAATCGAATTTTAGTTGCAATAAAGTCATTTCGAAGAATTATTCATTTGACCGAATAAGTCATTGGTAAATTTTTATATAGCGTAATTATTTATTTGAACTAATTTATAAAAAAAAAACCACGAAGGCTAAGGCGGGAGCTCAGCTCCGCTTCGCTCCCGCCTTCGCCTTCTAACCTAACCTATCCGAGTCGAGGTACTCTGAGTCGGGGTAATGAACATTATACCTTTTGATCATTAGCGCAAATGTTGTTATAGCAAATAAATATTCGATGAACTGAAAATTCTATCAAACGATATTATACAAAGTGATGATTTTCTTAAACGTTGTTCGATTTAGTATTATTATATCTAACGTTGTTCGATCAAACAAGGGTGAACCGAAGATCAATGCCATAATACTCGGTGCAGCGAGGTCAACACTTAAATTGCGCCATTCGCATAAAGCAATAAATAAATCGCATAAAATCCACCTAAAGCAACTTATTTTCAGTGTGAAACATATACAACGCAAGATAATATACGCACACAGATTTATTAATTAGTTACGCTGTGCTTGTAAAAGTGCTCACTGCGCAAGTTCATGAACCATATAATATGTATACGTGGTAATATTATACTAATGCGTATTCTCTTTAATTTCCAGCATAGTGTGCGGTCTGCTCGCGGCGTTGTGGGTGTGGATGCACCGCCAGTACGTGCTGTTCATCAGAAACACCAAGACACTCAGCAACTTCTTACAGAAGAAGTAAGTTTAACATATCTCAGACATTGCAACTTGATAGTTAAAATGCATTACTAAAACAGTAGTTTGGTCGGGAAAATACATAAAGAATTTTTCTTACATAAGCTATTATTATGATTCTCTTATCACAGATATTTTTCTAACATATAACATTAGAAAAATACCCGGCCGTTTGGGAGGCTTACACTAGGACAAGGGTTCAACGTGAAGTATTATTATTTTTATCTTCAATAAAGCCTGACTTGTAATAAAGTATAATGGATGATCAACTTCCTAGTACAATGGGTTATCTTTCATCCCGCAACTATTAGGTTGCGAGTACCGACATTTTATTTATAGAAGTATCATCTATTTAATTTGTTTCATTAGTGTATCTTACAGAATCTTAAACTATATTTTGCTAGACTGTTGCCTCCCTATATTATTTTTGTTGACAAATCTATTGTAAAATGCTTTTCAGCTTCCGTACGGGTACTGTCAATTTCCTAAGGAAAACCAATAACTTTGTGCAAACCGGGCTATTCCCTATGGCCTCACGTCCAGCTATAAATATATGCCTCAAGACCAACGAGACAGTCCATATTTTAACCTTTCTTTCTTCTCTCTTAGCCTTTATTATTCCCAAGTCACTTGGGGTCGGCTTTTCTAGTCTAACCGGATGTGACTGGATATCAGTTTTTACACAGAGCGGCTGCCACCTGAACGCCGCAACCCGAAGGCTAACGATACCCTAAGGCTAGACTAGAGTCAGGATATTAGAGGGTACTGACTTTCCCAATAACGACTGCCATTGATGTTCTTGGCAGCCGGGACCGACGGCTTAACGTGCTCTCCGTTCTTCATATTTTAACCAATACGTATTAATTCCAGCCGCTTCATATACCCTGGCTTCGTGACTCTGGTGGTGATGTCAATACTCTTCCCGCCTGGCATTGGCAAGTACATGGCTGCTGACCTTGGAAACCAAGAACAGGTACGATCTACTTATATAATATAATTACAGTTAAGTTGTCATCTTACCAGTACATTTTGGTTTTACACAATCTTACATTACTATCAAGGTGGTAAAAAAGCGTATTACTGCTCATGGTAAGCAGTTACTGTAATCCATGACCGGTTATCGTAATCCGCTTGTAACAGTAGGGTTAAAATATAGGCGACTTTTCAAAAAAGAGTCACTACTTTCTAGTTCAAGAAACAAATACAATAGGGATAATATGTTGTCCTTGTTCACGAACTAGCCCACTGTTGGGCACAAGCCTCTTCTCAATGTGAGTAGGGACAGACAGTCACCACACACATAGTCCACCAAACCGGTACTGTGTAGTTTGGCAGATTTTAGATATATTCGAGTACATTATGCAGAATTCTCAGACATGCAGGTTTTCTCACAATGTTTTCCTTCTCTATTAACCTGTCAATGCTAGGAATGCCAAACATAATTGAAAGCATTTAGTGTCTAGCCTCCGGTGTTCCGCTGTCACTAAATTCTTACGCAAATCGCTTTAGAAAGTCAGAGATCCATGCCAATGACTGTTAAACAGTCTCCCACTAGACAACGGCCCGTAAGAGGGCTAAAAATTATTTGAAATTAATACTTAACGTCGAGCCGATATAGTTTAAAGGTAGGGTGACGGGAATCTGAACTAAGATCTGGAATTTAATCATTTAGACACTCTATCCAGTATCCTTGCTTAAGGATTCTGGTTCCCGGGTTTTTAAGGTGGGGTCTTTAAGGTTGGGCTGGTTCCAGTAATCGTAGTAATACCGTTGGTGTTACTAGCATCCATGGGCTTAATTGTAAAAAGTATAACAATAAGGAAATAAAATGCTGACAACGTGTACTGGACTAAGCCTAACCTTCTCCCGTTCGCAATTTTAGAAATTTAACCTGTTTATCTATTAAGTATTATTAGCTAAGCTGTAAGGTTGTGAGTATCTTTGAACCATCTATTACTTACTCGTTGCTTTTAACATTCCAGCAAAGTATGACGGTAAGTGCACAACCGTCTTTGTTATATAAAAGGGGTTACTTTTATTTTTTACCCTTCTGCTTTAAAAGAAGGGTAATGATTTTCGGATGTATGTTTGTTTATTTATTTCTATGGCGCACTCTGTAAACTAAATAGCTCTTTGGATTTTAGCTAATTAATGTAGAAGATACATAAAGTGTGCAGTTTTTTGGGAATTACTAATATCGCCAGCATATCAGTCGGTTTTTTTTTTGCGGCCGCTCGGTCTCTGTCGCAATATGTTTTAGTATTCAGGGGCTATTTTGACAATTTTATTTATTTATAACTATCATTTTATTGGTGTTATTATATTTAACTAACAGCTATGAATTTTGATTTGATATACAAAGTTGTGCCATACACATCTAACATATTTTAGTTTTACCAATATTATTTGTAAGTGTAATTAATTGTAATTGTTTTGGTAAATAAAATTTATTATTATTATTATTTCAAACTGTCGTTCGATTCGGTTTGTTGTCAAACAGTCCATACCTTTTTGTTTAGAAAATTAATTTCAACAGTGTTGTAAATGTTGTCTTTGAGTCAATGGGAATACATCCCGGTAAAATTTACTGCCTTTTTATTTCGGATATCACGCTTAATTTCGCACCCAACAAACACCCTTGATGAGTACGAAACTAGTCAAGCTTACATAAATATGACAAAATAAAACGGCAATATTCAGACTTGTTTAAAAAGTAAATAAATTGGATGATCATTTACATTACCTTTTTCATACCATCAAAATTATTTTATAGATTGCAGTTAAAATAACATATCACTACGTTCATTATGTTTTTTGGTACTCCTTCATAATTTTCCATTACCTGGGATGTTAAGATTATTTTTTTAACTAATCTGCTTAACAGTAAACGGCTCAATAACTTAAACAAAGTTCATCATTAAGCGGAGTAAGGACCTTTTAACAGATTAACAAGAATCTTTTACTTGAAGTTTACATTAAACTAGAAAACTACATAAATTTATAAGTAGCTAAGACAACTGGGTACATTTTCCAAAAAATATATTACAAGTTAAAAATTGCAAGCACCCTGCCTCCCACACAACACCTCCTTCACCACAGTGTACAGTGTGACTGGTTAAATACTGTACATACTTAAGGACATGATAATCTATGGTCATGGGTAACGTATAAAAAAAACTGTGTAACCTGCTAAGAAAACCTTTATGAAAATTTGTATGAAATATCATATAAAATGTGGACACTGCGCGCGTCGCCGCGTCACACACAGCTGTCGAGCATGCCGCGCTACCGAGGCTAATGACCTTTGATAAGAAAAGGACGGCGAGGGTGCAAATTCGAGTGCGGGGTACGGTAGCGGGTGGCGGGGGCAAAGGTTTTGTTTAGCTTTGTATATGCGCAAGAGTGTCCGCAGAGTGTTGTGCACAAGTTTTTATTGGATAACTAGGTCAAATTTTAAGTACCTACCAATTTTTTTTAGATATTCTTTTCCAAAATCGGGTACTGAATACCCTCCTTCAATATGTTCAGTCTTTTACCAATCAGCCTGTATATTATACTAAGCAAATACATAAAGTAGCAAAGATTTGTTGTTTTCATCGCGAATGGGCTAGCTTAACCAGGAAAGTAATCTCACAGAATTTCGACGTAACGTTACAATATTCGTGGTATTCTTTCGTCGGATAATATAATATTCTATCACATACACACAACACCATCTAGCCCAAACTAAGCAGACCTTGTACTACGGGTACTAGACAATGGATAAACATACATATATACTTATGACCAAACACTCCTTCGATCTTTTCCCTTCACCTTACCCTTCTTGTGAGATTGCACGGGAGTGATTCCCCCGGCTACGGTTACTGCTTACCATCAGCCAGGCCATATACTTATGTACCATCTATGGGGTATAGCAACGACTTGGTTAAGTTTCCTTGCCTCTGCTTCTGCCATACCGATACTACATAGCCATATCTATCTAGGATCTATCATCCGCCATCCTTAAATGATGGTTACGCTTTACCCCGTTTACCGTCAGGTTAAACCCTGGACCCTCCGCCAAATTTGACATTTAAAAATAACGGTTAAACCGTATGTGTGATTGTGGTTTTTGCATTTTCATGGACATTTTCTGTGTTTTCCAGCTTTATATTTAACTCTTGAATTTGCTGGAAACTTAGCATATAATAAAAAAAACAGCTTGAGCCCCGGGATTGGGATTGCGTTGGCTATGAGATCTGGTTTCTGGTTCTAAACATTTATTTCTTTGAAATTAAACTACTATATACGGATTTTATCGCGTTGTTTATTTTACACTTTATTACATAATTTTGAAACTGTTACACTACTACTAGATACTATTAAACTTTACTAATTTTTAAGCTAATTAAATTATTAAATTTATTTCTCATAAAAATATACATCTATTTGTTTGAGAAACACAAGATTGACATAATTAATTAAAAGGCTTACGGCTAAACTAGTGTCGGAGCGAAGTTATATAAAATTCACAAATCTATATTTTAATTGCGTTTTCAAATGTTCTAACATTTTGTTTGTGTTGCAGGTGCTGTCCCTATTCTCAAACTTCACGTGGACAGACGAACTGACGGCGGAACAAGCGTCGATCGTATCTCACTGGCACACGCCTGAAGTGGACCACTTTGGATGCCTCATCATATTCTTCTTCTCTGTTGTAAGTATACTCTTCTAGAGGATAATAGAGTAAAGATAGTCTACTAGTACATGACCATTGTTATAGCAGAGAAGTACAACAGATAGAGCGATTGATTTAAAATAAATAGAAATCAACATCATAGTGTTTGATTTATAGTCTATCACAATAGAATTTGAGAAAAAGGTAAACAACTTTTTGTGACTTTTAACATAGAATATATTTCTATAAAATAAATTTATGAATATTTATCAAAAGAAGAACTTTCATACGGCTTATTGTATACATTAACTACTTTTCAAAGAGAGTTTGAATTTATTAAATGACTTTATATTTAATTAGGCATGAAACGATTGTTTACATAAAATATTAATTCTATTGGGACAGAATTTAATTGGATTACAAGCATTTAGCTAATATGTAATTATAATTATTTTTTATAGCATACGATAAATAATGAAAATATCTATTTTAGGGTCTATATTGAAAAACTAACAACGACAAATCAATATTCTATGAAATTAAGTTTACATTAATTTACATAAATAAAAATTATATAACAACAAAAAAAATTCAATTTGTTGTACATAAATGTACAAAAAGCTATCGACGAGGATGGGATTCGAACCCACGCGTGCAGAGCACATTGGATTAGCAGTCCAACGCCTTAACCACTCGGCCACCTCGTCTTGTTGTTACTGTTGCGAAATTAGGCTCCACAAAGCATAACTTACAGTTTTCTATTTGAACAAGTGATTTAAATATTATTACAGATAAGTTTTATAGAAACAATAATTGCTTTGTTTTTAAACGGAATTTAGTTAGAAAAATAATCCTTGTAAATAACGCAAGAGCAATATACAAGATTTATTTCACAAAAACAATTAACAAGTGGCAATCAATAGTCTTTACTTACCCCCCCTCTAGAGGCGCTCATAGCCAGTTGCACTCACTAATCGGTATACGATTAGCGAGGTTAAGCAACGTTGGGTGCGGTCAGTCTATAGATGGGTGACCGCTTAGTGGTATTTCATCTGAGCGTCTCCGTGCTTCAGAGGGCACGTAAAAGGTCGGTCCCGGTTGTTGTCAAATTGACAGCAGTCGTTAAGCCATGTCAGAGTCCTAATAATTTAATTAGCTTAAAAGTTAGTAAAGTTTAATAGTAGTATAGTGTGACAGTTTTCAAAATTTTGTAATAAAGTGTCAAATAAACAACGTGATAAAATCCGTATATAGTAGTTTAATTTCAATGAATAATATTCGCGTAAATAGAAGACAATATTATAGAACTTTCTTCATACTTCAAATATTTACCATAGGTATAAAAACCTTTTTATTTTGTAAATATTTGGCGTACCTACGTTAAGTACCTATTTAACCGCGGCGGCACACCGGTGGCCAGACAAAATAGATTTATAATTAAGTCTGGTATTCTGAAACTTAACAGATTAATGATAAACTAATGTGCAAGGCGTAGCCTTATCACTAAGAAAAAATAAACTTATCACTTCCAGGATGCTGTACTGCATCAACCCCACAAAATGCGATACAACTAAATTCAAAAATATATTTGTTGCATTTTCACGGCTAAACCGCTAAACCGATTTTGATAGAATTTGACATGGAGACAATTTTATACCTTAGGCAATAAATAGGCATTTAAACGCGTATGAACACGAGTATATTAAATATTTTCTGTTGCAGTACTTCTTAAGTATGGTATCATGTACGCTACCGGTACCGGCTGGTATCTTCGTACCGGCCTTCAAGATGGGAGCTTCTCTAGGAAGACTGACCGGAGAGCTCATGCATTACTTCTGCCCGCTTGGAGTTGCTTATGGTGGTCATATACAGAAGATATTGCCTGGTAAGTCTTCTGGGACATACTTACTATTACTCATGGCTCGGTGGTTCCGTGGTGTCATTTTTGTTTGCGGCCGATTGTCCCAGGTTCAATTGCCAAGATTGGCAAGTGAAAGAGCTACTGAGTCTTTATTGGTAAATCCTCAGTAGTATCACGAAGTTAGAAAATGTGTGTGTCAAAAAGATCGCTCATTATTAAGTGTGTTTTAAGACTGCCTACTCTTTCTGGAATATAGACAACGATATAACGTGTTCATAAGTATTACTTTGTGACCTAGATGAATAAATTATTCTATGGTTGTTTTTAAGTATAATTCGCAGAGGAATTTATAAACATTCAAATAACGGACACAAAGAACACGCATCCTTTTAGTCTTGGTGTTTATTGCCATCCTTGACAACTGGTTATGGATCACACGAATTTTTGCCCCGTATGGGATCGAACTAAACACGCTAGGCCCAGTCGCAGTTACTACGTTACCACTTAATCTTTGCACCATGCGTGTAGCCTATTACAATATACAAACTTTTTTTTTGTTACCACCTGAACCTCTGCACCGTCAATGCTCTCTTTGACTATATATAAACTGTCTGACTGTATGTTTTTGTTATCAGGTGGTTACGCAGTGGTCGGAGCGGCAGCATTCACAGGCGCAGTCACACATACTGTGTCTACTATCGTCATCGTCAGTGAGATGACTGGACAGGTAATGACCTTTATTTAAATCTAGTTTTTTAAAAAACAGCTCCCGTTGTCGGAATAAATTCTGTGTCTCGGTGAACTTGACTGAATGTTCGTAACATTCAAACAAAGAACATCCAGACTTGGAAAAACGATTTGTTGATCACACATTTTCGACCGGTGTGAGGATCGAACCCACGATTTTAAATGCCGTTTAATTTTTTTATTAGTGTTCAAAAGGACGACTGTATTTTAAATTACTTATTCCTACTGCGAGCACTAAGAATAAGCTCTGTATTGCGGGGGACTTCGTAAACATTAAAAAGATAGATTCAAATACAGTCAGGAGTTAAACAAGTAAGAAATGGCCATGAATTGCCGTAAATCTTAGAGTTCGAAAAAATGGTATCACGTGATACCATTTCAGGTCAGGTCAGGTCAGGTCAAAGGTCATAGTCATTTCGGGAGTATATCGACTATGCTGAGTCAAATGGCGTTGACCGCGAGTCTCTAGCTCTTACAGTTCTTGAGTCGAAAGATGGTATCACGTGACCTTGAGGTCATAGGTCAAAGGTCATAGTAATTTCAGGAGTATATGGACTATGCTGAGTCGAATGGCGTTGACCGCGAGTCTCTAGCTCTTACGGTTCTTGAGTTAAAAGATGGTATCACGTAACCTTGAGGTCAGAGGTCATAGTCATTTCGGGAGTATATCGACTATGCTGAGTCGAATGGCGTTGACCGCGAGTCTCTAGGTCTTACGGTTCTTGAGTTGAAAGTTGTATAACAGACAGACAGACGGACGGACGGACGGACAAAGCTGTTGTATAAGAGTTATTCAGAACTCTAAAAAACTATTTGTGTTTTAGACAAATTTTCGCCCTGTTTGGGGAACGAATCCACGACATTATATTGTTTTTGTAATAGGTGTCCGTGTGTTGTAGGTCACCCATCTGCTTCCTATAATGTCGGCAGTGCTGGCAGCTAACGCGACCGCCTCACTCCTGCAACCGTCGTGCTTCGACAGCATCATTCTCATCAAGAAACTGCCCTATCTGCCAGACCTCTTGTCCTCGGCTAGCCGTAAGTACCTATATCAATATAATTACTAAATATAAGGTCTTTAACTATGAAATTGACGTTTATATCTTATATCGAATTTCGTGGTTTCCGTACGAAAGGCATATTAAAAAAAATAATGTTTTCGAGAATAGATTATGTAACATGGATTATCTATACAAATAATTAAAATGAAGTGTCTGTTTGTAATATCAAAATACCAGCTTTTTACGAAATGCATATGAAAGTATATACGGTACTTATGACAAAAAAAAATTTTCTGTCTGCCTGTTTCGGCAAATCTCTGTAACGGCTGGACCAATATTGACGGGTCTTTCACTGGCATATAGCTGATGTTAGAAGGAAAACTAAGACTACATTAATTTAAGAAAAAAATTGGGATCCTCGAATAAAAATGAAAACCAATGAAATAGTAATCAATACTTATACGTTAAATTCCACGCGGGCGATGTCGCGGGTAACAGTTAGTTAATGATAAATATTAATAACGTTTTATACAATTTATATTTAAAGTGAAATTATTAGGTGTATGCCCATTTTATATAATTTGTATTTGGAGTTAAATGGGTTGGTGTATTCCCGTATTCTTTGTATTAATTCGCCATAATTACATAATGTTTGATGTTTTGTTCATTTAAGACAAATCATAGTAGCCTAAATAAACTACACATGAAGAAAAAGTATAGAATTTGAAAAGGCCATTAAAAAAATATTGATGCAATCGTATGTAAACCAAAACGTTATCTATTTTCGTCATACAAAGCGCCAACTTCATATTAAAACCCCTATTATTTCTGTCAAAAGTATTCAGCAACAGCGTGGAGTAAAGTTGTCAATTGTTGGTATCCCAGACGTAATTGAAAACCCATTGTGTCTGGTTGTCTGTATGCCGCTGCCACTTTAATAGCTTAAGGGCCATTTATACGGTGCAAGTTTCTAGAGGCAAGTGTCATACTAAAGCAAAAAATGAGGAGAAAATCGGAGACAAGGGAAGACTTATAGAGACTTACTGGCTACTATAAAATTTCTAACATCGAAAAACTGCACTTCGGATTGGAAATAAACCCATGTCGCAGCAATAATTGAAACTATCAAGAACATCTCCTTAAGAGAACTCCTTGACATTTTTACCAATCCGAGGAGGCAGCGATAGCTCAGTGGGGAGACCAACAGAGTGCAATGCAGAGGGTCTCGGGTTCGAACCCACGTCGCGCACCTCTGACTTTCGGAAGTTATAAGACTTTTCGAAATTATGTACGTATTGATTGACAATTATCGCCTGCTCCGTGCCTCGGAGAGCACGTTAAGCCGTCGGTAAAATAGCAATATTCCTAGAGTTGTGTTTCGTTCGGTGAGTGAGAGTGCCGGAGGCCCAATCCTTCTTTCCCCTTTCCCGCTCCTTCTTCTTCCCACTTTCTTTTTCTTCCAAAGGGTCGGTAACGCGCAAGTAGTGCCTCTGGTGTTGCAGGCGTCCATAGGCTAGAGTGACCACTTACCATCAGGTGGGCCATATGCTAGTTTGCCACCTTAGTTGCATTAAAAAAAGACTCGATGAATTCTTCGAAATTAAGGGTACACATGCATCAGCTTATTAAGCTGTTTGTGTGTTTATCAATCAGTATAATAATAATATAAAATACTAGATGTTGCCCGCGGCTTCGCTCGCGTAAATGTGGGGGTTTGTTAGGTTCGGTTAGTGATAAAATACTTGATACTTTTTATACTTTCTCCTCGATGAAAGGCATCCAGGAAAAAGTAAAAAAGTATCAAGTATTTTTTTCTGGATTTAAGGAACTCTATGTCCTTTTATCTTCCTCTGACAACGTGTACGCAAAATTTCATGACTATCGGTCGAGTAGTTAAGGCGTGAAAGTGAAACAAATAAACAAACTTACAATTGCATTTATAATATTAGTTAGGATTCCTGTATATTTCACTAAGTTAAACTAAGAAAGCACGACACTTGTTTCAAGGAACTTGCCTCGTATGAATGGACCTTAAGAAAGTTGGCTATACGTTTCATACCGCGCCTCGGAAACCATGGCAAGCCGTTGGTCTTCTAGATCTCTATCTGTTTATGTCGGATTGCTGTCCAAGAGTACACTTGTGGCTGGTCTCCGTTGAGATTCGCTGCTGTAGCCGAAATTTAGGCAAGAGGATTTATATTACTAAGTATTACAAATAATAAAATATTTAAGCAGTAAAAATATGGCTGCTATTCATTCTGATTGTGCCTTAATCCACATAAGCTGAAGGCAAAGCAAAGTACCAATTCTTGTACAAAACCGTTCAAAATAAAATTACGATCTAGTCTCAATAATTTATTTATTTAAAAGGATCTCTAACAAGAAATACACATATCGCACTCTTAATAAAACAGCGACTTAACTCGAAATTTGAAAGTAAGGCAATTTGGACTCTAATTGTACATGTTAAATTCTAATATTATGTTTGTGTTAAATCATTGCAATAGAGTTCAAATTTGTTTAATCCAAAATACTGAGATAAGTCTCTGTTTTATTAAGAGTGCGATGTATTGCAATTAAAAGCTAAGTACAATTGTAAGTGTTATGTTTTCTTACTAATAAGAGATCACAGCATGCGACATAAAATAGCACATACATAAATTAAATCAAAATAAAAGTAAAATATGATAATACAAAAGCAGTAACAATGCAATTAAAAATTAGTACAAAATAATAAAGAAATAGAGAAAAGTGATCTACGAGCCATTCCGCAAGTGAGCTGCAACAGCATTTTTAAATTTCGACAGCGAATTATTTAATATATCTTTGTCTTCCGAAGCCTGCGACACATCGTTGGAAGAGTAAGATAATCTGACTATCGGTGAATGCCTACCAAGGTTAGTTCTACGTCGTGGCGGTCTAAGTAGCGACATACATATACATATAGCGACAGCTCATTGACATAATATCACAAACCAGCGGTCGAAATTCGACCATAATCGATTTAAATTTTAAGTTTGATTGTTAATGAAGTTTTACTGTCTATAATTATACCCTTATAATCACATTTCACGGTACTTAACATATGTAACCATAGTTACGAAGAATTCTACATCAGCCGAACAATGCCGAAATACTACGACCACGATTCGACTGCGTGTGTCAAATGCATGGTATTGTGCGTATAGTGTTTTTTAATTAATTTAATGTATTTTTGATGCATATTTTATAAAAATATTAGGATTTGCTACTCCTTCTCCATTTAACTTTAACTGTGCCATATTTCATACTCCTCCGTCCGTGCAATTTTCGTAAAAATGGGTACAAAGTTTTTTGCTTCACGTATTATTAAATAGATGATATTCTCATATATTAAACTTAACGGTAAATCTGAACATGTAATTGCATTTCAGTGTACATTTGACACTTTATTGGCTGGATCGGAACTCAATTTGGAACAGTTTGTATTACGAGACAATTCTCAAGACCAATGCCCTCCGGTTTAAATTTAATAGCTAATGACAGTTGACTTAATTGTACAGTACTATCGATATATATATATATACCCTCGAGAGACTTTGTAGTCATTGGAACAACGAATACAGAGGACACGGACTCTGGGAACAACTATTTGTAGAACATCTTATTCCGAGTGGTGGTCGTAAAGTTATCTTCAACACTAATTGACCCTTATATATTGACGAGGCAATCGCCGAAACCATTGCGAAATCATGCGATACAATTAATTCCCTTGAAGACATATACCATAACCATCTAATGATATCTAGTTTGATATTAGATTCTGCCCACGAGAGGACCGCATTCTGGGATAAAAAGTATCTTAATTATTAATCACGGATGGATTAATGGCCTCGATGGCGTAGTGGTTAGTGTTACCGACTGCCACGCCTGAGATCGCGGGTTCGATTCCCGCACAAGTGAAACATTTGTGTGCATGAACATGGATGTTTGTCTTGATCTGGGTGTTTCTATGTATAAAATGTAAGTATTTCCAAAAAAAAGTTATGTGCATATGTATGTTTATCCATTGTCTAGTACAAGCTCTACTTAGATTAGACTAGATAGTGTTTTGTGTATTATTCTTATATGTATACCAAAATGTCTTTTAAATCCGTTCAAAGGTTTTGAGTTACAAACGTCCTAACATCTTTAGAAAATTTCACATTTTAATATGAGTATGATAAAGTATATAGGACAGCTTGATTAGTCCAGTAGTCATAACCTAATACGTATGGAGAAAGGGTTAATGCTAAGTAAAAAAAAAAAAATTAATAATAAAATTCATAATTACAAAGTTTAAATAGTTACAATAAATGAACAATGAATGGAATAGTGAAACTTTGTAAACAGCTTGGGAACATCTGCAACCGAACTAGGTGGTAACCTGTATCTCGGTGTGTGATTCTAAATAGTCCAACTTTTATTGGACACTTTTATTTATTGTTTTACAAATCAATAAAAAATGACTAATATAATTATAATTATTATGACTAATATGATTATATTATTCAAGTTCGGGACTTGTGACGTCACTGTTTTGTAAACTTTGTACCGAACAGTGACGTACCATGAAATTGAAACGCGTTGTATCTTTATTGTTATTAGTTTGTGGGACAAAAGAAAATACGTGTCCAATATTTTTTACTAATCTAAAAGACTGACAAAAATATTTTTTTTTGTCATCACGGCTATTGCAAGCGCCACAGATAACGGGTTCAATATCCGAGTTGAGCAATATTATGTTTTGTCAGTTCCTGCTCAATGTGGTACCATTTACACTCCAATAGACTCGCTTATATTACGGAAACCTAAACATAATTGCTATAATACACGTCTGCCTACCTCTATACGATAAATATGGGTGATATTATCCAAAATTGTATTGCTATTATATGTAGGTATAAATATGCTAAGAAACAAATTGACAAATATTTAATCTTATCATAATATTAAGATAAGCCTAATTATAATTTTTGCAAATGTTGATTAGGCACGCTGAGTATTTTTATTTGCTCTTGTAATAAAAATAACATTATCTATTACTAGATGTGCCCGCGGTTTCATCCGCGTTTATGATAACTGCGCCTCTCCCGTGGGTCTTAGCGTGATGTTATAGCTATATAACATCACGCTACGACCCACGGGAGCGGCTACTATAACCTTCCTCGACAAATAGGCTATCCAACAGTAAAAGAATTTTCAATTCGAACCAGTAGTTCCTGAGATTACTGCGTTCAACCAAACAAACAAACTCTTCAGCTTTCTAATATTAGTAGGTATGGATTGTATGTGATAGGAATAATTACGTTAGTACCAAAGCATAAATTTGCGTTTACTTTCGCAGTCAATCATAAGGTCTACGGTGCGATTCCCAAGTCACACAACGATTTTTTTATTTTAATAGGACCGCTTTTGTTTTAACACTTATGACGCGGGTGACATTACAAACAAAAAGCAAACGGCACAAACATCCAAAATCAGAACAATAATTTGCAGTCACACAAATAATTGTCTCATGTGGGAATCGAACCCAATACTATTATCTTGGGTGTAAAACACTAATAATAATATATAATAATATAATATTCTACCACATACACACAACACCATCTAGCCCAAACTAAGCAGAGCTTGTACTATGGGTACTAGACAATGGATAAACATACATATATACTTTTTTTTTGTAAATACATACATATTATACATAGAAACACCCAGACCAAGACAAACATCCATGTTCATGCACACAAATGTTTGACTTGAGCGGGAATCGAACCCGCGACCTCAGGCGTGGCAGTCGGTTACACTAACCACTACGGCATCGAGTCGTCACGATACACTGCTTCGACAATATGTGCTTGAGACTTAAAAGATTATTTTCTTAATTGACATTAATAAACTTATAAAGGAAAAACATTCAGTAACTGCTTTTAGTCTATATTCGTTCTTTAATAAATCGAGTTAACAAAAAACCAAGACTGTATACAGAGATGGATCCCTATGAATTGTCACTAGCTAACACTAAACTATATTTTTTCACTGAAAACACAAGTAAGAGAAAGGACTGAGTATGTAATTATACCTAATATAGCCATCAAATTAACCCTATAACATACTGAACAATAACAACAATTCATAGCCAACAATTATTATAGATACTCTTTTCACCATAACAATATTTTTGATTGATTGACAATTATCGCCTGCTCTGTGCCTCGGTGAGCACGTTAAGCCGTTGGTCCCGGCTGCCATGAACATTATGGCAGTCGTTATTGGGAAGCAGTGCGCTATAATATCCCGACACTGGTCTAGCCTTAGGGATCGTTAGCCTGCGGGTTGCGGAGATCAGGTGGCAGCCGCTCCGTGTAAAAACTGATATCCAGTCAAATCCAGTTAGACCAGAAAAGCCGACCCTAAGTGGCTTGGGAATAATAAAGGCTAGGGAGAAGACTCTTTTCACCATAAAAATCAAACTACACAAATAAAATTATTGCTTACGACGATAAATACTTTAAAACCTATTGTATAAATACACAATACAATGCATTTTACAATACACTTCTGTATTTCGCGATGCTTTGTACACGACGAGGTGGCCGAGTGGTTAAGGCGTTGGACTGCTAATCCAATGTGCTCTGCACGCGTGGGTTCGAATCCCATCCTCGTCGATAGCTTTTTGAGAACTATTAGTATGCAGGCACATATTTAAAATATAATATGCCAGCTATTAGTGGTATTTCAACAAAATATCACTAAATATATATTACATAAAATAATTTAAATTAATTGTTTAATATGTTTTTAATTAAGAAAGAAAGAAAGAAATATTTTATTTTAAATTAGTCTTAATTATTTTGGACTTTGTTATATTGAGTTGTTGGTAGATATGTCCTCTATTATACATGAGATCGAATGATGGTCGCGGTCCCGGATTCGATTGCCGCTTGGGACAAAATATTGTTTTAATTTTTATTTTCCTTGGTTTTTACTGCCTCTTGTTAGACCCTTTTTTTTATTAAGTCGTTGGTAGATCAGATGATGGCGTGGTCCCAGATTCGATTGTCGCGTCAGACAATCTTTTACATTTTTTATGTTGTGGTATTTATCACTGCCTCGTTAGTTTCGTGATATAATGTTTACGGCTGATCGGCTGATTGTGAGGTCTTGTGTTTGATTCCTGGATCAGACATCCAGATATTAGATTTTCTGTTAGGATTTTTTTCATACTGGTCTGAAAGGTAGAAATTAACACTATATCGCAGTAATTTTTACTTAGCTAGGGAATTGTGGGTAAAACGTATTTGCTACTGGTCCGAAATGAGAAGAGTTATTTAATTTTTATACGAAAGTTCTCATTTTTGTAAAGAAGTTATTGTGGCGGCCGGCTTAAATTGTAAATCTATACTAATATTATAAAGCTGAAGAGTTTGTTTGTTTGTTTGAACGCGCTAATCTCAGGAACTACTGGTTCGAATTGTTTTTTGTTGGATATCTTATTTATCGAGGAAGGCTATAGGCTATATAAAATCACGCTGCGATCCAAGGGGGCGGCGCAGTAATCATAAACGCGGGTGAAACCGCGGGCACATCTAGTAAACAATATACATACATTATTGTTTATGTTAGACATCTCCGATTTATTCTATTGCGATCATACATACATAGGCCACAGTAGTAAATTATCATTACATGTGATTGAAATTAAACTGCTATATACGGATTTTATCGCGTTGTTTATTTGACACTTTACTACAAAATTTTGAAAATTGTTACACTACTACTACTACTATTAAACTTTACTAATTTTTAAGCTAATTAAATTATTATTAAAACTATTTAGATTTAATTTATTTTTACACTTTTTCCGACGTTTCGGTTGCTTTTCAGCAGCCATGGTCACGGGGAGACTAAGATGGCAGTTGTCTCAATGTTCCAGTGTAGTTATTTCAAAGTACCCGAACATAATTTAATTATTGGTGTTTCTATTTACGCAGAATGAGCTCAAAGTATCATGGAGTCTAGCTGTGGTTTGCTTCTTCTTGGGTTTTATAGTAGTAGTAATAGAGTAACAATTTTCAAAATTTTGTAATAAGGTGTCAAATAAACAACGCGATAAAATCCGTATATAGTAGTTTAATTTCAATGAATAACATTCGCGTAAATAGAAGACAATATTGTTACATGTGATGTTTTTTAATACAATGGCCGCACTTGGTGTAAGTAATTATGGAAAAAGGCGAAAAATGATTTGATGGTACTAGGGTTTTTATATATACTACTTACAGTAACTGTTCACCATAAGCCAGTGTATATGAAATGTTAACGTATTATACGTTTCTAGTAGACTAGAGATCGTTTTTACTAGTAACACAAAAAAACGCAACACACGGTCTGTGTGTTGCGTTTTTTACACATAGTGTTTTCATTAGCCTCTTTGAAGAAGACTCTGAGATTAATAAATGCATTTTAATTGCATACATATAGATCTAAGTAGAGATAGGTTTCGTTGAATATAAACAAGACGAGGTGGCCGAGTGGTTAAGGCGTTGGACTGCTAATCCAATGTGCTCTGCACGCGTGGGTTCGAATCCCATCCTCGTCGGTGTTGATTATTTTTATTACTATTTGTAAATTACACAAATTATCAACTCTTACGGGGTCAAACCTCGGATAGTTAAGCGAAGCCTCCATACAAACTTTTGTTTCGTTTAAGATCGAGTATTATGAAGATAAGAGATAAGATTGTAAGGATTGTATTCGCTCCTTATTAAATGGATAAAAATGTACCTATGTATTATTTTGTTTATATGTTTATGTATGTATGTATCTTATGTGGGGGCCAGTCAGTGCAGACCGGCGACACTTCGACGCAGTGGGATCTTTTGTGTCGACACTATCCCAATAACGACTGCCATAGATGTTCATAGCAGCCGGGACCGACGCGGCGACGGCTTAACGTGCTCTCCGAGGCACGGAGCAGGCGATAATTGTCAATCAATACGCACATAATTTCGAAAAGTCATATAACTTCCGAAAGTCAGAGGTGCGCGACGTGGGTTCGAACCCGAGACCCTCTGCATTGCAGTCTGTTGGTCTCCCCACTGAGCTATCGCTGCTCAGTTTGTTTATGTAACTCGTGTTTGTATAAGATCGTGAGGTCACGGATGTAATACCTGGTTCGGACAAGTGTTACAGGGATTTTTTCTCGAGGAACTCTCAATAGCAATACGGATTTTGAAATTGTGGACCTAAAACTATAACAGGCGAAATGATATTAACCTTTTACTCTGTCACAGTTGTTAAACTATATCTGTATGTAATATTAGTCTGAGGTAAATAATCTATATCTATATATAATTATTATTAATACGTGAAGCAAAAACTTTATGCCCCATTTTACGAAAATTGCGCGGACGCTCCTCCGTCCGCGCAATTTTCGTAAAATGGGGCATGAAATTTGGCACAGTTAAAGTGTATATAGAGAAGGAGCGGCGAATCCTAATATTTTTATGAAATATGCATAAGAAATACATAAAATTAATGAAAAACACTACACGCACACAATCTTGCATTTGACACAAGCAGTCGAATCGCGTTCGTAGTATTTCGGCATTGTTCGCCTGATGTCGTAGAATTATTCGTAACTATGGTTACATATGTATGTGGAGTAGGTGACTAAATGAAATGTGATTATAAGGGTTTAGATATAGACAATAAACGTTAATAACGAACAAACTTAAAATTTAAATCAATTATGGTCGAATTTTGACCACTTGGCGACCGCTAGTAATAATAATGTCCTCCAGACCGAGTTTCGGTCACGACAGCCAATCTCAACGGAGACTGGCCATCTGCGCAGGAGATATTATAGTGCACAAGTATCTGCACAAACACAAGTGCACTCTCTCAATCCCTCACTTGATCCGATGGGACGGTAATCCGACACGACCGGAGAGAGATCAGGCGCAGAACCAACGGCTTTACGTGCTTTTTCCGAGACACGGGGGTGTCTAACACCGCCAACTTCCTAACTCCGGGCTGCTATTGAGATTTCTTAACAGAAAAACCCAATAACTTTTTGTTGGCCCACCCGGGATTCGAACCCGAGACCTCATGCACAGCAGTCGCATTCACTGCCGCTGCGCCAATGAAATGTGCATAGCTGGCAATAGGCTTGCCCCGTTTTACGTGGGACCTAAATAGCTCCCGAAATCTGGTGAATTGTGGTACAACATACGTCTGCTTATCTGTTCGTGAATGTGCAATTCTATGTCTATGCATTACTTAACTGCTGCGGTGTGTTGAATTACCAGAAATCAATAGGCAGATAGGACACGTGCTAGATGCCATTTATTTTGCAGAGCATACTCTATGTTTTTCATCTGGTAGCCTTCATTTACGCCTACTCTCTATATCGGGCTCACCCGGGGAAAGTCGAAAGTCTTACTGACTAGACACCGTAATGTGTAAAACTTTTTTTTTTTGACCCAGGAAATTCCTTGATGGGTATCCCTTCCCCCGTGGGGGAAGGGTGGTTATGTGAGACTCTCCGCCCCTGAAGGGGGTCGGTATACACACTAAAAACCTGGGGTGAGCAGTCCCTCCGCTGACGCAGTGGGGCGGGATGGCGTCGCGTTAGCAATCACCATCCCGCCCCGGCGGTTGGCCCGGCTGATGGTGACCGGTCCTCAGCACCTGTGGAGGGCAGGCCTTGCTCACCAAGGCCATCCCCCAGACGTGTGCCGTGCAAGCCGGTAGAGAGTCCTCCGACTCTGTAATGTGTAAACCTACCTCGGTGTTCCTCAACGTTACCTATACCCAATCGAATCGCAACAACGCCGAAGGGCGTATATAGTGCTGCAAGCATACATAGGCTATAAGTAACCGCTTAACCATCAACCAAAAAGTTCTTTTTAAGTATGGCTTCAATTTTTTAACACATTATTAGTGTTATTGTTAACCCGCCCAGCTAAGCTAGAATGTTTGTGTTAGCAACGGGTTAGGTTCATGTCGATAGTGCAATGGGTGGGATTGAAACCGCGATCTCTCGATCGCAACTCCAATGCCTTATCCGTTGAGCAACCGGCCGCTTATTTCGTCAGTATTATAAGAACATTTATGTAAATCTAACTCACGAACTAAATCGCTATAAAATTTGTATTATTTTTAAGAAATGTGCTATATTAGAATCTTAGACTGATTATAACTTATCTACTAACTTAATTGCTATATAATAATATATTATTTTATACATGAAAATCTAGAGTTAAACTCAAAAAGTATCGACGAGGATGGGATTCGAACCCACGCGTGCAGAGCACATTGGATTAGCAGTCCAACGCCTTAACCACTCGGCCACCTCGTCATATACTTTTCATGTCAATTAGCACACTACTTAATAAACAATACCTACTAAACACATGTGTGTAAGATTTAAACAAAAGATTATTTATAGTTAATTCTGTAATAGCTATTTTATTTAAACAACTGTATAGCAAGCTGTTCAGTACTTGTCACTTGCAATGTTAAGTACATACATACATAGGCTCACTTTTTTAGTCCAAAGGGGTCGGGCAAAGGGGTATTACACCCACATATCGCTTTGGTTTCAGGCGGACCGTCATCGAAACAGACCTTGAATTTATATATTAACATAATATAATATCAGTCCCGTTTAAAAATTGTCCTACTACTGGACACGGGCCTCTTCTCAGTATCATATATCATATGTCAAGAGTTAGGCCATAATCCACCATGCTGGCCCAGTGCGGGTTGGCAGACTTCACACATCTTCGAATACATTATGAAGTACTATCAGACATGCAAGTTTCCTCACGATGTTTTTCTTCACTGTTAAAGCGAGCGATAATTAACTATTTAATACACACATGAGATGCGTGCGTTGGGATCGAATTGGAGACCTTTACGTGGCATTTTAACGTTTGCCAAGTAGGCTACCGCTTGAGTTTACTAAGGGTCAAAATAATCCTTAAGGTTACGCGGAACCTAGTGTCTAACATGTTTCTACTTAAAAGGCAGTTCAACACATACTTTTCAAGAGACTATGGTCACAAGCTAATCACGGCCGGTATAACCGGTCGATAGGACAAGCATCAATCTTCTATATACTTGAGAGCTTTGCTCTTGTCTTTCTCGATTTTCGGCTAAGGTTTTAATCTCATATAAGACATGACCTTCGCCCTTATTTTTATTTGGTCTGTGAATACTCTTCTGGGTCTTCTTCTTCCTCTCTTTCCTGCCACTTTTCCTTCTTTGATGTTTTTTATAAAGTCGTGTCTTATAAGGTGGCCAAACATGTTTCCTGTACTATTCAAATATTTTTTTAATCATTTATGTTACAAATTACTTGTATTCTTGTTAACCCCTTCAGCTAAGCTAGAATGCTTGTATTAGGAATAGGTTCATTTCGGTAGTGCAACGGGTGAGATTCTTACCCGCGACCTATCGATCGCAAGTCCAATGCCTTATCCATTGGGCTACTTAAGCTTTAAATATTGTCGTCATAATGTTGCGTTCTTCTTGACATGGCTCATCAATAGGGTAAACATTATGCATGACCGCGTTAATACCCGTTACGAAATATAGGTATATAGGTTTATTGCCCAAAAAAATGCATACGAGCCATCTGCAAACTCAAACGAACGGACACGTGTAAGCCACATTTTCAAAAATTGAAACTTTTGACTTTTCCTTTATTATATATATCAATGAAGTATGCGACTTTGTTAAAAATAATCTTACACTATATAAGTCTATAGAAAGTCAGCGTCGTTCTGATAAACTACACATGTTGCCAACTAAAACAAAGTTTTTACATAGGAGTATATACGCAATGCACCTAAACTCTATAATAAATTACCAAAGGACATAAAATATAGTAAAACATTTAACGAATATAAACACAAACTAGCCAACATGTTGGAAGATAAAGCTTATTACTCAGTAAATGAGTTTATTAACGATAATCTCAATTTTTTTTTATTCTTTTTTTTTTATAAGTGTTTTTGTCCACATGGACATGCCAATCCTATTGTACCTTATAGTATAACTAATACAAAAATTAAATAGGACACTTTATACAGCTAAATCTATAAATTATTGATATATAACAGTAGCCAAGGAACACAGACTTTTTGCTACATCAATATACTTTTTTTTTTTGCTTTCCGTGGCAACCTGTAATTAAGGCAGCACCAATACTTGTATACCACAGACTTTGTAACTTAGCTTTTAAGGTGTATGTTCTTGTTGGTTGTCCAAATAAATAAATAAATAAATAAATATTATATACTATAGTATTGTGTATGTATTATAGTTTGGATATGATAGGATAGACTAGATTAAGCCCACATCTAATTTGTTTAATGCAAATAAAACTCTAATTAATTATTAATGTTACTAACATATTGACTATTTTAATCTGGCATTCTCTTAATTATAATTGTATTTTTTTATTAATTTCACTATGTATTTGAAAGAGTTTTCTTTTTTATTTAATGTTTGTATTGTATTTAATTTTTAATTTGTAATTTTATAATATTTACCATTGATTTATAATTGTAATATTTGTTGCAATTAATATTTTGTATGCCTTTCGGCGGGACATAGATAGTTGCTATATTTTTATAACAGAACACCTATGGACACAAAATAAAGAACTTGAACCTGAATAGAATTTAAAAAGTATATCACCTTTTCTGTATAAGATGAGTTGAGTAACTTCAATTTTGAGATGTCGTTGCCTTTAATAAACTGGTTGTTAACCTTGAATTTAGTAAAGGTCAAAATTAATCAAATGATGCGCAGTAAAAAGTTTAATGACGATGATGTTTTCTAGGCCGAAATTCGATCACGGCTGCCAATCTTAACGCATACTGGTAATATATGCTACACGTTTAGACTATACGGATGGCGTAGTAGTTTAGGTGGTCGCCTCGACGGGTCCGGCCGTTAGGGTCCCATTCCGGTACGCCCCCGGCCGGCATGCACCCACAGTGAAAAATGTGTTATTCCGCTACGCACCCGGCCGAGACGCTCCCATTGCAAAACAACCGGAGAAGACACTTGAGCAAATACTATTGAAAACAAGTGCTTTTGAATTTGAAATCTACAGAATGGGCGAGTAACCCTTTCACTGTTTCCGTGCGTTAAAGCAAATGATAATTAAATATTTAACAGCGTGTTAAATACTTAATTATCACTTGCTTTAACGGTGAAGGAAAACATCGTGAGGAAACCTGCATGTCTCAAAGTTCTCCGTAATATTCTTGAAGTTATGTGAAGTCTGCCAAATCGCACTAGGCCAGCGTGGTGAACTATGGCCTAACCCTTCTCACATTGAGAAAAGGCCCGTGCTCAGCAGTGGGACAGTTTATATACAGGACTGGTATTATTATTATCGGGATTGAACCCGCATTGACAGTACCGAAACGACCACTTACAAACTCACCGTCCCTGCTGTTTACGTAATGTATATAAATATGTAACTAAAATATACTTGTCTGTTAACAGGTATGTACGACATATGCGTGGAAGACTTCATGGTGCGCGACGTCAAATATATATGGAACAGGATGACCTTCCAGCAGCTGAAGGATTTGCTCAAGGAGAACAAGGTAAATATATACAAAAGGTGCAGTGATTAATCAATAGGTTTTTTAATACCGTGCATACCGTGTCTACGCTAAGGCTAAGGATCTAAAAATGTATCTAGTAACTCGTAGAAGCTATGCATTTTTCATATAAAAAAATAGGTATATAACTAAAGGTAGCCACGAGTAGCCATAGCTCAGTGGGGAGACCAACAGACTGCAATGCAGTGGGTCTCGGGTTCGAACCCACGTCGCGCACCTCTGACTTTTGACAATTATCGCCTGCTCCGTGCCTCGGAGATCACGTTAAGCCGTCGGTCCCGGCTGCCATGAACATCTATGGCAGTCGTTATTGGGAGAGTGTCGACACAAAAGATCCCACTGGGTCGAAGTGTCGCCGGTCTGCCATGACTGGCCCCCACTTAAGATAAAAGTAGACACATTTGATCGCGGTTTACTTATATTAGGGGCCTAGGTAATGTTAGGAACATAAGTAGTTAAACATTAAACAAACTTGTAAAAGTATTTTATATAATACTAGTAATTATTCTGTATTTTTGAACTGTGTTTAAATCAATCTTTAAACTGTTACTTCTATTACTGGTGGTTCCTAATGAGAATTAAGCATTTGGCGTCCATGTCCACGTGTCTCTGCACAGATGACGCAAAAATATGTCCAACAGAAGACTGTGGCAGACTAAACTTTTATTATGCACAAATATTTATAGCATTTGAATATTGTTATTTTTATTACTTTTTGGAACAGATTCCATAGACCTACATAAAAAAGATACGTAGGTACTATGAAAAATAATTATCCTGAGTTTAAAACCAAACGAATTAGGGACACCAATAAAAATATATGGACTTAACTTCAAGATATATATTATAAAATTATATTTCAAAACTCCACATGCAATATTTGACCCAAGAAACGCGCATAAAAATCCCTCTGTTCGTGTATTCTTTTTATATTTTTTTTTTGTACAACTAAGTTGGCAAACATGCATACGGAGCCCACCTGATGGTAAGTGGTCACCGTAGCCTATGAACGCCTATAAAACCAGAGGCATCACTTGCGCGTTGCCAACCCTATTTTTATAAGGTCGGCCTCTTATTACCCTTTTTGAAGAACTCCATTCTGTAGTATTGTGGGAAAACCTCGGCAGGGAGTTCATTCCACAACCTGAGCGTCCGCGAGAGAAAATTCCTTTGGAACCGCTTGGTGCGGCACCAATTAGATTGTAAGCTGTGAGAATGAAATCTCTGCCGATGGCGAGCGGTGCTATGATAAAAAGTTGCTGAGGGCATCATCACAAACAACTCCTCGGAACACAATTCATTATATAGGCGGTAGAATACACAAAGGGAGGCAAAGTTCCTTTCTCTAAAAAGTCTCTCCTTAAAGTCTCAAATAATTTAATAACACCTGGTCACAATTTGAAAATCTTGGCGTAACTATTCACGTAGATTGATCTCAAAGCCTTATTTCATTACTTGTCTTTTTTAACAGACAATAAAAAGCTTTCCACTGGTGGACAGTCCATCATCCATGGTGCTACTCGGTTCCATCCACCGCTGGGAGCTGGTGAAGGTCATAGAGAAGCAGGTGGGCAGAGACAGGAGACTGCAGATCGCGGCCTTGTGGCACAGGGAGGCAGAGATGAGAAGACGAGATGAAGAGGCTAAGAAGAAAGTTAGAAGACCGTCCAGGTTTGAGGTGAGTTGTTGTTGTCATTTACGGTTTCTCTCGATCGTGAGTCAGTGGTTTGAACCCCGTTAAAATATATGTAACAAGATATTTCTCTTAGAAAATGTTAAATAGATTGTTTTATAAAGTATATAAACCAAATATAAATGGGATAGTTATTCTATTCTATTAGATTCTGGAGAAAGACCATGTCATGAGTTAACAACAGAATTCACAGACCTTCAGACTAACTTAAAAAACAAACGCTTCCTAACCCATGCCAAATTTTATTTTATTGTGTTTTAATATATGTATAAGCAATAGCGAATTTCGAAGTACTTGGAACACCAAATAGTTACAACTAAGTAACAATTTAGGTTGGGCAAAATGTTATTTGGCGGAACCTACATATGGCAAAATGTAGGTGTATAACACCTCTGTCAAATACATCGCAGATAAACAAATATGTATGTAAGAATATCCCTTGCTTGCAGGTGACCCCGGCACCCGATATGTTACAAGTGCCCGGCACCGGTATGACAAGAGGATCTTCTCTCACTACCAAAGACCAAGGAGGACTTATACCCGGTATGTATTTAAAGGGCTATAGTAAAAAATATAAATAACAGAAAATAACATTTGGTTACAAAAAGAGTGCGGGATTATAAAAAAACATAAAAGATACGCGTAATTTTTACCCTATAGGTTTTGATAGATTCTACATAAGCACAAATGAAAAGTTGCAGCTTTAGTAACAAGAGATGGCGCTGTACTCAATCTTACCCTACTATACTAGAGCTTTAATCGCGCTAATGAAGTTTTACCAGCAAGTTATGAATCGATAATCAATAACTAAAGGACAATTTTTTCCTAACCGCGTTATTTCTACGATGCCTTCTACGTGTGAATTTCAGTTACGTCCTTAAGTGGTAGTAATCGCTTATCATCGTTAAGATACAGTACCTTGATAAAACTCCACCAAACCAGCCCGCTTTACTTAAATCCTCGACCCAAAATTCAAATAGCTTATTATATTCAATCTAGCACCAATCTGGATTAAGCGTGCCGTCGCAAGCTGATCCACAATATGCAACTAAAATTGGAGAATGAAGAAATAATTCACTACGTTATTGTTAAAATCAGGGCTGGCAATCTTTGGGCTAGCCTTATTCTGAAATCAGCCTGAGGCCTGCCGCTGGATCGCTAAGTTGAATAATAAGGCAATTAAAAAAATGCTCTCACGTGCTCCATGTATTCCTAATATCCTGTACGTTCCTCTAGGTCTTACAGTTCCACATCCACAGTCCTTCGTTGTGTCCTGGGCGATTCAAAGACGTTACAAAAAAGCCACTTACAGTGACCTTATAAACAGTGCGTCTTTTTTTACTTTTTCCAGTATTTTGATCACTTCAGGCGTAGATAGATCGTAGATAAGTAGTATCCATGTAGGTTCTTTCAGTTCCCTTGTTTTCGTGTATAGATAATCGTGTCTTGAATATATTATCATCATCATCTCAGCTGAAAGACGTCCACTGTTAGTCATAAGCTTTTTTTGTTAGAAATTCTCTATCCTATAATCGGTAGGTGTGACTGGTACTGAATATGAAATATGCACGTTTTTACAAATAACAGTCGCTGAGCTTCTTAAAATATTATCTGCCTACATTGATAGCTGAAGTCAAGCCAACATTTTAGTTCTTCACAATCGAAAGCAAATAAATTTTCGCAGATCCCGCTTACGAATTGTGAACCCCATTTTTTTGTCGTATACCCCGTCGAATCTCCCGTGGACCCCTGGGGGTCCACCTGGACCACTTTGGGAACTAATGTTTTAGATCAAGGATAATTAAATAAAATGTATGGTTTATGCAGGATAATTTATATTGATATCTTACTAATATGGTCAATGAAAAATTGTGAAGATGTTAGATATTTTTTACTCAATGACGCGTAAACGGCTTTACAAATTTGGATAAAATTTGGCACACATTAACATCATTATGGATAAACATGTATGGTACTTTTAAATACTTCTCCGTAGTTTAATTTCGTTTTATTTTTGTTCTTTTTATCAAATTTGTTCTTCTTCTTCTTCTCTCTACAAGAATGCTTGTATGTATATCATAGTCATAAGACGAGGTGGCCGAGTGGTTAAGGCGTTGGACTGCTAATCCAATGTGCTCTGCACGCGTGGGTTCGAATCCCACCCTCGTCGAATTTTTGAGAAAGTTTATTTATTGATATACATATATAGTGCCATTATTCATCAAAATCTGTATAGCATTTTCGATTTAATTAAGAAACTAACATTTATTCTCACATTTATAATATCGTTGAGTGTTTGTTAAATAACAGCAGCGCGGCGGCTCGTTGATGCTAAGTTGATTATTGATCAATCAAGAACTTGAGAACTATTGAGTTGAGATGTAGCTATTAGTAGTACTAGTAGGAGTAGTATTAGTTAGTATTTTTATTAGTAATTTTATGTAAGAAGGCAAATCTTGTCCTAGTAATTATTCCTGACTAGCTGACCCGTGCAACTTCGTATGCTTCATGTAAGATAATTTTTTGCAACATTTTTCATTGCTCCACCGCCCCTATTGGTCATGGCATGATGTTGTATAGTATAGCCTATAGCCTTCCTCGATAAATGGGCTATCTAACACTAAAATAATTATTCAATTCGAATCAGTAGTTTTTGAGATTAGCACGTTCAACCAAACAAACAAACTCTTCAGCTTTATAATCTTACTAGATGTGCCCGCGATTTCACTCTCGTTTATGATTACTGCGCCGCCTCCGTGGGTCGTAGCGTGATGATATATAGCCTATAGCCTTCCTCGATAAATAGGTTACCAAACACTAAAATAATTTTTCAAATCGAACCAGTAGTTCCTGAGATTGCGCGTTCAACCAAACAAACAAACTAAGTCTTCAGCTTTATAATATTAGTAGACTCGCGACACCAAACATTTAAACAACGTACACAAAAACACTTAATCTCGAAACAACCATATATGTCAATCACAAAAAAAATTGTCGGCCTCGGTGGCGTAGTGGTTAGTGTAACCGACTGCCACGCCTTAAGGTCGCGGGTTCGATTCCCGCACAAGTCAAACATTTGTGTGCATGAACATGAATGTTTGTCTTGGTCTGGGTGTTTCTATGTATAATACGTATGTATTTACAAAAAAACAACTATATATGTATGTTTATCCATTGTCTAGTACCCATAATACAAGCTCTGCTTAGTTTGGGCTAGATAGTGTTGTGTGTATGTGGTAGAATATTATATTATTATATTATTCGCCGTGGTTTTCAAACCCACGACACTCAGCGCAGTCGACTTGGACAAACCCGAAGATTACACGATCCATCTTCTCGCAGTCTTGTATCATAGGAAAGTGACCTCTTATGATTCAAGAACCTGTATTTAGACAATTTAAATTTATAATTAATTTGTCTTAAACGTATGTTAATATCTTTCAAGGTCACTTTTAATTTTATATTCAAGGAAGCATTTGTTTATCTTGTTTTTTTCTTAGTATGTTAACCTATTGAGTCGCTGCGGCACACCGGCATCCAGTATTAATAAGTTTTCAATTATGTCTGGTATTCCAAAACTTAGGTTAATAATGATCAGTGCTACTTAATATGTAGTGACAATGCTGTTTAGTTCTAGAGTTCGAAAAAACTCTTATACAACAGCTTTGTCCGTCCGACCGTCCGTCCGTCTGTCTGTTATACGACTTTGCACTCAAGAACCATAAGAGCTAGAGACTCGCGGTTAGCGCCATTCGACTCAGCATAGTCGATATACCCCCGAAATGACTATGACCTTTGACCTCTGACCTCAAGACCATTTTTTCGAACTCTAAGATTTACGGCAATTCATGGCCGTTTCTCATTTGTTATATGTATTGTTAGGCTTAAGTGAGCGATATCACCGGCGCGGCAGTCGTCTCCCCGCAACCATTTAGTTGGGTCGTAGTTCAATATGTGTTTATTTTATTTATTGCTAGCTTTTGCCCACGGCTTCGCTCGCGTATTAGTAGGTTATGCTAGTAGCAGTACTTTTCAAAAATAAAATATAGCCTGTTACTCGATAATAATATAGCTTACATATGGTAAAAGAATTATACATACATACATAGATTCACGCCTGTTTTCCAGAGGGGTAGGCAGAGACTACGGATTTCCATTTGCTACGATCCTGACACACTTCTCTGGCTTCATTCACTTTCATTACATTCCTCATACACGCCCGTCGGTTCAAGGTGCTCTTAACCTGGCCTTTGTCCAGAACGCCTCCGATCTGATCAAGAAACGTTCGCCTAGGTTTTCCTCTTGCGACTGTTCCATTCACACTAGCCTCATAAACATTCTTAGTAAAAGTATTATTAAAATCAATTATGTAGTTTTTTTGAGTTAAATTCTTACAAACAAATCAAAGCCTTCCTCTTTTGGAAGAACATGTTGATTCTAATAAATATTTAACATTAATTATTGTACGCATCAACTATGTTTGTATTAATATATTCACACATGTTTTGACAAATAAACGTATCTATATCTTTATTTGTAACTGGTACCAGTAAATATATATCCATATATACCATGAAGCATTTCATTTGACCATCCACAAACACGTATAGAGTATATAAGAAGGTGGTGTAAATACCTGCAGTCCTTTGCGTGAAACGGGTATAAATAATTAAGTCCACGTACACAATATATAAAATGTTTATTGCACGCACACACAAAGTCACACGCTTTTGATGACCCCTACAAATACCACACTACAACTGATACTTTGCCTGCAGCTCCTGGCCAGCTGTTCCGTCCGAAGTCAATCTTGAAGAAGACCAACTCGTTTACCCTGACGCGTGGCCTGGCCTCCGGCACTGCTCCTCAAACACCCATCACTCCTCAACCTTCAGTGTACACCACCGTCACTGGAGCTGAGACCAGGTAAGAACATTTCATTAACATTTTAAGTCGCACCGGTGCACCGGCGGTCAGCCACTACAGGTGTACAATAGTCTGGCATTCCAACAACAGATATGTTTATCCAACATCGGTCATAAGTTTGGTAAAGAACATTGTTCGCGATTCCAATGAAAGATTTTTAAGTCGAGCTAGAAGCTAATAAACTATTAAAATCGTAATATTGTCTTCTGTTTACGCGAATATTATTCATTGAAATTAAACTACTATATACGGATTTTATCGCGTTATTTGTTTGACACATTATTACATAATTTTGAAAACTGTTACTCTACTACTACTATTATTAAACTTTACTAATTTTTAAGCTAATTGAATTATTATTAAACCTCTACTATTAAAATTCTCGCTAAAGAACACCGATTCCTACCAAGGATGCTTCGCGAGGCTATTGAAATCAAAAAACATCCTAATTTTAATAGAGAAGATGGTTGGAATGTACCACCAGCTTGGGATCCAGTAATACAAATAGTCAAACCCAAGAAGAAGCAAACCACAGCTAGACTCCATGATACTTTGAGCTCATTCTGCGTAAATAGAAACACCAATGATTAAATTATGTTCGGGTACTTTGAAATAACTACACTGGAACATTGAGACAACTACCATCTTAGTCTCCCCGTGACCATGGCTGCTGAAAAGCAAACGAAACATCGGGTAAAGTGTAAAATTAAATTAAATCTTAATAGTTTTAATAGTTTTAATAATAATTTAATTAGCTTAAAAGTTAGTAAAGTTTAATAGTAGTATAGTGTAACAGTTTTCAAAATTTTGTAATAAAGTGTCAAATAAACAACGCGATAAAATCCGTATATAGTAGTTTAATTTCAATTAAAATCGTATCAAAATTCATGGTATTTTCACAAAGGCGGAATAAACCATAAAATTTAAAACGCTGGTATTTTGGATACAGACTTCACTCCCCTAATTCATCTATTTAATCCAGATTTGGTTATTCAATAAAAGTTTAAAAACTATAACCCGACTACGTAAAAAAGGCTTCTAAAAAGAATGAATTTAAAATATATATAGCCTATGTCACCCGGGCCATTATTACGAATCTATTGACACCTCATTCATTAAAATCGGTTCAGTAGTTTAGGCGCTACGGTGGAACATACAAACATACATACCCAGACTGCCAAAATGATTACCCTTCCTTTTGGCTTCGCCGTAGTCGGGTACAAACATCTTTAAACAAGGCCAAGAATAATAACCAAGTACATATTCTTTACAATTTACATAATTATGTACTTACTTACAATCAGACTACTCATATACGAGTATATATGAGACTACCTCGATGGCGTAGTGGTTAGTGTAACCGACTGCCACGCTTCAGGTCGCGGGTTCGATTCCCGCACAAGTCAAACATTTGTGTGCATGAACATGGATGTTTGTCTTGGTCTGGGTGTTTCTATAGATAATATGTAAATATTTACAAAAAAAGAAGTATATATGTATGTTTATCCATTGTCTAGTACCCATAGTACAAGCTCTGCTTAGTTTGGGCTAGATGGTGTTGTGTGTATGTCATAGAATAATAATAATAATATTATATCCCAGAGGGTGTAGTCAGAGACACATTTTGTTGGCCATATTTTAATTTACATGTAAGCTTAAGCGAGCCTATTGCCTTATACCTATTATTCACTCATATTACAGGATCCGTGCAGCATTCGAAGCAATCTTCAAGCGTTCCTCTCTCTTACAAGACGTTGAAGGTGCTCTACCAGATCAGCTCAGTCCGACTTCGTTGCCAAGAAGCCCGTCCATCAACAAGAAGGTCCAACTGGTATGTCCTTAATATTAACTTTACAAATTTATATATTGACAGTAGTGATAGTAGTCATCGCGATTTAGTGGTCAACTCGTCACTATGTTGTGTAGAGTGCTAGCAGTTGGATCACCGCACAAGATTAAATTTGTGAGAGTCACGAATAGTTGATCTGAGTATCATCGATATTATTATGACAAATTTTAACTAAACTAGCTGACCCGCGCAAATTCGTCTGCTTCACAGAGAATTTTTACCGTTTTGCAACTTTTTTCATTAATGCTCCGCTCCTATTGGTCGTAGCGAGATGTTATATAGTCTATAGTCTTCCTCGATAAATGGGCTATCTAACACTAAAATATTTTTTCAATTCGGACCAGTAGTTCCTGAGATTAGCGCGTTCAACCAAACAAACAAACTAACTCTTCAACTTTATAATATAAGTATAGATATAAAGCGTAAAAAAAACTTATATAAATTAAATTATTTTACATGTGTACTGTCTACATAGATGAAAGAGATAATCATATTTCTAATTAACTCTATTTTTTATTTTTTTATTTCAAAGCATGAGGATTTTATTCGTACGGTTAAGGTCGGTTGCTTTAAATACGAACGGTTGAATTCTTACCCATTATTATTACACAAACAACCTGATTTATTTCACTCTTAACCAAGCGTTCTAGATTAACTGGAGTTCACAATAATACTAATAATCTGTAACCTAAACTGAACTGTAACTTGAACTAAAAAAAAATATCGATTACATACGAATCATTTGTACCGGCGATTGTTTTTCTATATTCGTCTATCACTAATTTGGATCGATCCTAAAACCTGACATATGCTTATCTAACTGATGATATTCCGCAGCCCCGGGAGCGAGTGTGTGACATGTCGCCCGAGGATCAGAAGGCATGGGAACAGCTCGAGATGGCCAAGGAGATCGACTTCGACAGGATGCTGCAGATCGCCAGGAAGAGAGACATGGTACGGCCATCGCTGATCTACTTACTCCTGACTAAAGTAGACATCAAAATCGTATTGAAAAGAAATAAAATTTCTACATATCATATATATGAAGCCTCACGCATTTAACCTCGAAAACGTAGGCGGAGCTATCTTGCACACATTTAGCCAACTGTGTTTTTTGGTACCCCGTAATAGAGGGATGGTCAATTACATTGCCAGCTTCCTTTTCGCTTCTAAGAATTGCCTAACACAAAATCTCAGTAGCACTTTGTCTGACTCAAATGATGAAACGGAGTCCGAAATTTTGATTTTGAGATGAAACGTGCAAACAGTTCGCCTGATGGTAAGCGATTACCGCCGCCCATGGACACCCGCAGCACCAGAGAAATCACAAGTGCGTTGCACGCCTTTTAAATTGTCTCCCTCTCCCCCAGAAGGGAGAGAGGGGTTGGGCCTCCGGTACCCTCACTCACTCGACGAAACACAACGCAAGCGCTATTTCACGCCGGTTTTCTGCGAGGCTGGGTATCACTCCGGTCGAGCCGGCCCATTCGTGCCGGAGCGTGGCTCTCTCACGGATTTTGATGTTTTGCTTTTATTATTTACTAGCGCTCTCCTGTGGTTTCACCCACTTTAGCGTTACCCTCCACTTCCGTGGCTCGTAGCGTAATGATAATAGACTAAGTTTCTACCAGATAAAGTAGTTTTCTAATGGTAAAATATTTTTTACAATGGGTTCAGTACTTTTTAAGTTTATTTACTACAAACAAAACTACACAATTACAAATATTTCCACTTTTATATTTTATATTAGTATAAATGTAGTTGTTTGACTGTATTATTGACTTTTAAATACATTTCAGCATCCTGATGATCCAGAATATGAGGATGAAAACCTGTACATCTGCCACATCGACCCCGCGCCCTTCCAGCTTGTTGAAAGGACCTCTTTACTTAAGGTCAGTACTATATATTAATTTTAAAAATTACGATGTCCAATTGTTGCGGAAATGATTATTAGTTGTCACTGATTATTAGTCGAATAAAAATCGAACATTCAATCAAATATCAAGATTTGATGATATATAAATACTAGAGATAACTTTTTTCTTAAATTTGCGTAAAAATTTACTAATTCAGGAAATAAATGATATATCGAATTGAAGTTGCAATTAATGCATTCAGGTAACGATCGATAATATTGTTATTTTAATAATTGCTTATCGATAATATTACGGTTCTTTGTTGTATCAACACTTGTATTTAAATTCGGTTTTCTAATGATAAGCATAAAATATATTGTCATAATTTACATTGGCATAACCAAATTCAGCATAATGATCATTACGCGTAACATTTATAATAATATTATATTACATGCACGCAACACCATCTAGCCCAAACTAAGCCGAGCTTGTGCTATGGGTACTAGACAATGGATAAACATACATATATACTTTTTTTTTTGTAAATACGTACATATTATACATAGAAACACCCAGACTAAGGCAAACATCCATGTTTATGCACACAAATGTTTGACTTATGCGGGAATCGAACCCGCGACCTCAGGCGTGGCAGTCGGTTACACTAACCGCTACGCCATCGAGGCCGACGGATTATTAGGAATAAATATTTTACCATAATGTTTATTGCCTAAAATACTGTTGGCATAATTATAATGAAACATAATTTTATAAAGCCTGATGTTATAAACGCATAATAGTATTTACACAATGTCTTTCTCTTTTTTTTGTTTCTATGCTGTCTTTATGTGAATTTCTTTGAAATAAAAATAACAAACCTAACCTATGTATGTATCTTATGTGTGGGGCCGGTCGGTGCAGACCAGCGACACATCGACCCAGTGGGATCTTTTGTGTCGACACTCTCCCAATAACGACTGCCATAGATGTTCATGGCAGCCGGGACCGACGGCTTAACGTGCTCTCCGAGGCACGGAGCCGGCGATAATTGTCAATCAATACGCACATAATTTCGAAAAGTCATATAACTACCGAAAGTCAGAGGTGCGCGACGTGGGTTCGAACCCGAGACCCTCTGCATTGCAGTCTGTTGGTCTCCCCACTGAGCTATCGCTGCTCAAAAAAAAACCTAACTTAACACTTAATATAAATTTATTGGCTACATACACCCAATTATGACTTATTATATTTATGGCTTGTGATTATTAGACGAATAAATATTATGCCTTAAAAATTTATGCAACTCCAAATTAGACCATATGATAGTTATGCAAAACTTTGCCACAGTATCATTATGCTAATAAAATTTATGCAAAAACGTTATGCCAAACAATTTCGTGCCTTTAAATGTATATTATATGTATTCATAAAACTGAACTGTCAAAACTGATTAACTCTGGTTGTTCCAGGTCCACTCGCTGTTCTCAACGCTGGGGGTAAGCAGAGCGTACGTGACTGCCATCGGTAGGCTTATCGGAGTCGTCTCACTTAAAGAGGTATGTTTTTATTTTCCATCTTTTTATGAACAAAGGCCAGCTTAAGAGCACCTTGAACCGACGGGCGTGTATGAGGAATGTGATGAAAGTGAATGAAGCCAGAGAAGTGTGTCAGGATCGTAGCAAATGGAAATCCGTACTCTCTGCCTACCCCTCTGGGAAACAGGCGTGAATCTATGTATGTATATTTTTATATTTACCTGCACTATATGCGCAGATACTATTAAAACGGTCAAGCAAGTTAAAAAGATGGCTGGACTGCACGGTTGTCGTAGTGGTTTAAGTGTTTGCCTCGCCACTGCCATTGCGCTGAGTTGTGGGTTCGGATCCCACACGGGACAAAACTTTGTGTGATCCCGTAATTATTGTTCTGATCCTGGGTGTTCGTTGAATATTTGTAAAGTACCCTGCTACACAGGAGTTATACCCAGGAGATGCCACTTTAAAAAAAAACAAGTAAATGAGGTAATATTGACTGTCCAGATGCTGAAGTAGCTTACGTAGACACCTTGACATTGACAGTGCTAGTAGGTTCGATTCTAACACAAGACAAAAAATTGTGTGGTCCACAAAATAGTTGCCCACTGAGTATAATTTGTGTCTGTTTCAAGGATTGTAATGTCCTCTACGTAATGGGTATTAACCCTAGTGTAAGAGATTCTTTAAAAATTTAACTTGCGGTTCCAATGGTAAGCGGTTACCGTATTATGATATATAGATATAGACAATAATAGAAGTTTAACTTGCGTGTTGCTAAATCTATGTCAAAGTCAAAGTCAAAGTCAAAAATCATTTATTCATTTAGTTCACAAAGTAACACTTATGAACGTCAAAACATATAGGTTAGTGAGTTTACTAAGTTACTGAAGCTACATTTAGGTTACTTGCTAGGTTCAGGCAAAGGGTTGAGTCTATGACAAGAAACCTGCAAGAAACTCACAGCCACTCTTTTAAATCGCCAACTAAATATAATTTCAGTATTTTACAACTCAGATTAACAAGGTGTTGCAGTTATTATGCCATATACTACTGACTATAAAAAACTAATATTAAAAAGATAATAACAATAATAACTTAATAATATTATAGAGATTAAATAATTTGGGCTAAGGTATATGTTTTAATATAAATCTAAAATAGACAGTAGGATGGCATGATGGTGCATATACTTACACTTTGTGACTACTAAATTACATTACTACATTACTAAATTGACCTATAAGTAATACAAATCTTTGAATCCTGAATGCAACAAGCAATGAAAAATATAAGATATATTAAACTGATGCATGGCGCAAGCCTCGTACTATATCGGCCCTAAAATCTTAGCTAGCGTAATATAGATCTAATACAATTCTGCCAACACCTTCGAGAATTTATATAAGCATCATACAAGTTGTGATAACCTTCCATACTTGTCCACAGCTCCGCAAAGCCATCGAAGACGTCAACTCCGGGGCCCTAACCCTGGCCACACGTCCCGAACCTCCCACCACCCCCACTCCTGTAGTCATCAAAGTCCACACCTCAGAACCCGCACCCCCATCAGACAGCGAAACGGCAAAACTGACCACTACCAATGAGAAAGAAAAATGAACTGTCCTAACGGTATGTGGTACTCAAACAATTAGAGTATTATAGGAAATATGTCATTAATTATGAAAACTTGCAACCTCAAATTGTTGTGTCGTGTGGAATTATTATTTCCTAATATATTTTTAAGTAAGTTTCATGTTTTGTCAGTTCTTGTATGGAAACTAATCCACAAAGCTTTTAGTCAGATTGTATAAACAAATACTGCCGTCAACTGATTAAAAAGGTATTTAAGGCTCTGTAAACTAACCGTGCAGTCGTTGAAACTGCACTCAAATTGCACATCGACTGCAATCAGTCTGTACGGTTGATTTGCAGTTTTATTGCAGTCGTACTAACTGCGTCGTCTAGAGCCTAAGTGATATGGAACGCGTATCGTCGTTGTAAGTCCAAGACCTCGTAACTTAAATCAAATGCCGCGTACATTCCTTTCGCAAATGTTACAGGATGAGGGAAAACTGATTTTCTAGAGAACTATTGCCCTGAATTTGTAACGAGCTCGGATTTGAAAACATTTTATACTTCTTGAACTAAAGAACTTATTTTAAAAATCACTATCAGTTACCTGCAGACGCGTAATACCAAATTTTGATTTTTTTTGCACATATGCGGTATAAGACAATATTAGTTACGCTGTATTGGTCTATCAGCGAGGATATGGCGTAACGTCTTTTTAGTTAGCGGACGGTAGAATAAGTCACATTCACACATTCGCGAGAGCCAGTCGCATTGCGACACAAAAGAGCGAATGTGTTACAAGGTAACATGTATTTCTTCAGTCAACAGAAATGCCATCTGTTAATTCTTTTAAATGTTCGGCACCCAATTAATAATTTTGTTGTTGTAAGTGACCTGATTTTACTTTGACTAGAGTCTAATATTTATCTAGTAGTGTATCGCTTAGATAAACGATAGTAGCATCTAATGTGATGCTAATAAGGCTTACTACGGTTTGAAGTAGCAAACCGACTCCGTGATTATTATGGGAAACATTCTAGCTAACAGTCGTATTGGAATTGGGAATTTTCCTATCGATGAGTTCTAAAAGAACTTCTTTTGGTAAGTTACTAAGTTTTGTATTCCTCTAATAAGGCTATGTTAGTATAATGAGGGCTTCAAGCCAGACCCACGGGTCAAAGTGTGTATTAATAAGTTCCTTGAAATTATAAAAGCTGTTTTCGGCTTATCGACATCTGTGATTGACTAAAAGTCAAAATTAATGTACCTAAATATGAAAAATCGCCAATCCAAAGATTAGAAAATTATTTATGGGAATTTTCCCAATTCTTTTCCCTTAGGAAGTTTCCCAATGTAGGAATTCACTATGCATAATTAAGACTTGTCAAATAAAGACATATCGAAACGATTAATTTACATTTACGTAAAAGAAATCATGAACGTCACAATTACGTAATTTTTCGTTTTATTTATAAGTAGATGTATTTTTGATAGATATTTTTTTTTGATGAATGGTGCTTCCGATAGAGATTAGTAGGAGTATGGTTCGAAAACGATTTGATATAATTATGTTGCTTATGTCACTAATGCGTGCGTTTAACCTTTTGACCGCCATCATGACAAAGCAAAATGTGTCCAGCACGCCACGGTCACGACAACATGATAGACTTTTAAACGCTAATAAATCTTATAAAAAGTATCGTTTTTCATATTTGTGTTGTTAATTATGTAGACTGATTCCAATTTATATTATGTGATTGAGTTCTTATTTATCTTATCCACATTAGCATAAGATCACAAATCGAACAAGATATTAAAGAATGAAATCGTAGCTTGGCGCCAAGAGCACGCTTTTGCTTTTTCGCCGTGGCGGTCAAAAGATTAGCAACTTGTAATTTAATTAATGTTGAATGTAGTATGTATTGTATTTAATATGTGTGCCGTCATCGGGTTTTTAAGTTAAAAATAACTTTGATGCACGCATTACTTGATGACATGCGATTGTAACAAGCAATAATACTCTAAGTACATTGCTTGAATAGTGCCTTAGAATTTATTATATTATCATGTACAGATTGTCTGTCCATTTATTTATACATGTCGATAAATATAAGCCAAATTATTTAGGCGCCATTTTTGCCTGTTTCTACATACCATTATAATATCGCGTCCAGGATGTTCAAAAGTAATTTTTGTAGAGTTACGACTTGAATTGATTTGTATCCTTCTTAATCAAAATAGGCTTTTAATGAACCTTGAGAAAATTAACCAAAGCAAATTTACTTTGTTTGCTTTAGCTAGTAATCATATTTGTAATCAACAAGTAAATCATTATATCTAATGCACGCGTTGTACGGTGTTAGTATAGACATGTGTTCTGATCAACCTTTATAGGTAAAGTGATCCTGGTTAAGCTACGTTGATTCCGTCGAATGCCGCTAGATGGCGCATACATTTTGATTCCTTCATCAACTAAAGTGACGTCATACAGATATAAAAAAAATGGCGCTTAATTCAATTTGTTTTTATTCTATAGAAATAATAATAATATGAAGCTTCTTAATAAAACGAAATAAGAGGCAATTTTGTATACGATTAGATCAGAAGTTACACGTTGAGGTTTTAAAGCTCTTGACGCAATTTCATGAACTACTTAATCATAATGTATATATAGACTTAGGCCCTTTTCTCCTATATTCAAGAAACGCGTAGTTTTATCTACGGACAGTTAAATTTTGACATATTTTTCATAGAATATCTGTTAACAAATTAGCAGTACGTAGGTAAAATGTCTCGTTTCATGAATATAAGAACCGGGCCTCAGACCTTTAACAATATTGAAGAAACGAGTCGTTTTAACTACGGACAAAATTAAACACTGGCATATCTTTCATAGAGTATTCGTCAAAACTACACATAGGCAAAATTTCTCGTTTCTTGGATATAAAAACCTGGCCTTACCAAATAGCCGACTGTCGAAGGTGCATCGAGAACTATAAAACCTCACAATACACAATCAGATTTATAAAAAACAAATAGCAAAATATTGTTAGGTTAGTATTATTATTTGAATATAAAATTAGATGTAGACATCTGTACATGTAACCAAATTGTCCCAAGGCTTGTGATCGTCCAATTCATTCCAAAAGTGTTGTTTCTTAGCTAATAAGTTGTAATTGTAGAATATAATTTTTATCCACAAGGAGTCTAATACAGTTGTGTCCAGTCACATTTTATTGTGAAGACTAGGCTTGTATCTAATTACCGGATTTTAAATTATAAAATACTAGCTGACCCAAGCAACTTTGTCTGCTTCACATAAGAGAGTTTTCCCCGTTATTGCAACATTTTTCATTGCTGCGCCGCTCCTATTGGTCGTAGCGTGATGTTATATAGCCTATAGCCTTCCTCGATAAATGGGCTATCTAACAGAAAAAAGATTTGTTAATTCGGACTAGTAGTTTCTGAGATTAGCGCGTTCAAGCAAACAAACAAACTCTTCAGCTTTATAATATTAGTACAGATATATTGGCCTTCAAATTGTACCAACTAGTATTTTTCTTAGCTAAGCTAATATGCTTAAGTTAAACTTGCTGCCTCATCGGTCAGCGACAACAATAATAAAGCCTAATGGCTATTGACCAAATAGTATTTTTGCTACTTACGCCAATTATTAAAGTTTCAATTTACGTACGGGATAAATTAACTAGCATTTAATTGCTTAATACTAAAGACTTCGATATACTTAAGAGCTTTATAAGCTCTAGCAATAATAATTTAGCAATCGATTTCTATCAAATAAAAACACCAAAATCTATTTACAATTTTTTTCACTTTTAATATAGAGGCAAAATATTGGAATCAATTTATGTGATAAAGTATAAATATCAAGAAAATAATTGCATCTGTTTTACTATTAAGGAAATAGTCAGTACGCGTACAGCCTTACCAGCCGATAATTAACTTCCATCTAGCGATACGCATCAGATTCGATATAATAACATTCGAATGTATTGAAAATAGTACTCAGCATGCGCTCTGCGTTCACGCATTGTGATTGTATTCGAAAACGATGGTAGACTTCGCTACGTCCATCAACCCATATCTGGCTCCTATGTTTTATGTAGTAAATAAAACGCCTGGCACATATAACGGGGCTTAAGCTGATGTATGTATAGAGGCTATTTTGTAATAGGTAATATTTTTTATTTTATTTCTAGAACAGCTTTTCTGTTATAATTTTTTTCAAGTAATTAAATACAAGCCTAGTCTATTTGTGCCATCTTTATACATTTAAATACTTAGCAAAATGTTTGTAAAACGTGCCATATAATTGGCAACTAACGTTATTAATTTCCAACCACGTAAAGGAGCTTCCTATAGAAGATTCTATGTAAATCTTTCTATTCCCGATTATATAAATGTCCCAAACATATCTTAAACGTCCGTCCTTTCAAATATATTATATTTTCAAAAATACAGTCACCACTCGCTTCTGCTACTTTTTATAACACTGTTATACAATCTCGTTATGTTCGTTATTTGGTGAAGTATAACAGACGGTCCCGGCTGTCATAAACATCGATGACAGTTAGTATGAGGAACCACCCGGTATGAGGAACCAATAACTAGTCTATATCTGACTGCTAATGTCAGTATATAACTATATTGTTAAGCTTTCGGTGAATTTTTCATGGTAGTTATTCGAACGACTTATATTGCGCCGTATCTGATGAGAATAGGAGCTAAAATTTGAACTACATAAGACTTAAGACCTATCGATATGCAGCTAGCAGGCCTGTCTGTAACCAATTCGATTCTGTATGAATGTTTGGGCTTATGTACTCACCATTTTATTAAATTATACCCAATGACCGAGAATAAAATATCCGTGTTTACTCCTATCAGATCATAAGCGCAACCCTATTTTGTATAAATGTTAATACAAACAGTTAACAGTAGTCGCATTCTACTCGTAGACTCCACAATTTTTGGACATACTTTATCCTCAAATTCTGTGATTTTTATAATTAATAAACATTGAATCGAGAGTGTTGTCTGGTCACCCTCTTATTTATTTGTTTTTGATGAAGTATTTATATTTGTAATAATAATAACGTAATACAAAAATAACGATTTCATATCTTACTGTTAATGAAATAGCATATAAATTAACTGCTTTTATTAAGCTGTTATTATTTTTACAAATTAAAATACTTCACTCGAATGAAAATATATTAAAAGTATTTTACAATGTGAAGTGATCACTCGCATATTATTATATAAGTGTAAGCAATGAATAGACACTGTCCGACCCCTATGGGCTGCAGTTTAAAGATGCATTTCTATTGTGATCTATTGCTATTGTAATAAACGTGTTCTGTGTCGTTAATTATGTTTGTTTTATTTCTTTACTTTGTACCCTAACGATGGCGTAATTAATTAAGTGGTCGTCTCGCCACTGCCACTGCGCCGAGTGTTGTGGGTTCGAATCCCACACAGAACAAAAATTTGTGTAATCCATAAATGGTTGTTCCGAGTCTGGATGTTCTTTTTGTCCGTTGTTTGAATGTTTATAAAGTCCCCCGCGATACAGGAATTATTCCTAATGCGGGATGCCTAATGATGTGATAATGCCTTTTTTGAGAGCGATAAAAATAGAGCGAAATGTTATTCACCTACCTTCATATACAGGGTGTCCGGTAATTAATGGATAATCTTGAAAAGTCTTATAGTAGAATTGATGGCCATTCAGAAAAAATATGAAAATATCTATCCTAATATTGTCTTCTGTTTACGCGAATATTATTCATTGAAATTAAACTACTATATACGGATTTTATCGCGTTGTTTAGTTGGCACTTTATTACATAATTTTGAAAATTGTTACACTACTACTACTACTATTAAACTTTCATTATTTTTAAGCTAATTAAATTATTATTAAAACTATTTAGATTTCATTTAATTTTACACTTTCCCCGACGTTTCGGTGCTTTTCAGCAGCCATGGTCACGGGGAGATTAAGATGGTAGTTGTCTCAATGTTCCAGTGTAGTTATTTCAAAGTACCCGAACATAATTTAAACATTGGTGTTTCTATTTACGCAGAATGAGCTCAAAGTATCATGAAGTCTAGCTGTGGTTTGCTTCTTCTTGGGTTTGACTATTTGTATTACTGGATCCCAAGCTAGTGGTACATTCCAACCATCTTCTCTATTAAAATTAGGATGTTTTTTGATTTCAATAGCCTCGCGAAGCATCCTTGGTAGGAATCGATGTTCTTTAGCGAGAATCTGTGGTTTGTCAAATCTCAGGTAGTGGTTGGTCCCCTGTTGCACATGTTCACACACAGCAGACTTCAACGAGTCTATCCTAACTACTACCTAAGGTGATTTTTTTTTAAATTACTCTATTTAACTTTCTTGCACACTACGACCATAAATGAATGAATTCCATCGGTTTTTTACTTTTTTATTATTAAACACTAATTATGCTAATATATAGACAGTCAAAAGTATGATAAGATATTGCATTTTTCTTTTCATTTTTTTTTCTGAACTCTCAGCATTTCTACTATAAGACATTTCAAGGTTATCCATTAATTACCGGACAAACTATAAAACAAAAAATATTAAGTACAAAAAAGAAAATCGACTTCAAAATAGAAGATACCAAAACAAAAAAAAGCACTAGAAAGTAAAAAATTATTGCGAATTCTTGTGAATAATTAAATTATTGTTATTAATGGAGTCGAATATTCATTAAGAAACCGGTTTTCTTTTTTTGTAAACATTTTTGTTTATTTCTTCGGCTTTTAGTGAATCTGAACTTTGATAACTGATTTTATTTGTCTGAATATGGGTAGACTTACTTAACGCGCTGCTCATATGAGACAGCGTCGTGTAAATGAGACAAACGAGGAAAGGGAGAAACGCCTATTTCAAAATAGGAAATCTACCTCCAGTGCCATTTCAAAAGACACTTGTGAAGAGCGTAAAAATAGTCTTTCGAAAATGCGGCCTTACATGAAAAATGATTTGGACAGGAAAATTCGGGATATACCGGTTAAATAATTTGTGGCCATAGTGCATCTCATGATAATTCCAAATACGGTTGGGATGATATATTTTATTCCGGAGTTCCGATGCCTAATGGCTTCAGCGTCATATTAAAAGATGTTTATAATTTGTGGGTATAATGTTGTTATTATTTTTTATGTGTATACCTTGTTGAGTTTAACAGTTGCACATAACCCTATTCTATTAAATGCTATCAAAAACCAATTTGGAATTGTGTAAACAATACATATGTATATGTATGTGATTGCAGCAATCACGGCAGATTTGCTGTCATTTATTAAAGAATTCCGTTGTATAAAACCGAAGATCTTTATCAGAACACCACCAAATTAGAATGGGACTACCTCGAAATACTACGAGGGGCTTCAATTTACATCGGCCAAAAACGAGAACATCATCAATGTAGCTGAAGTCAACCAAATACTAAAACTAATGGTCAGATCTTGACCAAAATGAAATGGGACCAAATGGAAAGTACCAGCTTACGCCTAAGCTTTAGCCTAAAGTTATGAGGTAACACACATAAAAAGAAACATAAAATCGAATTAAGAATCTCTCATCCTTTTTTTTAAGTCGATTAAAACCACACACTAGCGCTATCTCCATAGGGCCTGGGGTTACCCAAGCGTTGACTACTAACAATACAAATGTAATAAAAAGGGAGAATCCAACAGTCCTCACCTTGAGGGCGTAAGAAATACGCTACTTAATGAACTTATTGAAAGACGAAAGCTCAACTGCTGTGCCATTTAGTTTGTGACGAAACGCAGACTGTGTAAATTGGTGTAGGTTGTACTCGACGAAATACAATCCAGTTGACAAACAATTTTTATAATCATTTTAAATCTGAATACATAGCGCTCAAAAGAAAATGGCCAAAACAAACATTTCTAGTTTAGTTGCAGTTCGAGGCTCTTCAATCCCCATAATTTCAATATTCAGGTCATTATGTCTTGAAAGTGGTATGATATAATGCTAATTCAATCTTGTGAGAAGGGACTAAAGAATAACGGATATGTAGTGAATGGACGTCTGAGGCAGCTGACTAAAAAAGTCGTAGGGATGGCGAAGCGTCTTGAAGTAAGCAGATAACCCACCTATATCAAAGGAATCTACAACTGAACTATAGTTACTGATAAGATTGAAACGGTGTTAAAGAAATGTTCAATCAATATTACCTATTTAAATACCGGGGGCCAAAGTAACTAGCATGGTGGGCATACCAAAGGTCTTTACAAACACCAGGTATCTACAAAATACATTGCAGCTGCGAAAGTTCCTCTATAGGGCAAACAAAGCATACTATTGCTAAAAGGGTCAGAGAACACATCGCCGTTGTAAAAAAAACACCTGACTTGCAAATCAGCAATTGCAGTATATATGTTACGGCTAAAGGTGGGTGTGAACATAAACTTAAGATTAGCCGGCTACAACTAGGTGCAGCCGGCCACATGCGGTTAGGTTATGTTAGGTTACTTTTGAGTTTAGCCGGCTAAAACTAGGTGTAGCCGTACTTCGGCTATTAGCCGTAACATATACACTAGAATCGGATAGGTACTACCATTGGATCGAATTTCATCGTACGGAAGTCCTCTCCACCGATCATCAGAAATCTTTATTTGTAAACATAGGTACCACATGGGTTAATTTCGTTTATACGTACAGTCGGGTATTTAAGGCAGGTATGCTTTAATACTGATGATGTAATATGTATGATGTAGTGTAAGGATGTATCTTATTTTTCCTGTTAATAAATAAATATTATTATATATTATTATTTATTATTTAAAGGGATACCGTGAGGGTAGTGCGTGACGGCACATGGACAAATCAAAATATAGGGAAAGTGAGGGTGGATGGAGATTCTTCTGCCACACAAAGCTGTGACATCGTCGAACCAGTTATCGTGTGACCACAGCCTAAATAGGTAACGTGATTAAATGTCAAGCGTAAAAAAGACGAACATTATGCGTGATCGCGTTAATAACTGTCACGAATTATTTATTTTTAATGCAACGCAACGAAAGTTAAAAAGTTATAATTGTGTGAGCTAGAGTTGAAAGGACGCTAATTTCTCGTAATTGAGATGTTCGGTGTAGTAGAATCGTTCCTTAACTTGAAAATCCGTTTAAACTGGCAGACCAAGATTGTAGCTAAAGAACCTCGTGGTGTGTTACTTTTGTTCCTGTGGTAAGTAGTGCTCCTTTATGGTATAACGGTTTGATGTGAACAGGGAGACCAGTGCGATTTGTAATCCTTTTTGGCAAAAGAGTCAGTACTTTTTTAAAGGTTGGCAACGTCTGAATTATACTACCTTAGACAATATACTTATGTTGACAGATTGATACGACGATAGGTTTGTTTTTATAATTACATAGGTACCTACCACAATCTGCCAACGAAAAATATACGATGTACACTTGATAGAAAACTAATAAAATAGGCATATTTTTCTTAAACACTATAAAACTATCACAATAATTGCTCCAATTGTTCCATAAAGTTAAAATTATATTGTTTTTAAATAATATGTAATGTTACCCAGAAGTGTAAAATGTATGAAATGTCGACCGAGCTACTTATATTAAAAAACCGGGCATTGTGAACCGAAACAGGCACCCACAGGACAGACTTTGCCTAGTGTGGGGCCGTTGGATACCAACAAATTGTATGTTCTTTTGGTAATAAATGATTTTTATTTTATTTTTTTATTATGTACATAAACCGCCGCTAATTTGACGAAATGAGAGAAATGCATGAGACAAAAGATGCTTTGTCCTCGTTTTCTTACTGAGTTTGTATATATCTGTCTCACTTGCACCTTGCTTACTGTAATGCCTACATCTAGAGGTACACGGCTACACATCAAGTTAGACAGTGCGTATATACAAAATAGAGAATTGTCGGAAAGGGATAGTCCATAGTGGCGTAGATGAATCACGTTGCACTAGCGCGTGCGGCGATGCCCGCGGTCCGTTCAGCGTGATTGAGACAAAATAACAAAAATTTATCGTATAGTTAACGTAATAGTTCAAAGTCCAAACAGTCTAGGTTGATGTGTCGCTGTGTGTACTTTGATATAAAGATATTACAAATATTGGAATTGCCTGCAGGCTGCGGTAACCGCTTATGTTGAAGACACGTGCAAATAATGCCCACTGTTCATTTAATTACAAAGTAAATAGTGTAAATACGTCATGGCTAAATCACTAAATGTAAACAGTTGCTATTGTTTTGTATCAGGCGTTAGTGATATTTACGTCATTGTATAATTTATTTTAATTATAAATTATTAATTTAGTTTAAAATAAATGATAATTAATTTAACAAGAGATTTATGCGTTTTGAAAGTAATTAAAATTGAAATTTTAAATGCCTATAGACGAAACGCCGTATTTTTATTGTGGTCACCCTGGGACGACGTGGAGAAAAAAGAATAAAATTATCTATTCGCCACTAAAATGGCGTCATCGAAGGAAACCTATTGTTTGTGTGGTCAACCATATAATATTGGACAATTTATGATAGAATGTGACTGCTGTCGTGAATGGTTTCATGGCAGGTAATGTGGAAAATATATAAATTTCACTGTGAAAGTTTTGTTGTGTGTTAAAAAAAATTGTGTAAAGTTTGACAGTGTAAGCCCGTTCGGCCATCACTTGTGTGTGCGATTGTTTTAGTTGATATTTCCTAATTTCTACTTGATATGCTTGCCTTTTCTATTTTACTAAGCCTGAAACAACCTAAAGTTACATATTGGAGGTCTTTGTAGCGTTCTCACAGAGTTCTTGTTTGTTTACATCTGCGGTCGTCATGGGTTTATCAGTATGTGCTTTCCTGCCTTGCATTCTTTGTGTTTATTTATGTTATTTCCCTGTTAGTTTTCAAAGGCGTTTCTAATAAAACCATGCATTTTCTTATATTAACGTCAATAAAGTATGTTTCGGCAATACTGCTGGATAGTTGGGGTAGTGGTATATCAAAATGGTTGTGAAATTTCTTGAGCCCTAATTACGCCCGAGAAGGCAGAGGCCGCAGGGGTCAGAAAAAAGGTTAGGCATGGGACTTTGGCCAGTTAGAGTTTTTATGTCGATCATTTTATGCTTTACCCACTTGTTGTTATGGTTAGTATAGATATGGATGGCAACTGAACAATATATCAATAGTTGAATACGCATTAGCTTTCGAGCCTCAGTCCTCATTTAGCAATTAAAATAGTTTGTATAATTTTGTATCTATACTTTAAGTATTTTATTACTTGTTAAATTTGCATGATCTTAACATTTACATGTAGATGTATAATTATTCCATTATAGTTTTATAAATTATGTACTAATATTCAGCTTATGGTATGAGTACATCTTTTTACAAATTATTGGTTTAATAGTATATTCCCAAACATGATATAGGAACTGAGTAATGTACATTTATGTATATAGTTACATGTAACTTCAAAAGCTGAGCTAAACTTAACAAGTTTTAACACAATTGTGATTAATACATATTTAAAAAAGAACTGACCTACTACCAGATTACTTGTATCATTGAAATATTGATATTCAGGCGTCATTGTTTCTCCACTAGAAATTAGGAATAAACAAGCTAATTAGATATTTCACAACAGATTTTTTTTTAGGTATTACAAAAATAATTTTAATCCAATTTCATGCAGTGTCAATGTCAAAAAGCATTTATTAATTTGTAAGGTAATGAAGTTACTGAGTTACATTCAGATTAGTTTCTAGGTTCAGGCAAAGGGATGAGCCTATTACAAGATACCAGCACTAACTCATAGCCACAATCAAATCACCATTAAATTATAATTACAGTATTTTATAACTCATATGTACAAGGTATTGTAGCTATTATATCATTGATTACTTACAGTTAAAATCTGATTTAAAAATCATGAAAATAGGACACAATACTAAGTGAGACATCAAAATACAATTTTATTTTACTATGAAAGTAACGCCAATTAGCTACATTACATAATATTAGTAGTTGAATATTTAAAACTAGACAGTAGTGTAATCCACAGCAATGTTCCCTGGTCAGGTTAAACTTTAAGATACTAGGAAAGCAAGCATCCATGCATGACAATTTAGTAAAACAAGCAATAAAATAGAAACGTAAGGAATATAAAGTGTTAAGGTATTATGTAGTATAGAACAGAAATAACCAAAAATTTAATTTAATCTATTGAGTTGCAGCGGCATCCTGCAGCTAGACACAATAGGTATTTAATTATGTCTGGCATTACAAGAACTGACAGGTTAATGTTAGTTCGTATAAGTACACTTAGTTATAAGTTCAGTGTCTCTTATACAAATATGAAATCTTGTCGTAGACTATACAGGTATATATGTTTATAAGTATCATTGTATGTGTTAGATATTTGTGGAACTACTAATTCCGGTCTGAGATCACCTTTGCGACATATTGTTGATATTTATAATTAAAAGTTTAAAGATATTGATATATTTGCCATGACACCGCAAAAAATCATTAATAAGCTGTAATACACCTAAATTAAATTCATTGCTTTATTGAGAAAGTTTTATCTGTTTGTGTGTTTTTAAAAGACAACATTGGAATCATGGCCTAAGCTGTAGGGGACTTTACAAATCTACAATTAACAGACATAAGGACTCCGAACAATAATTTGTGGAACACAGAAGTGTATTTTGTCCTGACAATCTTTTAAACAACATTTTCTAAAGCAGTTGAGGAATCAATCAAGGAATTTTATTCTGCTTCATATTATAAGTAAAATAGTGCTGTATTCATAATTTTAAGCGGGCCACTTACAAAATGACATAACATTTTCAGTCAACAATGGTGTACAACTACCTAACCTAATCAAATAAAACTAATTTGTATGTAAATTACTGCATTTGGATGACTTGACATGATTAGAAATCAATATGCATGCATCTTTTTTGAGTGTGTATCTGTGTATTGCATTTAGACTGCCTTTTGAACCTATGTATTTTGTGATACAAAACAAGACTGTTTCAGTACAAATATAAAAATAGTCAATATGCTTGCATATGTAAATTTTATGTGTAAGCTCTGTGTCATTATGACTTTTAAAGTTACTATTAATTAGTAAATACAATATTTATGATACAATTGGTAATTAACATTAATAATTTTTTTCAGCTGTGTTGATGTTAAAATATACCATTCTGATGACATAGACAAGTATCACTGTCCAAAATGTGCACAGACATACGGCCCTTCAGTATGTAAGTATTGGTTTTATAAAAATATTGGTAAATACATACACACAGAGGGATTACCCTGAAGGATTAGGCAGATGTGTGATCCTTACATTATTTACGATTCTATGTATTAAACTGCACTGTTACCATTCTCATAATTTTATACTACATACATTCACTTCATTTAATAATATATATATCTTGAATACAGAATAATTATTTAAGTAATAATTACATTTGCAATAAAATTAAGTCTATGCCTTAAATCGCTATGCCTTCTGACTATTTTAAATACGACCTAATTGTTTTATCGCCAGTATTATTACAATACATGGTCCAATTAATAATTTAATGTCACAAAAAGATCTTGTAACATGGCTTGACCTCAATCAAATCCAAAATTTTATACTGTTGTTTGCCTGTTGGTGGGTTTCTAAGGTCCAATTTTTCAATTGTTAGGTAACTTTTATCAGAGGATAAAAGTTACCTTTTTTGACGTTCGTCAGCTTTTGTAAAGAAAATGTCATACAGCCATATTTATTCCTCAGATTAAAGTAATCTGACGATAAAAAAATCGGCCCGAAATCAACTGGCTATTGGTCATATTAATAGGCCATGGATGACATTAAATTAAAATGTGCTTCTTTGCAGTAAAAATCCCAACAAACAATCACCGTGCAGACCGTTACGAGTTGGGGGCGGAGGCGCGGCCCTCCCAGGTGGGCACGCCGGCGTGGGTGCGCGCTCTCGCGGCGCGGCCGCTGCGTCCGGCCTCCGCTGCGCTACAGCGCATGCTCCCTCACCAGTTCACTGAGGAGTTCATCAGAGATAATGGTAAACAACGTTGACATTTGGTTATTTAAAAGTGTTTAGTATAGTGATATTCATTTTTCGCCAACTTTATAAAGGAAGTAAGATTCATTGCCTTCTTAAGTAGCTCTGGAACCTGCTCGCTATCTCTTCAACCGAATAATTATTAATATTTTAGATATAATGGTTCACCTGTTTGACAATTATTGTTTTATCTGTTTGATTCATTCATCGTAATTTCACGTATGCCTTTACTGATCGAAATTAAACATTGTGTTTCTTTGTGCGAATCCGCACAAAAAAACACTGTTTAGTAACTAACAAAAAACACAGCAGCTGCACATGGATCAACAATTTTTGAGAAACTAACGAAGAAGAAACGATATCACTTGTCTATTATATATTTGCCCAGGTTTCACAAGACCAGTAACATTCAACATCACAGATGGACTAGATATGAAAACACCAAATCCTGCCACTTTCACAGTCAGATCTGTGCTGCGGTTTTGTGGCGCACAACTTGAGGTGAGTTCTCTAATCTATAAGAGACATCGTTCATAATGCTTCGCTTATAATTTTGCATAGTGTCAGCAAAGAAGAAAGCCCATATGAATACTCAGTATATTTGATAGATTTATCTTAGAAATTCAAAGTAAGTTTCTTATTGGCATAACATTATTTCGCTGTTAGTTTCGGCCAAGAAAGCGAAGAAACTCCAAGAAAAACTCAAACACTTACCCTTTTTCTTGGCCCGCCTTGGCCCGCGATAATGTTTTAATCGATTGGATTGTATTCTTATCTGTCATTACATTAATTCACGACCTGCGAACCTAATCAAGCAATTCCGCATGATATATGTGTACCACAAATTGAGAATCACAACCAAAAAATATTCTCTTAAAATATTAGTCAGTACCAAGAAGGCATAAATAAAATAGTGACAAAATTTGTGTACAGATTAATTTGAATATAATTATTTTAATTATTGAGATTATTTGTATCATCGATAAATATATCATATTTGTTACGAATATACCAAAGATAGACAGATCAGTGGTTCTTAACCGGTCGTCAGTCGACCACTGGTGGGCCGCACCCGAAGTGGTCCGCGACGCCATCATAAAATTTAATAAGTATATAAAATTAAACTGCTATATACGGATTTTATCGCGTTGTTTATTTGAGAGTTTATTACAAAATTTTGAAAATTGTTACACTACTACTACTATTAAACTTTACTAATTTTTAAGCTAATTAAATTATTATTAAAACTATTTAGATTTAATTTATTTTTACACTTTCCCCTCAACTGTAACAATTTTCAAAATTTTGTAATAACGTGTCAAATAAACAATGCGATAAAATCCGTATATAGCAGTTTAATTTCAATGAATAATATTCGCATAAATAGAAGACAATTTTAAGTATATAAAATTTGCAAATATTGTAATATTCTTGTTTTCGAATAATTATATATTTGTTTGAAGAAAAACCTAATTACTTATATTACCATCAAACAATTAGTGGTCCTTGGCAAAACAAAAATTATGTCAAATGTTCCTTCATCACTAATAGGTCATGAACCACTGACATAGATCATAGACAAAACATTATGCAGATAACCTATATTATAAGAAGATCGCAGTCATTCACGACTACGTGTTAAGAAAATGTTATAAAAAAATCATATTACTTATGTAGGTGGAAGTTATAGACGTCCGGAAACAGTCTACGCTGCGGATGCCTCTCGGCGATTTCGTGGACTACTTTGAGACACCGCCTGAACACCGTGACGAAAAAGTCCTCAATGTTCTCAGTCTGGAGTTCAGTGACACTAAGTGAGTATTCTTCATAACTCAAAAGAATAGTATTTTTGTAGGCTATCATATTCATATGATGTTTGGTCACTAAACAGCAACAGAATTAAAGTAACGATAAATTATAATAAGTAAATATGTAGCTATAGCTGTCGTGAGGTAAAAGTTATACTAATAATGTCACATTTTATATTTGTGATAAGTAGTAGAATTAATAAAACAGGGCCTAATGCAGATCCTTGAGGAACCCTTCAACACCTTTAATAAAATATAGGCAAATGTGTTCCTTACAACGCTTGATGTTGATCAACATCAAGCTGTTGTAAGGAACACATTTGCCTATATTTAAACAGTACGATCTCTATTTTTTATGAATTAAAATCAATATTTAATTAATAAAAAATCGCGGTCGTACTGTTAGGTTTCAATTCTTCTTATACTTTTCGTGTGGTTAGTGGTCAACCTGTTGTTAAGAGTTGTTCAAGCCGCCCGTAGGCCTCTGACATGGCTTAACGACTGCTGTCAATTTGACAACAATCGGGACCGACTTTTTACGTGCTCTCCGAAGCACGGAACCGATCAGATGTAATACCACTAAGCGTTCACCGATCTATAGACTGACCGCACCCAACGTTGCTTAACCTCGCTAATCGTTTACCGATTAGTGAGTGCAAATGGCTATGAACGCCTCAATAGGTTTCAATGTAGAAGTAGATACGTTATTAAGATACCGCATTATTATGGTTGTAATCTGTTGTTATTCTATCAAAGGCTTAGTATACGTCAAAGAATACTGTTGCATGACATTTGAACAAGGTTTTGTATTACCTGGGTATGGTAATTAAATGTATTTGATTTCTTGATATATTTAAGTGCCAAAAAAATATTTTTAAACTTCGCTCTGCTCTGCGTTATTAATGAAAATTCGCTGACGGAACAATTGACTCATACTGAAAACTAATTGCTATGTAAAAGTGACTCGATTATTCAATGACGATCTCGTCAGTGATCATACTATGAAAACGTGTGTTGCGTGTGCCCAGTATGTCACGCTGTGTGGAGCCGCCGGCTGTGGCGCGCGCGCTGGACTGGGCGGCGCGCGTGTGGGGCGGCGCGCGCGAGCAGCCGCCCGCGCCGCACGTGCGCAAGTACTGCCTCATGTCGCCCGCGCACGCCTACACCGACTTCCACGTGGACTTCGGCGGCACCACTGTGTGGTACCACGTACTGCATGGACGCAAGGTAACTAACATGAAAACCCGGCCGTGTTGCGCGCGCTAGGCTAAGCCGGGGGCCTGTGCCAACTCGAAGTACCGGCATTGAACAGCACCAGGCTGCTGATAGGAAAAATATTTCTCAATGTAGTATCAAAATATTTGAAAAATATATTTATGAGGCTCTTTATAATTATTTGGCAAAGCAAGCGATTCTAGTACAAGAGCAAAAGGGATTTAGGCGTAATAAGTCTACAACTATGGCAATTTACGATTTCTTAAAAGTCGTGATGTCTAATGTAGATGATCGTATACCCATATGCGCAATATTCATGGATATGACCCAAGCATTTGACTATGTGGACCATGAAATATTGTTAACCAAGCTTGAGAGGTACGGCATAAGAGGTAACATTCTTAAACTCTTTGAATCATATCTCAAAAACCGCTCGCAGTATACAAAACTGGATAAAGTTGATGTAAACACTAAAAAGGAAGTTTCTTACGTCTCCAAACATCGCCAAACTATGTTCGGTGTCCCACAAAGAAGTATCCTGGGGCCACTTCTATTCCTCTTGTACATTAATGACCTCTCAAAAGCCACATCTAATCCAATAACGCTATTTGCAGATGATAGCACAGTTACAATAAAATATAATAACACTGACACTTACGAACAAGAAATAAAAAACACTTTAGACGATGTAATTAAATGGTTAGATGCAAATAATTTACGAATTAATATTGGCAAGACTACCCTGATGACTTTCAGTCAACGTATGGCTCAGACTAATTTATATAATTGTCATGGTAATCAATCAGTATGTGAGACTCCAACTACAAACTTCCTTGGGCTAATAATCGACAATAAACTTACATGGAAACCACATATTGATGCACTTTGCAAAAAAGTCAGTAAGTCTGTTTACGCACTACATGAGCAGGCTCAAATAACAAATGTAAGTTCTGTTACTGCATACCATGGTCTGGTCGTTTCGATACTAAGGTACGGTATAATTTTCTGGGGAAATTCAACAAATAAAGATATTATCTTCAAGATGCAGAAGAGATGTATTAGGGCTATGTTTGCCTTAAAAACGACTGATAGCTATCATCCATATTTTATAGAACATAAACTTTTAACTCTACCCTGCTTATATATATTCGAAGTAGCTGTATTTGTCAAATGTAATCCAACTCTGTTTATATTAGCGTCAGATTTTTACAACAGACGTCAAAGAGATGTGTATCGACTTTGTATACCTAAAACTAAAACTGCTCTGTTGCATAAGAGCATATTTCATATGGCATCTCTTATTTACAAAAAACTGCCTAAAACAATCAAAGAATCTGAGTCTAATTTGTTCAAGAAAAAATTAAATGAATATTTAATAAATAAATGCTATTATACGGTTACTGATTATCTAAATGACAAATTATACAATGACATTTAAACAAATTTATATTATTATTATTACACAATTTTAATTTAATTTACAATTTATTCTTTTGCTTTAGTTTTAATAGCTGGACATCTATTAATTATTCATCCATTAATTGCTATTTTTATTCTACAATTGACTATATTTTAACTGTATGACATTTTATTAAATTTTTCTGAATTTTGATATAAAATGACTTATTTTTCGATTTGACATAATTAATCTATTATACTTTTATCAATGTTTGCATGCCACTACTCTGGTCCAAATACTTGCACCTTTAATACCATTATTTGTAACACCATTTGTCATAGTATTTCGGCAAATAAATATGATTTTGATTTTGAAAATAACAATCACCCACACCAAAATGCAACACAAAGATAATAAGACTGCAAAAATATTAATAATAATATTCTACCACATACACACAACACCATCTAGCCCAAACTAAGCAGAGCTTGTACTATGGGAACTAGACAATGGATAAACATACATATATACGTTTTTTTTGGATATACATACATATTATACATAGAAACACCCAGACCAAGACAAACATCCATGTTCATGCACACAAATGTTTGACTTGTGCGGGAATCGAACCCGCGACCTCAGGCGTGGCAGTCGGTTACACTAACTACTACGCCACCGAGGCCGTCAAAAAAATAATCTATTCGGTCGATCTACATTATTCATGAATAAGTTTGGTGTTCTACAAGGCAGCGTCATGGAGCCGCTGTTGTTCCTAATTTCAACGAGTAATTTTACCATAAGTTCAAATTCATGTATAAACAAGTGGCATTGGATTGATGTATATCGGACACATTAGATCCTCCACAATGGTGATCCCAAGTTATTCGATATTAGACATGCACCTTCAGAACTCAAGAATGTATATTAGAAACACGTTTCCACTTTCAGATATTCTACCTGATCCCTCCAACATCAACAAACCTGGCGCTGTACCAACAGTGGTGTGCGGCCAACAATCAAAACGAGCGTTTCTTCGGCGACGTAGTCGAGTGGTACGGCACGGCCGAGGTGTCTGCGGGACAGACGCTGTTCATACCGAGCGGCTGGATACACGCCGTGCTCACGCCTTGTGACTCGCTCGTGTTCGGAGGGAACTTCCTGCATTCGTATGCGATTGAGATGCAACTGCAGTGAGTATTTTTTATGGACTGCAACTGTTTGCCTCTATTTCTTGGATTTTGGAGGTTCTGTTGTTTTACGTGTTTGTTATGAAACGATTGTAACTTAGAGAAAGGTAGAAAGCGGGTAAAGACATCTGTCTTTGAATTCATACCGAGTGGTTAACACGTCTTACTCTTGTCGTGTGATTTATGTTCTCGTAAATTTTTAGTGTGATTGGATTTCACTGTGGTGACAAGGCGCAAGAGTTTCGCTAAGGTGTCTACATCGTATGGCAAAATTGTAAGTGGCGAAGTAAGAAATGAGATTAATGTATTCAGATGACATGTTGGGATTTTGTTTTAAGGGAGATAAGAGAGTTGAGCCTGACGTCTACCAGGCACATTCTTAGACTCCGTCGTATTGTTTAGAATTTTCTCACAGAAATCCCCGATTGAGCCTAAAAAAGAAAAGAGGTAGCAATATATGAAATTTCTATGATGCCTCTCAAATACCGTTGACAGCACAGCACCTTCTTATGAAGCCCATTATTTTTATGTAATAAGTATTTATTGAAATTAAACTGCTATATACGGATTTTATCGCGTTGTAATCCGTATATAGCAGTTTAATTTCAATGAATAATATTCGCGTAAATAGAAGACAATATTATAATAAGTATTTTTTCGTTTACAGGATCTACGAGATAGAACGTCGAGTAGAAACGCCGACTATGTTCCGCTATCCGCTGTTCGAAGCGATGCACTGGTACGCGGGCGCACACCTACTCACTATGCTGCGAAGACATAATGAGGAAACACAGGTAGACACCACGATCCGATTATATATAAACTTACTAAATAAATAGTCGCATGTCTATCTTGGTTACAATACGGCTTCTCGTGCTTTCGACCTTTACTTTCGGTATAATTATTTTAAATTTTATTTAAATTTTGGGTGCAAATTTCTGGTACCTGTTCTCGAAAACCCCCTCAGCTAAGCTAATATGCTTACGATTGGAGTGGGTTTTCGTCGGTAGTGCTAATGCACTGTGTATTGTGTTATTGGAAAGAATCTCCACGACTTCTCAATCGCAAGTACAATGCTTTATCCGTTGGAATACCGCTTCATTATTTAAACAGACAGGTTGATATTTGATGTTTGCACATCGTATAATATTTATGCTCATTATACCCGACAAAGTGGCGCAAGTGTGTCATCAGGTCACTTGCGCGTGAAGCTTCAACTTGGCCCTGCATACAACTTGCACGAGTGTTTCACTGGCCCTTGTGCGTGACTCTGCTCACATGCGCGTATGTGTAACCATGTCTTGTACTAGATGATTTTTATCAACATAGTATAGTCAGCAACATAAGTTGGTACACACTTGCGAGATTTAGATTGCCTCTACCTTCCAAATTCTAGTTATTTATAGCAGAAATAGAAAATATTTAATCGTAATTATAGTAATCATAATAATTTATTTATTTTAGTATAAATTATTAGTTTTACATTTGCACTTTAACAATTCAAAAACGCAAGATTATAATGATGATTTCAAATTCATATAATGCGTTTAGAAATTTGTTAAATGTCCAGCTACTTATATTGCCGACTATACCAAAATATCTCCAATTAACACCTGCAATTTTATTTATTAATTGTGATTAAACTCTCTTACAGGACGAAGAGTTTACGTTAAGCGAGAGCGTGTCGGCGTTACCAGCACTGCCGCCGCTGTTACTGCGCGGCATCAAGATACTAGCCAACGCGCTTAAGGAGTGGCATGCTCTGAAGACTGTACGTATACTTCGCATTTATTTCTTACTTTAGGAAATCAGAAACTGTGTTTGTGTAGTTTTAGAGGTAATGAAACTGCTTTGTACGATCACAGACTGACGGGGTCGATAACAAAGGCTTTTCTGTTAGGAAAATGTTATAATTAGACCATCCTACTAATAAGACTTTCCTTATGGCTGGAAATGTGTCTAGGAAGTGTAAAGTAGGCTCGCCGTCTGTTACTTTTTTAGTCTAAACAAGTGGCGGTGCAAAGATATTAGCCTATAGCCAAAACCATATATAAGCAATTTATTATTTATATTTAATCAAGCACCAGCGAACGATGTTCTCTGGTTAGATCATTGGCGACAAGTAAAATTGCAGTATAAAAATTGATTTCACTTAGTGTTAAAAGTATATCGACGCTACGCTGAGTTTTATCAGTTCGAATCCCACATAGGACAAAAGTTGTGTAATCTACATATGGTTGTTCTTAGAATGTTTATAAAGTCTTACGCGGGGGAACCCCCAGGAACGTAGGAAAACATAACGCGCAAAATGTCCTTTTAAAAAAATTTAAAATCCTTTGGTCTAACTCTCAGGATCTACCTATTTATGTATTGACCTTGTTGCAGACGGACGCATCCAAGCGTGACAACGTCCCAAAATGTCTAAACTCTGGCCAGCTCGTGAGGGAACTGTGCAAGGAACTACGCACGCTAGAGAAACGATCCACAAGCACCGCTAGTAAAGATAAGGTAAGTATATGTATACCTACTTTATTTGACTATCACTGGACTATAGGTGCAACTGCATAAGCATATTGCCATCTCCTTGGATTACGAAAGCTAGGTAGTAAATCTTTAAGTTTGTTCGCTTGGACAGAAATTTGGTGAAATTGAAGGACCTTATTAGCCCATTTTGCAATAGGTTATTTGACTAGTTTCTGCAAACCATCTCACATTATTTAGTGTTGTCTATGGGCCCTACAAATAATGTTTATTTCATAAAAACATGTCATCACAAAATACACTGATTATTTAAACCGTCATGGCCATATTGCCGGAGCAGGCCTCCGATAATATGGCCATCATGTTACGTAACACATTTGTAAATAAGCATTGGACAGCAAGCTATGAGACATTAAAAAACCTGTGATGTCAAAATAACATCCAAAAATGGACGTAAGCAAACCAATCAGAAACGTTTACGATCACGTGGATCCAACAACAAAACATTATAATGCAATTATATATTATTTTAATAAAAATATATAATTGCAAATTGCTTTTAACTCCAAAATCTGCGCGGATGGCAATGAATAGGAAATTATTTATTATACTGTCAAATAGGTATCATTAGCGCTTTGAGGCGCGTGTGATAAACCTTTTATTTATTACTTATCCCGACAAAATATAGTGCTCATTTGAACAGAAGGTTGCTAGCCTTTATAAAGCACTGAGTCCATGTCATCAGCACTTAGTTTTGTCTGTAAATGGACTTCGAAGATGTCATTTGATATAGCGCCCCACGTAATTTACCTCAGGAATTGAGGTAACTGACACCATATCGAGCAGTATAGTTTAAATAAAGAGGTGGTAGTCCATGCCAAGAGTTTAAAAGAGTTTAATATAAGACTACATAAATATAGTTTTATTTATAATTTACTATATTTTTATTCTACTTTCTAGGATTTCAAAGTCAAGCACACATCACCAAATAAATCTCACTCTAAGAAACAGTTGAGCAGTTCTAAGAAGTCTCTGAAGCTCACACTACCGAAGCCTATAATGCACATGGCGCAGAACGGAGAGTTCGTCGAAGAAAAGGTATACGCCGATAAGTTCTTCATAGATAATAAGGTAAATACAGTGTACCATTATTTTAACTATTGGATTGTAAGTGGGTGATGGTAAACCAATGGATGAGCCATAGCTAGAAATAAAGAGCTTTAAAATCGTTTCGTTGGCACGACGAATGCTGTAAAGACATTTATTTATTTATTTAATGACAACCAACAAAGCATATACTATAAAATTGTATAATATATAATATCAGCCCTGTATTAAACTGTCCCACTGCTGGGCACGGACCTCTTCTCACTGTGAGAAGGGTTAGGCCATAGTCCATATCATAGGTATAGATCTCGGGGCCGACACAAAAGATCCCACTGGGTCGAAGTGTCGCCGGTCTGCACTGACTGGCCCCCGTAACAAGATAAGATAAGATAAGATAGGCCATAGTCCACCACGCTGGCCCAGTGCGGGTTGGCAGACTTCACGTATCTTCGAGAACATTATGGAGAACTGTCAGACATGCAGGTTTCCTCACGATGTTTTCCTTCACCGTTAAAGCAAGCGATAATTACCTATTTAATACGCATATAACTTCGAAAAGTCAGAGATGCGCGCCTTGGGATCGAACTCGAGACCTCTGCGTGGCAGTCTTATGGTTTCCCACTAGGCTATCGCTGCTAATTGTAATAATACATATATACAAAATACATTATATAGTGCTGCCATGGCATGCATTAACAAAAAATATCATATCATAATATCATCATCATAATCAAGCCCAATGGACTTGCGATCGAGATGTCGTAGGCTCTTATCCCACCTATTGCTGTACTAGCTGGGAGGGTTAACAAGAATACTAGTAATTTCAAACCCAAATAGAGAAGAAACTTAAAAAAGAAGAATCATTTTAAAAATAAGGTCTAGGTGAAATCGATACCGGCCCTTGCTTGCTAACATAGACGAAACTGCATGGATGGCGTACTGGTTAAAGTGGTCGTCTCGCAACTGCCACTGCGCCAAGTATTGTGGGTTCGATCCTTACACGGGACAATAATGTGTGTGATCCACAAATGTGTCGTATTTATCTTCTTTTTATGGTCTTTCATGCAGCAAAATGTGGCTGCTGGTGAAAATGTATGTTATCGCGTAATGTTGTTGTTAAGACTGCTTCTACATATAATAATTTATATTGTGTTTTTGTCTCTGTTGGATTTTCTTTAGATTGTAGTTGGAATTTATCTGCTAATTAAAAATACGCCTTTAGTTGTATTATTGTATATTGCTGTGCTGATTATTTTGCAATATAAATATTGTAATAGGAATGCTTGTTTAGGCGAATGATAAACTTTCAAAATATATATATAATAAATTTAAGCGCTTAACCCCAGGTTTCTGAAAGACATATCAAAAATGTGCCAACAATATTTTCTATTGATCTGTCTTGTAGAAATGTGAAGGACAGTTATCAATCTCATGTTAATGTTAAAGGAATATAATACAACTTATAAAGAATTCGCGTCCATACCATTTATGACTGTATTATAATTTAAATTATTTTCATTTCAGGAAGTAGCATACGATCGATACGTAACACAAGACGTTGTACGTACAAATGGGTTGCCAGAAACAAAATACATTGTCGATGGTAAAGAGCTGGTGTTGGCAGAGAAGTTCACGTATCAAACGTACGAGGAGGTTCCATATCAGGATGCGAATGGTTATGTGGAGAGAACTGATAAGAAGGCAACTACACTCAAGATTAAGATGAAGTAAGTGTATAAAAGACTGGTTTTAGAGCTCGGTAGGATATGTTTAACGGCTTGACTACGGATGGCGTAGTGGTTTAGGAGGTTACCTCGCCACTGCTTCCACACCATGTGTTGTGGGTTCGAATCCCACACGGGACAAAAATGTGTGTGGTTCACAAATAATTTGTCCGAGCCTGCGTGTTCTTTGTGTCCGTTGTTTCAATGTTTGTAAAGTCTCACGTGGCACAGGAATTATTCCTAGAACGGTAGTAGTCTTTAAAAAAAAATACTACAGATCCTAAGTCGGAACCCGTTGCCTTTGTGGAATAAGCATTTTTGGATTTTACTGTTATGTAAAACACAGCTGCTACAATAACCATGCAATAGACTTGTGCCTATTATTACATAAGGCTTATGCAGTGACGGTACCTTTTTGGCTTGCCTTACTAAAATGCATGATTCAGAATATATCTATAATCATTTCTTATTTGCAATATAACACTAAACCTTCATTGAAATTAAACTACTATATACGGATTATATCGCGTTGTTTATTTGACATTATATTAGTATTTATTATTAGTGTCAAATAAACAACGCGATAAAATCCGTATATAGTAGTTTAATTTCAATGAATATCGCGTAATCAGAAGACAATATTACTAAACCTTCAGGTACCTTTTTGTGAGCGTATGCACGTCATGGAAGTGGAATTAAAGAATATAAACGAAACAATATGAGTTATGCTTTATTTATTACTAGACTAGATGTGCCCGCGGCTTCACTCGCAGTTATGGTTACTGCGCTGCCTCCATGGGTCTTAGCATGATGTTATATAAGCATATAGCCTTCCTCGATAAAAAGAGGCTATCCGACACCAAAATATTTTTCAATTCAAACCAGTAGTTTCTGAGATTAGCGCGTTCAACCAAACAAACTATTCAGCTTTATAATATTAGTATAGATTTTGGCCGTAGCTTCGCTTGCGTTCATGTAGAATTTGACAATAAATTTCTACCCCTCGGGAACATTACTGTTTTCTGAATGAAAGGTACCGTATGACCTTGTCTGTACAACTTTCATGACGACACGTTGTCAGGAGTACAGAAAAGGACATAAGGTAACTTTCATCCAGAAAAAAGGTACTGATCTCGAGGTATATAAATTTATTGATAAACGTGCTACAACGCAAGCGAAGTTGCAAGCAAAATTTTGTTTAAAACATATCTGCACAAAATTTGCAAGAGCACATTTGTATTTTCGGTACAATCTAGTAACCTATATTTGACCGCTATGAACAAGGGAATGAAGTAAACTAATTATAATTATTTCAGTAACTCACCATCTTCATCTCGAGACGAAGCACCGCCGCCATACTCCCTTCCCGAACACTCAATACTGAAATCACACCTCATACGTTCAGAACAGCGTCCTACATTAAAGCCGATACATCAGTGGACGATATCCAAGAAGGACATCGGAGACTATCATGAGGAACAGATCCTGTTCACCAATGAGAACTTGCAGGGGAGTGTGAGGATCGATGGGCAGGAGATGAATTATGGACCAGGTGAGTCGGTTGGGGTATGAGAACTTGGGACTGATGGTGATGTCGTTTAAGGCCCGGTTCTTAAACCCCAGGAACCAGTCGTTTTTAGAATTCGAAAAATCTCTTATACAACAGCTTTGTACGTCCGTCCGTCCGTCTGTCTGTTATACAACGTTCAACTCAAGAATCGTAAGAGCTAGAGACTCGCGGTCAACGCCATTCGACTCAGCATAGTTGATATATCCCGAAATGACAATGACTATGACCTCTGATCTCAAGCACCTTTGCATATTACTTGAACCATTTTTTCGAACTCTAAGCTTAACGGCAATTCATTGCATATTCTCACTTGTTATATTATTGCTAAATAAATAAATTGCAGTTATCAGTGTTAAAAATTTACTGTTAAAAGGTAAAACGATTTGTTTCTTGATATAAGAACTGGGTCGTAGGACCAGTTCCTATATTATTAAGAGTTTAATTTTGACATATTTTTATGGAATATGTGATAAAATCTACAGTCTGTAGCTAAAATGTTTCATTTCTTTAATGTAGGAACCGGCCTACATTCAAGAAATGAAACATTTTAATGTTCAATGTGCTTAAGTGGTCATCTCATTATCTATATACTGTCTTGCGAGTTCTACTGGATTAAAACTCGCATCACAGCATAGGATTACACAGATGGCGTAGTATACTACGTCCAGTGTACAAGTGCCGTGGGTTCGAATCCCACACGGGACAAAAATTATGTGATCTATGGTGTTCCAAGTCTTTGTATCCGTTATTTGAATCTTTAATCATACTTGCTGCATTTCATTAAATTATTGATAATAGTAGCCTTGTTAAATAGACTATCCGACTACTGTGCACATACATACTCTCATGATCAAACATTAAGCCTTGTGTCGCACCAACTCAATGTGGGTTGTCAGACTTTTCAAGAGCATTCTCAGTTGTGTAGGTTATCAAAGAGTGCTCTTTTTTCGGTAAAAGGGAACTCCCAGATAACAACAGTTTCAAGCGAGCGCAAATTAACTATTTGATTCGCCCTTAACTTACAGTGGCATCAACCTCCAGACCGTCAATATGGCAGTCTTTAAGTTCTTTTTCTTTTCTTGAGAAATAAATTAGTTGAGAAGTGTATCATTCTCCAGGCATGTACTCAGCGGAGGACATTCAACAAGACTACCAGTACTCCGAGTCAGCAAAGCCAGGGTCGTACCAGCCATCGGTATACAGCTACCAGCAGCCGCAGGACATTACCTACACAGTGGACAACTACCAGCGATACGAGGAGGTTTTACCAGCGGCGGTTCATCAGGTAAATAAAGATATAGTGACGTATTTTATTCCTACCTCTGTTCTCATATTTTTAAAATGTACCTATTTATTAACCTTTTGAACGCCACGCCATAACGGCACCTCCATGTCCTGTACGCCAAGCCCGATAATCGATATATTATATATTGTTTTTTATGATCAAATATTTCAATAACTAATAACAATTTTGTTTGCTGTATACAATTAAGTAATAATTGGGGATTCAATTTTTAAGTTGTATCACTAAAACACAGAAAACTAATGATTTAATTTGTTTATTTTGTATTTTTCTGTGAACCGACAAAAAACAGTTTTGTCGAGTATAGACGACGTTGGCGCACAGGGCACGCTTGCGCATGTCGAGTATAGACGACGTTGGCGTTCAAAAGGTTAATATAATTTAACATGCCCTATACATTTTCCTTGTGTATGTATGTAGCAGAACCACATTTATTGTATTTTTGTTATAATGTTAAGCATTTGCCTCCGTCTGTGCATCACGTGTATCGGGTGACCAACTGAAAACCAGTGCTGGTGCACTCAATTTGGGTGCCCAGCTAATGCTGAGGTGGTGTCCCTTTTCGGCGAGAGCATACACATTTTGTTTTAATATGTATAATATATTTTGTTTTAACTAATTGTTTGTGCTCTGTACGAAATAAACATGATTTCTTTCTTCTTTCTTTCTTTCATATAAGCCAGTAACAAATAGCCGTCAGTAGTCAAAATAATTATTATTTTGACTATGGATGGTGTCCGGCCATGGTTTAAGTAAGTGACGATGGCATAGCAAGACCAAACGGATGATAGTCGCCAAATAAGTCGAATGTGTCTGACTGTTCTTTGTGACTGCTTTTTTTTTATAAAATACAATTCGTGCGCTAGGAATAAATCCCATAACACACAACAAAAACTCACAACACGGATGGCGTAGTGGTTTAAGTAGTCACCTTGCCACTGGTACAACGGCGAGTGTTGTGGGTTCGTTTAAAATTTGAGTGATCCACAAATGGTTGTTCCGAGTCTGGATGTTCTTTGTGTCCGTTGTTTGAATGTTTGTAAAACTCCCCGCGACACAGGAGTTATTCGTAATGTAGGAATAATTCCTGAATAGTTGAGGGGTTGTATTTTTTTAGAGAAAACTTGTACTATACAAGATCTGACCCTAGTTTACATGTCCATCTTCATTCCATATCGTTTCGAATTCGGTGTTTCTAATTGATATCGAGATTGAACGGTGGACGTAAAAATCACGCAGTCGGATCTTAGACTATTAGCACAAATAACATAACTCATTTCCGAGTCTAATCTATAAAATGAGTGCATAGATGGCGTTGAGGTGTTAAGTGGTTACTACGCCACTGTTAATACCTCGAGTGGTCTGGTTTCGATCCCCAAACGACACAAACATATGTGCGATCCACTAATGAAGTCCTTATCGACATGAGGGTCATCCAAAGCCAAAAGTTTTGTATTTAATAATATCAGCCCGCCTGCCAGCCAGCCTATATTAAACTGTCCCACTGCTGGGCACGGGCCTCTTCTCAGTGAGAAGGGTTAGGCCATATTCCACGCTGGCTCAGTGAGGGTTGGCAGACTTCACATATCTTTGAGAACATTATTGAGAGCTCTTAGACATGCAAGTTTCCTGAAGATGTTTTCCTTGACCGTTAAAGCAAGCGATAAAGAACTAGTTAATACGCATATAACTTCGAAAAGTCAATGATGCGCCTTGGGATCGAACTCGCGACCTCTGCGTGCCAGTCCAACGGTTTCCCACTAGGCTATCGCTGCTATAATTATATAAAGTTTAGTAGTTTTATTAAAATAATCCAAAGCGCGAAATAAATTTTGTAAATCTTTTGTTTTACAGCAAACGGCAAGCTACAGTAATGTGCCGGTACAAGAGCCGGTGAACGGCAATTACCACAACCTACCGTCGTACGATGCCGCCATCGCGCATCAATACTCCGCCACTACCAATTATGTAAGTTATATAAATGAACTATAGAATAAAATTATCATTATTAAAGGAGAAACTCTCCATTTTGCCTTTAGTAATATTTGTTAATTTTATTGATAGCAATAGAAAATTAGGGTACGGCAGAATTGCTTATTAAAACTGGTGTTTTCATTTAAACCTGCGATAGGCTTGCTTTGCAATTACATAAGATTGATGACTATGTTGCATAAGATTTTAAATTTTGTTTTTAAGTTAAGCAAAGTGTTATTAGGTTTTTAGTCAAGATATTTTCAGTAATAACACGGTGTCTAAAACTGTGTCCGGTAGTTGTCAATTATAAGCAGGTCTTACTACGTGGGATCTAAAGTTATAACTGTCAAACGTGTGTGAAATATACTTATGTTTTTAGGAATATAGGCGTGAGGTTATATATCTATGAAATATTTAGTGTATATAGAGTATTTTTCAGAGTGGGTTAAATTTTTAAACAATAAGTAATGATAATGATATTCTACACATATATACAACACCATCTAGCCCAAACTAAGTAGAGTTTGTACTATGGGTACTAGAAAATGGATAAACATAAATATATACTTTGTTTTTGTAAATACTTACCTACATATCATACATAGAAACACCCAGATTAAGTCAAACATTCATGTTCATGCACACAAATGTTTGACTTGTGCGGGAATCGAACCCGCGATCTCAGGCGTGGCAATCGGCTGCTCAAATCACTATGCTATTGAGTCCGTCGAAATACAATGATGTTCTACATACAATCCTTTTTTTTTTGTTGAAACTTGACGAATCATATCTTGGCCTTGTTTATATATGCCAATCTATTAAACATTGCAGGCGTAATGTTGTAGAATGACCTAGAACTGTATAAAACGTATATACATGGATATTGTTGCCGCGCGCAGGTTGTGGAGGAAAGCAAGCCGGCGCCGGCGCCCGTGCGGCGCTCGGAGCGGCCGGTGCGGCGGCGCGTGTCCAGCACGTACGACTACGAGGACTGCGACCTGTTCGTGGACGACGCGCCCGCGCCGCGCCCGCGCCGGCCCCGCCACGCCAAGCCCGCCGCCTGCCGCCACAGCAGCGGTGAGCCTCGCGTACCAGCTCAACATATACCAACGCTTACAAATCCTTTAAAAAGGAATTCCATATAATAAACACCAAAAATAATATTAGTAGTATTTGTTTTTATTTTTCTAGTTTTTATTATTGTTTTGCATGTTTCTTTTTCTTTTTTATTTCTTCACGTTTAAGGTGTGGCTTTTTGTGTACCAAAATAAATCATTTTTCTTTCTTTCTAAGCTTACAAGGCGACACGGGCATTACTCCTAGTTTGGAAGTTATTTTTAAAGGGTAGTATTTAACTGTTCCTCAAATTTTTGCATTTGTTCCACCAAAAATACTAATTAGGCAGCAAAATATGTTTACTAAAATATGTCATAACCAGCACCTATACGCCTCAAATCACTGCATTCCGTCTCGGAAGGGTTAGGTTATGTTAAGTTCCTAATTAAACCCATCCAAAAATAGACGCCGTCGACTTACTTTGATCTCTTTAAAATATTTTAGTAAGCATATTTTGCTATGCTAGTTTTTTGTAGTGAAACAAATGCAAACATTTAAGGAACAGTTAAATACTACCCTTTATCCTTTTGAACGCCACGCCATAACGGCACCTCCATGTCCTGTACGCCAAGCCCGAAAATCGATATATTATATATTGTTTTCTATAATCAAATATTTCAATAACTAATAACAATTTTGTTTGCTGTATACAATTAAGTAATAATTGGGGATTCAATTTTTAAGTTGTGTCACTAAAACACAGAAAACTAATGATTTAATTTGTTTATTTTGTATTTTTCTGTGAACCGACAAAAAACAGTTTTGTCGAGTATAGACGACGTTGGCGCACAGGGCACGCTTGCGCATGTCGAGTATATACGTCGTTGGCGTTCAAAAGGTTAAAAAATAACTGCCGAACTAGGAATAATTCCCGTTTCGCCCTGTAAGCTTAGAGAGAAAGAAAAATAATTTATTTTGGCACACAAAAAGGCCACACCCAAAACATGAGAAAATAACAAAAAAGGAAAAGAAAAATGCTAATAAAAACTAGAAAAATAAAAACAAATACAAACACTTTAATAAGAATCATTTCATTTCTTAAACATTTCAAAAAATTAAAGTAATCTCTCAAAAAAAAAAGGCAATGTCTCCCACACCAGAAATAATTCCTGTGTCGCGAGAGACTTTACAAACAACGGTTACAAATAACATCCAGACTCGAAACAGCCATTTGTGAATCACACAATTTTTTGCACCATTTGGAATTAGAAACCACAACACTTGGTGCAGTGAAGAAACAATAACATAAACCAATACGCCATACGTGCAGTCAAGCTGTCAGCTTATTAACCATATCGAAAAAATTATAAATCTTATGAGTAGTAATCATAATAGCATTTTTAGAGTTCGAAAAAACTTATACAACAGCTTTGCCCGTCCGTCCGTCTGTTTGTCTGTTATACAACTTTCAACTCAAGAACCGTAAGAGATAGAGACTCGCGGTTAACGCTATTCGACTCAGCATAGTTGATATATCCCGGAAATGACTATGAACTTTGATCTCTGACCTCAAGGATACGTGGTATCACTTGACCTTTGCATATTACATGAACCATTTTTTCGAACACACATTTTACGGCAATTCATTGCCGTTTCTCACTTGTTATTGATTTGCTTTATCCAAATTCAGATGCCATAGTATAAGACATCTGACTCCTGACAAAGCCTTGCGCCAAGACCAAGCGCTGATAATTAAGATAAATTGTTATTACGACTCTGGATTTTCTTGTTGTCTGTTATTTACATGTTTGAAAATTCGCCTGCGACATTGCGATTATTCGTAATGCGGAATTTATATTTTTTAAACATTTTGCCTAAATGCTTGCGCGTATACGACCGATAGACGAACTAAAGCACGTTTTAAAATCCATACCAGACTAACAATTTTGATTTTAGAATATTAAAATTAATAAATAAAGCATTCCCTAGATAAGAATATTTCAACCGATTGCAAATATAGCTATATACAAAAATGTATTTATAACATTTATTAACATATAGCAGATAAATTTTATTTAAAAATATATAATTAAAACTAAATACCAGACACTAAATAATATTTTCGTCCAATACATTTTATTTTTTAAGTAATGTAAAATTTAATGAAGATGTCCTGGTTTTACATATAAGCCTCATTTAGACCACGTTCGTTTGATGATAGATATTTTATTTGTGGAAGATAATAAAAAATCAGTTTTCTTTTGCAAATGTTCGCCACAGACAGGCTAAAGAAAACAGGAAATATGTGGGTCATTTTTATTTTAGCGACATATTTTGATTTTACATCTATTGATATCTATGTAATATATTTGAGCTTAGAATAGATCATTAAGGACAAAGCCATTTGGTTGTTTGAACGAAAAAGTATTTATTCTTCAATTTTTTATGCCTCCAAGGAAACAAAGAAATCTTCATCGTGCCTGACAGTAAGTGGTTACAATACAATTAAGTGTTCATATCTCTCAAGTATTTTTTTAGTTGTCTTATTTAGTAAACAAACAAACCATTATAAAACTATTCAGTTACAGCCCTACGATTATTATCTATATGAAATAGAAATAATAAAAATATTATTACATATAGATGCGTCTTTATGTGTTATATTTGAGCTACTGCTATGCTTTATTTGTTTACTTTAATATGACAGGTATGTAATATGGTCTATGTATTGATGCGTTCCTATATTTAAGAAACGATTTGTTTTACTTGAGGATCGTTAATTTTGATACATATTCTATGAAAAATATGACAAAATTTTACCGGCTCTTTCTAAAACGAGAGAAACATTTAACTGGGTTTAAATGATGGTGTTACGGTAAATAATAATAAAATGAGCCCTGTAAACTTGCCCACTGTTAGGGCACGGGTCTCTTCTCAGTGTCAGAAGGCTATAGTTTACCACGCTGACCCATTGTGGGTTAGCAGATTCTTCAAGAACTTTCAAACATGCAACTGCAGATATGTTTTCTTACGATGTTTTCCTTAACTGTTTAAGCGAGTGATATATAACTATTTAATACGGATGTAACTTTGAAAAGTCAGAGATGCGCGCCATTATTTAAGCCCTGTTCCTATATTCAAGAAACGAGTCGTTTTACCGACGTACAGTTTTAATATATATTTTAACTTGACAGTTCGTCTAAAGTACACCTGTCAGGTCAGCTAAATTTTTGATAAAATATGTATCAAAATTAACTGTCCGTCGGTAAAACGACTCGTTTCTTGGCGTTACTTGTGACGTTAAAATAGTCGTTAAACTTACCTGAAATTATCAAATTTTCTGTGCAATTTTGATATAAAATATGTACAAATTTAATTGAAAATTATATATATTATAATATATAATTATGTAAGTGTATGTAAAACTAAGATATCAATCTGCGAAGACACTAAATTGTATTGATTGTATATACAAGATGTCCTGTAATTAATGGATAACCTTGAAATGTCTTATAGTAGAAAAAAAATCTATCCTAACTACTACCTGAGATATTTTTTTTTTTAATGCCCATTTTTAGCTTTCTTATACACTACGAACATAAATGAATTCCATCGGTATTTTGTTTTTTATTTTATGCAAAACATTTGTGTTTTATTATTAAACACTAATTATGCTAATAGATAGACAGTCAAAAATATGACTAGCTATTGCGCTTTTTTTGTCATATTTTCTGAACGGCCATCAGCTATAAGATATTTCAAGTTTCTCCCTTAATTACAGGGCAACCTGTATATAGATAGAAGATATGTTAAAAAAACCGACCGTAGCTGAAACGCCTTGTTTTATGAATATTGAAATCTGAGTTATACGATAGTGTTTCGGTATGGTATGGAAGGTATGACAATTTGCAGCCGCGTCCAGCGCGCACAGCACGTACCGCGGCGGCGCGGGCGTGGCGGGCGCGGCGGGCCGGCCCGCGCCCGCCAACGGCATCGAGTCGCTCATACAGGCCTCCGTGCTGGCCGAGGAGGAACAGCCGGTTAACGAGACGTGTGTATACATCTGCTATTATAAAAATAATAATAAAAGTCATTTTATTTCAGAATTCATAGATTTCTTAACACAATATTAGTTTACTTAATATGTCATGTGAGTAGGTAAACTAATGTACAATTTAACTGCATCGTGAAGGTTTTAGTCACAAAACGTCCCTTTCGCAGAATGTCCCTTTTGCAAAATTTCCAATTTCTTGGTAACGGTAAAAACCGGTCAAGTACGGGTCAGATTCGCGTACAGTAATATATTATTCGGACAAATAATCACAAAATTAACATTTGTTACATATAATTTAAAATCTGCAATATCGACATTTAACTGATTAAGAATTAATAATATATTATTCAAATGAGATTTGTAAAACTAATTTTCAGTAATGATTACGGGCGAATTTCAGTCACTAAACAAAATAGTAACTAGTTCACTCGCACTCTTAATAAAACAGACTTATCCGAGTACTTTTGATTAAACAAATAAAAATTTTGTTGCAATTACTTAACACAAATATAATATTCGAATTTATAGTTACGCAAATAGTTAAAATTGTCTAAATTTCGAGTTAAGTCGCTATTTTTTAAGAGTGATCGATACAAACCTTTTGGACCAATTCTAAAACAAATTCTCCAAATTATAGTAAAAAGTACGCCAAAATTTTTTGTAGCATCGTTTGAAAAGAAATTAAGAGGACAAGTAGGTGAAAATCCGAATCCAAAGACTGTATCCGCATCTATATGCGGAAACAGTCTTTGGATATTTTACTATTTGAAGACCAACATTGTAAATAAAATAACATACCTATTGCAGCGAGGACGCGGCAGTAGCTGGCATGTTAAGCATAAGCGAGCGGTTCACGGCCCCGCAGCGAACATACGGTCTCGCGACCGACTCGCCCACTCCCGCGCCTGCCACCACTACAGCGAAAGACACTAAACGCGCGCGGAAACCGCCGCCCACTGCAGACGACGACCTGGCAGATGAAGAAGACGTAATTAAGGAAGTGCATCGAGATGACGAGTATGGTACGTACAGCTTTCATCTCGTTCTAATAGCGGCTATATCACAAATTGATTCGATCTCAAAGAAAGACCTAAGTCATTTTAGGTCTTTCTTTGAGATCGAATCATGTGCTTTTGCAGAACAACCCATTGAGACGATGTCGAACACATCATTAACAACGTTATTTAACTATTTAACCTATTGAGTCTCAGCGGCACACTGGCGGCAAGACAACAGGTTTTTTATTATGACCGGGATTGCAAGAATTGACAGGTTAAAGATTATAAAATGTTTTAGTAAATTATTGAGACTATTCGAAATTCGCCGTGAATTTTCAATTGATTGATGATGACCGACAAGTTTATAAAATAGGCTCTGATTGTAATTTTATTTAAAAGAGAGAAGTAACTTTATTATTTAATTTTTGTGTGTTTTACAGTGTATCCATCGTTAGAGATGAGTTCAGATGAGGACGAGGAATGGACGGCGTCAAAACGACGAAGAAACTCAAGAAATAGGGTAGATGCGAAATCAAAGGGTGAAAAGTGAGTAATGCTAACGAATGAATTATTATTTTAGAAATGTCGGACTGTCGGAGGAGGCGAAGACCTGGACTAACGTTATAATTCTAAAAAAGGTCATGTTAAGAGAATAAGTAACAAATAAATTAACAATATGCCTAGACAGATCGTAGTAACCAGTACTCTCTGCGTACCTATTGAGGAAGCAAGCGTGCATCTGTATACACTACCGTCCAAAAGTTTGAAATCACTAGGGTAATTTTAATTAAAACGACTATAATATGTTTAAAGTATATAACACATCATAAGGTCCGGCAGGGTTTTTAAAAGCTGTGACGTCAGCAGAGCTGACGTCGCTATTCTCAATAGATGGATCACTCATTGCAAACAGTGAAACACGCTTTCGATAATATTCTTAAGCACAATCTTAATCTTAACTATGTAGCAACATAGTAAAAATCAATATTAAATTTAGTACTCGCAAGATTACAATTTTATGAAGAGCTCTTGCCTCCGTGAGAACTCGTAATAGAATGCTTGACTTTACAACGCCAAACGCGCTCAAGATGGCGGGCGTTGGGAGGTCAATACACAATCACAATATTTCACTATTATTTTAACACACACTTCCTTTATAGCTAATTTAATTACGTTAATTCTTTACAAAAATCAACAGACCGCTTTTAATATTTAGATTGTTTTAATTTCAGTTCAAATGTTTTAATAAACGACTGTTTGATTCTGCAATTTAATCTTGAACTTAAAAGTATTCCAATTACTTTAAACTAAACAAAAATGTCTAGAAATCAATTCGTTATTGATTAAAAATCAAGTTATGAATTTAGCAATTGCTTAATTACTTCAAAACGAATGTTTAAATTATAATGAGTAATAGTTTGTCGTCTCATCCAACAACAAACCATTACAACTCTTATTTTAAGCAATAACTGGTAAGACTCGCATAAACAATGTGGTAATCATTGAAATAATCTTAGTAAATAAATAGAGACCTGATTATAAGTTAATTAGCGGCAAATAGATGCATTAAAATAATCGGTTATACAGACTTGCGCCGACACATTCGAATTACTTTGAACTCAACAAAAATATCTAGAAATCAACTCGTTATTGCTTAAAAATCAAGTTATGAATTTAGCAGTTGCTCAATTACTTCAAAATGAATGTTTAAATTATAATGAGTAACAGTTTGTCGTCTCGAATAACAACAAACCATTACAACTCTTATTTAAGCAATAACTGGTAAAACTGGCATAAACAATGTGGTAATCATGAAGTAATCTTAGTAAATAAATAGAGACCCGACCATAAGTCAATTATCTGTAAAATGATGATTTAAAATTATTAGTTATGTGGACTTGCGCCGACATATACTTTATCACACTTAAATCTTAATCAAGCCTTAGATTAGCATTCAGTTAAATAGAATCAGTACAAATATGAACAAAAGTATACAGTCTTCGTTAAATTTTGGCTTCGTCAAAATGGTCACCCTTATTCTTAATTACTTGTTCACAAATTTTACTCTTTCTTTTGATTATTTTATTGAAGTATTCGGAGTCCAGTGACTTCCATTCGCTCTGTAAATATTACCACAACTGTGCTGAGCTCGATGGACACCGGTTCTTCACTTTTCTATCCAGTTCATCCCATACTAATTCAATCGGAGACAAATCTAGCGATTGTGAGGCCCACTTCATAATTTGCAAAACTTTTTCACTTCGTTTTTGCTCCAAGAACCCCTGGCATAATTTGGATGAATGCTTAGGGTCATTATCTTGTTGAAAAACAAAATTTCGACCGATCACATTAATTCCAGAGGGAATGACATTTTCTTGAAGTATTTTCAGAAAGCCTTCTTTATTCAGTTTCCCGGTGATTTTGATCAGATGGCTGGGTTTATTATTACCAAAGCATTCCCAAACCATTACACTACCACCGCCGTGCTTAACAGTCTGCACAGTACACGCTTCTAAAGCCCGCTCCTCTTTTGATCGGCGAACAAAAACTCGGCTATTAGATCCAAAAATTTGAAATTTGGACTCATCCGTCCAAAGTACTTTTTCCAGTCTTCTACTGTCCAGTTTTTATGTGTTTTGGCCCACTCCAGTCTTTTTCTTTTATGAACACTAGTCAAATTGGATTTTTTGGCTGCTACACATCCTATTAGACCAGCAGATAGCAAACGCCTTTATACAGTTGTTATTGAAACTTTTCTCGGGTTTCATTTAAAGTAGCGGCAATTTGAGGTGCAGTTAAACGTCGATTTCGTTTCGATAACGTCACAACGTAGTTATCTTCCTGCTTTTTCGTAGGTTTGGGACGTCCAGATCTCTTACGGTCTTGATTTCCTCCAGTAGCTTCTTTTCGTACAAGAGTATAATGTACACCTTTGTATGAAACACCGACCTTTTCTGTGATTTGGCGCATAGAATAGCCTTCTTCGCTCAAGCACAGATAGCACTCCGCTGTTCAAGCGAAATCTGTTTCCTTTGTGCCATTTTATGAGCTTGCGAACTTTTGTAACTATCACATGAACGTCACAAATCACACTGAACTCTAAACTGATAATTTTTGCAATAATACACCCATATTCCAAAGATTAGACACTACTCATTACTACAACAATGCTTATAAGCGCCAATTCTAAGAAATCTTCAAACGGCGGTGTCGCAACTTGAGTGGTCATAAAACACGTGTGTCGGTCTTTTTTGAAAGCAATGGATAGTTGATAAGAAATTAGTGTTTTTGTTAAATGTTATTGTTAGTACGGTCTTAAAAATACTAATCTCCAATAACAATACGTTTTTTGATGTATTTATTGCGGTATAGTTTTTCTGTTGACAAAAATTAGGGTGATTCCAAACTTTTGGACGGTAGTGTATGTATTTTAGTAATAGTTAGGCAACAGCAGTGGCCTTTAATTATGTACTATAAAGTATATTGTAGTATCAAGGTGTCGATTCGTCTAAAATGCCAGTTGTTTGGCGAAAAATCTACATTACTAATTAAAAATCTCATATAAAAACATTAAACATTTTGAATAGGAAACTTTTCACTCTTTACTTTGTAAAAAAATCTTATAATAATCGTTCGCCATGTGATATGACGATAGTGGAAGAGGTTTGGAAGGGAATAAACACCCATTAGAGATAGTTCTGTATATCTTAAGATCGTCTGCAAATATTTGGTAATTGCATGTTATGGCAGAACACAGGTCATTGACAAAGACAGAAGAAGGGTCCTAGGTGTGAGCCCTGGGGTACTCTTGACTTGACTATATATTTCTAGCCTTTGATTTCCATGAGCTGTGATCTAGTAGGATTCACACCATCTCAATAGCAAGCCTCGAATCCCTGCGTAAGCCAATTTCTGTATAAGAAGACTGATCAACCACGTCAAACGCCTTTGAGAAATCTGTATAGATACCATGTACTTTTGTATTGTTTTCCATTGCTTGATAAATATTCGTTACGTAGTTTAAAAGATTTGATGTGGTTAACCTGCTTGATAGGACCCGTACTGATTAATATTGAATGTGGGCTTCAGATGGAAAAATAATTCTAATCGTCTTTTCAAACATCTTTCCTATCGCGGATAGGATTGTGATGGGTCACTAATTTGCAATATTATTCCGGTTTCTATTTTTGTGAATTAGAGTAATGTGTGTGAGAAAGAGACTTGTTAAACTAGTGGTAAAGTGAGTCAACAAGCTGATCCTAACAATTTTGAAGGAATATTGGCGGTATCGAATCTGATCCCTTTGTTATTATTTAATGATTTAAGGGAATTAAGAATATATGTTTTAGAAGTGTAGCAAGAAACAATAGATTCCGGGTAATCAATTGATTCTACCGTAGCGTTGGATTCTGCTGTCTTTTTACCAGGGTATACTGATTTAAAGTATTCGGAGAAAAGATTGCTGATGTTATGCTCGTCTTAAACTGTCTTATCTTTCAAAATCATTTCATCTGGAGTTTCGATACTATTTCATCGTACTGATTTGTCGTGGATGAATTGAATGAGAACTTGTATCTGAGTTATAGGTTTATCTATAATATGTTATTGTTTATGCGCGGTGTAAGCAAACGTCGCTGACGTGTGTGCGCGTGTTCGTGTCCGCAGAGACGAGTCGTGGTCGCCGCGCGCACGTTTGGGTCGGCTAGTGCCGCGCCTGCGCACCGCGCGCGCCGGCGTGCGGCGCGAGTGCGTGCGCGCCGCGCTGCACGCCGCCGCCGCGCGCCCCGCGCACGCGCACACCCACGCGCACAGCCACGCGCATAACCACGCGCACGCGCACCGGGACCGCGATAAGGACAAGGAAGCGCCGCACGTGCCGGTATGTATACTATGTACATCTACTGTACGGCGCGAGTGCGTGCGCGCCGCGCTGCACGCCGCCGCCGCGCGCCCCGCGCACGCGCACACCCACGCGCACAGCCACGCGCATAACCACGCGCACGCGCACCGGGACCGCGATAAGGACAAGGAAGCGCCGCACGTGCCGGTATGTATACTATGTACATCTACTGTACGGCGCGAGTGCGTGCGCGCCGCGCTGCACGCCGCCGCCGCGCGCCCCGCGCACGCGCACACCCACGCGCACAGCCACGCGCATAACCACGCGCACGCGCACCGGGACCGCGATAAGGACAAGGAAGCGCCGCACGTGCCGGTATGTATACTATGTACATCTACTGTGCATACTTCTACGGTTAACACGTCCCAAACTTCAATACTTGACTGCACGGATGACATAGCGTCACGCCACTGCCACTACGCCGAGTGTAAGAAAAAATGTGGCGGCGATTTTATTAAATATATTGACAAGTATGAATCAGATAACGATATATGTATGTCGCAGAGAGCTGGGCCACTGGACTCAATGGGCGCGTATTTTCGTCAGATGCCAACATGACTGGTAGCCTCGAGCAATAATAGTCATGAAGAACTATTTAACAACGTTTATTTAAATAAATTCACAATAATATCACAATAATAATAACTAGCAAGTATTCTCGAACAAATACGTCCGCACGGTGCGAGCTCCGATTATAGAATGTCCAACGGTCGCGTCCAAGCATGACTCGGTAGTGACGTCACACTTGGGTTCAGAAACAAATCTTGACTCGTCGACATGTATATAGAAGTAAACAGCCTTATTTTTCTAACAATATGTTCATTAACTTCCTAATAGCAGTCAATCCGCGACAACCCACGTCAATCATTTGGTAGCTCACGTACAGTCACAGGACACAGTTAAGATGAATCGAATTAACTCAGATTGAGCAGGAAATATCATAAACTCTTTCAACATATAAATAAAATATGAACGTTATCCTTTTAAAATGTACCTAAAAAACATATTCTACGAGTATAATCTACTCCTGTGAACAACGGCATGCATTCGAACATCCTTGCGACCGCGCAATCGTTTTTGAACATGCTCGCGAATGTTCGCGACCGCGGCGTCAACCGCCGAAGGTCAAAGATATGCATATAATATATAATTCCAAAAAAGTTACAATTACCTCGTAATTTTGTAACTTTCCTTTAGAAATATAATATTAATAAAAAACATTTATTTAGCAATGTGTATTTCGATAAATTATTATAATTTTTATGTCATTTTCAACAGCAAAATGCAAAACGCGCTGTGTTAGCGACAAAAAGTAGGCGGCCGCCGCCGCCAGTACACAACACGCCAAATAATAAGAGTAAGTATATTTAATAATATAACTTACTATGCCTTCGCTTCATCTTAAATCTCTCTTCTCCTTTTCTCCCTAGCCTTTATTATTCCCAAGTCACTTTGGGGTCGGCTTTTCTGGTCTAACCGGATTTGACTGGATATCAGTTTTTACACAGAGCGGCTGCCACCTGAGCTCCGCAACCCGAAGGCTAACGATACCCTAAGGCTAGACCAGTGTCAGGATAATATAGGGTACTGACTTCCCAATAACGACTGCCATAGATGTTCACGGCAGGCGGGACCGATGGCTTAACGTGCTCTCCGAGGCACGGAGCAGGCGATAATTGTCAATCAATACGCACATAATTTCGAAAAGTCATATAACTTCCGAAAGTCAGAGGTGCGCGACATGGGTTCGAACCCGAGACCCTCTGCATTGCAGTCTGTTGGTCTCCCCACTGAGCTATCGCTGCTCTCGCTTCGCTTCATCTTAAATGATTACTACAAATAAGATTAAAGTGAGTGAAGAAATAATATGTAAGATTCGTAACATGTATTATCGGTACGATGAAAGACTGATAGTCTGACTACCTCTGAAAAACAGGATTGAGTCTGATGTACTACGATATGGGTGCGTTCCACTAAGCGCTCACGACACTCACGCTCACGACCACGGCTTTTCCCGATCCACTTGTTGCCGAGCGTTACAATTGTAAACTCAAGTGGAATGGATAATGGAGTGTTTTGAGCGGTGATGTAAATAATACAAATGGAGAAATATAAAAATAAAGCGAAAACTTAAAGGCGTTACAATTTGTGAGTCTGAGTAATAAACTCTTTTAGTTATTGGTTAACAGGATTTATATTGAAAATAGAATATATAATATCCTACTAATATTATAAATGTGAAAGTTTGTAAGGATGGATGGATGATGTTTGTAAGGATGGATGGATGATGTTTGTAAGGATGGACGGATGATGTTTGTTACTCTTTCACGCAAAAACTACTGATTTTGATGAAACTTTACAGTATTATTGTTTCTTTATCGTTTTACCAAAATCAAAAAAATATTTTAAAAAATGTCGCTTAATTTCTCAACGCTTACTACGACTCACCTCTCAGGATGGGTCGTTGTGAGCTTTGCGTGAGCGTGAGTAATGACGTCACGAGTGACGTTTTCGCCGCGACCACAACGATCGTAGTCGTCATGTGGAACGGCTAAAGGAGCATCTTAGGCGTTGTTAACGCTAAGTAGAACGCACCCTATCTTATCTTATCTTATGTGGAGGCCAGTCAGTGCAGACCGGCGACACTTCGACCCAGTGGGATCTTTTGTGTCGACACTCTCCCAATAACGACTGCCATAGATGTTCATGGCAGCCGGGACCGACGGCTTAACGTGCTCTCCGAGGCACGGAGCAGGCGATAATTGTCAATCAATACGCACATAATTTCGAAATGTCATATAACTTCCGAAAGACAGATGTGCGCGACGTGGGTTCGAACCCGAGACCCTCTGCATTACAGTCTGTTGGTCTCCCCACTGAGCTATCGCTGCTTATATGCTTTTTCAAGAAAGCACCCTATGTAAAGTACTGTTCTCTAGGGATAGCTTGTAAGCTATACCTCGACAAAAGTACTTTTCCTGGATGAAAGCTATCCTATGTCCTTTACTCTACTTCTGACAATGTGTAAACGAAATTGCATGATGATCGGTCGAGTAGTTAAGCGTGATGTTTATGTTAGTATTATTATATAATATCAGCCCTGTATTAAACTGTCCCACTGCTGGGCACGGACCTCTTCTCACTGTGAGAAGGGTTAGGCCATAGTCCACCACGCTGGCCCAGTGCGGATTGGCAGACTTCACGTATCTTCGAGAACATTATGGAGAACTCTCAGACATGCAGGTTTCCTCACGATGTTTTCCTTCACCGTTAAAGCAAGCGATAATTAACTATTTAATACGCACGTAACTTCGAAAAGTCAGAGATGCGCGCCCTGGGATCGAACTCGAGACCTCTGCGTGGCAGTCTAACAGTTTCCCACTAGACTATCGCTGCTATATTTAGACTAATAATTTAGACTAATAAAATCTCAATTGTATTATTTAGACTAATAAAATCTCAAAAAATATATCATACGGATTGTGACGATGTACTATAAGAATTAGTGGGATGTTGATCCTTGTCAGAGCTCATTATGTGACTTGAACTCTGACCTTAAGTTAGTCTAACCATACAAAGAAGTATTACTATTATCTCATTCAATCTACGCATTATTATTAATTATTATTAACATCTTTTTTACAGATGCAAGACTGAAGAAAGGTATGAAGACGGCAAAACAGCGTCTCGGTAAAATCCTAAAGATACACAAAATGATATATTAAAACATTAGTTTATTAGGTGACGTGTAAGACAGACGGACGTACGTGTAGATGTATATTTTATATATGTATTGTATATTAGCACGGACCAATGGGTGTTGTCGTTTGACCGGGTTTTTTCTATGTGATTGTTAAGGTGAGGTTGGTGTGAAGCTTAGTTGAGCGGCGCGGTGGTGTTAGATGTTAATGTAACCCTTAGCTTTGGAGTTAAGTCATTTAATGACATTCGTCTAATAGCAAAGCATCCTTTTCAAAAAGATTACATCTCGAAATTTGGAAGTTAGGCAATTTGAACTCTAATATTGTGATAGTTATGGTTCAAATTGACTAATTTCCAAATTTGAAATGTTACCTAACTGTTTTATTAATTAAGTGAACGATAGGTAAATTAAATGTCCTCAACGACTTGTTTGCTTATTATGCTGAATAAGTTGTGGATAAATTAGGGTAAAATTCATTGAGAGATAAGTCTTGTATAAAACACTGGGCTCCGTACATCACCGCTCCTTTCATCTATGCCACGATTGCACCTCGCCCTTAGTACACTAACTGTAACTTTAACCCGACTTCGCACTAGCAAAGGAGGGTTATGTTTTTTAAGCTATCAATGTATTGGGTGGAAATTATCGCATTTTTAGTCGATTGCCATGCAGTCCTAGTACAGTTTTCAATGTGTCTTAATGTTTAATATTATAAATGTGTTACTGTCTAATTATATAATAACTATTTCTAGACTTGCGGTTTGTGTATATATTAAATTATATTATTGCTATATAAAGGTCTTTATAAATGTGAAACTTAAAAGTAAGTACATACAACCAATATTAGATTGAATAAAATATACATATATACCAAGCAGTATATTGAGATGCCTTTGGACTGATATGATATAAGTCAGCAATACAAGTCGACACACACTTGCGAAGTACTTCAAAATTATAATTGATGTTTACTAACATCAATTATAATTTAGTATTAAAATACTTCTTATAGCAGTGACAGTTAAATAATAGTTCATTTAATCAAAGTCCTATAATACGGAATAATCAATAGGTCTATTAAAAATACTTTTACAATTTTGTATTATATTATATTAAATGTTCAGCTGCTTATGTTGCTGACTGTACCGCTAAAGATTTGAACATAGCTAACCATATTATTGCCTAAAGCTGCAACCGAGTTGCATCAGCTTGGGTCAGGGATCGACTGCAACTTCGGGCAATAATATTGCTCTCCTTCAATACTAACGCGATTAAAACCTGTTGTTACACAATAATATAATTAAATATATTTATACATATCAAGAGTTTATTGTGTAAATGGCATTGATTGATTGAATGTTACGGCGAACACTTTCTAAGGAGTTTCTTAAAACACACCAAGCTAGCTTATTGGCCTTTTCACATTATTTACAGGGGGTACCCAAATTTTGTAACACAATTTGCTGAACCCATTTCTGCTTTTCAAGTGTTATGGACCTCCATAAATGGAGATCAAAGTTTGTGTCACGTAGGGTCAAATTTCAAAATCGTATACCATTATTTGCGTACCCCAGTTCTCCGTTGATGATATAAATAAGTATTTAGGTTTAGTAGTGGCCTCAATTCTTGTAGTAAATATTTCCACCTAATATATGCATATATCAACCCAGTGATAAGCCGTATAACTGCCTATGTAAGCGTGTGTTGATAAAAATGCATTCGTCGTAGCCAATGTCAGAGATTCAAGACTCTAAGAATCCCAATTAACAAATAAAAATTGACGAATCAAAATTAAGTCCTTAGTTTTGGATGACCTCAGTACTTCTCTTAAAGACCACATTTAATGAGACAGAGAACATTTTTTAAATAATGCAATATCATTGTGTTCGTGTCCCGGGATCCGAATATTGACAGGAATTAAAATAGTTTATCTATAATGAGGGTTCACACTCATAAACGCACAGAGAAATTCTGTTTATAATGTTATATGTACAGATTTGGTGTTGCGTAAAATGGATGCATTTTTATAAACATACGCACTTTTGAACGTGCACACAGGTTAAAATGTGATTTTATATTTAATAACAATAGAATTAGAACATATTTTCTCAATAAAGGTTTTGGGATTAACTACCAAATGTTTCCGAACGACCGGTCCATGGAAATATCTCTAATCTATGCTTCAGATAATATAATAGATACTTATTGTAAAAAAATATTAGCGAATGACAGACAATTCTTTGTAACCTAGACATGGTAGCTTGAAGACAGACATACCATGGACTTATTACAAGTTTAACATCATGACTATCGTATGTCAGTTACAATTACAATTACTGCTACGCCGTTCAAGGTGTTAAGCGACTTTACCGAGAATAAAAATAAGTATAATTTACTATATCTTTCGCTATGCAAAATATTCTCTAGGTGCCCTTTAGTGAGTACATATCGCTGAAGTGTTTATACAAATGTCTACTTCGACTTTTTCATTTGCAATTGATTTTTGCTATAAGTAATAACATTTTTCTATAAGAGATTTTCCATGGACCGCTACAGTTCTTTGAATAAAAAGATCTGATTTTTCATTTTTCATATTCGATTATTGATTAATCTTTAAAATTAAGCTATTATTTGTCGTTTTTCGTATGCGTTATACTGACATTAAGTTGACATTCAAAATTATAACCATTCTCATTACATTATAATTAAATACTCGACATTTTGATTTTATTTAAAAAAATACGTTATATTTGCGATATATAAAAATTAAAAACTAAAAAGACATTATTTTTCACGTAAACATTTAAATTATAAAACCAACCACCGAATAATAAATGTAAACAAAAATAATTGAAAAAAAAATGATAAGTTAAAATATTGCTTTAGCTACTTATGGACTTTTTGTTATGTTTTAGTGATAGTAGACGTAAGAACGTGTTTTCAATGTTATTTTTGTTGTACCTCGAATATAGATGCAAAACTATATTTATATTTTTACTAAAACAAGTGCAATAGAGTTATATCAAAATGAATGTATTTGAAAATGAAGTATATCAATCTTTATACATTAAAACAAGATTATATAAACATAATAAATAAATAAATAAAATACTTACAAATTGTAATATTTGTACTATCAATGCAAAAATGTCACGATAATATACAATTGCAGTTACTAATATTTTTACACAAAGTCGATTTTCATATGATTTTATTGCACCGAAATAATTTTGCATCTGTATGTTAAGCTTGTTCTCATTTGCAAAAAAACAGGGTGTGTTTTCATATAATATTTTATATCATAGTAAACGTCATGTGTTTATTTCAAACGTTCATATTTCATAGTTCATTGACATTGTTGTAACATACCATAAAAATTACAAAACGTCCACAAAAAAGATATATAGAAAAATATATAATCGAATTTCAATCGTAATTAATGTGATACGAATAAAGTCTAACGTAATCGAAATTAATACGATTTAAATCTTATATCGATTGTGATAGATTTATCGATATGAAAGATCGATACAACGAGACGAATATCGATAGAAATCGCTGTATCGAGTAAATCAAAAACGACCATCTATCATGATCGGTGCAAAGTAATATCTCCACTAAGAAATGGAGGTATTATTCTAGGTATTATTTTATTTTATGTTACTCAATAGTCAATCTACAGCATCGGCCGGGCATTATCAGGCTATGAAATCCAAAAATCCACTCAAATATAAATATTAAACATTATACAAATATCCACTTCGCCCGGTCAATGCGTAACTAAAGTTGAACATGTCAAAAATATTTTAAATTTAAACATGATTGTAAACAATATAATTTTACACGATTGAATCATTAGCTGTGTTTCAAGAGTTTTTTACATTTTCAGTCATGATTTCAGTAATCTCGTCCACTATTGAACTTTGTACGATTTTTTTTGTATGTTAGTCTTGTTCAAATGTATGTTTTTTATTTATATTGTGTAGCAGCAAGGAAACACAAAGAAATAGACTCTATGCGTCAGTCGAAAGTAACCAAAAATATACATATTTAGTCTCTGTCCGTTCTTATTTTTTTACGATTAAATCATGTCATACGTTTCTTACTAAGAGATATTCGTACAAAATATATTCCACAGTATTTTTTTTAAGTAATTTATATTACTTCTCTTGACCTGTTTTGTCATCCATTACACACTGCATTTTACAATAATTACTAAGAATAAATGTAATTATTTCGAACTAATTTAGCTCATTATATATTTTTTGTTTATTACGAATGCTTTTTATTAAATAAGCGAATGCTAGTATCGCTTATGTACCTGGTTGAATTCTCTAGGCAATGCAGGAGCAATGCCACAAAACCACCTAGGGCTTGCCCCTTAGGTACATAACTAACAACACAACTAGCATATATGGATATGTCATACCTCTGCTTAGCCTTTGAGGGAGATTTAAGCGTGATGCTATTAACAGTCAGTTTGTCAGTGTCTATAGTGGACAAGATTACACCTAGTTTGGTTACTAAACGTTTGATGTTATTTAACTTATTAAGAATGTTTTCTGTAGGAGCACTTTAGATTTAACTCGAACGCCTTCACGCCTATTTTAGTGATAAATGTATATTGACACCGTCAGTACACGTGGATTCTCTATAACATACAGAAAAATAGTTATAGGACAGTTAATTAAAGTGTGATAGAAAATATTTATTACGAGTGAATGACATCCATTTTTGTATAAAATGGCCGATGATTGTATTTGTTTTGTTTTTTGATTATTGTGTGTAATTGTGTCAGTTTATAATGTTATGTAATCTTGAATATAAGTAATAAGCAGAATGAATGGAACTAAAAGATCACATTCTACACACAATCTTGTTATTTTCAATGTTGAATTAGAAGTTGTAGAGAATCCACGTGTTCGACTAGAATGAGCGATGATATATACATATAGTATAAAAGATATATTGTAAATTATGGATAACTGAATGTATATTGTTGTGACAGAGAAAAAAGTTCTCTAGATATAAAACATTTATTTGTTTGTTTTATTTTATCCTTATTATCCTTTTAATATATTATGTAAAAAGTAAAAAGAAAATTAGTAAATAAAAAGATGTGAAAAATGTAGGTTCAGAAATACATTGAAAAATAAACAATTTTAATTCATCTTTCTAAAAAGGTTGACGATTCATGTCTCATGATGACAGCAAATATAAAAAAAAATGTTAACTTACCCATATCTTAGTGTATGTACATTCTAACTAGAAAACGACACTAGAATACTTCTAGGAATCCTATATCTAGAAGAACTGACCATATTCCTAATAACAAGAGGGTTTTTTGTTACGAGTCATAGCTGTATACCACAGACCCACGTCGTGGGTTCATCCCGGCGCATCTGTATTAACGAGGACCCCGCTAGCGGGCTCACTAGTATGGCGTATGAAGCGTGTAAAAGTTATGAGGATGCGAATGTGTTAAGCTTTGTTTCTTATGTATATTTTAAGGTTTAGAAAGAAAATCTATTTGCAGCTGTACCTATATGTGCCGCAAAAGGGCGTCATTATTTGGTTAGCATTGGATCCGCTAGCTGTGATCCTATGTCCGGTAGATAGAAGAATGCTCTTTAATCTACCGCTTTAAAACAAGTTAAAGTACTATTCCTGCACTAGGGATAAGCTTCGTTTCGTTGGAGAAATTACTAATATTTAAATAAAGAACATTCAACATGAACATGAATTTACAAATATTCAAACAACGGGTACAAGTTACACATATTTGTGACAAACGAAATGTGCCCTCCTGCTCAAGCCTACAGTGAACACAGGCGCAATGCTATCTTAATAATACCATATAACAGATAAAGAAATTACTGGACATTATGAAAGGTAAAGAAATAAATAGATACATATCACTTCTCGCTTTTTTAACTACCTATATACATACATAGGTAAATCTCACTTCTACAATCCCTAAAGGGTAGGCACAGAAAGTTCCAGTAGGTTCCACGTAATAGGGGGCGACCCTCATGCCGCCACATTTCTAGAATCTGCTGCTACATTTGTCTTGGCAGAAACTCCCAATTCCACTACCCGACCGGCAACCGTTACCGCAGCAAAATGTAATAAATTGTTGTGCTTTAGAGAGTTGAAAGTATAACAAATAATTAGTTCATCGTGAAGATTAATTTGTTCACTAATAGCAAAATTTGTTCAAGTTGTAGTTGTAAAATTATTCGAGTAAAACAGAATTTGCTGCAGTAATATTTGAAACATTACAATGGCAAAACTTTTTTATAAAATCGTTTTATCCCGGAAATAAATGCATGAATAGATAGCTTTTGTTGCGCATTAAATGTTTGTGAACAGCAAAATTTGTGTGTTGTGGTTCTATAGTTATTTAAGATTTTGCTGCGGTAACGTTTTGGGATTGCCTAGTTCTCAAAAACTCTCAACTCCCTAAAGCACAACATTTTGATGCGGGTAACGCACACCCGGCAACCAGTAAGTAACATAGGCTATATAACATCACGCTACGAGGAGCGGATGGGAGCAGTAATCACAAACATAGGTTTATCCACGGGAGACAGCCAGTAGGTATTTAGTTTTGAGTTAGTTTAGCAACAAAACTGTTTTATTCTATTATTAGCGGTCCGGAGCCCCGGATCCGGGGCGGCTCAGCGTGGGTAGCATAGCATCAGCTCGTTGCATTGAGCATGTTGCATGAAGCCATTTTCGTCGGAGTGAGATGGATTGATCTCGCGCGTTAGTTTTTATTTTGCGATATCTTAGTCGGTACATTTAAATTATATGAGTAAAGGATTATCATAATGTGCATGAAATACTTAAGGTTACTAACGTATTTAAGTTGATAAGGATTAAAACAGTATCCGTCTTAATAGATTTCCAATCACCGTGATTTTTTAAAAAGTTGGTATGAATATAGGTAATAATCTGCCTTTAAAATACAGATACATGCCATTGCAGTCTTTTCTGTAGACCTATAAAAGAGGAACCATCCCCCATACATTGATTTGTTATATCTCAAAGGGATAAGGCAGCGTTTTCGATAAAAGCTCTCAGTCGGTTTGATTTATGCTTCAACAATTATCGTCGTATTACAACCAATTTACACTAAACCTTAAAAACCTGAAAATCCGTTCACTTTTTATAATATGTAGCGACGATAAAGTTATCACTGAAACATTAGGTACACCGGTTCGTTTTTTAACGTGCCGATGCTCTCTGAGTTTGCTTGCTAGGTATATAACAAACACGTGACACCAACATTTTTTTGATGATTTAGTAACTTGATATAGCAGGTTCTATATTAAAATCGAAACAACGAGAATGCATACTCAGCAACATAATATATTATAAACATGCAGAATTATATTCAATATAGGTAATAAGTAAGTTCAAGAATGTCGTAATTGTTGGTGTTTGATGTGTCATTAAAATAATATCGTTTCGTGCCGAGTATCTTAATATATTATAACTATGAAAATAATATTTTTATTCATTAACCTTAGCGCAATCACTTGTCATATAAACATTACGGAGACAACATTCAAAATAAAGACAATTTTGAACAAATATAAAAACAACAGACTGCCTCGATGTTTGAAATCGGATAAAATAGAAAGTTTTATCGGCAAAACATTGAGGTTAGTCGAGGAAAATAAAGGATTTGGTGAATTCTTAAACACTTTTAATGTTAGCCAGTGTACGGGTGATAAATCCAGTGAATATATTAGAAGTCATATATTAAATGGATTGATAATTCATGACGATCTGCCTGTGACGCATTGGTATGAATATAAGGTAAGAATAATAAATATAAATAAGAATTCCATATTCTGTTTGTGTTTACAGACAGTTCAATATATTATGTGACCGACTTCAGAAAATGTTTGACTTGCACGGTTGTCGTAGTGGTTTAATTAGTCACTTCGCCACTATCTCCGCTGAGTCCTGTAGGTTCACGAGTGGGTTCGCTACCCACGCAGGACAAAAAAATGTGTGATCCACAAATAGTTGTGCCAAGTCGAGTGTTCTTTATGTCCGTTGTTTGAATGTTTGTAAAGTTACTGGCGATATTGAAATAATGCCGAGGGTTGAAGATACGTTTAAAAAAGTTGAAGGCAATGCAGAGGTGTCTGACACCTACTTACATTACGTTAGCTTTGTTTATAGATCCCATGAAATACATAGTTTACCTTAACTGTAGGCTAGCTGGTACTTACCATCAGGTGGACCGTATGACCGTTTGCCACAATAGTTGTATAAAAAAAATGGTGGCTTACACTTACATCTCGCCTAATATTTAAGTTTTCACTGAACATTTGTAAGCCTAACTGTCGTATACCTGGCACAGTATAAGACGCCGACTACTGAGAAACTATTGATAGAAAAGCCTGCAATAACACTTTGCCTGACCCGATAATAGAATTGAACACCTCATGTATGTACTACACCCGTACCCGTACACCCGTTTATGTACTACCACTGTGCCTCCGAGGCAGTAATAACTCAACAAATCTTAATCTCAATTTAGGTACAAGAACAAAACTTTTTTTAAATGTAACAAAATGTCAATATATGTACTTGCTGCCATATGATAAGTAACCCGGCAGAAACGTATATATATATATATATTTATATTTTAGAATATTAAACTGGATGAGTTTAATATTCTAAAACGCTTTTATTTTATGTATAATGACTACGGTAGTTACAGTTTAAGTCCAAAGTTATAAAATGGGTATAAATTGGAGTTATTATACTTATAATAATATTAATTTACATGAGGCAATTGGTAAAAGAAGGCATGCTAACCTTTTTATAACTAAATCATTGTCGCACACACTCCTTACCTCATTGGTGCAGCAGTATAATGAATGCAACTGCTTCTCATGAAGTCACGGTTTCTATTCTCAGGTTGGCCAATTATACTTATTAGCTTTTTCTTTGGAAAATTTGACTACATCCAATATGCCAAAATACTGTATTGATCTATAGTGGCAAACCATGATATTGACTATAACTTGTCAATTCTAAGTGAACATCGGTTGCAAAACTTTGTAAACGTGGATTATTCTTAAGTTTGTATGCACCTAATAAAACAAAACCTAGAACAGTCCTAAGTGGAAGACAATAGGCTCGCTCTCTTTTACGTAGCACATAAACCCATACCTAGCAAAATGTTGGTGAACAACACCCCTTCTTATCCCTTAGAAGATAAAGCCGTGAGACTGTCATATGTACCTGTCCTTTGACAGCGGCTCGGATACGAACCACCAAGTGCATGACACTTTAAACCTTATTTTACGAAGCTAAACGCTTAAAACTGATTGTTTATAGGCTACGAATTATAGTTTTCGGATATTATAATATAAACAAACTATAGGTAATACCTATGTATTTTATAACTAAGCTGAGTCAGCTTGTGACTACGGCTGGTGTAACCTGATCGAAACATCAAGTATTTAAAGGTAAACAATATGCGTGATCGCGTTTATTCCCGCTACTAAGATTCGTAATATTCCAAGTATATACATAATATGTATATTTACGTATGTTCCAAAATACAGACTATAGCCTAGTTTGGGCATCAGTGTTAGTAAGTATTGTGCTAACTTAAGTACTAGATTAAGTTTCACCCAATGTACTACATTTCTAGGTCAATAAACATTATTATAATTATGTACACACGGCTACACATCAAGTTAGACACCCTATACGCATAACTACGCTACATACAAAATAGAGAATTGTCGGAACGGGACAGCGCATAGTGGTGTCGATGTAATAGTAAGGATAGAGTGTAACAAAAATATAACGCACTCTCTCGCACGATTCGCAGCTTTCAACTTCTAATAGTTCAAAGTCCAAACAGTCTAGGTTGATGTGTCGCTGTGTGTACGAGTAGGTACCTGTAATATGCGGTCAATGGCCGGTAGACGTCAAAACACAATATATACCTAATATTAAATTATATGTAATAAAAATTTTACTGCAAGGATGGCGTAGTGGTTTAAATAGCCGCCTCGCGACTGCGTCGAGTGGGTTCGAATCCCACATGGGACAACAACTTTGTGTGATCCACAAATGGTTGTTCCGAATCTGAGTGTTCTTTGTGCCCGTTGTTTGGTATTGTAAAGTCGTATGTTATGATGTTTGTAAAGTCCCCCGCGACACAGGATTTTTTTCTAGTTGCCGTTTACAAAAACATAAACAAAACATAAAAGTGTAAGTAAAACATAGTTTAATTTCAATGTTTAACATTCGCGTAAACGTAAGACAATATAAGACTTCAATGGGTTTCACTACTGCTAAGTACGTTGGACCTAAAGTTTAGTTAACAAAATGTAAGAGAGATACACCTCTACCTTCAGGGAAATAAATACATGACTTAATATTATACGTAAGTACATTTCGTCGCAGAAGTCAAACATTTGTGTGCATGAACATGGATGTTTGTCTTGGTCTGGGTGTTTCTATTTATAATATGTAGGAATTTACAAAATAAAAGTATATAGGTATGTATGTTTATCCATTGTCTAGTACTCATAGTACAAGCTCTGCTTAGTTTGGGCTAGATGGTGTTGTGTGTATGTGGTAGAATATTATAACATATTATTTTATTTTTTTTACTTCGTTATCCCAAATATAATAAATGCGAATGTGAGTTTGTTTGTGTGTTACGCTTTCACATTTTAAATACACAACCGATGATTATGCAATTTCGCATACACGTTGTCAGGGGAACAGAGAAGGATACAGGGTACCTTTCAGCCAGAAAAAGCACTGTTACTAGTCTAAACTAATCTAAGTTACATTTTACAGTTTACCAATAGTTTTATACACAACGTTTTGTATTATTAGAAGCTTACAAACTTATGAAACATCCACGTTGCAATCAATGTTCACTTAAAATTGACAAGTTACAGTAAATGTCATGTTTTGCCACAATATATGTATACAATATTTTGGCGTAGGTAATTAAAATATCAGCCTGTCCCTCTGCTGCGCACGGGCCTCATCTCAGTGTGAGAAGTGTTAGGCCATAGTCCACCACGCTGACACAGTGCGGGTTGGCAGACTTCACATATCTTCAAAAACATTATGGAGAACTCTTAGACATGCAGGTTTCCCCACGATGATTTTCCTTCACCATAAAACTAGCGATAATTAACTATTAAATATGCACATAACTTCGAAAAATCAGAGTTGCGCGCTGTAGGATGGAGCTCGAGATCTCTGCGTGGCAGTGCAACGGTCTTCCAGTAGGCTATCTTGCCTATAATTATTTATTAATCGGTTTCTCTTGCAGACGGTCCACAGAAAAGCATACAGGACAGCGCAACACGAGCTCATAGCTATGACTAAGTGGCGCAACAACCTGCAGAGAGTGGCACAACACAACCGTGACTTTTTAGTGGGCAAGCAGTCGTATTCACTTCACTTGAACCGTTTTGGAGATCTGGTAATATAATGATTGACTACCTGCTCCTTCGACCGATTGTGAAAAGTCAGTTTCGATTCCTGAGTATATAAGAGTATAATTATGATGAAGTAACATTAATTAATACTATGCTGTAATTTTCGTTGTTATCGACAAACGGTTCGGTAACACAATATATTGCAACTCTCAAAATAATAAATATAATACAATAAAGTTTCATAATACCGAAGAATTGCAAAAGCATCAATGGTGTAGCGAGCCAGCGGTAGCCGTCACCCTGTTCAATGTTTTCGGTTCAAATCCCACAGAGGACAATAATGAATTTTCAGAATTATTTGTATGGCCCGTAAATATTGTTGTAAGTCTAGGTGTACTTTGTGTCCGTTGTATGAACGTTGGTAATGTCTCCAGCGACACAGAAATAATTCCAAGCGCGGGAGCTGTCTTTAAAAAAGGCCATAGGTTAGTTAGAAAATCGCAATGGAAGCTGCTGGCGATGGCAAAAACAGTTTAAAATTAAGTTAAAGATCTTTTTTAGATTTTTTTATTAATAACTTTAATCTGTTTTACAGGTAGTTAGGTACATTTCTGGTGATATAAGGTTTCCTTGCTTTGTGGCATTTAATAAAATGAACGACGCTAAAATAATTACTTTATTTTGGCTGGGTTTGGTGTGGTTTTTCTACTTCATTGTTGTAGCAAACAAAGTAGGTACTATTTCTAGGAGGGTTTTTAGGTATGTACCTACTTAGTATGACGCCTGTACATAATGTAGGTAGTATTGTTTTTTTAGTACCTATCTACTGTTTAATTTCCAATAATAGAAAGTTAAATACTGTACAAGGGCAACAATCGTTATATAAGTGGACTGTAGTAATAGAAGCAGTGCGTATGTTTATTTTAATATTTGATTTGAGTCTGGCCGTCTGAATAGGAACGTAAATCTCCTCATAAGCATCCTTTATGTTTTGGCGGCCTCGATGGCGTGGTAGTTAGTGTAACCGGCTGCCACGCCTTAGGTCGCGGGTTCGATTCCTGCACAAGTCAAACATTTGTGTGCATGAACATGGATGTTTGTCTTGGTCTGGGTGTTTCTATGTATATTTAGTATGTATTTACAAAAAAAAGGTATATATGTATGTTTATCCATTGCCTAGTACCCATAGTACAAGCTCTGCTTAGTTTGGGCTAGATGGTGTTGTGTGTATGTGACAGAATATTATTATTATTATTATATTAATTTAGAAGATGGTCTATCAAGGTGCCTAGTGTGAGTTGTTTTTACGTTAACGCGATCGAAACGTTTACCGCGTTTGGCTCTGATTGGTTAGGAGCTTGGAGCGGGCCAATCGGAGCGTCGAACGTCATAAACGTGTCGACCGCGTTGACGTAAGACAAACTCGCACTAGGCACTTTTTGTGTGCCACGTTTCGTCGATAATCGTTATACGGTTTAAACGTGATTAAGTGATAAACGTCTAAATATCTAGTCATAAACTTTCAACATAAATATTTTAGTAGGATTTCGACTCCTGAAGAAAACGAAGTACCATGTCTTTTGTGTAGGTAACTATACCGGAATATCTCATTGGTGCCATCTATACTAATATTCAAAAAGGAGAAAGATTTGTAGTTTTGTTTGTTTGTAAAAATATTACCCAAAAACAAATATACCGATTTCAAAAATTGTTTCACCATTGTCACCGTGTATCTTAAGCAATATTTATTTTCTAAAAGTACTGTTACTAACGTAACCCAACCTACTTTTACGCGAGCGAAGCCGCGGGCAAAAGCTAGTTGGTTCCATATACGAGAGGCCGATTGACATAGGCTGGATAGAGGTTCCGACATGTAGTTTCTAAAAAATCCTTTTAGAACAACGCCATAACGTTTGGCTTGACAGGGAAATCGCATCGAACGTCTCATCGTCTAAAATCAACTTTTACATATTACAGGATGTTAAAGAATACTTCAATAAGTTCTTGAAGCTGTTTCACACGTTTCCATTCTTCGATCCAGCAGAAGACAAGCGTAGAACTACCTTCCGTAAGAACGTCCACCGAACAGTTCCAAAAACTGTAAGTATTAATTTATTTACAATGATTGACATATAATATTCGTTGTTAGGTCTCGTTTGATTGTATACCTAACCTATTAAGGTGGACATAGCATGCACAGTATTAATGAGTTTAATAGTGGAAAAGATTTGTATTGGTTTATTACTTTTATTAGTTTTGTTTGATGTTTAAGACTGCGCCGAGCGTAAGACAGATAATGACAGAGCTCGTGCGGCGCATATTCAAATCGGCGCGCGGCTGCCATAGTAAAATTGTATGGAGGATTTGAAGTGATTTTTTGATAAATATGTATCTTTATTGTCAACCAATAATTTAAATATTTGGGACGGAAAAATTGTAATATATCTATTTATGTTTCGTTTAAGCTGTAAAATAGGATAGATTTATACTGTTATAATCTAAAAATCACGTAACACGAGCTTACGTTTTTGCATTTTTCGTGCAAATTTACGTAATTTTGTAGGCGAAAATATTAATTATTTTATGTTTTTTACACGGAGTAATTGTAAACACATTCATTGTTATGGTAAATGTATATTTTATATTTCTATTAAACAAAAAGTGTTAATTTTATTCACTTAATTGTGACCGCCTGTTTTGACACATTTCGCTCGGCGCAGTCTTAAGCATTTAGATTATAAATGGGGGGAACCGTTTAGTCTGTTTAGAGTGACGACTGTGTATCCCTAATAGAGTTGACAGATGTGTATCACGAACATATTTTGCCAACTGTTTTAATGTCCTTCGTAATAAAGGGGCGACTACTGCCGTCTACCGGGCAGATTACCAAAATCCATTCCCAATATCGCTTCGCCCAAACCGGGTAACGAAACTGAGACCATTTGCACAACAGTCGCGTACACTACCACTGCACCCCTAAGGCAGTCTACCAGGCATGCTTTCAGACTACGTGCTGTTACCGAAAATTTCTTAACAAACAATACAATAACACTATCCTACACGCAAAGCAGCAGCGATAGCTCAGTGGGGAGACCAACAGACTGCAATGCAGAGGGTCTCGAGTTCGAACCCACGTCGCGTACCTCTGATGTTCGGAAGTTATATGACTTTTCGAAATTATGTGCGTATTGATTGACAATTATCGCCTGCTCCGTGCCTCGGAGAGCACGCTAAGCCGTCGGTCCCGGCTGCCATGAACATCTATGGCTGTCGTTATTGGGAGAGTGTCGACACAAAAGATCCCACTGGGTCGAAGTGTCGCCGGTCTGCATTGACTGGCCCCCACATAAGATACATACATACATCCTACACGCAAATTTTTTATTTTCTTATTTTGCTTGACCATAATATATATTATATTATCGACCACACTGATGTTCCTACATACTTATTCGTAGACGTTAAAGGCCACTTCATTTCCTATAGGTACGTTATTCAAATTCAAATTATTTTATTTGTTAATATTGCTATTGAACAAGCCATTTTGGATGATTTGTATGCTAACCCGACTACCAGTACTAGACGTTTGGCTTTACGTCATGGCGTGTCCCAAAAATCGGCATGGCGCATCTTGAGGAAAGAAGGCTTGTATCCTTACCATTATCAAAGGGTGCAGCACTTACATGAAGATGTGGATTGGCGTTCAAGGTGCGTTATGTCCACATGGATTTTAAGGAAAACAAGAGACAATCCCGAATTCTCTAAAACAATTCTGTGGATGGATGAAGCTCAATTCACGAGAGACGGCATCGTAAACTGTCGTAATTTACACATGTGGTGTCCAATAGGTGAAAACCCTAAACTGAAAAGGGCTTCAACATATCAAGTAAAATTCTCTTTAAATGTGTGGGCCGCACTTATTGACAACATTTTGATTGGTCCAATAATACTCCCGAGGACCCTAACCGGAGAGAGATTTCTGGAACTTTTAAGGGACGAATTGCCGTTGCTGTTGGAGTATGTGCCGCTGCTAACCCGTCAAAGAATGATGCTGCAAATGGACGGATGTCCTGCCCACTACTCCCGAATCGTCAGGTTATTCTTAGACGAAAATTATCCGCGTCGCTGGATCGGCCGACAAGGACCTGTTGGGTGGCCGGCACGTTCGCCTGATCTTACGCCTCTCGACTATTTTTTATGGGGGACAATGAAACAAAGGGTTTATAGCAGTCCCATAAATAGTGAAGCGGAACTCGAAGAAAGAGTTTTGCGTGTAGCAGACGAAATTAGAAACGACCCCGAAATGATACGTAGAGCAACGGAGCAAATTTTGCTTAGCGCTACAATGTGTTTGCAACAACGGGGTCTTCATTTTGAACATTTGCTTCACTAAGCTATTTGTTTTTAATTTGTTTTAATAAATAAATGATTTATGTAGATAAATTCTAATTGTTTTATTCCTAAAAATGTAGTTCTCTCTACCTGCTACGGCGCTTAATTGAGATAAGTGCTTTTTTAAAAAGCTCATTAAACAAGTTGTATCTGAGTAATAAACGTGCATTTTTTACCATTAGAAAGATAATACGATGTAGAATAACTTAAAATTTAAAAAAAGTAGGATAAAGGGGACGATTTTTCGAGAAAATTTAAAATTATTGTAAAAATGTTAAAAAAAATACCAGATTTTCATCAAATACCTTTTTACTCTAATTTTATAGCGTTTATTTTTTTTTTAATTATTACTTTATTGGCACGGCCTATTATTAACAATCATTTCAAAATGTATTCCATTTTGATAGGACATTCAGTTTAAAAGTTATAACAATTTATTTAAATAGGGTTAGCAGCTGCATCTTAAAATTTTAAAATATTCATAAAAAATTAAATAATTCTTTTTTATTTTTTTTGACAATTTTTCCGTCGATGAAATTGTGTGTAGTTTCCCTGGTTTTGATATGTGCACTTTATAAAGACTCACACTGTATAAAAACATTTAACTGCAGCGTCTGCAGCACTCAGAGAAGTTTATTCAATACTAACTACTTTATAAATTTGATCATGAAATTTCGCATACGTTATCAGGGGAACAGAAACGGACGTAGGATACCTTTTACCCAGAAAGAAGTACTGTTACAAACATAACCTAACATACATTTAAAGCAAGGTAAAAGTTTACATAGTTTTTTATATATTTACATATATTTTATCACTAAAATAATGCTACCTATCTCCTTTTTTTATACATAGTTTGATTGGCGGGAGAAGGGCTTTCGTCCTCGGCATGAAGAACAACATGATTGCGGCGCATGCTATGCGTTCGCGGTGACGCATGCGATGCAGGCCCAGCTTTATAAACGACATGGCTTCTGGGGAGAACTTAGGTAATGTGAACCAGTGATGTTGCGAACATTAGCATCCGCGTCCGTAATCGCGGAGTTTCCCCATCGATCTGGACATCTGAATCCGCATCCGCATCCGCAATAATCAACGTGGATCTTAATGCGGATCCAGATATAGCGTAAGTTACGATAAGAAAGAAATCAGTTGTTCTGTAGTACGTGTTTAATTTATGAACCTTTGCAAAATAGGCTTGAACCTGCGAAGGCGGTGATATTAGATACTTTTTATTAAATAAGATGAACAAATTTTATCAAAATCCGCATCCGCAATTACGGAGCTTCCACATCGACATCCGCATCCGTAACCGCATCCGCGGATGTGCGATTTTAAATATCCGTATCCGCATCCGCGGATCTCAAAAAATCTGCATCCGCAACATCCCTGATGTGAACAAAGATATTAATGCCTGAAATATTGACTTGGGGAGGCCTATGTCCAGCAGTGGACGTCTTTCGGTAGAGATGATATTGACTTTCCTAAATAAGAAAGATTAAATATATGTAGGTCGCGGCAGCCATCTTAACGCAGACTTGCCATATGCACAGGAGGACAATGTCCTGTGTGTACAAACACAAGTGCGCTCTCTAGAATTTTATTATACTTCCATAAGCCGATGGGCGATGGGACAGCAATCTGACTCGACTGAAGAAAGATCAAGCGCATGGTCAACGTCTTTTAAGTATTTTGTGAGGCACAGAGTGTACAACACTAACAATTTCTTTACTGAAAACTTCTTACGAGAAAATACAACATTTTTGTTGGTTTGACACTGGGTTCGAATCTAGCCATTAGAATACTGCACTAATGCATCCAGCGATTAATGATAACTACCAGCCATGCTGCGAATATCACTTCTTTAGTAATCATGGTTATCATCTAGTTTTCGTATCTCGTCTTCGTATTACCGCTTTAGTGAGTTTTATACTTGTGCGAGCTTTGCCATCATGTACTCTTAGTAGCTATACGGGCATCAAAGTATTGCATCCTTCAAAACTCAACCGATTTTATATTTTTTTACATACACAATATAAGAATGGCTTTTAGCTATGTCTGTATATTATTATATATCTCGATAAATTGAGTGCTGGATGACTGAAAACAACAGTATAACCGTGACAGATTTCTTATTTCGAATGCCTTATAACTGGGCAGTGGTACATAGGTATAAGTACATTAATCTCTAAACTTATTTGGTGTCAGTATTTAGCGGAAAAACAGAGAAAAACGAATGAAATACATGCTGGCCGCATTTTCTCTTAACTTTCCAAATACTAGGTCAAACAGGAGTAGTCGCGCGCTGAAACAAGCACGCGCTGTCAACCTATGACGACCTGTCTTTCCAACTGCGGATAAAGTTCTAAACGTCACTATAGTAAATCTGCTCACAGCTGCTTTGCCTGTAGCTTTAATTTTGTAGTGAATGACCCAATAGGTATTTAGCTTTCGAGATTATTTACATAATGTAATTAAAAAAGATTTTTGCGCTTAACCTGTAAATTTTAGAGCACCAGATATAATTAACCTTAAGATAAGATTTTTAATTATGTTTAGTATTCCAAGACTTGACAGCTTAAAAACCTATTGTATCTGGCCGCCGGAGTACCACTACGACTCAATAGGTTAACAAGACGACCTGCTTCATTGGTCTCATAGCTTAACATTAAGTTCTAAAGTTTAGTAAAAAAGTTCTAAAGTAACAAACATAAAAAAAGAAAATATAGAGAATCTCTTCTTTTTTTTGTAGTCGGTTAAAAGAGGTTTTCTATAAAGAAATTGTCAGTACTATCTACCGGGCTCATTTGCATTACTCCGTACGAGCTACTATTGAAAATTTCCTATCCAAAACCTAATAATACTGTCTGACCACGTACCAATAGGTATATGTTAATTGTTAATCAGTACAGGTTTGATAAATAATTTATTAATAGGTGAAATACATACAAAAATATATCTAGGATTTCTTTCCATTCACTTTGATACGTGTCTATCGATTGACGATGTCCCATGCAAACTTGTCTTTAACATTTATTACTTTACAAAAATAATCGTAAATATTTTTATCCAGTCCTCAGCAGATAGTGGATTGCAGTAACAAGGAGGGCAACAAAGGGTGTAACGGAGGATCGCTGAGGGCCACCCTCAGTTACGCTGCGAGTGAGGGACTTCTCAAGGAGTCACAGTATCCTTATAAGGGGAAGGTAACATTATGACCATATCAATGGCCGTATGCTCTGAGGGTAGCTGCCACGTATTAAACACGGTTAAACAAAAAACCTTATAACCTTTTGTCCTAGCACCTTTTAGAAAACTTATAGCTTTGGCAAAAATATATTTTAATAAGTCAAAAATTATATGAGCCTTGCCAATGCGAAGCACATCGCAATCGTGCACAATGTCTGCTACCCTGCAGTGTGGTTTTTTCGTTAGGCCATTGCTTTCTTTTGCGACCACGTGTATTTTTAAGTCTTAATGGTGCGATAAGAGCACTCTATTTCAATATTTGTAATCTTCTTCTCTCTTAGCCTTTATTATTCCCAAGTCACTTGGGGTCGGCTATTCTGGTCTAACCGGATTTGACTGGATATCAGTTTTTACACGGAGCGGCTGCCACCTGACCTCCGCAACCCGAAGGCTAACAATACCCTAAGGATAGACCAGTGTCAGGATATTAGAGAGTATTGACTTTCCCAATCACGACTACTATAGATGTTCATAGCAGCCGAGACCGACGGCTTAACGTGCTCTCCGAGGCACGGAGCAGGCGATAATTGTCAATCAATACGCACATAATTTCGAATAGTCGTATAACTTCCGAAAGTCAGAGGTGCGCGACGTGGGTTCGAACCCGAGACCCTCTGCATTGCAGTCTGTTGGTCTCCCCACTGAGCTATCGCTGCTATTTCAATATTTGTATTATTGTATGAATAATAAAATAGTGAATTATAATATGTGGTAGAACAAATAATACTTTTGTACCCAAAAATAATTCTGTAAGAGATAGGTACTGTTACTGGAATAACCTTTAATGCAATTAATATTTACTTTGCAGAAAGGTTATTGTAAATACAACCCACTGCAGTGGAAGGTTCGTGCTAAGAGATGGGCAACGTTGCCAGCTCATGATGAGGCTGCAATCGAAAAGGCTCTTGCCACCATCGGACCATTAGCTGTGGCACTTAACGCTTCACCTTTCACTTTCCAATTGTACAGGTAAGCGGTAACCGATTTCCATCAGTGGTTTATCTTATCTTATGTGGGGACAGTCAGTGCAGACCGGCGACACTTCGACCCAGTGGGATCTTTTGTGTCGACATTCTCCCAATAACGACTGCCATAGATGTTTATGTCAGCCGGGACCGACGGCTTAACGTGCTCTCCGAGGCACGGAGCAGGCGATAATTGTCAATCAATACGCACATAATTTCGAAAAGGTCATATAACTTCCGAAAGTCAGAGGTGCGCGACGCGGGTTCGAACCCGAGACCCTCTGCATTGCAGTCTGTTGGTCTCCCCACTGAGCTATCACTGCTTTTTTGTAAAGTAATCTTAAATATAAATGTATAATTAATTATTTGTGTGTATGTTATAAAATTTAAGAAAATATTTTGCTAATCATTATTTATTAATTTTATCTAAAATATGTAAAAATTAACTGTCCGTTATTACTATTAAATCGATCTTCGTTTCTTGTTATAGGAACTCAGGAATGTCAAAGAAACATGAATTTCTTTCCCTTGTTATTACGATTATCAAAACGCTCAGACAGTGCTCTTAGTACACAACAGTTACTACAATCTAAATATTGTCTAAAAAAACTCTATTTCCCCATTTTTAATTTTAAACGTACATATTCAATGAATTTGACGACGGACGCATTGTAGTACAATGTTGCCACTTGTTAAATTTACTTTTACCCTTTTTTAATGAGAAAGTATCAAAAACATATACTCCACTAAATATGTTTTCGTTATAAACATAATAAATTGCTTTTAGTATTTTAATATTACTATTGTAAGAAATCATTATAATAAGAATATTAAATATAAAAAAATTAAAAATCGTGTACCTGTCCACCGAAATTCCTGAGACAACATTTTTGATGGCAATGAGGAATTTAATCTACATAGACTAATACTATAAAGAGGAAAGATGTGATTTTTATTTGTTTGTTTGTTTGTAAGGATTTAACTCAAAACTACTTAACCGATTTAAAAAATTCTTTCACCATTAGAAAGCTATATTATCTTCAAATAACATAGACTACATTTTATGATGATGTTATGAGACAACTACTATCTTAGTCACCCGTGACCATGGCTGCTGAAAAGCAACCGAAACGTCGGGGAAAGTGTAAAATTAAATTAAATCTAAATAGTTTTAATAGTTTTAATAATAATTCAATTAGCTTAAAATTAGTAAAGTTTAATAGTAGTAGTAGTGTAACAGTTTTCAAAATTATGTAATAAAGTATCAAATAAATAACGCGATAAAATCCGTATATAGTAGTTTAATTTCGATACATTTTATTTTTAAAAAGTACTGTTACTAACATAATACTTAACAATATACAATACTGTTACAACATACTTTAATGCGAGCGAAGCCGCTGGCAAAAGCTAGTATCAAATATAGTTATTTGAATGTGGTTAGCAAAGAAATAAAGATTCATGACTATACGATACGATACGATACGATACGATATCTTGATTTGTTTATAGTATCCTACACTGTGCGCCTGGTCATTTTCGTGTTCAAAGAAGTCATTCTATACTCCATTTGGTTAGGTATTTAACTAGAGGTAATGTGTCTTTTTATCTAAAAACACAGTTTAAAAATAAAATGCTGCTAAAGATCAATGTAAATACAACAATAACGATTACTAAATCAATTGAACCGTTAGTTTAAGCAGTAGTTTATTTGTTTAAGACTGCGCCGAGCGTAAGACAGATAACTACAGAGCTCGTGCGGCGCATATTCACATCGGCGCGCGGCCGCCATAGTAAAATTGTATGGAGGATTTGAAGTGCTTTTTTGATAAATATGTATCTTTATTGTCAACCAATAACATAAATATTTGGGACGGACATATTGTAATATAACTATTTATGTTTCGTTTAAGCTGTAAAATAGGATAGATATCTACTGTTATAATCTAAAAATCACGTAACACGAGCTTACGTTTTTGCATTTTACGTGCAAATTTACGTAATTTTGTAGGCGAAAATATTAATTATTTTAAGTTTTTTACACGGAGTAATTGTAAATACATTCATTGTTATGGTAAATGTATACTTTTTATTTGTATTAAACAAAAAGTGTTGATTTTATTCACTTAACTGTGACCGCCTGTTTTGGCACATTTCGCTCGGCGCAGTCTTAATATGTGTTTGTGTAAAAAGTCACATCAAGATTGTTTACCTTTAGTGAAGTACCTAACCAAATGGAGTATAGTTACCCGTCAGTGTTGTTTACGCATTGACTACAATATGTTCCAACTGATGGGTTCATAAAAAAAAAATTTTACATTCTGTAGTTGTTGAGTGAAAATGATGTATAGAGATTTAATGCTCACAGTTGACTGATCGGATGGCGTAGTGGTTGAATTGTTCGCCTCGCCGCTGCCACTGCGCCGAGTGTTGTGGGTTCGAATTCCACCTGTGACAAAAAATTGTGTGATCCACAAATAGTTGGTTGGTTGTTCCGAGTCTGGGTGCTCTTTGAGTCCGTTGTTTGAATATTTTAAAGTCCTCCGCGACACGGGCATTATTCCTAGTGCAGTTGTCAAAATTAATAATTAAAAGAAAAGGTTGCTGTTGGTTATTTACTTATCGAATGGAATATGTTGATATAGACAGGTCTATAAAAAAGAAAATTCTGCACCTTAGTAAAATAATAAAAGCTTAAGTCGGGGTATAATTTCGCATATAAATAAACTTAGTATAAATTATTTTTAATTGAGGCCAGAAGCTAAGGAAAATAATAATTTAGTTAGTATTTTTAAAGAATCTTTATTACCCATATATTATAAAATCGCCAACTGAAGTTGTATCGATGTAGAAGGCTGCATAAAATCAAACAAAGTACTTTGAAGTCTCAAAGATTTTCTCCCGGAAAATTTCGTCAATTCCTGGGTAATTGTGTAGGGACAATTAGACTAAGCAGCGATAGCCTAGCGGGAAACCGTTGGACTGCCACGCAGAGGTCTCGAGTTCAAACCCAAGGCGCGCAACTCTGACTTTTCGAAGTTATATGTGTATTAAATAGTTAATTATCGCTTGCTTTAACGGTGAAGGAAATCATCGTGAGGAAACCCGCATAGCTGAGAGTTCTCCATAATGTTCTCGAAGATATGTGAAGTCTGCCAACCCGCACTAGGCCAGCGTGGTGGACTATGGCCTAACCCTTCTCACAGTGAGAAGAGGCCCGTGCCCAGCAGTGGGACAGTTTAATACAGGGCTGATATTATTATATTATAATTAGACTATATTCGAAAATCGAGAGTTGTGTGACGCTCAAATAAAAGATGAATTAACGAATATTGAACATCGCGTAACTCCAGGTTCGCGTAAGTCAGGGTAGCGTAAGTCAAGGTATTACTGTTTTGAAATTGAATCCTCGCGGTTTGTATAGAAGCTATATTATGTGACCTTAAGACATGACCAGACTTTTCTGTTATACTTACGTTATTGTTCAGGAGTGGCGTCTATGATGACCTGTTCTGCACGCCATGGTTGCTGAATCATGCGATGCTGCTGGTGGGCTACACCCCCGAGTACTGGATCCTGCTCAACTGGTGGGGGAAGAATTGGGGGGAGGATGGATATATCAGGTATCAACATTATATACAATACTAATATTAAAAAGAGGAAAGATTTTATTTTTTGTTTGTTTGTTTGATAGGTCAAAACTACGCAACCGATTTGAAATATTCTTTGACCAATAGGAAGCTTTATTGTCAGCGAATAATATAGGATATACAGGGTCTCAGAATATGTAAATCAAATTGTAACAGGAGATTCTTTAGGTGGGGTGAATGGGGGGAATAGTCCTTACCTAAGGAATCGCCCGTTACAATTTGATTAACATATTCTGGAACATCCTGTATATTACTCAAAAAAATATTCTCACTAACATAACCTAACCTACTTTTACACTTGACTCACTGATCGGTAAACGATTAGCGAGGTTAAGCAACTTTGGCTGCGGTCAGTCTATAGATGGGTGACCGCTTAGTGGTATTTCATCTGAGCGTCTCCGTGCTTCGGCGGGCACGTAAAAAATCGGTCCCGGTTGTTGCCAAATTGACAGCAGTCGTTAAGCCATGTCAGCGGACTACGGGTGGCTTGAACAACTCTTGACAACAGGTTGGCTACTAACCACACGAAAAGAAAAAGAAGGAAAACCTAATAACATTTTGTTATGGCGATCCTGGATTCGAGTTCTAAAATAGACTAAAAATAATAACTGTATGTAGTTCATTTCCTGAATATTTGTAACATAAAAAAAACGAAGCTGCTCACGCTTCTTTTGAATATACGTGTTTTATAACTGACAGGAGATGTCATGGTGCATAAGTATGTGCGCAAACACAAGTGCACTCTCTGTTCCCTATCTCTCATAATCCGATGGGGTGGTAATTCGATACGACCGGAGAGAGATCAGACGCGATACGATCGGAGAGGGATCAGACGCAGGACGCAGCTTAACGTGCTTTTCGAGGCACGGAGTGTGAACTGGCAACTTCTTAACTCCGGGCTACTGAGAATTTCTTTGGTAGAAAAGGCAATTTTTTATAGAAATAACAAAGTATTACATTAAACCTTTTCCTTGCCTAAAAGACAATTGGTATAATGTTTTCATTTTATTAAGTGTAGTGAGAAAGAGGAGTTCTAATACATATTGTTTCTTTCTAGGATACGAAGGGGCTTCAATAGATGCGGTGTAACGAATATGGCGACCTATGTTGAATTGTAGATAAATTGTAAAAAGAAACAAAATATATAATGACAAGAAAAATGCATGAGTGTTATTTATTACGATGAACATAAAACGTTTTCAAATGTATGCCCCGAAAATCATACTTAATCATTTGGTTGTCTGTCCCTTTAACCATTTCTCAGGAACAGTTGAATATAACCAACGTATATTACACCTCCTTCTACTGCATATGCCTGTCTGCTTAGTGCCTACTTACCACATATCTGTATGTAGTCGTATGAATACCGAGAAATTACTGACAGAAAATCAACTAACTCTTTTGCTCGACTCGAAAATCAAACCTGAGACTGAACTGACTATATAGCAGGTTTTCACCACTTCTCTAGTGAGGCAATCAAAGTGCTACGTATCAATGCAGATGTCCTTTTCAATCCTATATAAGCTTCTGCAGTCATTTAATACATCAATTAATAGATTAGCTGCTTGAGAGCCCACTTAGCCTTCAAAACATCAAGCAGTCAATTACGTCACATTAGTGTTATATAACTCTAAATAAAGCGTTGCGCAGACGCCAGCGCATCGTACAGAATAAGACTAATTCCACTGGTCGCTTCACAAGTTAAAATCTTAATTCATTTATGCCAGTTTTCTCAATTCGCCCGCAACGGATGGGAACTATTTGCCGCGTTCGGTTGAGCTTAGAGTGTGGTGCAAGTTATTAACTGTTGTGTAGTTAGGTAAAGATTTGGGATACAGAAAATTCTATAACGTTCGATAGTAAAATAGGCTTATAAATGATTTTTCTGAGAAATGTTTTTAGACATCGGCCTAAAAACATTTCCGATGTCAGAAATATCATTCAAAGGACGGTATGTAACGACGGATGTCGGGTAGATACCGTCCTCAGTAAAGTTGTTTGAAACTCTACTGTAATATTTATTTTTATATTACAGTTTTAAATCAAATTTGTAGAATAACGCAAAATAAATTTTGCTATTAAATACAAGCAAGCAATATGGATTGATTGATGGATACTTAATTAATTATATTTTTCTAGACAAATTTAGCACTAAGCAGCGGGCACTGTACAGAGATCCAAACAATGGACTAAAAGACTTCCCCAACTTTATAAGGATTCCAATTCTTTTAGAACCGAAGCATGGTTAGTAGACACATCGTTTACCTACTTATTCAAAATACCTATACATTTAACGTTGAAATCATAAAGTAACATAAGTCTGGTGGATTTAGAATTTTAATATATAGCGTTTTACGGCTAAATCGCTGTTTAGATAGGTCAAAAAAACATTTAGTTCTCAAACAACACCTAGGTTATTTATAAACAAGCCTTTCGCTATTGAATTGGACCAGAAAACTAACCTAATTGAGTGTAGTTGAGGAAGCGGTCAGAGAGGCACAAATGCGATTTATCTGTTCGCGAGTCACTCAGTGCGCGGTGCGATGCGATGCGGTGAGACTCGATGCGACCTGGTGCGGTACGGCACGAACATTCGTTCAGAACTTACGCGTTGTTTTGTTGCAAATGTGCACTGACATTTGTTTGTCGACCTACATTTAGAAGGGAAGTTCAGATTGTTCGAGGAATTATTCGACGTAATGTTGCCAGCGTGTATGAGATAGGGCACGTAACACACAATACATAGTAAAGTAAAATAAAAAAGCTACATATCTATACTAATATTATAAAGAGGAAAGATTAGATTTTTGTATGTTTATAACGGTTTACCTCAAAAACTACTTAATCGTTTTTTTTTACCATTATAAAGCTACTAGCTTTTGCCCGCGACTTCATCCGCGTGGCATAATTACTTTGGGCAGTATTTTTAATTATTTAAGAAACAGTTTTTGCTTTTTAAATAATTAAAAATACTGCTGCTGAAAAGCAGCCATAGCCTAGCGGGAGACCGTTGGACTACCACGCAGAGGTTTCGAATTCAATCCCAGGGCGTGCATCTCTGAATTTTCAAAGTTATGTGCGTATTAAATAGTTAATTATCGCTCGCTTTAACGGTGAAGGAAAACATCGTGAGGAAACCTGCAAGTCTGAGAGTTCTCCATAATGTTCTCAAAGATATGTGTAGTCTGCCAACCCGCACTTGGCCAGCGTGGTGGACTATGGCCTAACCCTTCTCACAGAAGAGGTCCGTGCCCAGCAGTGGGACAGATAATTACAGGGCTGATATTATTATTATTATTATTATAAAAAACTGTGTTTTTGCAAATAATTCGCTTAAAAATGCTGTAGTTTACTGCAAATAGCTTATTTCAATACATTTTTATAAACAACGTTTTTGTTTTTCCGTCCTATGCTAAAACAAAGATTTTGCCGGTTTGATACTCGTGAGCACGCCACAAAGAGATGCTCATGGAAATCAGTTTTATTTATTATTATCGTAATTGCTTTTAGGAGAATCTGCACTTTTTAAAACTAAAATGGCAAATCGGTCGGAATTATCGGAATACGAGGAATTAAAACATTTTCTTCTTTTGCCATTTCTAATTATGATTATAGCTTTTATAATATTGCGTCCTAGATGAGTAATTTGTTGCCGTGTACCATTACATAGCCTTGGTGCGTCAAGATTTCTCATTAACAGAACTGGAATACCAACTTTCAGCCTTAACTTATGGGGAGGCACTCCTGATAATTCTAAAGAGTTTAGAAACTGTATAGGATACGATGTCGCTTTCAGTATTCATAATATTTTGTACTGAGAGGTACACGACAATATCTCCCTCAACATCTGACATAATGTGTTCGATTATCTGGCCTACTGTCTCATTAGTCGGTCCAAAAATTAACCTGTCACACAAACATTCTCGATAACGACTGCGTTAGATGTTCATGGCAGCCGGGACCGACGGCTTAACGTGCTCTCCGAGGCACGGAGCAGGCGATAATTGTCAATCAATACGCACATCATTTCGAATAGTCATATAACTTCCGAAATCAGAGGTGCGCGATGTGATTCGAATTTAAAACCCTCTGCATTGCAGTCTGTTGGTCTCCCCACTGAGCTATCGCTGCTCATATATATTATTAACCTTGTATAGAAAGTGTCCCACTGCGGGGTACGGGCCTCTTCTCAGTGTGAGAAGGGTTAGGCCATAGTCCACCACGCACCCAGTTGAAAACCAGTCGCTTATTTGACACTACTGTTACACATTTACTTTATATGTATTAGTATTTTTTCGTTTTGGTTTCGTTTCGCTTGTGATTATTTTTGTACCTATTTCTTTCTATTTTACACTTGTTGTTATGTATTTATAGTATGTGTCAAATAAATATGTTTCTTTCTTCTTTCTTCATTATTCACATATCATTGAGAACATTATGGAGACTTGAAATTGACTGCACGGTTGTGTAGTAGTTTAAGAGGTCGCCTCGCCACTGCTACTGCGCCAAGTGTTGTGGGTTCGAACCCCACACGGGACAAAACTTTGTGTGATCCACAAAATTAAATGTTTGTTCCGAGTCTGGGTGTTCTTTATGTCCGTTGCTTGAATGTTTGTAAAGTTCCCCGCGAGACAGGATTTATTCCTACGTTCCTATGATAAAAAAATGATATCACGTGACCTTGAGGTCAGAGGTCAAAGGTCATAGTCATTTCGGGGGTATATCGACTATGCTGAGTCGAATGGCGTTAACCGCGAGTCTCTAGCTCTTACGGTTCTTGAGTTGAAAGATGGTATCACGTGACCTTGAGGTCAGAGGTTAAAGGTCATAGTCATTGCAGGGTATATCAACTATGTTGAGTCGAATGGCGTCAACCGCGAGTCTCTAGCTCTTACGGGTCTTGAGTTGAAAGATGGTATCACATGACCTTGAGGTCAGAGGTCAATGGTCATAGTCATTGCAGAGTATATCAACTATGTTGAGTCAAATGGCGTTGATTGCGAGTCTCTAGCTCTTACGGTTCTTGAGTTGAAAGATGGTATTACGTGACCTTGAGGTCAGAAGTCAAAGGTCATAGTCATTTCCGGGGTATATCGACTATGCTGAGACGAATGGCGTTGTCCGCGAGTCTCTAGCTCTTACGGTTCTTGAGTTGAAAGATGGTATCACGTGACCTTGAGGACAAACGTCAAAGGTCATGGTCATTGCGGGGTATATCGACTATGTTGAGTCGAATGGCGTTAACTGCGAGTCTCTAGCTCTTACGGTTCTTGAGTTGCAAGTTGTATAACACACAGACAAAGCCGTTATATAAGAGTTTTTTTGAACTCTAAAAAAGCACAAAATATATGACCGCAAACATAAACAATAAAATTAAAAATGGCTGGTTTAGACAGCGCCGTAAAATTCCTCAACATCGCTGCCCATAAGACTGGCAGCATTGACATTCAACGTGGATTTTTGATATTTTCTATTCTCGTCACTATATCCACTTTTATGCTGCATCTCTCTCTAATCTCACTATTCCTTATTCTATCTTACAGAGTCACACCGCATATATTTCACAGCGCTCTCATTTCTACAGCATTTATTCTGCTCTCATGCTACTTTTGCCATACCCAACTTTCACTTCTATGCATAAGTGTAGGCACTAATAGTCCTCTATGAACAGCCAAACGTGCCTTTTCGTATACATTTCGACTGTTCATAAAAGCGCGTAGAGCGCCATTCACTTTATTGCCAGCAATCGTTCTCCTTTCAACATCTCCCTCATGTGTACCATCCCTTGTAAGAAAGTAAGGATGTGATAGAGGAAATCACGTTGATTTTTAATTCGCTACTGGCATGATTACTGAACTATTTTCAAGGCGAACGATGTGACGTGCAAAATCTAATATTATAAATGTAAAATAATGTAAAGACGTTTGTTACTCCAAACATGCGTGAGTCATTGACCAATTTTAGAGGAAACTTCGTAAATTATATCCTGGATTGAAACATAAGATATTATATATTTATTCCGGTATGTGTATTATTAAAAGATGTAAGGAAGTATTACAGCGATAGCTCAGTGGGAAGACCAACAGACTGCAATGTAGAGGGTCTCGGGTTCGAATCCACGTCGCGCACGTCTGACTTTCGGAAGTTATATGACTTTTCGAAATTATGTGCGTATTGATTGACAATTATCGCCTGCTCCGTGCCCCGGAGAGCACGTTAAGCCGTCGGTCCCGGCTGCCATGAACATCTACCGCAGTCGTTATTGGGAGAATGTCGACACAAAAGATCCTACTGGGTCGAAGTGTCGCCGGTTTGCACTGACTGGCCCCCACATAAGATAAGATAAGGTAGGATTCAAATACGTCCGGGCACGCCACGATCGTGGCGGTAAGTCCCGTGTTTGAGGAGTGGCTGGAGAGGCGCCATGGCGCCCTCACCTTCCGGCTGACACAGGTAATGACTGGCCACGGTTGTTTTGGCCAGTTCCTGTGTCGTATACGCCGGCAAGAGACGCCCGGTTGTCACCACTGCGGCGACTGCCGCGACGTAGTTGAGGACACGGCGCTGCACACTTTGGCGGTTTGCCCCGCCTGGGCATCGCAGCGCCGTGAATTGATCGCGGCAGTCGGATTGGTTGCCCTCTCGCTCCCGGCCGTAGTTCAGTCTATGGTCCGGAGTGAGAGGTCGTGGAACGCCGTCGCCTCCTTTTGTGAGGAAGTAATTTCCATCAAGGAGGCGGCGGAGCGGGAGAGGGAGCGTTTGAACCCTCTCCCCAACCGCAGAGCCGGGCGCCGGAGGGCGCGGGACGACCTCCAGCCACCCTGAGGTTTGACCTGGGGGTGGCGGGCTTTGTGGGCCTGCCCGCCATCCGTTCAGCACCAGGTCCGAGAGGCGGCGTGCGTGTTCCCACGCGCGCCTCTGTTGTTTCGAGTCCGTCTCCCCTCTAGGGGGGACAGTAGGGATAACTTGTGAGGAGTGCCTTTGGGTAGGTCTTTTGTGTAGTGGCCTGCCGTTTCATACGGCGGGCCGAAACCTCGGCGGGGTCGCGACCGCATGCGAAAGTGATTCGCGCGGCCCCGTCGATAGTGGTTTTGTCGAGGAACACCGTGGTAGGTTTAGTCGGTATTCCGGGAGGTACATTTTCTTCTTAACATCTTTCTTTTACCCCGGCGAGTCCGACATAACCCCTCCGCCCGCCCCCGCGGAGGGGTATGCATCAAGCAGTCCCCCAAGTAAAAAAAAAAAAGAAAAAAAAAAAAAAAAAAAAAAAGGATTCAAATACGTCAAGCCGCGCGTGGCAGTTAGTTACAAATAAAACGATAAACCAAAGCTTAATATCGTAATAGTCATGCGCTTGCGCAACGCTTTCAAAATCTTAATATTAAGTTAATGACTTAATTTTCTGCCATTGTAAATTGGCGGTGTGCAGATATTTTATAATCTCTCGATATTTTATTATGTCGTCAAACAAGTTGAGACCGGCATCTTAATTATAATCACTTAACATAAGATTGTTCCTGGTTAGGTTTCCACCAGGCAAAGTGTTATTGGACTTTTCTATGATATAATTAAGCAGCGCAAAACCTGGCCATGTACCCAATGGACAGCAATAGGCTCGCCACATATGCTTTGGGATATAAAACATTGCTGGCAAAATGTGCTTTTCTTTTTTTTATGTGGGGAAAAGCTTCTTATGCATACCCCCTCGCCACAAGGGGAAGCGAGATGGTTATATCGGGCTCTCCCGAGACTTCAAGCTTACCGACTAAAACCACCACGGTGTGTCAACTCACTGCTTTGTATGATAGGTGGGTCGCTGGAACTGAAACTGCATCAGCGCCCCACCTAGCGGGGTATAATACACCCTGGTTCAACCTCTGGAAATAGGCTGCCATGAATCTATGTTGGTTTTAAATCTGTACACTACTTTCGACATTGTAGTCTGTCTGTAGTATTTATAACAGCGAAACAACCTCGCTGATTTCAGCATGAATTAACCGGTTTGACCGGGGAAGGGCTACCCTGTCACAGAATATCGAGGTGAAATAGCAGTATTCCTACTGTTGCGTTTCATTAGGTGAGTGAAAGAGCCGGAGGCCTAATCACCCTCTTTCTCCCTTCCCGCTCCTTCTCTTTCCCAATTCCTCCTTTCCTAAAAGGTCGGCAACGCGCAATTGATGCCTCTAGTGTTGCAGGCATCCATAAGCTACGGTGAGCACTTACCATCAGGTGGTTCGTATGCTTGTTTGCCACCTTAGTTATATAAAAACATTTTCCAATATAATATTAACTGTCCGACTGCTGAGCCTCTTCCCAGCGTGAGAAGGGTTATGCCATAGTCTGCCACGTTAGCCGAGTGCAGTGTGGTAGATTTCACATAGGTACCTACATTTGAGAACATTGTGGCGAAAAAAGCCTTTCTAGCTTTAGATTAACTCATTAATCTCACTAACCTATATACTTCATAAGTGATATTGACGTTCATAAGTGTTACTTTGTGATCTAGATGAATAATTGATTTCTGACCTTGAAGTCATTGTGAAAAAGTATTTACATACATGCCGGTTTTCTTCGTCATTAAAGCATGCTACAATTAACTATTTAATCCACACTTAACATCAAAGAGTCAGTGCTGCGTGCCTTGGAATCGACCCGAGATAGCTGCGTGGTAATCCAAGGCATACCACTAGGATATCGCTGCTTACTGCTGCTTAGTATTTATTGACAGTGAATCCGTACTACACGCGATTGGCAGATACCGATATATTCATACTACAAACCACTAAGCATTACACATAAATAGCTACGAAAGGTGATAAAAAAATAAAACCGCGGTATTCGGTTTCATGTTTCCACAATCTATGTTAGTTTGTTTTCCTCCTAATCTCCAAATAGTAGGAGTATACCGGAGTATCCCCATCGGTCTGGTGGCCACAAGCTTTATTAATGTATACATACTGTCAAAATATACTATGCCAAAAACTGTTCTTGTCCATAGGCACCCTGCGCGGAGCACTATCATTTTTGCGAACGTGTGTCAATGGAAAATATCTGTGGAGCGGCAAATTCCTGCGCTATAAATCGGTCAGAAGCGAAACTTGACAAAGGATGAAGATTCCGCATAGTAAATGATCGATAAATTTGTGGCGATTTAAAACTAGTCGTGAGATTTTCCAGTTGTCTTATAGGTTTTAAACCTTTGCCTGAAAGTAGCAACTAACATAAATGTTCATTCAATAACTTCACTAAAGGCGTGTTCCACCACCTCCAAATAGCATTCATCTATAACATAAAAGTCTCGCCATCTCTCTTTTTCCTAATAAGAGTGAGACAGCATGCGATTTATCTTTCGGATAAATTTTACTTGTTAGTTGTGGGAATGGCCATAAGAGTTTTTCTACAAAACTCTTATGGCCAGTCCCACAACTTATGGTAGGTATCTTTTTATAAGCTCAAAACATTTGCCTAAATCTAGCAACCAACATAAATGTAAATTCGGTGACTTTACTAAGTCCACTAACTTTGATGTTTGACTTTACTAAGTCCACTAACTTTTATGGGTGTTACTTCGTGACCTAAGTAAATATACAGTTACAAATAACTGCCTCCGTGGCGCAGCGGTAGTGAACGCGACTGCTGTGCATGAGGTCTCGGGTTCAAATCCCGGGTCGGGCCAACAAAAAGTTATTGGGTTTTCTGTTAAGAAATCTTAATAACAGCCTGGAGTTAGGAAGTTGGCGGTGTTGGACACCCCCGTGCTTCGGAAAGCACGTAAAGCCATTGGTCCTGCGCCTGATCTCTCTCCGGTCGTTTCGGATTACCGTCCCATCGGATCATGAGAGTTAGGGAACAGAGAGTGCACTTGTGTTTGTGCACTATAATATCTCCTGCGCAGATAGCCAGTCTCCGTTAAGATTGGCCGCCGTGACCGAAATCGGTCTGGAAGACATTATTATTATTATTATTAAATATACGGTTCTTAACTTTGACACAGTAACAACATCGCAACCCGCAGTTGTGTGAGACTGTGGGGCTGTCCGTGGCACTGTGTATCAAAGTCGAGAATCATTGACGCTGTGGGGCTGGCAAAAGTGTTTTACACCCTTAAAGTGTTCAAAGAATAGGTAGTAAGTCTTGTAATTTACCAGATATAGATCCAGACAAAGTAATTTTACAAAAAAATATTGACTGAATTCCTATGACATTTTGCCCGTCCCGGACATCGAGTCCTAGACATTAGTGTATGCGACTGCCATGCATATGGCAGTCGCATACACTAACGTCGCGCCGAATAATAAAACAATATCAGCGTAATAAGATTAAAACCCACGACTTTTCGATCTCTAGTCTAATGCAATGCTATTGACGCTTCATTGCCGGACGATAAGCTTTTAATATACCTACTTATATATGAAAATACGTCACTAGATTAAGACTGCGCCGAGCGAAATGTGCCAAAACAGGCGGTCACAGTTAAGTGAATAAAATCAACACTTTTTGTTTAATACCAATATTAAATATACATTTAGCATAACAATGAATGTGTTTACAAATACTCTGTGTAAAAACTTAAAATAATTAATATTTTCGACACCAAAATTACGTAAATTTGCACGAAAAATGCAAAAACGTAAGCAAGTGTTACGTGATTTTCAGATAATAACAGTAGGAATCTATCCTATTTTACAGCTTAAACGAAACATAAATAGCTATATTACAATTTGTCCGTCCAAATATTTATTACTTATCATTTTATACTAATGGCAAATAAATGACACTCACTTCAATTTAATATTAATAAAATTGTTGCTAAGCAGTTCGTAATGATGGTCGTAATGATGATCTTACACCACTTCATCGGTCTCCCTCTCCTTTGGAGAAATGGACGTAAGCTTATGTCATCGCAGTTAACGTATTGAATCCAAAAGGCTTGCACAGTTGTCATAGTGTCGTATCATAAATTTTTGACAGTAAAAATACATATTAATCAAAAAAGCACTTCAAATCCTCCGTACAATTTTACTATGGGCGCCGCCGCGCCGGTTTGAATATGCGCCGGATGAGCTTTGTCATTATCTGTCTTACGCTCGGTGCAGTCTGAATTAGGAAGTAACTAATACAAGAAAAACAAAATAATTATTAAGTTTGTTTGTCATGAAATACGTCACAAAATGTTGCGGTTACACTTCAATGGCACGTGTCTAACCATATGTCATTAACTCATTATTTAACAATAGGTAACTTATTCATACGGACTGCTTACGAGGTGGTATAAACCAACCAATTACCGTATAGTCGGTATTTTTCTCGTTAATAGCCTTGCTTTCTATCATGTAGTACCTAATACATATCGCCTTCGTAAATTGTATGTTTGTAAAATCGCCTGCGACACAGGGATTATTCTATCTATATCTAATGTGTGGGTTATCTCTTTTAAAATACAGGAAAATATAAGGTATTTTCCTGTATTTTTTTCCTACGCTTAGCCAGTGAATTTCATAGCGGAATGAAAACCCTTTGTCTGAATTCAGAACAAAATCAATGTGTGCAAAGTTTTATTCAAATCCATTCAATAGTTTTCTTGTTAAAAGTAACAATAATCCTAAAGAGGATTAAAATCAATAAATCTATTTTATTATGAAACTTATAACCAATTCTTTTATCGACGTAAGGAACCCTACAACCACACAACAGCATAGAAACTTCAGTTTTTTATAAAAACATTTGGAAAACAACAGAACAAAAAATGGATCAAAGCTTTCAATCTGCATGGCAAACATTTATTGTTTTTGTTAAGAATTTCTAAAACCTTTATCTGTTTTTAAAATCCATAGCGCTATTTTATGGCGTTTCAAATGAAATTTAGACTAGTTCAGGTAAAATGGATTAAAATACCTATAGGCTGGCGAAATTTCGATGTAATAATAATTCTTCCTCGTCTTATGCACGATACCGTCATACACCATTTCTAAAAAAGCTACTAAAAATTCCTTAACAGAAAAACACTTTGCCCCACATGGGGCTCAAACTTGGGTTCTTACAATCGAACGCAAGCACTCATCGTCACTTAAACGCACACGTAAAGTACAGGTAACTTTAGTAGGTCTAGCGGGTACTATTCATACTTCGCACTCAAATATCTCTAACGGCAAAAAAACTGCCCCACACGGGAATCGTGTCCCGTGTCCTGTGCCTTCACCGGCCTTAAACATTAATCGTTACTTCACACTTGACTAAGCGTAAAGTGACGGTGACTGAGGAACTCAGTTCGTGAACCCAACGTAACCCAACTATGTGAATGTATGTTTGTATGATTTAAGTGTTGGTGCCATCAACCACGTCCGCCAAAACGTCGAGAGACTTAAGGATAACCTATACAAAAATAAAAAAACAAACGTTATGACGTCAAACATATTCATCTGTTATTCTATTGTGTGTGCTGTGGTTAGGATTTTCCAATTGATAGCAGTTTTCTACAAAATTTAATACCTACTAAAGACGTACACTGTCCATTGATTCCATAACGTATACATACAAATATATAAATGAGTGAGACTCCTACGTCAGGGATAGACAATTGCCCCTGTGTTTTGCATATAAAGCAATGTTTTAGTTATAATATGTATTCTACCTTGGCCATGCTTATAAACTAGAGCTAATATATCTACTTACAAATAAGCGTACAATTGCAACGAGCGTAAATAACTGAATTCAATACAAATGTATACCAAAATTTTTCCAAAACTCTCCCTGTGGATATGGCTGCTGAAAAGCAACTGAAACGTCGGTGAAAACGAAAATTTAAATAGTTAAATAATTTATATAGTTTAAAACCAAATAGTTTACTAATTTCATAGTTATAATCTAATATCTAATATTAATATTATTATTTTAATATTATTATTATATTTGTTATCAAACATTTGTGTGCATGAACATGGGTGTTTGTCTTGGTCTGGGTGTTTCTATGTATAATAACTAAGTATGTATTTACAAAAAAAAAGTATATAAGTATGTTTATCCATTGTCTAGTACCCATAGTACTAGCTCTGCTTAGTTTGGGCTAAATGGTGTTGTGTGTATGTGGTAGAATATTATTATTATTATAAAATTATCAAAAATTTGTATTTACCGCGATAAAAGCCGTATATAGCAGTATAATTTCAATGTATAATTTACGTAAATGTAAGATAATATTATGTAGGTATACTAAAAGATAAAATAAACGTTGATTTCTTTTTATTTTGCTTCTAGAAATCGTACTACCATTATTTTCTTTTAAAAAATGACTACTCCCGCTCTAGGAATAAATCCCGTGTAACGGAGATCTTAACAAACATTCAAACTATAAATTCAAAGAACACCTAGGCTCAGACAACTTTTTGTAGATCACACAAAATTTTTACCCACGTGTGGACATATCCACCACACTCAGCGCAATGGCAATGGCGAAACGACCACTTAAATTACAATGTCAGCCGTTTAAAACATTTTTCATTACTACACTATACTATTTTTACATTACTATGGAAGGGAATATAGAAATACATACACATACATATATTCACGCCTGTTTCCCCCATTTCTCAAACATGCTCGCCGGTTTAAGGTACTCTTAACCTGGCCTCTGTGCAGAACGTCTCCGAACTGATTGACAAAAGTTCGCCTAGGTCTTCCCCTTGCGACTGTTCCATTCACACTTGCCTTATAAACTTTCTCAGTCAGTCTTTTCTAGTCCATTCTATCTACATGCCCAAACCAGCTTAACATACCCTTGTCACTATATCCACTTTCATGCCGCATCTCTCTCTAATCAAACTATTTCTTATTCTATCTTTCAGTGTCACACCACATACATATTATGTAGGTCTCTAAGCGCTCTCATTTCTACAGCATTTATTCTGCTCTCATGCTTCTTTTGCCATACCCAACTTTCACTTCCATACATAAGTGTGGTCACTAATAGTCCTCTATGAACAGCCAAACGTGCCTTTTCAGATACATTTCGACTGTTCATAAAAGCGCGTATAAAGTGCGCGCCATAAAGTGAATGGCGCTCCCATTCACTTTATTGCCACCAATCGTTCTCCTTTCAATATCTCCCTCATGTTTACCATCCTTTGTAAACAAAGTACTTAGAAATACGTGTGCTCTGTAGTTTACTTATACATTACTCTTAGATTATCTTCTTCTTCGAACAACACAATATCACCACGATTGCATTTTAATTATTTCTATAGTAGCTCGTTGTCCTCGGTGTTGTTTTCAAACGAAGAAATATCAATTAAAATAGCAGCCTTTGAAGTTAAAACGAAATTATTTGTTTTTATGTTGAGTTGTTACGGTAATTATTCTATAGCAGCGATTATTCCATTAGTAAAATGCCTACTTCACTTAGTAATAACCCTGCTCGCTTATTAAACACATATCTTAACTAATATTTTAAATGCGAATGTGAGTTCGTTTGTTTGTTTCTTACGCTTTCGCGCCTCAACTACTCGACAGTTCAGAAAAGGACATTAGGTAATTTTCTTTTTTCCTTTGGTATCTTTCTAAGAAAAAAGTGCTGTTCCCGAGGAATAGAAATTTAATGGAAAATCTGCATCAACGCAAGCAAAGCTGCAAGCATAATCTAGTATAATATAATTTAAATAGTTTCCCAGAACTTTACTATGTGGGGACTAAATTCATAGTTGGCGAATTGTGGATATGATACACCGCTGCCTTCAGCTATGTCTGCCCGAAGCAAATTTTACGGTGGAGCGTGATGTACGCAATATGTCGCCCCTTTAGCTTGCATCAACTTTTTTTTCCTAGCATATAGCAGCCGCTCTGTTTGTTCTATGATAGGGCCGATCCTACTTGTAGGGATGGAAGCATGAGATGCAAGTATTTACATGCATTCTGTTGCTGTCTACTTACACTGGTATCGTACATATAATTTGTTACCGCCTCCTTAGTATTAGAACTACCGCCTCAACTTCCGCTGCGTCATCGCACTAACTGATTATTATTTTATTACTAATGTTAGATTAATTAATTATTTTACGTACTTATAATTCATACTAGATTATTGTTAAGAATATAGGCGTATTTAGTTTATTTTACTGTGTGAATGCTAATGATGTATTGTTATATGTTGTTATATTGATCACGCAGTTATGGATATAAAAAAGAGGCGTCTGTCATTCTGGTCGGTGGTGCATTAGAAAGAAAATAATTTTCTTTGTTCCACGCTCACGAGGTAACAGGAAACACAACCAATAAGTACAAGAAGAACAAATAAGGTCCTGCGTCAGCAATGTTGCAGTTTATCCACAACGCTGGTATTCTCGCAGAGCCTGCATGATTTCGGTACATGTAGGCAGCAACATACATACATATCTCAATTAAAATTTAAAATTAAAACAAATAAAAATTTAAAAAGAATGTAACAATTTAAATAAATTATGCAGAAGGTGGTCTTATATGGCAAAAGTAATTTTATACTAAATAATAATATTGGTATTTATATAATACTTATATGTATACATATTTATATAATTAAAAGTATATTGAAAATATACTTTTTTATAATAATAAAAAACAAAAATAATAAAAGAAAATAATAATAAAGACGTTATGTTATAATGTTTGAGCGCAGTATATTAATGTTGTGTTACATTTCTGAACGACCCCCGGCTCTTGTCAACAAACATGACACTGATTGTCATCAATGTCATCTAATAATTCTATTTCTATTAACAAATTATCAATTACAAATTTATAAGCATATGATATTTTATGATAGGTAATATTTATACTTATCATGTATCAACATACATTTTCACATGATAGATGACTATGTAGTGCAATCTACGTATAATTACAGTTTGTGTACATTACGTTGAGTACGTTTGGTATTTTCATTTCTGCCACATAAACCTTTATAATAAATTATTTATTGGACACCCAGACTTATAACGAACAACTGCCAGTCATAATCAATACTAGAAATAGTATGACTGAAATCAATAAAAGTGCTATAATAATATGGATATGCTATTTAAATAACGATATTGAAAACGTGTCTTTGCCCGCGATTTCGTGCTCGATATGACCTCACAAAACAACCACATCGTCTAACATTTACCTGGAGGATACTCACTGCATATTTCCGGTACTACGTGACGAACGGACCTTGCCTTAGCACAATAAATCTCGAGCTACCAAACTATAGAGCCGCATCAAATGCTGTACAGTAGGTTTTGCGTGATGCTTTGATGATAATGATTGCGTTGAGTGCTGAGGCCTAATAATAGTTGATCTAAATTAGACCCGTCTAACCATTGCTACTGCACCGACAGTGAGTTCCATGTATCGTGGGGAACTTTACAATCATTTTAACAACGGACACAATACCCAGACTCACCCAGGAACAACTATGTGTGGATCACACAAATTTTTATCCTGTGTCTGGATCGAACCCACAACATCCGGCGCGGCGGCTGTGCTGAGGAGGCCCCTTAAGCCACTACGCCATCCGTGCAGTCTCCTATCCGTTCGAGGATATACGTACTAAATACGAACGCTTCAGCACGAATGGACCGGCTCGACCGGAGTGATACCATGACCTCACAAAACCGGCGTAAAATAGCCCCCCCTCACTCTTCTGGTGGGGGCAAATTTAAATGGAACGCAACGCACTTGTGACTCCTCTGATGTTGCGGGTGTCCATGGGCAGCGTAATCGCTTACCATCAGGCAATCCGTCTGCTCGTTTGCGCCCTATAACATTAGAAAAAAACTCTGAGGGGTACGCAAAGGTCTAATATACCCCATCACATTTCACTAACTATGATTTTAGGTCGCACGGAATAGGAGGCGACCATATTGTCGTACATCCGACACATTTTCAGGGTAAATAGATATTAATAAATGTACAACAAGGAATGTCCTTACTAACATTTCACATTCCTATTCCCATAAATAGGAATATATCTAACAACAGTCAAAGACAGTGACCGTCTGAATATTTCAAACCGTTCAGGTAATAATTGCGGTTTGCAGTACGTCTGTTCTACTATATCCTAACTAATATTATAAATGCGAATGTGAGTTTGTTTGGTTGTTACGCTTCCACGCCTTAACTACTCGACCGATCACCATGAAATTTCGCATACATTGCCAGGTGTATAGAAAAGGACACAAGGTACCTTTCATCTAAGGAAAAAGTACTGTTCCCGAGGGATTTTATTTTTACATAATCTTATTTTAAATTTTAGGAAAACTTATAGCTAAAGTGATGGCCAATTAAAAGTTTTCACTGATAAAATATAATAACCGTGAATACAGTTATACGTAAAAGTAGACATTCTTTAGATCTAATCAAAGAACTCGTTACACAATTGTTTTTTAATTTGGTGACACTAGTAAAGAAAATGTCAATATCAACACTCCGGCATGCCGCATTGTACATGTGACTCGCTCTGATTAAGTATGAGTTTTGCCTGTAATTAGAGTCTACTGCAGGCACATTTAGCAGGTTAAATCGTCGTAGATGTGCTGACGAGACACTTAGGGCCATCTTGCTCACCAGTTCTGACGAGTCGACCACTCCTTTCATAACGTTTAATAAAAATTACAGGTCCGTTAATTTTCTTCTCTCGACTAGTGAAAGAATTTGATTTTTTTTGCATCGGCAGTTGTAATTTGGGAAGTAGCAACTGCAACGATACTGTATATAAATATGTTAATAAAATTGGAAATGAATAGGATAGAAATTTACTGACAAAATAAACATTAACGCGAGCCAAACTGCGGGCAAAATCTAGTTACTTATATTCATGTCGCTGTTTTCCTTTATTTAATGAATTAATTATTAAACAAGACATGAGCCTTTAAAAACCTCAAAAATTGGCCAGATTTTCCGCTGTGTTCAAACATCCAGAAAACAAATTTGACTAGATTATACAAAAAAAGGAAGACATAAGAACACGGCTAAAGCCTTTCTTTAATTTTTAATGAAAAAAGTTGTTAAATCGGTCAAGTTTTGGAGAAGGAATCAGGGGACCACGAAACGTTGATTTTGTGTACTTTTGTTGTGAAATATGAATGTAAAACGCCTCTGGTTACCACGAAAAAATATATAATAAATTATAATAATACTATATTTTGCTCACGGCTGCACCCGCCTGAATGTACACACGGCTACACATCAAGTTAGACACCCTATATACCTACGCATAATTACGCTACATACAAAATAGAGAATTGTCGGAAAGGGACAGTGCATAGTTGTGTCGATGTAATGGTAAGGAGCTTCGCATCCCGTTAAATGTGAGTGAGACAAAATAACAAAAATATAACGTACTCTCTGGCACGTTCAACTTCTAATAGTTCAAAGTCGAAACAGTCTAGGTTGATGTGTCGCTGTGTGCACGTTATGTTAATTCTCTAACCCTCGGAAACTACTATTTTCTGGATTAAAGATACCTTATGTACTTTTATGTACCGTTGACAACGTGTATGCGAAATTTCATGACGATTAGTCGAGTAGTTAAGGGGCAAAAGCGTACCAAAAACAAAAAATATCACATTCGCATTTACAATGTTAGTAAAGAACATAGTATAAAATACGAATAAAAATTTTAAAAAAAAATTATAACTTATGCCTAATTTAGCATAATTGACAATTCACATCAATATCATTTGATTGATCATTGAAACGGGTTTAATCCGTAGTGACTAATCATCGCTCATTCCCGTGATTAATGACAATGTCAAGAGGGGATCGGCAGATTTATAGGTTTGAACTTAACAATAAATTTTACTTCAGTTATGAATCCAAGTATTGATAAATGCCTTCAAGATTGCCTTGTTATTGCGAAACGTGGTAATCAATTTTAAAGACCATATACAATTTTCGTAACATATAACGCATGATAGAATGGTTCAAGTCGTCGTCGTGGCACTCGCCACTGACGCCGCACCAGTTTGTTGTAGGTTCAATCCCCACACGGGACATAAACTTGTACATTCCGCAAATTGTTGATTCGGGTCTAGGTGCTTTTTAAGTTTCATTTTTGAACGTTAGTAGAGCCCCCGTGACACTACAAAATTATACACACTTAGTGCAAAATGTTTACTAATAAAGTCAACTAAAATAATGGATGTTTAGATGATGAAGAAACGAGTCTGCCATATCGCACCGGGCTAGCGTGGTGGACTATTGCCTAACCCTTCTCAGACTGAAAAGACACCCGTGTACAGCAGTGAGTCAGTATATATACAGAGCTAATATGTTATTGTTAGGAAAATATGGACTATAGACACATTGCATTGTCATGCTGCACGTATGGCATGTACCACGATATTCGTTCAGTAATTTTTGTCGTTTTGACGCCCGCAACACAGAACTGCACTCAGCTTATTAGCTTTCTCTGCCATCGTATATTTGGTGTGCACTCATTATTATTTACTTAGGATTGCGTTATTTCTAGATCTGGTCTGAGTGCTGAGATCTAATGCTAGCTTAATATAATGGGGAACTCTATGTTTGTACAGCCAGCAACGGCAATCTTGTTCAAGCTGTTACTGTCATTAGTGTCATGTTAAGCTACATTAATTTATTTTGAGCATATCTATTCGTTTTTTATAAAGTATAAAATGTATTATTTGTATGATTAAAATCATATGATTTTAATTGGGCTTCAAAATTAGTGTAGATAGATATGTCTATGTAGTCTAATATAGTTTACATTAATTAACATAATATATACGTCAGCAACATAAGTCAATAAACGCTTGAGAGATTTCGATTACTTCTATCTTTCAAAATTATACCAAACTAGTAATCCGCCGCGGCTTCACACGGGTAGTACAAAACCTTAACAAATTATACACCTAACCCTTCCTCATTAATCACTCTGTAATTGGTGAAAACCGCATGAAAATCCGCTCAGTATTTTTTTAGTTTATCGCGAACAGACAGACAGAAATACGCGGCGGGGAACTTTGTTTTATAATATCTTATCTTGTGTGGGGGCCAGTCAGCGCGGACCGGCGATACTTCAACCCAGTGGGATCTTTTGTGTTGACACTCTCCCAATAACGACTGCCATAGATGTTCATGGCAGCCGGGACCGACGGCTTAACGTGCTCTCCAAGGTACGGTTGTTTTATAATATGTAGTGATGATAGTGTAACAACGAACATCACTATCCCTATATGTTCGTTTTTATAGCAAATAGAGTGATAAAAAAGAGCTAACTGCTTTCGATTCATTTCGCTCCCAATCGCTCACTCGCTCGCTATATAGCTCACGAGCTCTTGTAGCTCAGAGCGGCCAACCGGCAATCCGTCCGCGCTACCGAGCGACTCATACGAATTGCTTCAACAATATTCGGCATACTTCGTGTCATATCGTTAGCTCTTTTCAAGGATAGCTAGAGCATAGATGTCGCTGTAAATGCAACTTTAATCTAGATTGACAGTCCTAAGCCTGTGTTAAAGTATGAAGGAAAATCAATGAGTTTCGCAATATTTCCTAAAATTCATTCATGATTGAATCATGGGAAAAATATTATTAAAAAATATTTTAATGTTTTTGTTATATTGTTCGTCTACTTGTGGTATAATATGTTATAAATAAACATTAAGAAAGAGTGTATACGTTCAAAGAGCTATTGAACTATCGGTCGCTTTCGATTCGCGTAAGTCAAATGTAATTCTGTGATGATAAATAATATTGTAATGTAATTGAATGTTATATAATATTTTAAATTTAGTCCTTAATGTTCAATTTAAATTCTGACATGCTATTTAATTCAATTTAATGGAAAATTGTGTAATTTTAATTATTTATATTTATGACATTTGCTAATGAACCGTTATTAACATGTGCATGGCTATTTAATTTTATAATGTTTAAGTTTTTATTGTAAATTAATTTTCTGTGTACATTTCGACACAAAAAAAATTGTGTTATGAAATTATAATAAATAAAATAAATAAAATATTAAGAGCTACTGAGCTATAGAAGATCTAAACAGCTTAAAGAGTGATATAGCTCTTGAAACAGTGAAAAAGCTACTCGCTCTCTTTCTTTTGTGTGAGCTAATTCGCGCATGTCTAATAGCAAATATAAATAGTTACAAGATTGACTTAATCATTGTTTAAGTACACAGAATTAAAACTTTTGCGAATTTGGATTATGTTCTGCTACTTAAGTTGCTGGCTGTACTATTCAAGAATAAAATACGGACGCGAGTGTTGCCTTGTCACGCATTGTAATGAACGCGCTAATCTCAAGAACTACTGGTACGAATGTAAAATTATATTAGTGCTGTGTAGCTCATTTATCGAGGAAGGCTATATAATATCACGCTACGACCCACGGGGACCGTACAGTAACTATAAACGCGTGTGAAACCGCGGGCACAGCTAGTAATCGATATTATTAGAAGCAATACATAGTTAGGATTAAGATATCAGGTAAACTGAACGCTAATTATAAATAAGTTTATCCTACAAGGAATATCTGTTTTAATTATAAATCATGTGACTCGCTACATTGACATGATATTGCATAGTTCGACGCACTTTGAAACAGGAATTATGGGACTAGGTACTTATAACTAAATAAGAAATGCTATGACGTACTCAATGGTTTGTCAAGTACACCTACAATACAACTGCTGGATTTATAGGGGAATAACTGTAAATTATACTATATTTTTGATGATAAAAGGAAAACGCCGATATTTGGGCTGTATTTACTATCAACACATAAGTGAAGTGAAGTAAGCAGCGATAGCTCAGTGGGGAGACCAGCAGACTGCAATGCAGGGGGTCTCGGGTTCGAACCCACGTCGCGCACCTCTGACTTTCGGAAGTTATATGACTTTTCGAAATTATGTGCGTATTGATTAACAATTATCGCCTGCTCCGTGCCTCGGAGAGCACGTTAAGCCGTCGGTCCCGGCTGCCATGAACATCTATGGCAGTCGTTATTGGGAAAGTCAGTACCCTCTAATATCCTGACACTGGTCTAGCCTTAGGATATCGTTAGCCTTCGGGTTGCGGAGGTCAGGTGGCAGCCGCTCCGTGTAAAAACTGATATCCAGTCAAATCCGGTTAGACCAGAAAAGCCGACCCCAAGTGACTTGGGAATAATAAAGGCTAAGAGAGAAGATTTACTATCAACACAATTTAGGTAAAACTTATGGTTTCATCAAAAGATACCATATAATTCTAATGACCTTATAACTCCTGTCAACAATTTCATTCTTAGCCATATACAAGCAGTTATAGATACCTGGTTTATCTTCTAATAATATTATATCGATTATTACAATTCAAAGTAGTGGTACTTTCCAAGGATTATATAAAAATTTATTAAATATTTATATAAAATATTTTATTTATTAAATATTTTTTCCACAAATAAAATATTATGAGTAATGGCAATATACAAATAGGTGTAATATAACTCTGTCTTTTTCTAACTATAGATAGAATATGCATATAATATGAGGTCGCGGGTTCGATTCCCGCACAAGTCAAACATTTGTGTGCATGAACATGGATGTTTGTCTTGGTCTGGATGTTTCTATGTATAATATGTATGTATTTACAAAAAAAAAAGTATATATGTATGTTTATCCATTGTCTAGTAGCCATAGTACAAGCTCTGCTTAGTTTGGGCTAGATGGTGTTGTGTGTATGTGATAGAATATTATTATTATTATTATTATTAATACATTCTTAAGCCGCGGTTAAAATAATTTCACGATATCAGGTAAACTGAACACTAATTATAAATACGTTTATCCTTCAAGGAATATCTGTTTTTAATTATAAATCACGTGACTCACTAGACATATTATAGAATATTATTATTATTAACATATTTTATATATTTTATACATTGACGATTCAATGGCGTAGTAGTTAGTGTAACCGACTGCCACGCCTGAGGTCGCGCGTTCGATTCCTGCAGAAGTCAAACATTTGTGTGCATGAACATGGATGTTTGTCTTGGTCTGGGTGTTTCAATAATAATAATAATATTCTATCACATACACACAACACCATCTAGCCCAAACAAAGCAGAGCTTGTACTATGGGTACTAGACAATGGATCAACATACATATTATACATATATATTATATATGTATAATATGTATGTTGATCCATTGTCTAGAAGCCATAGTACAAGCTCTGCTTTGTTTGGGCTAGATGGTGTTGTGTGTATGTGATAGACTATTATTATTATTGCATAGTTCGATGCAATTTGATACAGGAATTATGGGACTAAGTACTTATAGATAAATGAGAAATACTATGACGTACTAAGATGCAGACGCCACTGCTACTTATCACGAATACTTATTAAATACCCGTACCCGACATTTGGTCAGGAATTACTATAAATATAATATTGAAATTAAACTACTACACACTTATACTATATTCTACTGCAGCAAAGAAGCTATGAGCAATGGACAAAACTGGAACAGCGTGGTGGACCATGGCCTTATCTGTATCATACTCTTTTTACTATCATGTTCATAAATCATAAATACTAAACACTAATATTTATATTGCTCACTTATTTGTGCATGCAGTGGCTACCTTAAAAGGTTATGCAAGTGACTAGAAATTTATTGTTTTTTATTATTGTGAATGCATTCTTGTAATAACCACTGGTGGTCCTAAAAAAATAAATAAAAAATAAAAATAAAATACTGAGAAGAGGCCTGTGCCTAGCAGTGGGCCAGTTTTTAATCAGGACAGATATTACTAAGCCTGGAAAAAGTAAGTCCCGGTATAAACAGAAGTAACGTATGACGGGGACGTCACGTATGCGTAATGGGCAGAGACGTACCCACGACACATCATCAGCACACTTAATCAACAAGCATGATGATCATGATGTGTGATGAGAGTGAATAAAGGAAAAGGTATAACAGGAACATATTAAGTGCAAATACATGGTTTGTAACTACAGTAAACAAGCAGAAGTAAGTCACAGTCAAAGTCTAAAATCATTTAGGTACCTTGATTACAAACTTAATATCAGTACTTTATATGAGCAGCGATAGCTCAGTGGGAAGACCAACAGACTGCAATGCAGAGGGTCTCTGGTTCTAACCCACGTCGCGCACCACTGACTTTCGGCAGTTATATGACTTTTAGAAATTATGTGCGTATTGATTGACAATTTTCGCCTGCTCCGTGCCTCGGAGAGCACGTTAAGCCGTCGGTCCCGGCCGCCATGAACATCTATGGCAGTCGTTATTGGGAGAGTGTCGACACAAAAGATCCCACTGGGTCGAAGTGTCGCCGGTCTGCACTGACTGGCCCCCACTTAAGTCACAAAATAATATAAGTACATTGATTTAGTGAAAACATTGAAACTTGTAAAACCGTTTGAGTCCATAGAATAATAACTATCCTATATATGTATTATAAATGCGAATGTGAGTTTGTTCGATTGTTACGCTTTCACGCCTTAACTACTCGACCGATCATTATAAAATTTCGTATACACGATGTCAGGCGAACAGAAAAGGACGTACCTTTCATTCAGATAAAATATCTGTTACTAACCTACATTTACGCGAAAGAAGCCGCGGGCAAATTCTAGTATACTACACATTTGGGTCACAATTACAAACCTTGAGTACATTGATTCAGTGAGAAGACTAAAACTTCTGAAACTGTTAGAATGCAAAGAATAGAACATAATGTAAACAAGATTCCAAGATTCCAAGATTTAGAGATACTGACTGTACCGAGTTTGTATATTCTGGTATTGCTCACCAATTTTGCAAAACACATATCTGAATATGAAACGCAAGAAGATAGAGTAACAAGGGAGAATACGAGAAGGAAAGACTTTCAGTCTAAAACTGTTCCTCATCTGAATATTGTTAAGCATAGTACTTCTCATAGATCGATCAAGTTGTTTAATAAATTACCTACCGAACTAAAAACATTATTGTACAAGTCCGAGTTTCAAAAGAAACTAAAAAAAATTCTTTTGAAGGGGTGTTACTATTCAGTTGATGATTTATAAATAATGTGTCATTGACATCTTTATTTTTTTTTTTTTTTTTTCTTTCTGATTTGATAATGTAATATAATATATCCATAATATGAGTAAGTGACTGTTTATCTTAAATAATTTAATGATTTGAATTTATAATGCCATTCTGTAGTTTTTATAATTTTTATGTAATAATTTTCAAACACGATGTAAAAATTGTTATTGAATAAATGAATATGAATATGAACATGGAAAATAGAGATAGTTCATTAATTAAGTTCAAATTTCTTTTTTACTTTCTTTAGTTTATTTTTTCAATATACACAAATTATTTACAAGAAATATTAACTAAAGAGACAAATAAAACAGTAAAATTAATAAGCGTCATAATATTCCTCCGCATCGTTGTCAATTGGCAACGTGCCCAAAAGACTGGCAGCATTGCCACGTTGAATGGCAATACTTATTCTTTGTGGTCACGTGAAGCGTCAATCAGCCGCTTAGCTAGGTCTCTATAAACAGACCTAGCACTTGGACCCCATGGCCCAGCGTTTCGACACCAAACGGCTCAAATATGTACTCACCAATAAGTTCAATATTATATTGAATGTAAGTTTTTTTGTTTATTTGTTACGCTTTCACACCTTAACTAATCGACCAATCATCATGAAATTTCGTAAACACGTTGTCAGGGGAACAGAAAAGAACATAGGGTGCTTTTCATCCAGAAAAATGTTCTGTTTGTTCCCAAAGGATAGAAATTTATCAACAATATCTACATTAAAGCGAGTGAAGCCGCGGGCAAAATCTATTAGAAAATAAACCAAAGAAGTCCTTTAATTGTTTAACAATTTTAGAGAACACCCGTTCGGTAGTCACCGCAGCCCTAAATAATAGGAGTAAGCTAAAGCTAGCCACGTCGCCATCGAGTGCAAGTCAAAATTTTATGACAGGAAGTTGCGTCAATTTCCCGAGTATTTCCGGCGGCGGCAGTCGGGAAAAGGCTTTTCAATTATTCTGTTATTCCAACCTCCGTAGCCAGCCTGTAAACTGAAACTGTTCGAGTTTAAACATGGTTATAGTTGACCCGATATTTGCGCCAGTATTTGTGGATTAAACGTTTTCAGTGGCTAAATAAAACAGGAATACAATGGCCGGCTTTCAGCCTCGTAATTGCATTATCTGCGTATTACTATATCGACAAAGGATATCTCACGTAATAGGGGCGAGTGGAACCGTCTCGTAGGTCTAGTGACTAATATATAAGGCTGCGACTCAACAGGTTTCAGGTTTAAATCCCGAGCTGGGTGAGAAAAAGTTATTAGGTTTTTTTGATAAATAAGTCGTCGTCGTACTATATAATGTCTATTTGGCTTTCTGAAAATTCAGGGCAGCCACCGTTTGGCCGTCTACGTAACTAGAATTTCGTAACCGATGAATACTTTTATTATTTGTACGAAACTACTTTCGTTTAAGAAATAATATAGTTGTCTATGTTTGGTATAGTACATTATTTAATGCTATTTGCTCTTGTGTGTAACAAGAGCAAAAAAGTATGTACAAACTGTATCAAAATGGGTTGCAAAACAACGGAGTTAATAATATTTTTAATTTGAATATAAGAAAGTTGAGTCGTAATGGCGATATCACGCTATCTCCCTTGCACAGCTACGGTTAAATTCCGTTTACGTCACAGTTTGTGTCGTGCATCCTTTTTATGTCATTTGACAACTACCGCTACTACCAGATTTAAAACGCTTGTATCTTATATTTTTAAGGAGATTTCAAAAATCTTTGTACCTTAGGGTTTGAGTAATGTAACTATTTACTTAAATAATAAATGTGAGTTAACTACTCTATTACACAATAATAAATTACAAATAATTACAGCAGTGCGCTTGCCTACTTATTCAGTGTGGTTATAAACCATAAGGAAATGTGCGTGTAATACACTTTTACCCACTACTTTAGGTTTATATGCGAGAGGCTATGTATCAAATACTGGTACGACAACGAATCAATATTAAATTTGACGACTCGATGGCGTAGTGGTTAGTGTAACCGACTGCCACGCCTCAGGTCGTGGGTTCGATTCCCGCACAAGTCAAACATTTGTGTGCATGAACATGGATGTTTGTCTTGGTCTGGGTGTTTCTATGTATAATATGTATATATTTACAAAAAAAAGAAGTATATATGTATGTTTATCCATTGTCTAGTACCCATAGTACAAGCCCTGCTTAGTTTGGGCTAGATGGTGTTGTGTGTATGTGATAGAATATTATTATTATTATTATTATTCTTTCTTTCCAATCTAAGCCCATGTCACGTAGTACTAATGTATATTCTTTCATCATATAAACATGTGATTTTAATTTAAGATAGATAACTTATAAAGACAACATCTTCAGAATACGGACATAATATCTTAATCTTCCAAAAATAATATGGGAAAAACATGGTGTATTTTCACGAGACCAGCCAGGTGGGTCTTCAAGGGGTGTCAAGCGAAACGAAGGGATAACAAATGTTATTTTTTTCCTTGTCCAGGTCATTTATCAGTCTACCGTAGGGACCGCTGACGGCAGGTATGAGGATGAAAAACTCCAGAGCAGATATAGCCTTATTTCGAAAAATGTCGGTCATTTTGCCGGATGACAAGTAAAAGTAAAATTGCGTGGAATTGCGTAGAGCTACAGTGCAACATTAATTACAAACATAGCTATTTATATTAAAATATAGTCTACGTTACTCAGGGATTGTTACCTTAGATACTGTTAGTGTAAACATTTTTAGATTTTGTTCTATAGTAGTCGTTCCAGAGCCTATATATACCTACACTACCAGTTTTTTTTTTCGTATTGTTGTCGTCGTCAATAGGCTATAATAGTCCACTGCTGTAGACACAAAATAGAGACAATATGTTCTTCTGTTCTGTAAGCTTAATCAAAAAATGGCTAATAAAGATGTCTTTTTTATTATTTAGAATTTTAAGACTCTGGATGTGTAAATTTTTGTTAAGTAATCATCTCTAGTACCTGTTATTATTCTTTAGTTCCAAAAACTTCACAAATATACATTCTTCCGGAAAAAATATTCGAAATGCTGTGAAGAAATTTTGTAAGGAATATTAACAATAAACAAGCACACCCTATGCGTTTTTTTATTTTAAATATTTCTTATATTTACAATATGCTGATAAATCAGTAGACGCTACTAAATATACTAGGGCAAGCTCTATAAAATTGAAATTAAACTACTATATACGGATTTTATCGCGATGTTTATTTGACACTTTATTACATAATTTTGAAAACTGTTACACTACTATTACTATTAAACTTTACTAATTTTTAAGCTAATTAAATTATTATTAAAACTATTTAGATTTAATTTAATTTTACACTCGCCCCGACGTTTCGGTTGCTTTTCCGCAGCCATGGTCACGGGGAGACTAAGTTGGTAGTTGTCTCAATGTTCCAGTGTAGTTACATCAAAGTACCCGAACATAATTTAATCATTGGTGTTTCTATTTACGCAGAATGAGCTCAAAGTATCATGAAGGCTAGCTGGGGTTTGCTTCTTCTTGGGTTTGACTATTTGTATTATATATAAAAATTTGTAAAGTTTAATAGTAGTAGTAGTGTAACAGTTTTCAAAATTATGTAATAAAGTGTCAAATAAACAACGCGATAAAATCCGTATTTAGTAGTTTAATTTCAATGAATAATATTCGCGTAAACAAAAGACAATATTATGTAAATAAGCTCTATAAAACTAAGGTATAAAAGTACAGTGATGTCCGTCAGCGATAGTTAAGACAAATTTGGACGAGATAACTCACAAAATTTGGGAAATACCGCTAACCTATACCAGATCGCAGTTAGCAACACTATATTCTGACACTGTGCGTACAGTTTCCAGACTTAGAAAGCAGGCATTGTAGTCAGTGGAATTTTTCTTACGATAGTACCTCTGTGATTCCTGTTTTAAAATGTCGTCAAAGCGCGAATGATTCCACTTACTATAGAGCCACGGTAACTGCCAACCAATATGCGGCTCATATACCTAATGGCATCCTTGATAGTATTGCACTGTCCATTATGAAATAATTACAGGAAAATTAAAAAACCGTTCGCTTTTTATTAAAATTCGACAAATATTACGTTTTGACCAAATTCAGTCTGATTCATCATATGCAATCGGAAACTATTTAAGTTTAAATTCGCTTACAATCTAACTAGTATTTCGAGGAAGGCATCACCGTAAACGGTTGTACGTAATTGTTTCTATTTGTAGGTCACCTGATAAAAATACATATTGATACCTAAGTACTTACTAAGTAATAAACTATGGAGCTATTGTGTACAGATAGACTTTATAAGTTACTTATCTTATCTTATCTTGTTACGGGGGCCAGTCAGAGTAGACCGGCGACACTTCGACCCAGTGGGATCTTTTGTGTCAGCCCCGAAATCTATCCCTTAGCTATCTCCCTATGAATGTACTGCATCAGCCGCAGCGTACACTTCAGAGGGAGAAGCCTGAAGTCTTCAGGGTTCGGATATGCCAATCCCATCAGACCCATCCTTAGTCCAGCCAACGCGTCACATTCACACAGTAGGTGTGATATGGACTCGTCCCGTTCACCACAGGCTCTGCACATCAAGTACTTAAAATACATTAAAATAATCGAGTAAGACTGGTAAATAGTATCTAGTTAGAAAAAAGAAAAAATATGTGCAACATAGAATATGTTAATTATTTCCCATATGTAAAGTACTAATAGAAAAAAGTGAATATCTAAGGCTTAGAATACTACTACAGCGATCAAAATTAATATGTAGTCAATCATAAATAAATATTAGACCTAGGCGAACGTTTCTTGATCAGATCGGAGGCGTTCTGGACAAAGGCCAGGTTAAGAGCACCTTGAACCGACGGGCGTGTATGAGGAATGTGACGAAAGTGAATAAAGCCAGAGAAGTGTGTCAGGATCGTAGCAAATGGAAATCCGTAGTCTCTGCCTACCCCTGTGGGAAACAGGCGTGAATCTATGTATGTAATCTATCATAAATAAATAACAACAACGACTAATTAAACTAATAGTGATAAATTACTCTGGTGAGATAACCAAATACGTTTATAGTACCAACAGTATTTAGATATTTTAATACAAAGCCTAAAGCAAGACACTGAAGGATACATTATTGAATGGAGTTTATGACAATCTCATTGACTTAAATTCATATACTGTTTATGCTTTCGTTTAACTTAGGTACATATGTAACGTAGACTATTCTTCTCCCTTAGCCTTTATTATTCCCAAGTCACTTGGGGTCAGCTTTTCTAGTCTAACCGGATTTGACTGGATATCAGTTTGTACACGGAGCGACTGCCACCTGACCTCCGCAACCCAAAGGCTAACGATACCCTAAGGCTAGACCAGTGTCAGGATATTAGAGGGTACTGACTTTCCCAATAACGACTGCCATAGATGTTCATGCCAGCCGGGACTGACGGCTTAACGTGCTCTCCGAGGCACGGAGCAGGCGATAATTGTCAATCAATACGCACATAATTTCAAAAGGTCATAAAATCCGAAAGTCAGAGCTGCGCGACGTGGGTTCGAATCCGAGACCCTCTGCATTGCAGTCTGTTGGTCTCCCCACTGACCTATCGCTATGTAACGTAGACTATGTAGTAGAATTAAAGTTACGAGCCCGTTCGCCCCTCAAGGTTCACCCCCTAGTAGGTATTTGTTAGGTTTCTTCTTAAAACCCACCCAAAGATAGGAGCACCGCTCCGTCTTTCTATGAAAGGGGCGAAAGTCATGGGGCGTACGGGCTCGTAGCCAGAATTAAAAGCGCGTCTCGCAGTTAAACATTTATATTTGGCGAGTATAAAACTGTAATAGATCTAAGTTACCATAGTCCATATCTATACTATCCATACTAATATTATAAAGAGAAAAGATTACATTTTTTGTTTGTTTGTAAAGATACAACACAAAAACTACTATTTAAAAAAATTTTTCACCGTTGGAAAGCTATATACTATTATACAGGCTGATTGGTAAAAGATTGGACATATTGATGGATATAGTATCATATATTCAGGACCCGAATATCTCAAAAATAGGTACTTAAAATTTGACCTAGTTATCCAATAAAAACTTAATACTCTTGCGCATATACTAATGCCAAAGAAAACCTCCGCCCCCCGACCCCTGCTACCGCACCCCATACTCTTCCGAATTTGCACACCCGCCCGTCCTTTTCTTATCAAAGGTCATTAGCCTCAGTAGCGCGGCGTGCTCGACAGCTGTGTCAGCTGTGTGCCACCCGCGTAGTGTCCACATTTTATGGATATTTCATACAAATTTTCATAAAGGTTTTCTTTGCAGGTTAAACAGGTTTTTATTTTTATTTATTCGTTACGTCTGACCATAAATTATTATGTCCTTAAATGTACAATGTTAACCAGTTTAACCAGTCACACTGTATATTACAAACATAAACTAACCTACTTTTACGCGAGCGAAGCCGCGGGCAAAAGCTAGTACGTGATATAGTTGAGGTTGCACACAGCGAGCAAGGTTCTAGAGCAGCGCCCACGAACAGGTAAATCCTATTCGTGGGCGTTGCTCTAGAACCTTACCTAACCCTTAGTTTATAAACGCTAGTAACAGTAACATGATCACTCGCGCATTGCCAACCATTTAAAAATGGACTCTTTATACTACCAATGCAAGGGTGCATATAAACATCACGCTAGTCTCCTATTTACGACAACAGCTCCATAAGGAAATTTTACTCACCGCAGAAACCAGACGGGAGGGCAAGCAGTCATCCCGCCCGCTTTAAATCACATATGAAACTCTATTATTTATGTAATCCAAAAGGAGTTTTTCTGCGTCTGAGTGTATGTTGTGTCCGTTACTTATATGTACGTATTACAAAGAGGTTTATAACGGAAGGTCTGTTAGTGTTATGAAAACAATCAAAACAGAAGATTGCGATGCTATGTAAAGTGGAGTAAATCTTGATTAATAAAACACAATATTTATTGAAAAACATTTAACTGACATTTTCAATAATTTATTGGCACTGGCTGAGGTACAAAAGCAACATACATACCGATATACGCAAACAAAACAACTTTCGAACACAAACAATTAACAATATTAGCAAATTTAAGCCAATCTTCTTTGATCTTGTCTTCATCATTCATCACTATACCTTCAATATCCCACCGCGGGTACACCAGAAACTTTGCGTAACTCTCATACACAAAATCGTTGATTGAAATAATAATGTTATGAGGTGCAGTGATTTTCCTACACACTACTTCAAGGACAAACGTAATCCCTAACACCAAAGCAGTCAAAACTGTACTTCCACGATAATACAACAAAATTCTTGGCAGATCAGCCGTTTCTCTAGGGATGTTTTCACCAACTTCAGCCAACCAGAAATAGTGAGAGTACAGACTAAAGCAGACCAGTCCCAGCCGTACCTTAGACCTCACATCTAGAAACAGACAAGCTATTGTTAAACCAGATATGATCAAACACGGGTACACGATCACTGCAGCCAAACTAAGAGCTTCACGCTCCAAAACAAAAGTCATATTCAACTGCCTGTCAGTACCAATCTGTGATTGCTGACGATAATCTGATATGAACCACTGGGACCCATATTCCACGCCCCACATTCGTATAGCACGAGATGTAACGTTCATATTGAATGTCGGATGTTTTGTATCCCAAGGTCCGTACTCAACAGTGCACTCTTGCACGTCGTAAGGAAAATTGGTTAGGCTGACGCTACACTTCGTGCCGTGGATAATTCTAGGCACGCAAAGCACATCTCCCGTGCTCTTTAAGCTGCAGCGGACGTAAAAGAATCTGTCGAAGTCGTTTGTTTCTGCATTGTTGAATAGTAAGAAGCTAGGCGTCCAAATTCTGGAGCTGGTAACTTCTGTCTCATTAATACCCCCGTATTTGTCTGGGTCCCATTTCAGGCGTTCATCAGTCCACGAGATGAACATCCAACTCTGCAATGTGAGGACTTCTTCATCGCTACTAAAGCTGAAGTATTTCAGTATGAACCTGACGTCCACCGTCAGAGTTTCATTGTTGGCTGATTTTGGAGGATCGAATAGGTAGTAATGACATCTTAGATCTTTTCTGAGTTGCTTTTCCCAGATTATTTGTTCCGGTTCGTTGTTTAAGATGCAGTCTTCGGCTACACTGAAGTTAAATAGTCCAAGTAATATGATGTATGTGAGCAGTGCCATGGTTGTCGAAGTACTGGCGTTAGAGATACGAATTGTACTGAACAGTAACATAATACGGCAACGCCCACTTAGATAATTTTAATTACGTGATTACTGGTCTGGTTGTTAGAGCGATACGTTGTTATGCTTTAGTGTTTAGAGAGTCTTGTTATCAATTATATTTCGACTATTTGTCGCCTTTGGGGTAGGCAGAGATATATTACTCCTAAATTTCGCCAAATTGTTAAGCTTCATATTACTACAGAGAGTTCCAAAACGAAAAATTCTAAAGTCATTTTTCCCGACCCGGGAATTAAACCGCGATCGTCACGTCCTGCCCGGCAACCGCACACAACAATAAAAACTCTTCCTTGATACGCCTGAGAAATTCCTAACCAAAAAATATACTTTTAACAAACAACCAGATAAAAGCTGATTTCTGATAGTCTACAATTAATAATTAAGTATTATTATCTCCAAATTGTTTGGCTGATAATTACTTCACACCTATAACAACATATATTTGGAATAAAAGCTATGACGATAATTCTCAAAGATATGTGAAGTCTGCCAACCCGCACTGGGCCAGCGTGGTGACCTAACCCTTCCTATACTGAGAAGAGGCCCATGCCCAGCAGTATGATAGTTCATATACAGAGCTGATATTACATAGTTATGTTGACTAAAGATATTTCAAATAAATTTCCTATTTACCTTATTACGTTTGAGATACCGTTGAGGAAAAGATTCAAAATATATACCAACTCCATTCAATGCTATGGATACAATACAACACGCCGGGATATAACTCATGTCTTCTTAGCTATGAGTTAAATAATAACTGAACCCTCTTCTTCTCCTTTTTAAATTTAACAGCGTAAGCTAAATTCGAATGTGAGTTGGTTTGTTACGCTTTCACGTCTAACTACTCGATCAGCGTTACACAAAAGGACATAGTACGTATACTGTTCTCGAGGGGTATAAATTTATTGACAACATCTGTGTACATTAACGCGAGCGATGCCGAGGGCTAAATCTAGTAGACTACTTTGCTTTACCGTCTATTAAAACAAAAGCTATATGTAAAAACAATATTTCAAGAGATTTTATTTAATTTATTAATGATCTCTGACAAAGAGTATACACGAAATTACACAAAAATATAAATATAGTTTTGTATAGTGTACTCTTTCAGTTATAGGAGACCACAGAATGCACATACTACATAATATGTGCATATAACAACAAAGCTTACATGAAAAGCTTAAAAAAAATAACCTTATTAAAATGAGCTACACATTGAGAAATGTTTTAGCAAGAGAAATAAACAATAATAGATGGTAATATATCAGATCCTTCTTCCAGAACTTCTTCAAATAATTTAATTTCTATTAAAAATACAATCCTTGAAACAAGGTATAGGTCAAAAATGATACTTCGGTTCTAGTTCAGTCTTTAATTTCTTAACAATATACATATATCGACAGCACTTAGTCTTTAAATAATTAGTTAGTAGCAACAATTAATCATCTTCATCACTCACAATATACATGATACACGACACTACACCGTGACCATAGGTTTTTTAGCGCACAAATCTGCCTTGTCTTGCTTAATTTTAATTCTTCTTTTATGATAATCTGTCCACACCGAGCAGTTTTGGCGTACAGTGAAAAAGTACAAACTTACTGTTAATCCTTGCAAACGAGACAGTATCATAAACAATATTGCAAAATTAGGCTTATTTGCCAATAGTGTCTGTGCAGGCATCACCAACATCAATACACCACTTAATAAAAATATCAGCGTTGGCATTTGCAAAGCTCTCCATCGGCTGCTCTTTATACTCAATTCAGAAGACTTCATCAACGAGTAAATCACAATGAAATAAATAATCAAGTTGATCACCAATGGTATGAATAACGCCGTCATATATAAATATAAGACGTAGGTTGATGGCGCTTTTAATTTAGGCATTATGAAGAAATTCCACAAACACACTAGCAGCGGCAGTCCCCACGCGAACAAGTTAGTCTTGAGGTATCTCATGGTGATACAATTGTTGTAAACTTTAACCAAGTCCGAATAAAATAAGTAGCACATCACTAATAACCAGTAATTTGCGGATATTTTGAAGAACAGGTGGGATAGGTGATAAGTCAATTTGAATGTATAAAGTAACTTGCTGTCTAGTATCATGGATGTGATGCAGTCATCACTGATATTTCTGATCACTAAATTCACTATGTTATTGAAGATTATACTGAGAAAGACATAGTTTTTGTAACACCTGAACTTGTATATCACTATCCATGATGTCAATCCGATGAAGAATGCTGATACGGAGAGTGTGATGAGAATGATATCGCCGCAAATTGAAGCAGATATTTGGTAGAATTCTTCACATGCTGTCATGGCCAGTGCTTGTTTTTTGACAAGCATGGTTAACAATGTGTGTCGTGTGTAGACAACTGTTTCGGCTCACTGTTCGCGCTGTAATTATCAAAACCATGTATACAGTTTACTTTACGTTTTACGAACTGGATTTTCCCATTCAATTACTAAATGTAAACAACTTATTCATGAATTATATACCTATTCGTTTACAGTTAATTCTTGAGAATTTTAACAGTTAGTTTGTTATTAAGGACGATTATATGCTATTATCTGAAAGACTGTCTATTTAATTTGGATTCATTTCAGTAGTAAATTAAGAACCAACTTCAGTATTTAAAGTTTTAGTATTTAAAGATATACGCGAATGAAATAGCATCATCAAGTCGTTTAGCCTACTTTTTTATCCTTACTAATATATTGCGTACCCTTATGGCCAGTTTCACAACTATTAAGTAAAAGTTATCTGATAGGTAAATAGCTGTCTTACTCTTATTAGGATAAAGAAGAGAGACTTTTATCTTATAGATAAATGCTATTTGGAGATGGTGGAACAGGCCCTTAGTGTAATTAATTTTATAAATACTAAAGTGTGTATGTTGGTTTGTTCTTCAGCGTAGCAACAGAGCAACAGATCGACATTATGTTATGTGTAGAAATGACTTCTAAAATAGACAAATTTATTGTAGCTATTAATTATTTTTAATACGGATTGTGATAAATTATTTTTCTATAAAAGACGACGCCCGTACTAGAAATAATTCTGAGATCACGGGAGACTTAACGAACATTCACACAACAGACACAAAGAACACCTAGCTTTGGAACAACTACTCGTGTAACGTGTAACGCACAATTTTTTGTCTGGTATGAAGATTGAAACAACACTTGGTGCAATGGCAATGGTGAGACGACCACTTAACCACTAAGACAGCCGTGCGGTCAGAAACAATAACCAGTTGCTATGCCATAGTTTCTTTAGAACGGGAGCGACACCACGGATAGAAACTAGTCCTAACTAATATTATAAATACAAATGTGAGTTTGTTTGTTACGCTTTCACGCCTTAACTACTCGGTCGATAACCATGAAATTTCGCATACAGGGTTACAGAAAAAGACATAGAGTACGTTTCATCCAGAAAAAAGTACTGTTATTAATCTTTTTTTTGTGGGCTGTATGCATAGACGCATACCTCTGCGCTAGAAATGGGAGCGGAGAGGTTATGTCGGGCTCGCCCAGGAAAAGATGGAACGTCCCAGATACTACTGAATAAACCTACCACGGTGTGCCAACTCACTGCCTTGAATGGTGGGTGGATCGCCGGAACTGAAACTACATCAGCAACACTGTTACTTATCTAACTTAACCTGCATTTATGCAAGCGAATCCGCGAACAAAATTTAGTTCTATATAAATGGCGGATGACAATAATTGATAAATCTGCCTCTGACGTATTTTGTAGTTGCTCATTGCGTAAATGTGGTAAGTGCCTCCTATAAATTTGATACCAATATGTTTATTCAACGAATATGTTAAGGAAAAATGTATCATTGCGGTCATGTAGACATTCATTTATGTATGTACTTAAATAAGTACATATATGTATGTCTCGCGTAAATATTATGTTAAGGTAAGGTTAGCTCAGTGGGAAGACCAACAGACTGCAATGCCTCTGCAGTAGAAAGTCAGAGGTGCGCGACGTGGGTTCGTACCCGAGACCCTCTGGTCTCGGGTACGAACCCACGTCGCGCACCTCTGACTTTCGGAAGTTATATGACTTTTCGAAATTATGTGCGTATTGATTGACAATTATTATCGCCTGCTCCGTGCCTCGGAGAGCACGTTAAGCCGTCGGTCCTGGCTGCCATGAACATCTATGGCAGTCGTTATTGGGAGAATGTCGACACAAAAGATCCCACTGGGTCGAAGTGTCGCCGGTCTGCACTGACTGGCCTCCACATAAGATACATACATAAGGTAAGGTTATGTCAATTTTCAATTACTTGGAAAAAGCATGGATGAAAAGTGCAGTATGTCCTTTTCTGTACCCCTGGTAACGTTTATGCGAAATTTCATGATGATTCGTAATGTACTCAAGGCGTGAAAGCGTAACATGCGTGGGTCACACTCAATGTTTTCAGAATAGGCCAATATGAAAAGCAGCCGATGAAAAAGTTATTTAAATTTCAAATTGGGAACTCTTTGGGCATCTGTAGATGTGTAATGAATTCATATGTCATTTGTTTTTACAAATTGCTTCCGTCAATGGTTCCATCGCAAGCGACGGTACTTAGAAAGGAACGGAGAATACTTCTAAAAGCAAAAGGCTTGTATATCATTCCGTTTTTTATTTTCTAAAAACTTTTAGTGTACCCCCCCCCGTACAAAGAAACTCACATTCGCATTTATAATATTAGTTAAGTATAAATAGTAATAAATACATAGAACTAAATCCGAAAATCCGATCCGAATCCGAAAAATAAGACCATAGAATTTTAAAACATGACGCATTTTTGTATTACAGTCACAGGAATTATAGTTTTTAAAAATGTAAATAGGTAAATATCAAAATTTTAATCTATGTATCTGGTAAGGGGTAGGCATAAAGGTATTATAACTATATTCTGCCAACAATTTTTTTTAACCCATTCATAATATGTATAAGTCAAGCTCAATGTCATCCAGAACTGAGCCCTCTTTTTCTTTTAAAACTAGCTAACCCGCGCAATTTCGTCTGCTTCAGATAAGATAATTTTCTCCGCCTTTGCAACATTTTTCATCGATGCTCCGCTCCTATTGGTCGTAGCGAGATGTTATATAGCCTATAACATTTGAACCAGAAGTTCTTGATATTAGCACGTTCAACCAAACAAACCAATAAACTCTTCAGCTTTATAATATTAGTATAGATTAAAGTACTGGTACACCCTTTTCCTTTCCTATCCCTTTCTTCTCCTAAAATTGTTAATCTTCGAATAAACAATTTTAGGAGAAGAAAGGGAGTACCATAAATATGTCGTAATACTATCTTATTATATTACTCAATCCTATAATGAAATGCTTTTAAGAGTACGTTCAGAAAAAAATAGTTCGGCACAAAGTAACCTACATTTCGAAGTTCTTGTTTCTGTACAAAAAGCTGGCAGCATCGTTAGTAAAAATCTTAATTGAGTTAATTAGAATTATACTTCCCAGACTTGCCGCCGAGCTCATCTGGCAACAATCTTGAATTGCAATTAAAATTTGTCGCTCTTTCGTTTTATTAGCGTTCGGGCACTATACAGTAGACGACTCGATGGCGTAGTGGTTAGTGTAACTGAATGCCACGCCTGAGGTCGCGGGTTCGATTCCCGCACAAGTCAAACATTTGTGTGCATGAACATGGATGTTTGTCTTGGTCTGGGTGTTTCTATCTATAATATGTATTTACAAAAAAAAAGTATATATGTATGTTTATCCATTGTCTAGTACCCATAGTACAAGCTCTGCTTAGTTTGGGCTAGATGGTGTTGCGTGTATGTGATAGAATATTATTATTATACAATATATTTCAGCAATACTTTATCTTTTAAAGACAGTCTTTAACGTGATTAGATTTTCGCGATTTGTACACATACTTAATATAATGTTAGGTAACGGGTATTACATGCGATAAAGTATTTAAAAGGTAATAAATACCTATTGATTGCCCGAGGTTTTGACCGACTTGCATAGATCGCGATGACGGGTTAAACCCGATCGATTATAATTATTTAAACGAATTCGACTTTGACTGCATTAATGGCGTAGTGAGTTATGTGGTCACCTTGTCACTGAGCCACAGCGTCGAAAGTTGTGGGGTCGACTCCCACACGAGACAAAAATTTGTGTGATTCACAAATAAATATTTTTGCTCAGGTTGTTCTTTGTGTCCGTTGTTTGAATGTTTATAAAGTCCCTCACGATACAGGAATGCATTGAGAGAGCTGTCTGTTATCTATATATAAGTACCTACTTATATTATAAAGAGGAAATATATGTATTTTTGTTTGTAATAAATAAACTCATAAACTACTCAACCGATTCGAAGAAAATAAAATTTGAATACAATCTGTGGAGATTTACAACTTTTTTTAATTCTGAAATTGGAGGTTCGTTCCATTGACATATGCATTGTGTAAGTTACATTAATGACACAGTAAACACAAGAGAACAGCATTAATATGTATGTACTTATACAAAATGAAGGAAAAATATATTTAAGGATTTTTATTTGTTTGTTGACTACAACTACAGAACACTTAGATACACCGTATCGACTCAACATGAAAACAAATAATTTCATTCCAATGTTTTGTCTTCGAAGGCTGCAGTTTTAATTGATATTTCTTCGTTTGAAAACAATACCGAGGACAACGAGCTACTATAGAAATAATTAAAAAGCAATCGTGGTGATATTGTGTTGTTCAAAGAAGACAATCTAAGAGTATATTAGCTATATAGGTAAACTATAGAGAACGTACATCTATACTATTATAATATTATAAAGAAGAAAAAATTGTATTTTAGTATGTTTTTCCTTTAGAAATTAATCTACTTCACACGTATTTTATCGCGTTGTTTATTTTAAAACACTTTTTTACATAATCTTGAAAATATGTCACTAATATTGTTGATCTTTACTACTATTCAGATATATAAATTATTAAAATGAAATTAAAGACTCTGAAAGATAGAATAAGGAATAATGTGATTAGAGAGAGATTCGGCATTAAAGTGGATATAGTGACAAGAATAGAAAAGGGTATGTTAAGCTGGTTTGGGCATGTAGAAAGAATGGACGAGGAAAGACTGACTAAGAAAGTTTATAAGGCTAGTGTGAATGGAACAGTCGCAAGAGGAGGACCTAGGCGAACGTTTCTCGATCAGATCGGAGGCGTTCTGGACAAAGGCCAGGTTAAGAGCACCTTGAACCGACGGGCGTGTATGAGGAATGTGATGAAAGTGAATGAAGGCAGAGAAGTGTGGCAGGATCGTTGCAAATGGAAATCCGTAGTCTCTGCCTACCCCTCTGGGAAACAGGCGTGAATCTATGTATATATGTATGTAAAATGAAATAATAGCAGCCATGTTCAACCGAAACGTCTTAGGAAAGCGTGTTATTTTTCATAAAACATTTGCGTAAACGTTAGACAATTTTATGCTTGTATTTTTCTTTCTAACGAATAAACTTAACAACTAGCGGATCAATTTTAAAATTATTTTTCAATAAATAGCTATATTTTTGCGTGGGGAATGCATTGACGCATACTTCTCCACGGGGCGACGGAGAGTTTATGTCGGACTCACCGGGAGATAGATGGTGAGCGACATCCCGGTAATACCGAATAAACCCATCACGGTGTGCCTCGACATAACCGCAATCGGCGGGGCTGCGCGAATCACTTTCTCTGCAATCGCGACCCCGCCGAGGTTTCGGCCCGCCATATGAAACGGCAGGTCACTACATGAAAAGACCTACCCTATGGTCACTTCTAAATTTTAACCCTACTGTCCCCTTGAGGGGCGACGGACACACGACACAAAGATGTGCGTGAGAACACGCACGCTGCCTCTCAGACCTGGTGCTGATCAGGAGGCGGGCAGGCCCATGAAGCCCACCACGCCCGGGTAAAAATTCAGGGTGGCTGGAGGTCGTTGGGGAGAGGATTCAAGCGTTTCCTCTCCCGTTCCGCCGCCTCCTTGATGGAAATTTCCAATTCGCGGCACGGCGAGGCCCAGGCAGGGTAACCCGCCAACGTGTGCAGCGTCGTGTCTACAACAACATCGCGGCAGTCGCCGCAGTGGTGACAACCGGGCGTCTCTTGCCGGCCTATGCGACACAGGAACTGGCCAAAGCAACCGTGGCCAGTCATCACTTGTGTCAGCCGGAAGGTGAGGGGCCATGCTGCCTCCCCAGCCACTCCTTAAAAACAGGACTTACCGCCACGATTGTGGCGTGCCCGTTCTTAATAAAAAGCTACTTTATCTAAGAGTATCATATTTTACATCACGCTACGTGCTAGAGTTGCGGATCTGTCACCCTCAACGTGGGTAAATCCACGCTTGACAGCTAGTAGAACCATAAAAGTACATAATTCAACAAAAAGCGCTATCTTCCTACCTGCATCCCTGAAGCTGTCAAAAGCGGCAGCGAAAAAAGTTCTCGTTCAACAATCAAAAGTGCACGCCAAACGTCAAAAACACGCACAACAAGGGTTGCCAAACAAAAATAAAATGAAATCCGTCGAGACCGCGATCGACACCCGAATAATTTCCAATTAAAAAGTTAGCCCCTGAACACCGGAGGGTGGGTTTTGTTGCTCACGTTGTCAAGGGTGTACAGGTGTACGGTTACTTACAGTCCACATAGCAGCTCGTATTCTTTTTAGGGACAAATATTTGCTTTCCCATACATGGAGAGACGCGTTTAAATGAAAAGTAATTGGTTCCGTTCAGTATGCGTACAACGTAGCAACTTCAAAAGATGTTTTGGTATCATGCGATTTGACTGCACACCTGCGCAAAAATATAAGTAGTTATGATACTACTTTCATATTTCATTTTCTAGTGACGGATTTGCATATTTTTACTATTCTAACTAAACAAAACTAAACTAAATGTGAGTGTGAGTTTGTTTGTTTGTCACGTTTTACGTCTTTCACGCCTTAACTACTTATTTATTTATTTCATCATGAAAGAGTACTGTCCATTATTGGCTGAGCGTGAACAGAATTCATACATAAAAACAATTAACGACGATCCTACTGTCGATGGACAGTAGGACTAGTATAGACTAGTGGCTGCACCCATATAATGACAATTATTTGGTCTTTGAGTTGGGCAAGACATCAAAACAATTTAAATCCACCAGTCCAGTTCCTAGATAACATTTTAGTAACATATGAATCAGAATAATAATAAAAATAACATAAAAACAATGATTTTTTATTTAAAATACCTTTGTATAAACCATCACATCAAACGAATTAGGAACACCTGGACACAAAACTTTGTTATTTTTCTAATTTCTACTGATTAATGCTTCTAAATTAATATATAATTATTATTCTCAGTGACTGTCCATTCCAAGCCAAAACCCCCATACAAAGTTGACAGTTCCCTTTTGCATAAACGTAGTCAGGTGTACATAAGATAAGATAAGATAAGATAAGATAAGATAAGCTTTATTTGTATAAACATGTGTGTGTACATACAAAGAAAGTGCATACATACAAGATGACAAAATAAATTAAGTGCAGACATTTTTGTCACAGTATGACGTGCAAAATAATTAGATTATAAAATTATAAAAAATAAAAAAAGATACATGTTACAATATATTATTTTCTTGTCCAAATTATTTAAATTTAATTAATTTATATTTAAATTATAACATTAATTAGCATTATTATACAGGTCTAAATAAATGTAATTATGTCAATACAAATTCTTTTTCATTAAGGAACTCAGTCACGCTATAATATGCTCTGGCGGTCAAAAAAGTGCGAAGTTTATTTTTAAACATAGATTGAGGCAGTTCCTTCCAACTTTTTGGTACTTTGTTATAAATAATTGGTGCCATGCAGTACACACTTTTGCGCATCAGGGTCGTCTTAGCGGATTGGAGACAAAGTTGACTATTGTCGCGTCTATTGCGTGGAAACTCGTAGGCTCGACGCTTATAGTAATGCGGGTTCGACTTAACAAACACAGCTATTTCTAATATGTACAAGCACGGTAAAGTTAAAATTTTGTAATTTTTGTAATAGGGCACGCAGCTATCTGTCTTCTCAAGTCTAAACATCGCCCGTAAACATCTTTTTTGAGATTTGAATGCTGATTCTTTTTCCGTCGAGTTACCCCAAAATATTAGCCCATAGCGTAGATGAGTTTCTACCAAACCGTAGTACGCTGTGAGTAGAGCATCCGTATATAATGTGAATGAAAGTGTGTATAAAGCGTATGCAGATATACTAAGTTTTTTACCTAACATTTCAATATGTGTTTTCCAGTTAAGGTTTTTATCAATCTGGAGACCAAGAAATTTTGAGTTAACTTCTTCTATGTTTTTATTGCGGTAATGTATGTTGAGGTTCATTCTAGGTAACCGTTGCGTAAAATGTATAGCCTTCGTTTTATTTAGGTTTATTTTTAAATTATTTTCCTGCATCCATTGGATAGCTGATTTTAAAGCATTATTAATATCAATCTCATACGTCTCTACACTTTTACAAGGTATTGACAAAGTACTGTCGTCCGCGAATAGTGTCACTGGTTCTTCAATGCATTTAGGCAAGTCATTAATGTATAATATAAAGAGAAATGGTCCTAAAACGCTTCCCTGTGGTACCCCATATTTTACTTCACGACCTAATGATCGATAAATCTCTTCTTTCTTCTTTACGATATTTATCTGTCTAATTTCAGTGATTTGATACCTATATCTTAAATATGATTCAATTAAATTAAGGACATTGCCTCTTATACCATAAGCTTCCAACTTTTTTAATAATGTAGTATAGTTTAGTATTAATTGTGTACCTTTCATCCCGAAAAAGTGCTTTTTCCGACCGATAGAAATTTGACATAACCTACATTTACGCAAGCGAAGGCATGGGTATAGAAGTATGGAGGAAATAGTGTTCAATAAAAAATAACAATAACCTGTTACAGTTTTAGTTAAGGAACCCCACTACCAACTTACCTTATAAAAACCAATTTTATACGAACAGATTATCATTTCTGACGGATGCTATACTCAGTTTTTTATCAGTTGAAATCAACCATGTCTTGCAAAACTGACGTTGGATTGTAGATCATATTTCTAACATTATTGCACTTAGGATACTAATAGATAGTACTGTAATTAATTAGTAAAATGTTGTCAATCAATATCGAGATTAGCGTTGTGTCAGAATAGCTATATCAAATTATTCAATTATCTCTAGGTAGATTCAGCGCTTAAATAACACGAATATTTCAAGCTGTTTTTTTTTACAAATCTCAACTTTTAAAACTAAAAATAAGTTACGTATGAATTAACTTTATGATTAATAAACGTGAATTTCATTTAATAAAATGTGGATATAAAAATCGTGTTAGTGACGTGATATATCCATTTGAGTAAACATCAACGAATAGGTATTTCGGAATAAGTGCTATGGCCGATTTATATTTTTGGAGACAGGTAAGTTAAGTAACTTTTAACAAAAAATGTAAACTGTCTTTAGAAACACTGAAAGTAAGAATAAAATATTATCATTTCAGTCTTTACTAAGCTTCCGATCGAATCTTGCCAATTCGTAGTCGGTGCCAAGTAATGAATTATAATTTATGGCTTTTTGTGTAGCATTATAAAAACGCCCATATACACATTACACCCATACATATACCCATATATTGGGGTTTAGAAGGCTTTTATAAATCACAACGTTAAGCGGCATCTGCCTTTTTCTCTGCTAGTAAGTCGCAGCTCACATCGGAGCATACTGCAAAAGAAACCTAACATTAAAGCGAGTCGCGGCGTTTTTCCAACACATTTTTGTTGGGGTACTGTAGTGTCACCAATTTTTATATTGAGTAGTTGACCATCTTTATAGCTCTGTAAGTAGCAAAGGAGTGGTAACAGAAAGATACTTTCAGGAGGTAAACACCATAATCACAAAACGTTGACGTTCATAAGTAGGTATGACTTTCTTATCTATACGAATAAACGATTTTTGTATTGATTAGATTTGTAATTCTTTTTTCAGATCTTTATACTGACGACAGGTTTATTCTACTCGATGAGCGTGGGTTTTATGCTTTCGTTTCCTTCAGTACTGAGCCCCGCCCTGTTGTCGTCAAACAGCACCGACATCACAGCCACTTCTAGCCAGGCATCATGGATAGGTGAGTGGAAAAGAGATTACGTAATGCGCGAGTTTCATAAGTCATGGTACGCTTAATAATTGCTCTCTAGATTTACTAAGTGATTATGGTTTAGCCAAAGAAAAATGTATTCCTTCTAACTGTTCCATTCAGTTTATCTAAGTATAACGTTTTAATTTAACATTAGGTACCTTTATTTCCATTTGAATAAATATAGAGAACTGTTTTTTAAATTCGCAATAATAAATGTAATTGGCTGCTGAACCAATAACTTTTTATATTTCAGCCGCAAGCAATGGATTCGCCGGTACTTTTGGATTCTTCATCCTGTCACCGATCTTTCAAATATTTGGTAGAAGAGTCGCACACATTACTAGCAACTTGTTTCTTTTCATCGGTTGGACCATATTTCCATTAGCCCATAGTATTCCAGCACTTTTCGCTGCCAGAATTATCCAGGGTCTAGCCGTTGGCGGCGTTTATATCAACAGTATGATCATCAGCGAATATTCTGACCCTAAAAGGAGAGGCTATTTTGTGACCATAAAGAAAATATCAATAGCTACTGGCACTCTAATGTGCCATACTTCGTCCCTGTTTTGGAATTGGCGCCAAGTCGCCAAATTTGCGATTATATTGCCAGCAATTGCTATAATCCTAACGCTCTTCTGGCCAGAAAGCCCTTCCTATTTGGCAATGAAAGGTCGTTTCAAGGACAGTGAAGAATCGTTCATGTGGCTTCACGGAGCTTCCAACATGAAAGAGCTGGACGTATTGCTGTCATCGCAAATGCAGAAGATAAAGGATCCGATTACAGAACGATGGTACAAGTTTCTCTTTAGAAAAGATTTCGTGAGACCATTCATAATTGTGACACTTTTAACTCTACTTTTAGACTTGTGTGGTAAGTATTACATCGTGGTATATGTGGTGCAGATAATGGTGGAGCTAATAGGTGATAAGTCTGTGGCTATATACTGTTCTCTGAGTGCAGATTTTTTGACAATCGTCGCGCTGATATCATCTTGTTTCGTCATCAGACGTTATAGAAGACGAGCCATTTTGTTTTCATTTGGTATGGTGACAGTTGCGTTGATGTTGTTGATTTATTGCGTTATAGATCTGGAATTATCTATTTTATGGTTGACGCCTACTTTAATTATGCTGCACTGTTTTATTGTTAACATTGGTCTTATACCAGTATGTTTTGTTTTGATCGGAGAAGTTTTTCCTTTGGAACATAAAGGGATTGGTTCTTGTATAACGGGTGTAATATTTACTTTATTATATACGTTGTCATTGAAACTCACGCCGGTTTTGTTGGAAAATGCAGGTGTGGAAGGTGTTTATGCAACGTATGGTATAAGTATAGCGGTTTGTTTAATTGTGTTATATTTTGTAGTACCCGAGACTAAAGATAGGACCTTGCAAGAAATTGAAGAAGAGTTCAAAAGTCTGAAGTCGAATATAGAGAACATAGATTAAAAATTATATAATTTAGAATTATTATACAGACAAGGTTTATTACACCTTAAAGCTAAATATAAATTATTGTTATATTAAGCTGATTTAAGGTATTTTGTTTCTTTTATTGTGCCCAGACCCCGAAATTAATAGATAATTGAATGGACCTTGTACTAATCTCGCGATTAATCTAATAGCCGAAAACGTCCACTGCTGGACATAGGCCTCCCCCTAGGTTTTCCACACGCTCCAGCTTTACAATACAGATAGCTTTTATTGGCATTAAATATGCCATCAATTATGAGGCGCTCATAGCTAGTTGCACTTACTGATCTGTAAACGACTAGCGAGGTTAAGCAACGTTGGGTGCGGTCAGTCTATAGATGGGTGGCCGCTTATTTCATCTGAGCGTCTAGTAAGCGGCACGTAAAACGTCGGTCCCGGTTGTTGTCATATTGACAGCAGTCGTTAAGCCATGTCAGAGGCCTACCGGCGGCTTGAACAACTCTTGACAACAGGTTGGCCACTAAACACACGAAAAGAAAGAGAAGATTGCCATTAAAAGTAGCATTTCATTTTTGTAAACATAATCTTGGCATACTAGGGCACAATGATTACGAAATTCAGTATTCACTCACTAACTACCAAGTCATCATAAATCACGGCTACTTCTACTTGACATAGAATTTTAATATTTAGTTATATATATTGATAGTCGTTAAAGACATGAACATAACTAACATTTTTCTATATGTATGAGCACACTATAAGGAATGGCACATAAGTAATTTAGAATTCCAAATAAACTACGGTGTAAATCTAAATCCTTACATGAGATATAAAGCGACATCGCCAAATAAACCAAAGATTTTGCCCAAACTGAGGCAGCCTGAGTAGGAGTAAGTTCTTCGAGACCTAATTTACAGATTACAACCAGACAACCCAGTTATTTATTGTTGTTCCAGTGGTGAATCCTACTCCACCCAGCTTCTTGAGGTGGCGGTATGCTACTAGCATTGAAACCAGCGTCCTTCGCGCTGTCAGAACTTTTAAAGGGTTGGCATTGTGCCAAGGACTCCTCTGGTGTGCCTCCAAAAGCATTGTAGTCAATAGTAACCACTTACTAGGCAAGGCGTATTATCAATTTGGTCGTATTAAGCAAGGGGCAGCAGTAATGATAATTTCTTGTGCTGCTAGCATTTTCTTCATCTTGTTACAGTCGGTAACCCGCAAGTTGTGCTGTATACTTGTTTGCCCTTATTACTTTAGCAATGCTTATTAATTAAGCATGATAGTAGGCATCAATCATGTTTTAAAAGTATGGTGGTTCTGTGTCAGGATTGAACACGCAATACTCTGGCGCAATTGAGGCATTTCCTATGTTACCTTGCCCAATCAGAGACACTTAATGAATATTCATTCAAAGTATATATAACACGCACTTAAAAAAAAACACAGGTTCTTACAGAAATTGGATGCAATATTATTTTTTCAGATACACGCATATTTTTTGTCTTGAACTGCAAAAGTGTAGTGTCCTGTTTCTCAACTATGTTATACTACTAACTACTAATATGTACAAAATTTTTATTGCAATCAATAATTTTGCCAGGGTACTCTTGGAAGCAGTTATTACAAATGTTTTGCGCCATATTAGAAGTAAGCAGAAAGATAGACACAGAATCGAACGTTCTATAAGTTATGCTTACTCGTAAGACTGCGCCGAGCGTAAGACATAATGACAGAGCTCGTGCGGCGCACATTCAAATCGGCGCAAGGCCGCCATAGTAAAATTGTATGGAGGATTTAAAGTGCTTTTTTGATAAATATTAATTAAATAAAAAAAAAGATAAATATTATTGTCAACCAATAACTTAAATATTAGGGACGGACAAATTGTAATATAACTATTTATGTTTCGTTTAAGCTCTAAAATAGGATAGATTTCTACTGTTATAATATAAAAATCACGTAACACGAGCTTACGTTTGTGCATTTATCGTGCAAATTTACGTAATTTTGTAAGCGAAAATATTAATTATTTTAAGTTTTTTACATGGAGTAATTGTAAACACATTCATTATTATGGTAAATGTATATTTTATATTATTAAACAAAAAGTGTTTATTTTAATCACTTAACTATGACCGCCTGTTTTGGCACATTTCGTTAGTCGACTCAAATTAGTGTTTAACGCAGTCTTGTTTTTATTTTAGTAAAGTATACGAAAAGGTAATAAGCAAAACGTTATCTACATTTCCACGACCTCAATAACTGACAAGGCTGATTAAAACTGAATACGAGCATTAATAATACTTTCAAGACTAACTTGAGGTCAAATATTTGTCAGAACTGAGAAGCTTTGTTTAGCAATACTTTAATAAATGTTTTAGTTAAATAAATAGTTTAGTTCTAAGTACCTCTAAGAGTCCCTGCACACTGCTGGGCTAAGAAGTATTTTTAAGGGTATATACCCAAAATAAACGAACGAAATGGAACCCTCATCGCACTTTGCCTTTTGCAACCGTCCGGTCGTACGCCTGTCTACCACAGTCTGTCTGGCTGGTTACTTTACCCAGAAACTACTTATGGTGAATTCGGTGATTCATTTGAAAAGGCATACAAATGTATTTTATTTGTCTGGTGGTAAGTAGATCTCTAATGAACGTTTACAAAACCAGAAGTACCTCACCCACGCTGGAGAACGGCCCAGAAATCAAACTTGGACCATGGCCCGTTGCACGCTAACATCAGCGCAAACTTATGCTGTAGTACCGCCGAAACATGTACGGTATAACATTGAGACTCAACGTATATTTATTTTTATTTCTGATATACACCGTTAACGTATTATTTGGTTATTTTTAAACCGGTTGCTAGTCGGTAGAGGCTCTTTAGCAATATGAATATTATTTACGCAACTATTCTAAACATTTGTTCCAAAACACAGTCTACAGGTATACCAAGAATTCGTTTATGACTGATATAATTCTTAAAGTTAAGTCTTTAACAATATTGTTATTCTTAATAAGTGCGTTGAACGTCTTTATTTCGAATGACTTTGCCACAACTGTTTTAAAGGCTATTAGTTGTGTTTGAGTTAGAGAGCTGATAATATCTATCTGTCCAATTCCTTTCCTTTTAAGCGATTTTAATTTCCTTTGCCCTGAATAAATGTGAATAATACTCTTGGTATTGCAAGCGCTTATATGCTACTGTAACTACACGCGAGCCATATACTTGTTTACCAACATTGTGTAAAAAAAAAGGTCGCTCCAACAAGCGGGACAGGCCGCATTTGGCGCAGAATATACGCGGTTGCCTTAGCCTTTAAACGTTGCAACGCTTGCCATATTACTCGTCTTACCGATCTAATATCGGCCGACTTGATATATAGGCATAAAAAGGCCCGTGTCCACTCGTGGACACAGGTTTTTTTCTATATCACATGGATTACGTCCACCACGCGGCTCTAGTGCCGATTGGCAATCTTCACACATATTCGAGAATTTTATGAAGAACTCTCAGACATATAGATTTCTTCTTAGATCAAAGCGAACATTAATTAACTATTTAACGTGCCAATTATTAAAATGTTACACATAATTAAAAATCAATTGTCTGGCCACCGGTGTGCCTCAGCAACTCAATTGGTTGAAACGCACATAACTTTGTAAATTGAGATAAACTTTTGTGTGGCTGCTCACTAAGCTGTTAATTATTATTTTATAATTGCCGTTCTCTCTACTTACAGAACAATTGGCTACGAGCCCGTACGCCCCTTGACTTTCGCCCCTTTCATAGAAAGACTGAGCCCCAAGACGGGCTCCTATATTTGGATGGATTTTAAGAAGAAATCTAACAAGTACCTACTAGGGGGCAAACCTTGAGGGGCGAACGGGCTTGTAACCTAACAATTCGCTGTTTTATCAGAATATGGGAAACTAGTCCGCTTGCTAATTCGCTCCTTAAGGAGCTTCAGAAGGTTTTCTTACCGTAGAAACATAGCATGAGATTATTTGACTGAGATAGTTTTTTAGTTGGAGGTTTAACGCTCAGTCGTGCGTACTTCTCCAATTGGAGCAGGATCGACATTCTTTAGTGCAAAGGTAGTATCTTGTTATTAGAGACAATAAATTCTTAATATCAGCCCGAAGTCAGGAAGTTGGCGGTGTTGCCAACCCTTCCCTTGGAAAGAACGTAAATCCGTTGGTCCCGCGCCCGATTTCTCCGATCGTTTCGGCTTGCCATACTATTGCACTATAATAGCGAATAGAGATTTCACTTGTATTACGCACTTACACTTGCGAACTATAATATCGCCTTGGGACATTCACAACAGAGCTCGTCTCTTTTCAGGATGGCCGTCGTGACCGAAATTCGATCTGAGGGTTTAACTTATTAGACAAATATTTTGATACACTTTGCATTACATACATATATCTTTTCTTTCACCTAAGAGCAATCAAATCTTCTTTCAACATTAATAGATATGTCACCATCATCTACATCGCGGCGTTAATATCATAATAAATATCCGGCCACGGGGTGAATAAGGGCTAGGATCTTGAAGAGAGACGTAGGATAAAACCCAATTTCAAAGTGATAACACCTCCTGGTCATATATTTAGCTACGCAACGTGCTTCCGGGATGGCATAGCGTTATGTGGAATGGACATGCCATGCCTATCGCATTATTTTTTATTATCCTAACTTATATTATAAATGCGAATGTGAGTTTGTTCTTGTTCCTGAAAATTCGCATACACATTGTCAGGGTTACAAAAAAGGAAATAGGGTACCTTTTATCCAGAAAAAAGTACTTCTCTCCAGAGAAAAAAAATTAATTTTGAGTAGGTATAGATCCAATATTTATTTTAAATCGATCTTATTATGATTTATCTTGTAAGCATTTCCCATGCTAAGACAGATTGTAAATTATAACAGAGGAATAAAACAATCGATGAAGCACGACTCGAACCTGCGACTTTAAGAAACCTTGTTGTCGCTTTGTTGTCCTACGTCAAATACTAAAATTTGGCGCTGTGCATTATCTATTGTGTAGTTAAAGAATTAGGCTATAGATAACGAACTTTGTAAACTGCACGTAGCGCTTAATAGACAACGACTAGCCTAACTTATTAATGTGCCAGTACTTGTCATATTTTGTTAATGCATCCAGTTGCTTTACATGAAATATGAAAATTTTACTTCTAGGCTCGCACACAGTTTGTATATATCCATGATTGCCTTGACTGCGCCGAGCGAAATGTGCCAAAACAGGCGATCACAGTTAAGTGAATAAGATCAACACTTTTTGTTTAATACAAATATAAAATATACATTTACCATAACAATGAATGTGTTTACAATTACTCCGTGTAAAAACTTAAAATAATTAATATTTTCGCCTACAAAATTATGTAAATTTGCACGAAAAATGCAAAAACGTAAGCTCGTGTTACGTGATTTTTAGATTATAACAGTAGAAACCTATCCTATTTTACAACTTAAACGAAACATAACTAGTTATATTACAATTTGTCCGGCCCAAATATTTAAGTTATTGGTTGACAATAAAGATACATATTTATCAAAAAAGCACTTTAAATCCTCCATACAATTTTTCTATGGCGACCGCGCGCCAATTGGAATATGCGCCGCAAGAGCTCTGTCATTATCTGTCTTACGCTCGGCGCAGTCTTATCTTAATGCACAGGTACTATTTAGAGCCAGAAAATTAAACTCCTACGTGATAAGCATCATATCTGAAAAAGGTTAAAGAATTTAGAAATCCGTTAATATTTTTTTTAGTTTGGTGAAAATACAGCTTTAATAAAAAATGTAGTTACTAACGTTGCCAACAAAAAGACTGTCTGCCTGTCTGACGCTTACAATATCGGAGTTATATATTGTTTCGCTGTAGTCTTCTGTACGATGGAGGTACTCGCCCAGAGAGACAGCTCTAGTTGCAAAGAAAAGCCTGTCTGAAGAATAAATATTTTTGTGCCTACTCTATGGTGATAAAGAAGGCTGATCCCACCTCTTTGTTTTCTCCACGTTGCCCTATCTTTGACGTCTTTCTCAGAAACATTGCATGCCTTCATGTCTACTGGCTAAATAAATTTGATAAAGATCTCACGGTTCTCCGTCATAACTAGAAAGTTTTTGAAGCTAGAACGTTACAGCCACAACCCATAGGCAAGCTAAGGTAAACCGTAGATACCTTTGATAAGTCAAGAAAAAGTTAGGTACCGTAGCCTACCTATGGTTACGATCCGTATACTTGCTTGCCATCTTAGATATATAAAAAAAGAACAGCTTACACTGTAGTGGCACAAAATAAATTCACCAGCTTATCCACACGGCGCTAACGGTCGGAAGCCGCATTACCCGCGCCGTGATTTATTTGTCTTCAAGCTTATAACTCATTGTCCAATATTTCTTTTTGTTAAAAGAATATTAGCGAAGGACGACGCGTAATATAATATCAAGCTACTTTATTTATTACTCTCTATGTGTAACATTTTCTTTCGTTATGTGAGTTTAAGTGAATACTACATTCATATAATTTGTACCATGTTTCGTTGCTTACAATTTATGTGAATTATATTGCGCGCCTGCTAAAGTTGTTATAGCAATGCCACAGAACGCGTCTGTTGTTATGTTGTTATATTGTTAGAGTTTTGACGAATAATCGTATGTATGTGAGCATCTGTCGAATAATAACTTACACATCTCTTCTCACTTAGTCTTTATTATTCCCAAGTCACTTGTGGTCGGCTTTTCTTGTCTAACCGGATTTGACTGGATATCAGTTTTTACACGGAGCGGCTGCCACCTGACCTCCGCAACCCGAAGGCTAACGATACCCTAAGGCTAGACCAGTGTCAGGATATTAGAGGGTACTGACGTTCCCAATAACGAGTACCATAGATGTTCATAGCAGCCGGGACCAACGGCTTAACGTGCTCTCCGAGGCACGGAGCAGGCGCTAATTGTCAATCAATACGCACATAATTTCGAAAAGTCATATAACTTCCGAAAGTCAAAGGTGCGCGACGTGGGTTCGAACCCGAGACCCTCTGCATTTCAGTCTATTGGTCTCCCCACTGAGCTTTCGCTGCTTAACTTACACAATAAATAACTTACACAATAGTTAAAAAAAACAAGAGTTAGTTCAATCGCACAAATATAGTCACTTATTTTGATGTACTGGCATAAGGTTCTGGCTTTTCCATTGGTCGCGGTCTCTGTACGTGGGTTCTAAAGGCATTACTCGCTAAATATAGGCATCCACACGCCTATCCCTTTCAGGATGGCATTAGTATATATATATATAAAGCAGAAAATTAATAAACAGAGGGTAAATGAACTCGCCTTAAGGATTGAACACTGTCACTACTCTTAGCAGCGATAGCTTGGGAGATCGTTGGACTGCTACGCAGAGGTCTCGAGTTCGATCCCAAGACTTGAATCTGTGACTTTTCGAAGTTATGTGCTTAATATATAGTTAATTATCATTCGCTCTAACGGTGAAGGAAAACATTGCGAGGAAATCTGCTTGTCCAAGAACTCTCCATTATGTTCTCGAAGATATGTAAAGTCTACTCTCTCATTCTATCAACCCAACCCTTCTCACACTGAGAAGAGGCCCGTGCCCAACAGTGGGATAGTTTAATAGAATGCTGAAATTATATAATTCGCTTAGGGCCGTAGGTATAGTTGAAGGTGGTGAGACGCCTGTCTCACCACCTTCACAACAAAAACCTTACAAATAGCATTTATCTATAAGATAAAAATCTCGCCATCTCTCTTATTTAACCTAACAAGAGTGAAACAGCATGCGATTTATCTTTTGGATAACTTTTACTTTATAGTTGTGAAACTGGCCATTAGCCTGGTAAATTCTATCAAGCATTTCTTTGCAGCAAATGTATATTTTAAAAATCTATGCGCAATGAAAGTTTTGTATACAAAATACTTAAAACGATTTTGATCGACTTGTGAACCAACTAACTTGCCTATGACTTACCTTAGGATCGAAAACTCATTTCGTGAGAGTAACGAAGCAGCCCTACAACCCTACCTACTAACTAAAAAAGTAAGCACTTATATTAGTTAGCCAAATACTTTGAATTTGTATGAGTCGCTATATATCGCGTATACAAACGATTCATACAAATTTAAAGTATTTATAAGAAGCGCCTGATAATTTATTTAAGCAATCATATCACAACGAGAAACATTTATAAAGAACGATGGAAAAAATACATATTATACAGGAAACAAGCAGCAATATGCAAAGTAAAGATTAGAAAACATCCCAATTGGTACGTTTTCTATTGGTCTCAAAACAAAATCTCTTACAAACACTTTTAAAGCGCAATTGTATGTATAAAAGCCGATATTATACGTAGTGTACATATCGCACTCTTAATAAAACAGCGACTTAACTCGAAATTTGAAAGTAAGGCAATTTGATCTCTAATTGTATATGTTAAATTCTACTATTATATTTGTGTTAAATCTTTGTAATAGAGTTCAAATTTGTTTAATCCAAAATACTGAGATAAGTCTCTGTTTTATTAAGGGTGCGAATTATATATTTAGTAATGTAATTTATATAGCAATGGACGTTGAAAATCTGATCCATGCAAAATTGTTATTAATAACTGTACTTGTGTTAAAAAATGTATAAATAAGTAGCGTAAATAGATAACAAAAGAGCTTACGTGAATGAAATGGCTACGTACCCGTTGGACCTCCAAGTTTGGACCTCATCAACTAATATGATCCTTTGGACCTCGACATGTGTAATAGGGTCTAATCTTGAAGGTCCAACGGGTACGCAGCCAAAGAAATAGCTATCATACAAAAATTGGTACTGTCAGCCTCGATGGCGTAGTGGTTAGTGTAACTGACTGCCACGCCTGAGGTCGCGAATTCGATTCCTGCCCAAGTCAAACATTTGTGTGCATGAGTATGGATGATTGTCTTGGTCTGGGTGTTTCTATGTATAATATGTATGTATTTACAAAAAATAGTACTTATATAATATGTATGTTTATCCATTGTCTAGCACGCTTAGTACAAGCTCTGCTTAGTTTGGGCTAGACGGTGTTGTATGTATGTGATAGAATATTAGACTGTTTCGCAAGGGATTTTGTTGAACTGATTTAGTTTTGAGAACAATAGAAAACTATCCCATTAGGTTGTTTCTGAACTTAATTTTTCGTGCGCTAATAGCATATCTGCTTCTTTTCTGTTTATACTATAATTGAGGAAAGGTATATCTCAACGCAAACTCTTTTCATATCTATAAATATAGTATAAGTTTAAATTATCAAAACAAGTACAATTATTAAGGTAAAACTGGGTATTACCGGTCAAGAGGTAATACCGGTCACTACAATTTCTTTCATATTATTAAGTTGCCGCGTAGGCCATAGACTTAGAATATTTTCGCTACGCTCAAAGACCAACGAAGTGTTAGAGCGAGAAGTCCAGATTAGGTATACATTACTAGAGTGGAAAAGAGATAGTGACAAATGTATTCGTATATCATAATTTTGCGAGCAAGAGTCCATTGCTAAACGGTCAGTTGTAAAGCGGAATAAAATTTTCGCAAATTTGCACTAAAATATTATAAATTAGATTTGGTAATATGATGTCTTGCTCAATACGTGAATATGATGTGATAGGACGCAATAACCACTGTAATGTTATCTAACAGTATTGTAACTCGGCTCTGTCCTTGAAAAAATTACCTACAGCCGCGCGGTGCGCGAATACGCGAGAGGGCTGCCCATCTACAGTATGTTTTTATTTCATCTACCTACTTGAATTTCTTTCTAGTTTAGTGATTATAAATATTATGTTTTTTATTTAAAAATGTGTCGGCATACGTTCCTCCATTTATATTTTTATGAAAAAATACACCAGTAGTCCACCAAATTGTAACTACTTTATTAACTTTGATTTACAATTAATAAATCACAATTCTTTTGTTAATTGATATTATTTATTACAATATAAGATTTAATCAATTAAAACGCAGCAAGTGTACCGAGCAACGTTCACTCTAAGAATTACCGCTCCACTGTGCGTGCGGCGCCTTTTATAGAATTGTGGAGGGGAGAGTGACGTGTCCGTCGAACGATTACTCACCGCACGTGGTATTTACGCACAGTTTGTAAGGGCGACGCCGTCAAATGTAATTTGTTGTGAATTAAATAGTAAATGTTCAATAAAAATCTAATATGATTTTTAGATTAGTAGATTTAATAAAAAATAAACCTTATATATTTCAGGCTGCAAAATATTTGCGCCCTCGACTGAGACGTACGAAAAGCTTTATTGTTAAATTTAATAGTATAAAAAATATCTGCATTCAGATAAAACTTAAATTAATAATACTTTTGTTTACAATTGTACTTAGCCATAATTTGTACTTATTTCAATAAAATATTAACAAGTCGCACGCAGTAAGCGTGCGACTTGTTAATATTGTTGTAACTTGTTAATATAATTACTTGTTAATACTTACAAAACCATCACACCATCCATGCATCGCTGCGGCGCATTTGCGACTGGTTGCGAACCAAGTGCCTATCGACTTCGAGGCGCGTATGACTCGCGTTCCGGCCGTTTGTATAAAGATAGAATACTGTTAAATAACATTACCGTGCAATAACCCCAATAAATACACGTTTCACAGGTAATCTATAAAAAATTCCATTGCATTGTTGATAATTATAATTATTTTGGCGATTTTTCTTTATAAATTGACTAAGATATCGATTTAAATTGTAGGTCTAGTTATTTGCTTCACACGTATTACTATAATTCAGTGTAAAATAGAGCTTTGTTAGTGCATTAATACAATATCATGTTTTGATTAATAACATTTATTTACTACTTTTAACCCATAGATGATTATTAAATCAAAATTCACGCAAGCGTAGCCGTCAGGAACACTAGTTTATCGACGTAATGATTAAACTGAGTCATGACAACACTATTGCACTCACACATTTGCAGTTATTTTTTTGTTACACATTTCATATGACATTGTTTGTCTTGTACATTCTAAATCTATGGCATAGGCACACGTGAAAAATAGGTGGCGTGACGTTACCCCTCGCCGACACACCGACACCCTGCTCATTCCGCAGCCGACATCTTGGATGTAAATACTTCAATTGTTTTCGCGATTACTTGAAGTAAATTTTCGGTGCCAAACAATAAGAGGTGAGTGTTTGTTATTTCACATTTCTTGCATTATTACCTATAATTGTTGTATCATATTTATCAACCATCCCAAGTTATATTAAATATTGAGTTTATTTCGGCAAGTTTTTAAACTAAAAATGTTTTATCAGAAGTGTTTCTAGGCAGACAATGCCGGTCACAGTGACCGGTATTCCCCGCTAGTAATGGTCAGTGTTTTATTGTTTATTTATTATTATTGAATAGAACCGTTTGCGTATTAGTAGTTGGAAGATAACGTATTTTTTATTTATTACAGAATGTCTAAATCAAGAAGCAAATCAAAACAAATGAAAATTGACTGATTATCTGCGTTAGCTCAGTGGGGAGACTAACAGACTGCAATGCAGAGGGTCTCGGGTTCGAACCCACGTCGCGCACCTCTGACTTTCGGAAGTTATCTATATGACTTTTCGAAATTATGTGCGTATTGATTGACAATTATCGCCTGCTCCGTGCCTCGGAGAGCACGTTAAGCCGTCGGTCCCGGCTGCCATGAACATCTATGGCAGTCGTTATTGGGAAAGTCAGTAACCTCTAATATCCTGACACTGGTCTAGCCTTAAGGTATCGTTAGCCTTCGGGTTGCGGAGGTCAGGTGGCAGCCGCTCCGTGTAAAAACTGATATCCAGTCAAATCCGGTTAGACCAGAAAAGCCGACCCCAAGTGACTTGGGAATAATAAAGGCTATGAGAGAAGATTATGGCCAAAACATAGAGCTGTGGTACAGGTATGTGCTGTGCAGTCTCTGGGCTTACGCTAAGTGCTCAGGATATGACTCGCCTGAAGGTTATATCTGCGACTTATTCCTCAAACAAGCTTGACCGGTATTACCGACCTAGTGATCGATATTACCTGCCATGGTTTTTAAAACCCGTCAATGTCGTTTATTTTGTTAATATTAATTATTCCAAATATAAGTTACTTATTGAAATCAATTATTGTGATTTTGTTAGAAGAATTGTGAAAGTTTAATTAGAAAACGGATCAATGAAGAAATATAGATAATTGTTTGATTTGTGATTATTTATTCTTAAGTGACCGGCAAGACGCATAAGCAACCAATAAAAAAAATCTGTGCATTCGATTTTCGATGTCCATTAGTATGAAAGTAACAAATCTAGTTTAAAATATAATTGACAAAATAAGTACCTACCCAAATATAATTACACAGTACAAAAAAAATTTACATGAATCAATAAAATGAGTTATGGTGTTGCTCCAACTATAGCAACATCACACTGAATTCAATTTCTAGCAAACTTTCTGACTGGTAGGGGGCAAGAAATTATACGATAAATAAATATACACCTACCCACATAATTGTACTGGAGTAAGATTCAATTTGGTCGGTCGGTCTCACAAAATTAAATAAACCGTGTCTACCGTATATTGCATTTTTCTATGGACTTAATTTTGTGTAGGCAGCGTGAATTTTAATTAAGTCCCCATTTTCAGTTTTGAGGGTACTTTCCTTTTTTTTACATGCAGCGGCGGCCAAGGCGATAGCACTGAATATGTCAAATGCCCGCAGAAATAACATTTAGCCTAGATTTAAAAGTACGGCATTCAAAACACAGACTCTATTCAAAAATAGATATAGGCACCTGCATATAAATTAAATAAATAATAATATTTTTCTACCACCTACACACAACACCATCTAGCCCAAACTAAGCAAAGCTTGTACTATGGGTTCTAGACAATGGATAAACATACATAGATACTTTTTTTTTGTAAATATATACATATTATACATAGAAACACCCAGACCAAGACAAACATCCATGTTCATGCACACAAATGTTTGACTTGTGCGGGAATCGAACCCGCGACCTCAGGCGTGGCAGTCAGTTACACTAACCACTACGCCATCGAGGCCGACGATATATGAACATGATATGCCTGCCTCTGACAATAGTATGACATCCTAACTAAAATTATAGATGCGGCAAAAATGAGTTTGTTCGTTTGTTTGTTACTCCTTCCGTCCTTGTCTATTCGACCAATCATCATGAAATTTCGCATACACGCGTATGCGAAATTGTCAAGGGTGCAGAAAAGCATATAGGTTAGCTGGCATTCGTAAAAAAACCTTTGTATTCTCAGTGAAGAGAAGGGAAGAGACGTTCCTATTTCCCCTTTTTTACTATTTTTGTATAAAAGACACCAAGCAGTAGGAATAATACCTGTGTTGCGGAGGACTTTACAAACATTCAAACAACAGACACAAGAAACACCTAGATTCGGAACAACCATTTGTAGGTCACACAAAGTTTTGTCCCATGGATTTATTTATTTATTTGGTAAAACAAACAGATATGTACATACAATTCTTAAATTAGGTAAATCATTTACAAAATAAGATGGTGGTAAGTATGTAGGTACCTCACAATGTTATCCACAAGTAAGTAAAATATTTGTTATGAACTTAAATGCATGCGAGCAGAACTTTAACAATGAAAATATTGTAAGTCAAATACAGTAGGTACCTACTATCGACTTGAGCGACGGATGACCACTCCTAAGATTAAAATCGCATAGCAGGCCAACACTTGGCCGGGCGGAGGGCGGCGTCACTTAAAGTCAACATGTGCAAGCGCAATTTTTTCTGAAATGGTCAACCGTCGCTCAATTCGATAGTACATATAACTAATAGAACTTACAAAAAAACAATGTCAGTAAAAAAAATTATAATAAAAATGGTATAAAATAAAGGAATTGAATTTAAAAAAAAAAACAAATTAATCAAATATTACATTTAAATAAATACAGATATATAAATAATTAAAAACTAACAAATAAGGTATAATTATTATTATAAGCAACATTCGATAATAATGGAAAATACTATAAAAATTCAACTAATAATAATATTTATTATAAAAATAATACATAATAATATTTCAATTACTGATCACTATAATGTGTGTAAAAATTAAGTTATTAATTATTTTATATTATTTTTAATGCTGCGTTTCTAAACGAGTTCCGCGATAGTGCAAACATAATATCCAGATCTAAGAACACATCGCTATAATTTTGCGTTAAGCGACGTAAAGGTGCGCGGAGGCCCGCATTCGTACGACAAGTCGTATTCGCGAAAAGCGGTCTAATGCGTGCCTCTCTTCTAATTACAGTTCGCGGAACAATATAACATAATTTATTAATTAATTCCATGCAGTCATATCTACCAGAACAAAGATCATAGAGAAGAGTGGCTTCTAGAAAGAGACGTCTAAGCCTCAGATCCACCAGCACATTCATTGGCTCACGATCATTAGTATTAGCGACAGAACCATGGCGGCAACGATATTGCAATGATCGTATAAATTTACGTTGAACGCTCTCCAATCTCTCTGAGTATTTTTGGTAAGAACGATTCCATATATGCACGGCGTATTCAAGCTGAGACCGTACCAGGGCTTTATGCAAATTAATGTATGTATAGGGGCGTCTAAAGTCAACAGAGGCTCTCATAATAAATCCATATATACGAAAGGCCTTATTCACGATATTACCGATATGTTGCTCTAGGTGAAATTTACTATCAAGCAGCACTCCAAGATCTCGTACAGCATTATCTTTTGAAAGGGCAGTATCGGCTAGTAAATAGGTGTTAACTAATGGCTTTTTGTTTTTCGTAAAGGTAAATATAATATCCATTAGGATATACATACATTTGAGTATGCTTAGCTGTAGTTTATTTGCTGTACAGTAGTCAGTGAATCTATTTAAGTCTTCTTGTGGTTGGTTGCAGTCACTCTGAGGACGAACAGTCTTGTAAAATTTAAGAGTGTCGGCATAGAGTAAGAATTTAGAGTGCATGAAGCGACATCATTTATAAAAATGGTAAATAGCAGGGGACCTAAAATTGATCCCTGTGGTACGCCGGATGTAACAACGACCGGGTCAGAATAGAAGCCCTTGATGACAACCCTCTGTGCTCTATTTGCTACGTATGATGCAAACTAGCGCAACAAGTCACCACGTATACCGTTGTATGCTAGCCTGTTAAGAAGGAGCTCAAGATCCACCCTGTCAAATGCCTTTCGTATATCTGTATATACAGCATCCACTTGTAGCTGTCCATACTATTGAATGGGTAGTTAGTGAAATAAAGTAGGTTGGTGAGAGTCGATCGTCTTTGGACAAATCCATGCTGTTGGTTAATTATGCTGCCGTGTATTATGGAGTAATTAGGTCTCCGCGATAAAATAAAATCCACGCGGACGAAATCGCGGGTAATAGTTATATTATATACAATGGTATTCTAATGTTCACATTTGATACAGCTAACCTTTCTCAGTAAATGGGCATAAAAATACTTTTCGGACTATCTGTTCTTGAGATTTACGCGTACATACTAACACTTCAGCTTCATAACATTGTAATAAAATATACCTATCATAAGAAACATTAACAGGAAGTTGTCGTTAACAAGAAATCATTCCGTGATTTGAGACGAACGTGATTATGATTCGTTCTGGTAAGAACGTGCTCAGCGTGAGATTAAACTAGACCGAGAGAAATAAATTGTGTTAAGATAAATCAGATTGGCTGTTCGTCTGTATGTTGGATAATCAATCAACCAATTGACTCGATTGCATATATGTCGCAGTGCTTTAAGATCGCACTTGACTGTACCTATATTATTATTTCGGGTGTTCTATACACGGGACTGAAATTTTTGTACGCTAAAAATAGTTGTTCTGAGTCAAGGTGCTATTTTGTGTCCGTTGTCTGTATGTTATTATAGTTCGCTCATTCAAAAATAACAGTTGAAAACTAAAAAAAGACCGTGTACAACCAAGCCACGCTGTAAATATCACAAAAATTATCAAATTGAGACCTGTTCTGGATACAACTATCGCCCGCCATTATGGCTTTCTCCTTTAGGTGTTCATAGTTAATTAATGACAGCGGACAGATCAGCCTGGTAGCCACAACAGTTGAGTATTCACTACACATTTCTAAAAAGGTGTGAGATAAAAACAAAACGGGGCGTCTGGCAAAACCCGAAAAAACCCGACGTCGCGAAAGTTTCGTCACTAAATATAAATGTATTCAAAACGCTCGGTCGGGGAGCGAACGAGTTGGTAAAAAATTCAGACTCGCAGACCGCCTGCCGCATTTCAATTAAAGATATTACCAACTTCCAGCGTTTGGTAAATACGTTATCCTCCTATTTCTACTAGTGGCCGTCAGTTGGGTTTCGCTTAGCTTTAAAATTATTGTGATGTCGTGAGTGAGTAAATGGGATAAAACACTTAGTTTTAAATGTCTAAATTGTAAAAATATCTGACAAATAGTAAGGCAACAAAATTTAAAAGTTATATTTGATATACAATATTAGTAGAAAATGGATGAGAAAGTTTTACTATATTATATTGTAAAAGAATATACATTAAAATAAGATCTACTTCACATATCGCTCGCCAACACATCGCACTCTTAACTCGAAATTTGAAAGTAAGGCAATTTGAACTCTAATTGTATATGTTAAATTCTAATATTATATTTGTATTAAATCTTCGCAATAGAGTTCAAATTCGTTTAATCCAAAATACTAAGATAAGTCTCTGTTTTATTAAGGGTGCGACATGTTAGGCGAGCGTTTGGTTCTCGCTATTTCTTCCTGTCATCAAGCAAGAGACAAAACTCTGCCTATATTTGAACATGCGTACAAACACCGGCTAACTGATACACTTCTTCAAAATATCTGTCTTGTCTTGAAGTTGAGATTTCCGTTTTATTCTTGTTCATGTAAGTATTCATTTTAATAAGTATTAATATTAATTGAAATAGAATTAATAGAATCTATCAAATAAAGACTTCCTCTTAGATGTCTTGTAACAATTTGTAGTTATATTTGCGGTTAATCTTACTTATGGTACATACCGGTTTCGATTCTCGGGCTATAACTTTAATCGAATACTTCTACAGTATGTTTTCAGTTTCTGTACAGCATCTGGAACTGTCATATTACACTCCTCGACCATATTACAAAAAAAAATGTAGGAAGATATAAGAGAACCCTGTAAGAAAAATATGTAGCTGAATCGCATTAGGTACGAACATTTCTTAACGGCTTTTTATAATAGTACACACTAGAAGCTATCAGTTTGTACCTGCATTCTTATTTAAAACGGCTCATGTATCTACTATGAAAAAATACACGTATTGTAATTATTGTTTTTCAGTTACACAATGTCATAAAATAAATCTACGTAACATAATCACAGTTTGAAAAGCAAACTGACAATAAAAACAGGCAGTCAATCAGATGAAATTGACGAACATTTTTTAATCCAAGTTGACGATGAAATAAATTTTCGATTTCCGTCAAAAATTACGGAACGAAAAACATAAGCAAATAGACAGGCTTGTGTCGTAGGAAATGTAATATCCTGCTATGTCCAGAGTGATTTTATCGCCGTGTTCGCACGTGAATAATACGACACTTTTAATATTCTGATGTACATTTAAAAAACAGACTGCAAGGAAATTACCCTCAATATTTTATCAATACATTCTATATGATACTAGTACATCACGTATGCTGTGACTTCATATAAGTCCAAAACTCCGGCTTTAGTGACCTCATCAATGACATGCAAGTAAAATCCTAACTAATATTAGAAATGCGTTTGTGAGTTTTGTTTGCTCACGCCTTAACTAGTCGACCAAGCGTCATAAAATTACGCGTATATGTTTTCTGGGGTACAGAAAAGGTTTAGAAAAAGGACTGTTATTGAGGGAAGGATAAAAAAAAAATCCATATTATGCCCTCTTTACTTTTCAACTAGAAAAGTAAAGAGGGCATAATATGGATTTTACTACATTTAATCTTAAAAAACGTATTTGGCTTGACATATGCTGAAACATTAGTTACGCCATTGCCATGAATAAACAAACACTAAAAAAAATTGCATATGTAAACGCCGCTGTATCAGATAGTCCATTAAAAAGTTATATTTAGGGTTGCGTTTTCCAGAACAAGCAATTTTTTGTTTTTTTTTTTCTCTTTTACTATAAAAAGTAATAGGAATAAAGTTGTAGACAATTTAATTTGCTACAAATAATGTCGTATAAAATTTTCTGTAGGGTTACTAGTTTACGAGATACAGCGCGAAAACCTTTTGCATCCCTTTTTCCAAGATGGCGGCCGGGGGACAAGGGTGGCAACCCCACAAACTTGAACTTAAGCTTATACTGACACCCTACACATCAAAAAAATTAAATTGCGTCCTCTAAAAATGCACGCTAAGGTCTAAAAATTGTAACATTTCAATAGACAGGTTTTTATAATATAGTGATTTGCCTCTATTTTAGGATTAGTTTAGAAGACCAAATAAGTATTAGGCAAAGATTTTTTTATATGATACGTAATATGGACTTGAATTTGACTTCAAATTAGGGCGCACGCCGAAGGACTGTAGAGAAACCGTCACTGCATACAACATTATATGTATCTATCACAAACTAATTAGTACAAAATCTTCGACAAACCGCCTAATAATAAAAGAAAATAAGACACACACATTCCTTTCAGATGTGTCGATAGCATATCAAGTATCAATTGATCGAAAACATCATTTAATCAAAAGCTTAATAAATCGGACATCTAGTAAATCGTGACAATGCGACGAGTGTTCTTAATATCGAACGTATGTTCGATGGAACGCTAATGGCATCGAATATATATTGTATCAATATATTATCTTATTGATGACGTAATTATTGTCATCCGATCTAATTGATAGACTGCCTCAGTTTTCTAGTGTAATAATAAGCGTATACATAAATCTGCATTATCTTGATTTTAATATCCGTGTTCGGAATAGTGTTATGAACTTTCTTGTGAGGAAATTTTCTTTAGCAGCACAATCTCCAAGTATGACTGGTAGGTAACTATAGGTACCTTACATTCGTCGCCTATTTCTTAGGGTTTAACCTAGCCGATTAATTAAAAGAGGCATCCAGCTCTGGATAAAGACTACACATTTATGTATAATATCCAGTGATCGGAGTAGGTAGATTGATTTTTGGTACTTGTATCATAAATGCACACAGAAAGAATAACATGGATTAGCCATTTTCCCGGAAAGTAATTGCGGTATTTTCGGATTCAATTAAATATTGTTAATGTTGGTAGTGATATTATTCCTACTCAATTCAAAATTTAAAGGAAGGTATCAAAACTAAATTAATTCATTATTTATCTGTTGAATAATAAAAACAATCGAATTCCGATCGAAGCTTTAATTTTAATTTTTTATTTTTAGCCTTTTATGGCTAGAACTTTTATAGATAGACATAAATTGTTGCACTTAAATTTAAATATTTTCATAGGGGGTCATGGTAATTTGCATTAAGGGTAGAATACATGACGGGGCCCCATAGAGGGCCAATGCCTGCTGGGGTCGTGAGACTGTTCTAAGGATGCACCACGACTCTGAAACGTAAAGGGCATACGAAGGAACAGGTTGATTTTAGTCAGAGTTTAGGACCAAAAAAAAGGGGTAGAATAAAGAAAAAAGATAAACATCAACATTGTTTATTGTTAAATATGTACATTTTACATTTATTCACATTTTTAATCTTCATCGATTACAATGTCAGCATCCTGGTAATCCTGATCTTTACAATTAAAATATATAACTATGAGTTTCTCTATATTTTCTATTTTCAACCTATTTCTTTTAACATCTAAAGTCCATTTATAAATGGAAAAAGACCGTTCTACATCTGACGATGTCAAAGGAGCAAATTTTAAAAAAGGTATTAAATTATGTGCTTCATTTTTTTCAATGGCCTCACTATATTCTCTGAGTGTGTCTAAATCTGGGTTTCGTTCCATAACACGTTCTATTTTATTTTTTATATTTTCTGAATTGCACTGATTTATAGCATCTCTGACGTTGTCAAATGCTAAAAGTGAATCTGTCAACGATAAATTATGCTTTTGCAATTCTTTTAAAGACAAATGAATTATAAAATAATTGTCTTTAATGTAATTTAAATCTTCTTTTAAATTATCTTTTTCTATAATATTTTTTGCCTCTCGAATAGATACCGCATCAGAGCTGCTTAAACAAGACTTCTTTTATTTTTTCAAAGTTTTTAGCGTAATAAAATGCTGCCTCTAACCAAGTGCCCCATCTTGTAACAACTGGTTGGGGAGGTAGCGGCAAATCTGGATATTTTTCTTTTAAAATTTTGACTCTACTTGGGGCTTTCAAAAATACCTTTTTAACATTTGCTATTAAAATGTTAACATCGTGATATTCTAACCTAATTTGCTCAGATACGCGATGAAGAGAGTGCGCCAAACATGTTACGTGCTTCATTTCAGGTAAGTATTGTTTTAAATTTCGTCCTGCAGACAGGATATATGCAACGCTATCAGTGCAGAGGACAAGAATGTTACCTACCTTCGATTCAAAAGAATCTTCCCAAAAGTTTTCCAAACATTCTAACACAAATTGCGTGATTGTTTGACCATTAACTACAGTTAGCATTTTACATGCTACCAAATAAGGTCTAGTCAAATTGCTAGGATGTAATGGTTTTATTAAAAAATGGACTATATAGCGACCTAAAAAGTCTGTCGTTTCATCTAATGATATCCATAGTTTCTCATTTTTATAATTTTGCCGAATCGAATTGATTTTATTCTTAAAAAACTTGTCCAAGTAAACTTTCCGTAACTGTGATTCATCTGGCAGAGTACGATTAGTACACGTACAACAACAGGTACTATACATATATTTTTTAAAGAAATCTTGAAAAGTAGTATTTTTCATCTGAGACCACGGAATATTGCACAAAATGAGAAATTTTATAAGATCGAAATAAAATTCCTCTTCGGGCCGCTTAAACTTTCCCTGGTGTACTGCTCCTTCGATATGTCTTTTAACGTTTCCTTTATTTATGGTTTTCAAATGGCTTTCACATTTTGAACAGTATATTGTACCACTAGCGTGATCGTAAAGTAGTTCGGGATGACTGGATATCCATTTTTCTACAGTTTCAGCCTTGACGTTTGCCATATCTGAACTTTGTTTTAGAGATGGAACCTCGTATATATCACCTAAAACAAAGACATGAAAAAACTACATTTTATTTAGTTTATTTAGCTTACTCCGTTTGTTTTATTTTTCGTGGATCAAATTTAGTCATTGAAATTTCACCCTCTTCCTGTCAACCGATTGATCTAAAATTTGGTATTCGCCTTTGATTCTGGTGACAATACAATTATGTATATTCAATATTATTGTCAATCCAAAATGGCTGCCGCTACAAGATGGCGGACAACTTATTTTTTTTTTCAATCCCATCAATATGGGTATCAAATGAAAGGGCTTGTTACGTAGAATATTTTGTAGAGAAGTAGATAAGGCCTATAGTAATTTATTTTACCAATACATTGCAAGAGGACACAGGGCATTCAAATTATATACGGATTCCAGTAAAATGTCGGTTAATAGTGGAGTTAGCTGAATTATAATATTCTATTCTACCACATACACACAACACCATCTAGCCCAAACTAAGCAGAGCTTGTACTATGGGTACTAGACAATGGATAAACATACATATATACTTTTTTTTTTGTAAATACATACATATTATACATAGAAACACCCAGACCAAGACAAACATCCATGTTCATGCACACAAATGTTTGACTTGTGCGGGAATCGAACCCGCGACCTCAGGCGTGGCAGTCGGTTACACTAACCACTACACCATCGAGGCCGACAAAATTGCGACTACATTACTAGAATATCATAATTTTGTTTCGCACTAAGCTCACTGGTTCATACTCTATTAAAGATTTAACAATATTAAGGCTCATGGTATGTTCAGCAGGTTAAGCGAACAAACACAATACTAAAAATATTCTTATAGTACATCCAAACATGCTTTATACTCCTTGTAACTAGTAAAATATTACTTACCAAAGCTTGGTTTAAATATGTAGATCCAATTCAATAGTGAAAAATCTGAGTCCGTATATTCGAGCCAAATCGTGGTTGAGAGCAGATTCCAGAAGTCAGTATGTACACAAGCCAGGGTCAAGTAACGTTTTCACAACACAGTAACAAACAAAGATGCGCACTCTACGAACCGAAGTAAACGAGTGAGCTACCTGGCATGTCGTCGGCGGGCGTACGCATTGTTCTGATAACCGGTTATTGTACCACCCATGATCCTTTGTTCTGATTGGTCGTTGGGTTTTGTCAAATCGTGACTGTGTGCCGTTAAAAAAAATATGAAGAATAATAAAGAATAATATTGCTCATTTTATTACAATTCCTACCTTTTTTTGAGGATGGCAAATCATCAAATGACTCCTTCCACTCTGGTAGAATAAAATTCCTATATAAGTTCCGGTTTTTTTTAAATAAGCCACCAATTCCGGAGGAATGTCCATATTAATATATACGTTTCGGATCAATGACCCCATTTCAATCTACCTACTCCGATCACTGATAATATCTCTGTCTTTCCTCCCGGGTAATCCAAGCGTGAAACTATTCTTCTTTCTTTTAAAGACGTCTCCCGTTTTAAGAGTGCATCCTGTGTTGCAGGGATATTTACAAATATTCAAACAATAAACACCAAACACTTATTTCCAAACAACTATTTGTGGATCGCACAAATTTTGGTTCTGTGTGGTGATCGAACCCATAAGACTCAGCGAAGTGGCAGTGGCTGTGGCGAAGCGACCACTTAAACCAGTACGCCATGTAGTCAATACGTTTTCGATGTGTTTGTAATATGTTAATGAATCAATAGCCGGCATCAAGATACAATAAAAAAGCATTGTATCTGGAGGCCGAACATTGCCCGGGGGATCAATTGATATTCGACATAGGAAACTACGAATAGTTTTCTTTGTCGAATATCAATGTTATTGATAATAGGAATATTATAATTAGATTGTTTGAAGCTGATTAACTAAATCGCAAGAAACGAAAGAGAAGAAAACGGACTAAACGGACTAATGGGGTATCTGTGGTCGTAAAAATAAGATAACTAAGTATAAAGTTTTTGATACTTATCCAGAAACAAGCTCACCAAAATTACCTGCTAAAATAATACATTACTCTTGAATAAATGTTTTAAAAGTACCGTCGAGTCACCTAATGGCCGTACTGAAAGTAATCTCTTGTTTTATCCAGCGACCCTTCCGAAAAATTCATCATTTCACCATGCCAAGCGAAAAATTAGACGAAAATGTACCTAAACGTGATAAATAATCAAGATTTTTACGTAAAGAATATCAATCAAAAAGTTAAAAGGGAAAGTCATTTAGGAACAAAAGTAATAAGGACCATATTTTAGAAAATGCGAGATGTAGCAATACTTGGAGAAAAATTATACGAATTATAACTAGTCTTCTCATAACTTCGTAGACTGTTTCGATTTGCCAACCTATTATTACGAAACTACTTTCGCAATTCAGTGATTATTCAGTGTGCCTGATGGCCTTTACTATTGGACTTCACTAACTGCTTACCATTAGGCGTTCAGTGAGCAGTAGAGCCTTGCAGGCATTGGCGAATCTATTAATTTCAAGGGAAGGTCTGGCCTATAATTCGTGATGAGAGCTCCCGAATTTTTTGTTGAAACTTTTGCGCCCATCCCAATGTTTTCATAAAATATTTCTGCGGTGGGCCTCTCATGAGTTTCTTCTAATGAGTTTGACTTGATGAGACTAGACTAGATGTAGTGATGACTACATCTCTCATTTCACAAAGTTTTCGTACCACACTTGGAGGGTCAACGACCCAATACGGCTGACGTAATATTCACTATGGTAAAGGAAATATTGAAGCAGATGGGATAAAGAGAGTACTCACGGTTCGGAGATGCTGCACAATACTGCAAAATAAATTGAAGCTTGTTCTTGCAGATCGGTGTTTGCACACTAGAATTGTTCTGTATACGGCCGTACGACAATGTCAACACAACACTGATATTTACCTTTATTTCTACGAGACACGCCAAATTGTATAGTTATCAAGCTTGATTTGAGTACATGGAAGGACAGGGCGCGCGGACACATATAAACAGGAAAACTTTCTACTTGACTCTTCCCTTAACAAGTGAGAAACGGCAATGAATTGCCGTAAATCTTAGAGTTCGAAAAAATCGTTCAACTAATATGCAAAGGTCAAGTGATACCACGTGACCTTGAGGTCAGAGCTCAAAAGTCTAGGACTACGCTGAGTCGAATGGCGTTGATCGCCAGTCTCTAGCTCTTACGGTTCTTGAGTTGAAAGTTGTATAACAGACGGACGGACGGACAAAGCTGTTGTATAAGAGATTTTTCGAACTCTAAAAACTACAAAATAAAAGTTTTGACAGTTACCGGTGCGTTCGGAAACGCGTACAAAATTAAGCTGAATTAACGTCGCGAAATCACGACATTTTGTCGTAAACAACACTATTCGTTATTCTATCATACAAACTATAATCAGTTAATCACACATAATGTTTTAAGCAAACAATTTTACATTATTTCATTTGACAAAAATCTACGCAAATTGCACACAAATGTTTAACAAAAGCGACTTAGCAAAGTATTTGTCAACAAATGTACAACTACCTTCAAATTAACCGACGAATAACATCCAGGATGGGTTATAACAACTTGCTGGAGACGTTTTTGTATGAAGGTAGGTTATTTCAGATACAGTATTCGGTTTATTGGAAACCATGTAATATTCTGAACGCGCCATCACTTTCGAAGCACGCTTCGGAATGTAAATAGATCTTACATTATTTAAGTGATTCACGTGTCTCAATTTCGCGATGTTGATGGAATATCTTACTGAGTATGAGCTGTATCTACCTAATGGTTTGAGCGAGATGAGACTTTATAAGGAGCCCGTGTATATGTATTGAAATTCATGATGATACAAAATGACGTCAAAGCTATTGGTAAAAGAAAATAAATAGTAGGTACCTACCACTACCAAGATAGACAATTCTAGACGACTCGCGATTGAGTGGTTGCGGTCTTGGAAACATTTTGTTTGATTGTAGTTATTACATAATATTGAAACTGGTACTAAATTAAGAATCAGAAAATCTAATATTTCTGATTATTATTACAGAATCATACACATAGCTTGATTTTTTATTATCAAGGAGGCTATTGTCAATCTAAGGAAAAGCAATTAAGACTGCGATTAAAGGAAAGGACCATTCCTTTTACCACACATGTGAGCTTAGTCTGTAGATCGCTGGAAGTCTTATTTTCTAACCGTACGAACCGCAGAAAATCTTATACTACTTTTATGTAGGTTATTTGTATTAGGGTGGTAGTTTTCCGGTCAAAACGACTCATTCTTACCGTAACCAACGATGAGTCCACTCGAAAGCATTGCAATCAATCAACAAGCAGATAGGCCAATAATGTGACGATGTATTCCTTTACTGTTAATGCAAATGATGATTGTCCAATGAACCGAGGCAAGGTGGCAATCCAATGACCTCCGCCTCGTCTGCATATTATTATGTGTATGACTTAAGTCACTTAAGATACGCAAGTTCAGAGAATTGTTAGTCTGCCCATGACTTAATGGATTTATTTCAGAAATCTTCAACGATATATTGTCACCAGTGATTGCGAATTTTCAAGGAATCCCTACAGCTTACATTAAACATTACATACAATTGGGTACATCCCACAAACTAAACAAAATCTAGTAGAGTTCTAAAAAAAATTACTTAACAATTCCCACCAACCTAACATACCTATAGATGGCGCATAAATTATGCAAAATTTGACGTAGGACCATGAGTAGTTTTATTACGACAAGTTTGTATAGGTCGCAGGTTTATATCCTGCTTCATGAATTGTCTTTTTTCCTTTTTTATACAAATTATTTTTAATAGTTGCCATCGGCGGGCATTGTTTTGAGACTAAGAGGTTCGTCGCATAGAAACAAAGCTTACAATGTTTCCAGGTGATTAACACTAGATGTCTTTTAAAAAAAATACTAATAAGATACATCTGCTGCTATGCGAAAAGGCGCCTTACGAAACACGACTCCAAAAAAATTGCCGCTGTGAAACCTTGGATCCTCACTGTCCTCGCACAATAGCCCTACACAATTTCAGTTGGCGTTCCAAATAACACACCGTTCCCCTGAGTTTAACACTTCGGAACTGGTTTCAAAGTCCATTTCAGTTTTAATGCTATTTTCCAATTGCAATACTAGTGAGGCATAACTTCAGATATTGCTTTTTAGAAGTTTGTCTAGTTGGTAATTTTTTTTTGCTTCTATTCTCATCAGTTTAAAGAATGATTTTCTTGTTTCTAAACAATATTTTGTGAATGCTTTAAATTAGTTTTTGATGATGGTGTTTCATAGATCATAATAAACAAAGAAGCACGTATAGGTTTTAAGGTTTATAAGCGCTCCGACCCACGTTGCCAAGCAGAAATACAGTCGGTTTCATTTCACTTCTGGCTGAAATTAATTGAATGTATAAAGATCTGTTGCCCGCCTGCTAACGACGTACGCCGTATGTACAGGAATATGTCCGCAGTAAAAAGAGATGTACTTCACCCCCATTTCACGATGTATGATTTTAGGTTCCACGTAATTTGGGGTGAGCTTATTGCCGTCTACGTGTCATCTAGTGCATGAGAGTGTGAAACCTGCCAACTTTTTAATTTCGGGCTGCTGAGATGGTCTCGCTAAGGAACCAGAAATCTCATGAACACAGCAGTCGAATTCACTACCGCTGCGATTCATAAATTACCGGTGTCAAATGCGTTTATAATAAAGTCACACGAATTTACGACAACAAACGATGTCTCTTGCTTATTTACAACTGTCCGAAAAACTTTTGGATTAAATTCAGGCAACTACTCCCAGTAATTAACCCCCGAAGTAGGTTTCTGTTGATATTTGTAACAGACTTTCTGGATGTTTCTACTGGAACCGCGTTAGAACTATGTAGGAAGTATATACTAGGCTGCACGGATGCCGTAATGGTATAGTGGTTGTCTTGCTGCTACCACTGCACCAAGTATTGTGGGTTTGATGACAAAAACTTGTAAGATCCACAAATAGTTGTGTTCTTTGTGTCCATTGCTTGAATGTTTGTAATATCCCCTGCGATACAGGAGTCTAGAAAAATTTCTTGGTACTGAGTTGTATTTTCTAAATTAAATTACGTAAATATCTTTAGTCACAATTAATTTTCCCCAGTGGGCATCGAACCCACAGCACTTGCTACCCCAACCGAGCGGGTCATTTATTTAGTTATTCTAGTATAATTACAATAATGCGCGTTTAGAAAAGAATAACAATATCAAGCACGGGGACACTTGCTCACCTCTAGGTTGCAATCATTAACCATTATATACATAAATGGCCAATAATCCTTTTTTACTAATCAATTATTAAGGCATTGCCTTAGATTGTTACTTACTATGGACCTGGCAGAGAGCAGCGATATCCTAGTGGGAAACCGTGCGACTGCTACGCTAAGGTCTCGAGTTCAATCCCAAGGCACGCAGCTGTGACTTTTCGAAGTAATGTGCGTATTAAATAGTTAATTATCGCTTGTTTTAACGGTGAAGGAAATTATCGTGAGGAAACCTGCATGCCTTGTAGAGTAGTAGAGCCTCGCTGATTTAACCATGAAAGGGCCGGCTCGACCGTGGAAGGACTACCCTCTCACAGAATTTCGACGTGAAATAGCAGTATTTCTACTGTTGTGTTTCGTTCGTTGAGTGAGAGTTCCGGAGGCCTAATCAACCCCTTTCCCCCATTCCCGCTCCTTCTCCATCCCACTTCCTTTCCTAAAGGGTCGGCAACGCGCAAGTGATGCCTCTGGTGTTGCAGGCGTCCATAGGCTACGGTGACCACTTACCATCAGGTGGGCCGTATGATTGTTTGCTACTTTAGTTGAATAAATAAAAGAAAAATGCCTGAATGTTCTACATAATGTTTTCTAAGATAGTAGTCTGCCAACCCACACTGGGCTAGACCATTCTAGCCCAGTATAGGTAGACTGACCTAATCTTTCATATACTGAGAAGAGGCCCATGCCCAGCAGTGGGAAAGTTTATTAACAAGGCTGATATTATTATATGAACCTGGAATATCACATTATTTATGTTAGTTCACTAGTTTTTCATACTATTAACCTGATAATTTTCCAGAAAGTTATGTTCATGACATATTTTATTATCAAGGGTCTCTTCTGACCAATTTCCCCAGATTGGTTATTTATCACTGTTGTATGTTGCAAACCCAACATAAAAAATATTCCACAAGTATTTGCTTTTAGTCTGTGTGATCCTTGTTTCAATACTCATAAAACCAGCAGTGCTACAGGGTTTAGTCACATTAGCAAACCATATGGTAAAAAAATTTGATTAAGTTTTATCTACTCACTCTTAGATTAATACTCATCTAATTCTTCGAATGTTTGTAAATAATTCTTCTAATCTTAGAGTTGCAATGTTGTTATAAAGCAAAATCAAAGATGTTGCTTTGGCAGAATACTATTGTATAATGCATACACTTACAAAGATTTTTTATATTATATAGTAGGAAAGATGCATCATACACTACACAGTCATTATAGACAAAGGCAGCACCTGACAAAAATTAATGGAAGAGTTGAATGCAGTAGCGGTGCCTTCATCAATGCCAAAAGGCCTGGCTGAACTTACCAATACCAATACCATATGATTATATGCATTTTAGCCTGCATGGCTTTAGTGTGATTTAATAAGTTTAGCCAGTACCCACAAAGAAATAGAGATTCATTGCTTCAAGACAGATTTTACTACATTTTCTGTAAGAGACACATAATGCTCTAGTCCCACCACTGATGGGAGAAGATATATGCCAAAAGGCATTTTGATTGATGAACATCTTTTAAACTAACTAAATAGAGACATACTTATGCCTATTTAGTTAGTTTTATTATGTAAAACATGTAATATTTTACAAAAATACATAGTCCCACCTCAATCTGTAAAAAGTTAGAAAGAGGTGTATTACACTATAATGTATAATCCTCTTCTTCATATATGATACTGAAACTTCTGCCTCGCTGTGTGAGCAACAGCTTGAATGCATCTGCTAGCGAACTTGACCTAGACTTATTTTACACTAGAGTTCCAATAGGGAGATTGAGAAAGAGTAAACACATTTTTACCTTAAAAATTATTTTACTGGCTATGCCATAGGAGCACTACATTTCTGATTTGGTGTTTGTTTCAACTGCAAAGCTCTTATTGAATGTAACAACTTCATTTACTTCTAAACAACCTGTAGTTAATCTTATGTTATGAATAAGTTGTTAGATCTCCATAATATATGAAAGAATTATAAATAAATAAAAAAATTGTAAGCGAGCTTATGGCACTGTACAAACCACATTACAGACTCAGGGCTGCTAATGAGAATTTCTTTACAGATACACCTATATTAGTATTTTGCCCGACATGGGGACCAAACTCAAGTCTACATGCACAGATGTTGCAATGACTATTAAATATTAAAAAAGTACTATATCGAGTGGTTATTATAAATATTACACTATCATAAAAATGTAATTGAACACAGTACTTAGGCAACTTACAACTGAAATATTAAATAAGATCATAGTTTAATAAATAACAACATTCTCATCCATTAGCATAAGTGATTAAAAAATATCATGTGTATTCTATTAGACTTGTATAAAAATAACCATAATTGTTAATGCAAATAATAATTTTCTTAAAGAAAACCCAAATTATGTTTGGGCAATCCCGTCATATCCCAGACAGCAGACTTTATGATCAACTATGTTATACACATATTAATAGGCTAGATTGAGTATACATGAAGAATGTTATGTGTTATGACTTATATTCTACTTACACGTAAGTCGTAAACACTATAAACTATACTTGTATGTTTGTAGATTCTATGAATAATTATCGAAATATAAACTAGTAATTTATTATATAAGCGATTAAATTGTTACTCATATTGTTTATCTATAATACTGTAAATACCTATTGTTTTATCAAAGGCCAAATAGTATTCAGTCACTAATACTATCTTCTATCAATACAATATTTTGTTTATTTTCACCGGCGTCTGACAATAACAATGCAACAAGTTAATCGCGAAGTGACAAGATGAAAGTGTTACCAGTGTAATTTATAAATTCTACTAATATCGTATAAATTGGTTGAAGGCGCGAACTTTGGCTTATTATTATTATAACAATTTATGATTGTTATTGGATATTAATGAGTAATTATGCTAGCTCTAAAAAAACAATAAAAAGATATCCACAAATATTTCCACCGTGTATGTGGTCAAGTTAGGTAAGTATATTTTGTGGGTTATTTAGGTATTTTGCCTCTTTGAATGGTAAATATGTGAATGCCCTAAAATAATATTAATTAATTAAAAATCCCTGGTATTAGTTATCGCATTTATTAATGAATTTCATATCAGGAAGAATTAAATATCTGTATTAGGAAACGACACAGTTATGCGAGTAATGTATTACTGTTTATATTCGTAAATTTATTGGTTATTATGATAAAAATGCCTTCGTAAACATAGAGCGTTTATTATTAAAATCTTACCTCAGTATAAAAACATATTATATTAATTATAAATATTTAGTAGTAACTTACATAATTGCAATTGAATAAGAAGTTCATAAACAACGCGATTCCTATAACATTAGATTGCATGGTAACTTAACAGATATTTTGCGAGCGACTAAATAGCATGCAAAATGCTTAAACTAACATACTAAAAACTCAGACAGCATCAAATGTTTTCTAAAAATTATACTTAGAATATAGAAGGTATCCCTTTCTAGCCTCATATTTAGGTTCGTCTCCCTCTGTCAATCTCTCTCGCTTAATTAACTTAGCCTATTGACACAAAGTAATTTCTTTTCCATATGTGTTTAATGAAATTACACTGCATGCTTGATGTTGAAAATAATATACCTTCATGTGTATAACGGTACTGATTAATTCTGCACATAAACGTATTTGCTTTAAGGGTATAACTTAAACTCTGACTCGTATTACATAGGTACAACCTAATTGAGTTGGCTCCTCTAGTATGTAAAACATCATAATATTATCTTAATTATATAAAGTAATTTAATTTCAAAGATGCTAGTTCTTATGATAACGTCCGCGTCGTGACGAATCATATATTCTTATGAGTCATGAACTGGTAAAAGTATATGAAACACAGATTATATAGAAAATGATAAAATTTACTTTTTCGAAGACAAAAAATATAATTTCCATTTTTTACTATACGTTTCGTCCATTAGACGGTCCGTTTTAAAAACTTTTTGAATTTTCTACTAAATCACGGTCGCATATGGCAAGTTTTCTATTTTATATTGCTACCTTGAAAAATATTGGCGTTATGGAAAGGATAATATTATGAACAAAGTTTCTTTGCAGCACAAAGTAAGCGTAACGATAAAAAGGGAACTATATATTTTTATCTTAAAGAAACTGATGACTGTGAATAAACATAGAGTTTATTATTGTTACATTACGAAATTTACGTATTTGTTCGTAGCTCCCTCTAGTGGAATTAACCTCAAACTTTGCGTTGGCGGAAGATGGCCGTCGCGTGCCGAGTGTTGCTCCGAATGTTTACGACGATTTTTTAAGTTTTTATGTTATAAATCGGTACAATAGACTTTAGAATAAGTGAAAAAGTTATACAGTTAACTATAAAAGTGTTAGTTTTCGTGTCCTCATGGCGTTATGAAATAAATTTCTGTCAAAAAGTGCGGCACCAATAGTGTGAGTGAAGCAACTAGTTTTGAGGCTGTGTTTTTAGGAATGTTGTGAATCCAAGTGAATTGTGTCTCTATTATTGGAGTTTGGACATGCTACAGTCGCATTTAGCCCTCAAGGTGGGTATTGCTTACTTTGAAAACTTTTAGAAAGTTTAGGTTTGTTTACATCTGAAAGCGCTACCGCGCATGATCACTTCATAGTAAAGTTTCTTCGGAATAGTGTTACTCAAATTCCAACAGAAACTTTTGTTTACCGAACTCGACAGTTATTTACAAGTTTTCGTTGTAGCATTTGAAATTAGTATTTAAATGCAAAGCTTAGCGGAATATTATCTTCTTACGAGATATAAGTATAAAACCTTAATATTTATATTATTCTAAACGTTAAAAAGTTCAAAGTTTAGGGTTAATTAGACTGTAGAATAAATTAAGATTAAATAGCTAGCTATACGTGCTTGCTTATCTACTTCCTATACAGCCTTCATACATAACTTTGTTTTTTTTCTCTGGTCATTGAACTGAGGTTCGTGATGCCGACTTATAAAAGCCTCCGCGAGATGTAATTGGTTTAAAACTTTTATATGAAATGCTGAACTAGTAACCTATGATATTCAAGACGTATTAAGTTATACATTATGTTTCTACGTTATCGTTTAAACGTAATTACGTAGTGTTTATGTTTAGAGTTGAATTTAAAACAAATCATAGATCTTTATGGGGTCTTATAAGATCTCAATTGGAAGTCATCGTAACATTCCGATGAGACATTTTGTAGTTTACCCTCTTACCTTAAACATGTATTAAGGCTTAAAATATTATATAATAGTAGCTATAAGTAATTAGCCACTGTGTTTCAGCATTAGGTAGGTACCTTCATTTCGATAGGTACGGAATGATTAGCTTCCGACTATTATATCAGAAACTAGATGTGCCCTCGGTTTCACCCGCGTTTATGATAACTGCGCCGCACCCGTGGGTCGTAACGTGATGTTATATAGCCTATAGCCTTCCTCAATAAATGAGCTATCCAACACAAAAATAATTTTTCATTTTGCACTATTTAGTTCCTGAGATTAGCGCGTTCAAACAAACAAACAAACTATTCAGCTTTATAATATTAGCCGGTCGTATACCGCCGGCTCGCATACCAGCCGGCAGATTTGTACCCGTCGTAGGCCGGTGGCTCGCATGCGAGCCACCAAATTGGTTTTACGTTAGCTTAAGCTAAAGCGAAGGCGGCGCGCGGCGTTTTGGCGCCAATTTGGTGGCTCGCATGCGAGCCACCGGCCTACGACGGGTACAAATCTGCCGGCTGGTATGCGAGCCGGCGGTATACGACCGGTTAGTATAGATATCAAATCGTCAATATGGATGTGGACCCTAGTAGGTAATTCTTCTACGAGAGGAAAGGTGTATTAATTAGGCGTTTCTAAATTAATACCATTATTTTTTCTTACCGCCTATTTTGTCAACTTTTGTGTTATCCAAATGAGGCGATAGCTAGATATACTAGACTTACGTAGGGATTAAGGTATAACTTGCAGAAATCTTTAAAAGAGTGCATAAAAGGGAAACAAGGCACTCCTGACTCCATAATTGCACTAAGGAAGAACAGATACGGATCAGCCATAAGTTTACTACCTATTGTTGTTAGATAAAATATGCATGTATTGTTGTAAGTATTTTGTATTTTTTCAACTCTAAGGACTAGGCTTGTTTATATTTTTGAATAGTGTATAACAATTTGAAAGGGTAAAGTCTTCTTCAAATTGTTAGTATTCTTGCTATGCTAAATAAAATACTTTTGTTAAGTGGGTTCATGTCCGAATCGGTAGCATATCGTGTATGGATCGAACCCACGACCTTTCAATTTTAACTCTGATAACTTACCTTCTAGGCTAGCGTCTCTTAGTAATAGTCCTCTTATCAAACACAATCTGGAACAATACCTACTTTCAATGCGCTGTCAGGTATTCCCGCCATCTCCTTTGCCTAGCATATCGCAGCTTCCTGCTATTTAGAATCATTTTAGTTGCTCTAATTAACTATTGGAAGTGACAAATTGTCTTAGATTAATCCCCTTGAGTAATCGCAAATTCGGTCTACATGTCACTGTTTTCCTATTGCGTAGGTGGGTATTTAGAGAAGATTAACGATTCGATACTTTGATCACGATTCGAGTGATCGATCAGTCACTCACTACCAATAAACTGAATGAATATCGCACGACTCGGAAGAATCGATAATTTTATTTCTAAATTTATAAATTATGAACTAATTGCGACAAATAAGCTTACGATCTATGTGTGGCCAATTGTCGTGCAATACTTATTACGGATATCACACACGCGTTGTTGACGCTAGTGGAAAGGAATTGAAAGTAGGATGTCGGAATCGCCAAACAATAAACATTCAGCGATTGAAAAGAGTGACCATAAGTTTCTTGCTTGCTTATTCTTATGAAAGTTTTACTCCTCGGACACAAACTTTTTATTGCTTTTTATTAATATATTAGTTAATTGACATGTCCAAGAAGTGTTTACACTTATTTATGGGAATACAGGATTTTGACTTTGACTTTGATGAAAGGAAAGAATTTAAGCGCCCGGAACTCTTATTTACCAGGTGAGACGCGGTACCTAGTAGTACATCTCGGTTACTTCTTAGAGGCTTCCTTGGACGAGCTAACTCATAAGTACAACTATTAAATACCTAATTGGCGATAGCGGAGTCTTCCATTACAATTTACTAGTGGTAATTATTCTTTAAAACTGTACTTTTAAATCGGGTATTTACATTGATATAACCGTATAGTTACTTCCATTTTTCCTGTATTTAAGTATAACCAATTAGTGAATAATACACACGAGTTACGCTTAATTAGTCAATGTTTGCAACAACAACCTCATTTAAAATGGACGTTGTTCGGCCAATGTTGGATTTTAACTTCAGTTTTGTTTAAACGGACCACTCCCGTTCATTACACAGTTTACGGTTGGACAAATCTTCATTTATATAATTTTATTCGTAAAGACCGAGGGTAGCCTGTGAAAATTTCGTTACCAATGAAATTCGTTAATAATTGATAACCCCGTATGTGCTCGTTAATAATAGCATTGTTGAGTGTATAATTTTGGCAACATTATCGTGGAATGTTGCCCATTATATCCACTATTGGCTGGTAAATAGGTGATTTCAGTGAGGTAGATTTCAACGCGATGTATTTCCACCCTACTCCCGGCGTAACCTATAATAGCTCAGTAATCCTCTACTAGACCTAGGTAAACACAGATTATCTGATAATCGGTTTGTCATGACTACGATTGGAGAGTAATTAAGTGAAGTGCCTACTAAAGGTGGTAGGTTTTAATAGGTACGTAGAGAGGTGATAGGTAGGGTTGCTTGTAATAAATCTCTTGATAAACTGAACATATAGCCGATATACTGCACAAAAATATATTGCGTGCCTAGAAACACAAAATATTCTATGCATACCTAAATCATACATTTTGATTCCCGAATTCAATAATTCAATATCTGACAAGTCGTACAGATTTGTGCTACTAACCATTGTGTTCTATCAATCAACTCATATTATATTCACACACTGGTATCTCTGCACAATCTAGTCTGCCATCAAAATGTTTGTAAAGACCAATAGGAACAAACCTTAGCGCAAGGCTTATCTTACAAAGTATAAAGAAATAAAAATTAACATTTTAAAGGTCTGACTCATGTACAAGTTCCATTTTAAAACCAAATAACTTTAAACTACATCTAGTAAGGTAACTTTAGGCACTTAATTCTAATAAGGATCGTCTTAATATTATGTAAGCTCGACGAAACTAAAATTATATTACCGTGTTAGAAGCTTTTGTTATTAAGTTTAAATATAGAGCAGCGATAGCTCAGTGGGGAGACCAACAGACTGCAACGCAGCCCTCTGCGTTGCAGCAACCCGAGACCCTTCTCGGGTTCGAACCCACGTCGCGCACCTCTGACTTTCGGAAGTTATATGACTTTTCGAAATTATGTGCGTATTGATTGACAATTATCGTCGACGGCGACACCCTGTCAATTGTCGGAACTCTGTTGTCGTGCATGTGCCCTGACGTGACTTATTAACATATAATTTATACTTGCTTATGTTAAATGTATTAAGAACTTGTGCTATGTTAATTTATTACTAAGAATAGTAACTTTATGTTATTCTGTTCTAAAAGGCATCTAAAGTCAATGCACTGTAGTCAGAGTCATATTAGGCATACTTACATACAACCAACTTTTGCTACATTATATTTTAGATTTAGTTCTACCGAGTCTAATAGAAAACCCGATCGTGGCCGACTCAGCAATCAAACATAGAACCTCAAGATCGACCACAAAATCATTTATGAATTAGTAATAAGCATCGTTTTATTTAATTTTAAGTTAAACAAATTTAATAAACAAACCGTTTTGAGCACAATCCATCGACTAGTCCCAGTAAGGTATTATAATATAAGATATAGTCATCAGACTTTATTTTATATTAAACTTATCAAAGTTAAGACTTAAGTTACATTTCTTATACAAGAAGCACTTACGCTTACTTTCTATCGTGTCATACAAGCTTTTAGGTAAGTTAGCCACACATTTTTTGAACCCCAAACCGCAAACACTAAAAACTTACAAAGTAGTTCACAATTTAATCACGACTTATGCGTGAGAACAAGGGCGTTCTAAGCGGCTTAGACTCATTCATTACAGTTAACTAATTGTTTAATTGGCGCCTAATCACGATTAGTAACACGGACCGTGATAGCTTTGTTCACAAAAAACGGGCGGAGAAGCGTTAAGAAACATGCTTCGTATAACCGTGTTTAATGGCCTCTACGACTGCCCAAATATTTGTTTTTGTAGCCGGTTTCACCTTATCTGCACAGTCCTTTATCATAACGAAGCTTGAAGGTGCAATAACCATAGTAAGAAATTTTAAATTAAAGTAAATTGATAAAACAAGCGTCGCGGTAAAACGGTGGAACTACAATTTTATAATACAAAAACAGTGCAATAATTCTATTGACTAGCGCCAAGATGTCGTGTTCTTTCGCATTATTGAGATATTAAGCAATTAGTTTAATCGTCCGCCTAATCGTTCTATGGTAATCATAAAAACTGCTGTAAACGAATTTGCTAAAAATCATAATCTCTATTAGGCCGTTGACCGGATGCGGCGATTGCATGGAGTATTCAATTATCTTGGGATTTTATTTTATTTCTGAAGAACTATTCGAGAAAGGTCTGTTGATCAGTATTCTAAACCGACGGATGTGCATGAAGTTGCTATCAGATTGAATTCAGCGAATGTGATAATCTGTCAGAATAGTAACAAGTGGAGATTCGTGGGCCCTACACTACGTGCCTAGCTCTCTCTCTCTCTGTCTATATGTAAATATATGTATGTTTTATAACATAGCAAGTACCTATCTTTAAATATGTCAAGTAGATGAACGATGTAGAAACATTAAGACATTTAATACTTATAAATTTATAATCGTTATCGCTTATTTTTGGTAAGAATACGAAAGTTAACTTTTATCTAATAATGATGACTAAATATTATATACATATATGTACCTATTTATGGCAAGCCTAATTAAGTGTGATATGTGAACAGATTGCTAGGCACGGACATTTCACCCAATGAGACATATAATGATACAAGTCGTTACAATGTGCCTGTATTCAGTATCGCATTTAAATATTAAGTAGCCGTAATCGGAAGTCATTACGAACACGCTTTCAAGAAACTATGTAACAGACATAAAACAATTGCCACCATTAATCATTTGAAATTGAATAAAAGCGCGAATTAATATTCCATCGTTGTTCGACGACCGTTTTTACACAACAAAGACAATTGTCATGGTGCGGTTTCGCATAAAAATTAACCAATCAATGGATGCATGCATGCATGGTGAATTATTATGAAACGTACGGTGAATGTTGATTGAAATGCAACTGTAGTGCTTAAGCGAACATTCTGATGATGTTTTTATATGGTCTCGTTGGACGTGTGCCTATATTTAATGAACAAGATAGCCTTTCAATGCTAAACAGTAATCATCTATGCGTCGCCGGGGCGCTGGAGTTGTAAGAGCAAATTGAAGGAAGTGATTACTATGCTGATATTGCCAAGGCCATTACGTAGTAATATTCGCGAGCTTTGATTCGAATTGAGTTGTTTCGCGACTGCAAATATACTTATTACTTTGAGTTGGTGTTTGAGGTACGGCTCGGAATGTCTTGATGGATAGGATATTCAGTGTATGCCTAACATACCTTATGCATATAACATCTAATAGGTTTTGTAGATGCCTTATCGCTGGTGTGGCATTAGTTTGCGCTCATAGTTTCGTTTGATTGTGTGGTCCCGAGTCCGATTTCCTGTTTGAGTAGCATGATGTGCCCGGTAGATATTAATAGGTACCTTGTATTATGTGGGTCCTATGCATAACTCGCAAAATGTGTGCCTACCTCTTAAGGGATATACACTGGTATGAGTCTATGCTGTTTTGATCTTATTCAAGGATAGTGTCGTGAACAGTGCTCGTATATCAGCCGTAAATGATTTTAAGAGTTCTTGATTAGATTTATATTCATTTCGCTATTATAATTAAGCGCTTCTGCATTGTAAATCTATCGAGCGCGCAGTAAATATAAATTTGGCAACATTGTCAAAACGCCTCGCGCCGGTGGTGTGTGTGGATGTAACACTTGAGATCTTGGATCCGATCCTTGGATTGAGATCCTAGAGATCTTGCACAATGCAATGGATACAAACAAAATGCATGTTAATAAAGGATAAAGACATATAATGTTTAGATAAATATAATTATTTTCACAGATTATTATCATACCGCCCACCTTTATCCTAATTAATATGTATTTTTCTGCTATTTGTGTCTTGGTCGCCATTGCAGGGCTTCTTTTCAAATAATTTTACCACACAATCCGTTTTTCACAATTCTATCCTTTGTTTGGTCGCCTTCTATTCTTGCAGCTGTGTAAACCATAGCTTAAAATAATATGATTTTGCGCACAGATCTGATAAAATGTTAGAAATTTTATTAATTGTCTTAATGGGACTCCATAATCACATAGATATAATATAATAATTATATCACGTATTTTATTATTATTATGAACGAAGCACTTAAGCAGCTTTTTAAGCTATTGATTTGAAGATAGTCTAGTCTTTTTAGAAACTATCCAATGTAGGTAGATTGTTAATTTTAGGCTGTTGTTTCCGCTCCACGATAACACGGTTGGGCAGAATATGTATCAATAGGTTGAGTTTAATCGGTCGTTTCTGTCCTTTCATTCCTTAAATAAGTCTTAGGACAGTGTTCTTTATTTATCGCTAAGTTTAAGTACGAAACTGCATCAAGTCAGGGTGTTACAATGTTACGTGTTGAAGAATTGAACGATATATGTACTCTCTTGCTAAAAGCGCATTCCCTGAGGCACCACGGCGCCGTCTGTCGACCCTGTAGGGGCGACGATTGACAAGTTTTTCTCCCTGTGCGACTCAAGAGCCACTTTTAATGTATTTATAAGGATTTACTTTATTTAAAAATACTAGTACTACTAAGCGGAATATAACATTTACAATATATTTACATTATTAATTTTAAAACGAATTAATCTAATATATATTTACAAACGTATTAGAAAAGATAACATAATTATTACAAAAACACAAATAATTATAATACAAAATATTTACAAAAATGTTCTTTTTTCTCTACTTTATTTTTTAGTTCTATTAAGCTATATTTTAGTATCGTATTCTGAAATCTCTGCCGTCATAAGAAGAAAAGACACACCTAACATCTTTTTTCGAAATTATGACATATTGAATATTTGGTATCAGTAAAAAAAGACGCATATGACAGTTATGTAAAAATATAAGTATTTTTGGCATGTACGTACTTTTTTCCTTATGACGACAGTTCTGTTTTCTGAGGCTACACCATCAACTCAACATTTTACTATTATTGATTAATAATATTTTATTAATCAATAATAGTTAAATATACAGCGGGTTTTGCAAACACGGCTAGTTGGCAAAGCCCTCCAGCGATCCAAAGGTGTTTTAAGTAGTAAATAACTATTAATACCTTCAAGCAGTAAGTATCCTTCATGCAATGATCTAGTGATAACCCTGACACATAAAATAAATTCGCCATTCGTATTATTAAAAAAATAACTGCTTATACTTAAATACCTGCAGATATAATGTCACATTCAAAAATCTTTTTATACTAGTTACTTATATTGTCGTAGGTCCACAGAGTTGATAAAAACCTTTCCATCCCGTATCCTCGATCTTTGTTTGATTTGACCTTCTTTTCATACCAAAGGTCACGCTTGGCTTTATTATATTCGTCAAAAGGAAAGGGCCGTTGACAAGTTATATTTGTGTCGGTTGAAGTTATTAGGCCAGAATACAATTTGTGGTCTACTAACCTGTCAGTAGAAATGAGTAGATGCATTTTTCGTATATTCTCCTTATAGTAACATAGTGTAGTGGACTGCCTCGGTATCCCTGCAGTAGGCTAAACAGTAGCATAAGTGAATGCAACTGCTGTGTATGAGGTTTCGGATCCTATTCCTGGATCGAGTAAAGCTTTATTGGTTTTATGACAATGGGGTCTGGAACTGTGCCCGGATCGCTGGTAATAGGCTCGCTTCTTATTTCGAGAAACCTAAAACTATAATTGCCTAAATGTGGGTGTAGTAGAGTACACCTCTGCTTATCCCTTCGGGGATATAGGCATGAGACTATGTATGTATTGGTGTATTTTATCAAAAAATTATATCTAATTAAGTATAAAAGTAGCGTCAATAGACGATTTTCTTTGATACAAATAATATACATCATGTCTTTAGAATAAAATTTCATTCGTTTCCATCCCAGGACATTATGCCGGAAATTCAGTATAAAAAAGTGTCGAAAACGGTAATAATGACAAGCAGAAACATTTATTCCCATCGTTCATGGCTTTATTGCCCACTTGATTGCGCTCTTATTTCGCGGCGTTTCACAAATAAAACAGAAATACCCTCAATTATTAGCGAAATAAATTTTAAAAGCATTCAAGTGTCACAAGTGTTTTCTTCCTCAGATGTTGTTCGACGATACCTGTTTTTTTATTGTTTGTATGCGTTGTTTACCCATTCTGAGTGCTATTTGAATATGTTTACATTGTTTACAATATTTTCCATAAATCGTCGTGTTTGGTTTAGCTAAGGGACTTCGGCTATGCAAATATGTTTCGGAGTGTGTCCCTTTAACTTGGAATGTATTATGTGGTTATGTGGCTGCTGGATTTTGTTATTTTCTTGCGTGTGTGAAGCCGGATTTTATTGTAATACTTTATTTTAGGCACAGCCGGTACATTTATTAGTGACTAGCGCCGTTTTCGCTCAGGTTGAATGTAATATGTAGCCTATGTCCACCTGGAATAATGTTCCTTTAAAATAGGAAATCATGTATTAAATAGAGTATCCACTGTACCTATCTATACTACTTAATATTATAAAGCTAAAGAGTTTGTTTGTTTGAACGCGCTCATCTCAGGAACTACTGGTTCGAATTGAAAATTATTTTAGTTTTGGATAGCCTATTTATCGAGGAAGGCTATAGGCTATATAACATCACGCTACGACCCACGGAGGCGGTGCAGTAACGATACACGCGGGTGAAACCGCGGGCACATTTAGTATAAGTATAAATAGATATTAAAGCTGACTACTATGTTGATGAGATGAATTCGTTGATAATTTATGCAACAGCTATTTCATTTTATAGATGTCGAACGTCAATTTGGTCCACATTAGTTTTAGTTCCTGGAACTTGCATATTAATTATTGTTTAAAGGCTGTGTCTTTAACAATGCATTGTAGGTATTGTGTTGTGTACAACTGTATTCGGAAATTATTCGAATGCATTGTATTGGTTTTCGTTCTTTCAGCTAATTTAATTTGTGCCTACACCTACGTGAATCCTAAATCGCGCTGGTTCTATTAGTAGTGTGATGGGTGGGATAATTCACGGCCTCTTGATCGCAGGCCATGTTTAAGAGCAAGATTCCTAAAGAATTATGAAATTATATTTTACTACGTTGCGTGATTTATTTAGTATCGAGTGTATTTTTATTTTGAATAGCCAAATCCTAGTGTATATACTGCAAGGATGTTGCGGATGCAGATTTTTTGACATCTGTGGATGCGGATGCGGATACCGATATTTGGAAACTCATATCCACGGGTGCGGATACGGATGCGGATGTCCAAATAGATGTAGAAGCTCCGCAATTGCGGATGAGGATGTTGATGAAACTTATTCATCTTATTTAATGAAAAGTATCTAATATACTTCACAGGTTCCAGCCTGTTTTGCAAAGGTTCATAAATTAAACACGTACTAATGAACAACTGATTTCTTTCTTATCTTAACCTACGCTATATCTGGATCCGCATTAACATCCGCGTTGATTAGGGCGGATGCGGATGCTTTCACTGACATTCTTATATTTCTGGTACCTACTATTTTATAGTACCGGTAGATTCGGAGCTTACGGTAAAATACATATGATATTAATCGCTATAATTTATATTTACATTTATTTTACATTATTTTTATATGAATAAATTATGCCGACAATATGCAACTCGAATGTAATATCAAAGCTCAATGTTTAAATTATACGCATTCATAAATAAATGCATAATTATAATAATTTCCATTTCATATAAAACATTATCATTTCTTAAACGTTTAACGTACAAGAGATTAAGTAAAACTACTCGGGACGGGATGTTTGATATATATTTTCGACAAATATCATATATTCCGCTTCTATTTCCATCCGGAAAATGCTGTTTGGCTCTTAGATCACTTCAAGGTTGGCCTCGGAAAACTAATTCTATGTTATCTGAAGATATTGGAATATGATCGGAATGATAATGTTCTGTTGCGAAAGGGCAAACGTAATCAAAGATCATGTTATTTATGTATACCTATCAATCCGATGTACTCGTGTAATGGCACAGGAAATTATCTTACCCAGGAGATGTATCGTTTTGCGCATTTATATATGATGATCAACATGAATGAACAATGAATGATGATCACAATTATTACAACATATTTTTTCATCTCAACACTTACAAACACACACACTCATCTACACTCATTCATATGCTCACATACATTCAAACTTTCAAAATCACTGTGCTGCATGACCAATTGTATTTTTTTTTTTTTTTCCATAACTACAAATTTTATTTTTCTTTATTGTCCTTCATTCCAACAGTCAAATATGTAATTAGGTACGTCAGTTTCATTACAGTTGTGTTAACGTATATTCAGACATAATATTCATTTTACATCTCGATATCACATTAATACCTTTATGGATCATTTTGTATAGTAGGGGCGGGCGTCGGTGTCTGTAACACAGTTTTTTACTAGCTCAGACACAGTCGTTTAACTCTATCGTTTTAGCGTGTAAATCCTATTTTTGTCCATGATATGTTAGATTAAGATAGATGAACTGTACCATTGTTTTGTTGGATGAATAAACATTATTATTATTATTATTATTATTATATATTAGAGACTGTTTCTTCTGAATTTAAAAAGCTAGTTGATATTGGCTCAGTTCATATGTGGATACATCATTCTCGCTTTACAAATATTTAAACTTTATGTCAGTTTCGAAAAACACTCTTTAGTCGGCTTATCTATCTGTGGATTATTATTTTTTGTCCTTTGCAGCCATCCCATCACACTCGACGTGAAGTGAGCACTTAACTCCCTGCGCCATTCTTGCATTGAAGTCTTAAGGAGTAGGGTACACAGACACGTCGTAAGACGAGGTTCAGACGGGTCACGCACGCGGGCATGACTGATAATCGTACGAACGCCTTATCTGCGTGCGATGCAATGCTTCTGTGTAGTTGCCGCCTATTTCAGAGATGACAAAACACTTTTATTAAATAATGGTTATAAAAATAATAATATCAGCTCTGTTTACAAACTGACTCTCTGCTGGGTACCGGCCTCGACTTAGTGTGAAAAGTCTTAGACCTTAGTCCACCATGTTGGTCCAATGCGGGTTGGCAGACTTCACATATCTTCGAGAATATTCACCAATCACCTCAAATTTCAGCTCACCTCGAAATATTTGTTGTTTCGGAGCAATAGTTTCAAATCAAGTAAACTATTTCTACAGCTATAAACTATGAAGTAAGGAAGACGTTTTGGCCTCCTAATAGTAATGACTCAGGATCGATCAGTTGACGCTTGCCAGATGTCGGTTCTTATGTTACAAATGTAATACGAGTGGAGAGATTATTTCCATAGCATGGAATGAGTTCACGGTCATAATTTGTTCGGAAGAGTAATGTTATCCCTTGTTCCTTGTTGAAGGAAACTATTTCGTTCATTGGGGACAAGCATCCTATTGGTATGCTTGGCGTGAGGCTTATGTATCTTCAGTTAAAGAGTAAATGAAGTCATAAGTTTTAAAGAATCAGTCTTGTTGACCTAGTCGCTAAGTGTAAACACATGTGCATCTGCTGATCGCAAGTCAGTACCCATTGGGATTGCTGTCATATAAGCTTAAATAAAGACACCAGTTCTATCTATTTGTTTGTATGATGCGTATTTGTAGAATAATAGGAAATCTGCATGCCTGAGAGTTTTCTATAATGTTCTCGAAGTTGTGTGAAGTCTGCCAATCCGCACTGCCAAACACTGAGAATAAGTCCTTACGCGGCAGCGGGAAAGTTTTGAACAGGGCTGCTATTATTATTTTACATATATAGCCTACGAAATATGCAAGTCTACTCTAATAATGAAACTGAAAGAACGATTGCATAAACGGTATCACAGCGCGCTCCACAAGAAATATGAACCGAGTATGCAAAAAGACTACCGTCAACCAAACATATCAAACTCATATTTGCAGTTACAAAGTAGCTTCAAGCACTGAGTCTAAATAAAACAGTGTAAAGACATTCTGTAGTGCATTCAGGGCGTGTTTGCGCGTCGTGTCAACATTTGCTTGGCCGGCCATTTAGTACTGTTTGCATCGGCTGTGTCATTAGAAACACTCTTTATGTCTTACCAGTGAGTGTTTGAATGTTTATTTGGACACTGATTTGGTAAACTATGAGGTTTTGTTTGCTGTGTTTAAAGTGCTGCTCAGTTGGATTTGTATTTGTTGAACTTCGTACTAGTTGCATTAATTTTGGTTTATCTGGTTGGTGAATCGACTTGCAGTATTGTCGAATTTGTTCTGGCGATTATCATGACAGAAGTTATGAGACTTTGACTGTAATGCTAAAGAAGCTAGTATTCTTTTATGCATGTTTGGTTGCTTTAACCTGTCAATTGTTGGAAAGACAGACATAATTGAAAACCTATTCTGTCCGGCTGCCGGTGTGCCACTTAGTAGGTTAATGTCAGTATAGACATTAAATTACTTCATACGGATTTTATTTGATTTGATTATTATTACCATACAAGACCAACAGACTGCAATGCAGAGGGTCTCGGGTTCGGACCCACGTCGCGCACCTCTGACTTTCGGAAGTTATATGACTTTTCGAAATTATGTGCGTATTGATTGACAATTATCGCCTGCTCCGTGCCTCGGAGAGCACGTTAAGCCGTTGGTCGCGGCTGCCATGAACATCTATGGCAGTCATTATTGGGAAAGTCAGTACCCTCTAATATCCTGACACTGGTCTAGCCTTCGGGTTGCGGAGGTCAGGTGGCAGCCGCTCCGTGTAAAAACTGATATCCAGTCAAATCCGGTTAGAAAAGCCGACCCCAAGTGACTTGGGAATAATAAAGGTTAAGAGAGAAGAAGATTATTATTACCATAGTTGCTGAAAACCAATCGAAACGGAGGAAAAAGGTTGAATTTAAATAGTTAAATTTCAATGTATTACATTCACCTAAACGTAGTACAGTGTATTAGATTATCAATCTACTTATTTATTTTACATTCCTTAAAAGATCTCGTATTACCTTGTATGTATGGAATTTTTATAAAAGAAGTTATGAGCTTGCATAGCTTTACGCCATGTGGGAATTAAAACACTCGCTCCGTTATGCGGGTGTTAAGACAATTAAGCCGTATTTTTATTGATAGGTAATGGTTTTAATCCACTTAATGCTTGGAGCGCCCAAATTCTTGCATCACATGACACTGCATACTACATGCTATAATATAATAAGTATGTTCGTTGCTATGTCGTTCTTGGACGCATTAATCGAGCATCGGATAGAACATGATTTTTTGCATAGCATACTTTTTCTTAAGAACCAGAATGCCACTGCTGTTCATATGAGCGAAGCAACAGACAAAATTTAAATCTTTTTGTGCTAACACAATATAAGTTTTCAATTTTGTCTGTGGTCTAAACTACCGACGGGCCGCTGCCGCTTAATAAGTTAAATGCGCGTAGATTAACAAATAAAACTATCTTTATCTTTAGATAATAAAAACTAACAAGCTAGACCAAGGTCTTTGTCTCTGGTCGGCCACATTAAGTGGTAGAAAGTCCATAAAGATAATAAAGCAAGTTGCGTAATCATGCGTGAAATAATGACGGTTTGTATTACAGAGTATCAGGAAACGACAACATTGATGACGCTCGTAATCGGTGGGATTGTCATCGCAAATGATATTGTAATTGTGCCGAGCAACGAATGTTTTATTACATGTGGAGAATTGTATACGGCCTGTAAATATTCTGAACACTTTGTTTTAACAAAAGTAGAAAAAGAAACCAATGATTTTCAGTTTAAGTTCAAGAAGTTTAAGTGAATGAATCTTGCTTTTTAGTTTTTACAATTTTGTTTGGTCTGTAAAGCACTTTTTAATGGTACCCTGGGATTTTTTTCACACCTCTTTACATTCATCTATCACAATCACGATCAAAAGGTAATATTACAAATTCATGTGCTCAGTAACGACTTAGAGATATTTAACCGTCGCTGAACAGACGACAATATATAATTTATTTTTCGAATGACTCATTTCGTTCTTTTGATATTCCCTATGTACACACTCTATCTTGTTTTGTGTGGCGATGGTACCTATAACACTTTGAGCAAAGGCAGAGACGATGCAATCTATTAAAACACTGCGCTATCCCTGTCTTACTCTTATTGACATCGGCACAAAATACAGACATATTACGGTCATTATTTAAATTTAACCCATTTTTTGCTAAACACACGTGAAGCAAACAAGTACGTAAAAAATGTTTAGCCACAATGTAAAAAGTATCTAGTAATCTAACGTCTGCCTGAACGTAGCCACATCATGAAAAATCCAATACAGTGGTGAATCGTGACCGGACAGTGTAATCGTCCAGAATAACTAAAAGTTATTCTTCCGACGCCCTGGAGCTTTGGCTCAAACGATGTGACCGAGAAAAATTGACGAGCGAGAAATTAAGTGAGTTTGCTATGGAGGAAAGAAACTAAGTCATCCTTGTACTCGTATGTTTGAAATAAATCATGATATTAGCTTTTATTTGTTCTAGAGATTGTCGTTTCGAGTGAGGCATTCACCCTAATACAATAATGCATTGACCGTACAGATGGCTCAATGCTTTAAGTGGGTAGTTCAATACCACAAGTGCTGCACATTTCATTCCTGTACGGGATAGAAAATTGTAAATCTAACAACAGTTATTTGATTTATTTATTTTATAAAGATAACTTCCGCAGGAATCATTCCTGTTTCACGGGGAACTTTACAAACATTCAAACAACGGACACAAAGAACACCCAGAGTCGCAACCATTTGTGGATCACACAAAGTTTTGTCCCGACACCGCTAGGCCATCTATGCAGTCCAAAGTTACGGGTTTAGTTGTAGTTGTTGCCTTTGCCTCATGCGAGGTTGTTGTTATACGTAGCGCCCTGTTATAAAATAATTAACACTTTAGTACTGTTAGCTCCACGTCTCAATCGCCCACCTGCCGATAGAGATCAATGGTCAAACCGTTAACATTTTTAGTATTTTATTAATTAAGTTAACAAGTTCAAACAAAATCAAATAATAACATGTTCAAGTACCTATAGTAAGTAGTAAGTTTGTGAACAATATTATTGTTAACCAAAAAATAATACTTATGGGCTAGGCTAGGGATTCCTAACAACTGACGGAAAATAAGATGTAATTGGCTGATCTATAATCATATGACACTTATATAATCGCGGATAATATTAAACGAAAACACTAAATAAATACTTTCTAATATTGTGTCTATTTTCACGATTGCAGCTGCAAACGAAGTTGAAGCTGATCCAAATTATTGCGATCGGCATACTAAGAAATGAGCGTAGATCTCCATATTAATATTCCTAAAACAGTCAATACATCCAAAATTAGCCATGCAGCATGATTATATGAAAGTTACATCAACTTAAACAGGAGTTCAAAGTCTTAAACATGCGCATATCTTAGTGTATTAAAGGCAGTGTCAATACACTACTTATTATGGTAATCGATTTGAAACTTTATATCCCGACATGCGCCCGAAAACGTGCTCAAGAACCCCGCAATACATACTTTAGTTATTGAATATCGCGTCTTAATGTAAACATGAATACTTAAAAGATTTTAACTAGTACCAGAAAGTTATGAAACTCCCGCGTTGTTGTTGCCAGGCAGAGTATCTACTTAGTAGCTGTTATATTTTTCCATTGCTAGATGAGAGAATACTGAGACGTATTAAAAAGTTTCATCTATAACATGAAGAAGAAGACGATCTATAACATAAGAATCCTGCTACGCACAGAAATTGATAAATTCTAGTAGTTTATACTATATTTCTACTTATCCGTGATTTCGGCAGATGCACATTTAAGTTTTGCCTATATTATATACCTATATCCTTATTATCTTACAAAATTATATCATTAAGTTTATCGAGTGAACAAGCATTCTTAACTTTTAATTGAGCATTATTCATGATGTTTTGTCAAGTTACTTAATTACTCATGCTATCTCGAGGGAATATATTAAAATCTTCAAAGTCAGACACTGAGTTGTAAATACTGAATAATTTAACGCAACTAATTCTGTATCCATATATCTTAAATTTTCATAATCTTCTATCCCCAATGTTCGGTGTAAGTGTGCAATAAATATTGTATGCAATGGGGCTACAACATGTTATTTGCTAACTCACAATCCCCTGCTACTGTGCAGGGGTTGTTTCTATTCATAATATCGCCAGAAATTGCTAACAAATCATTCATACTAAAACAAACTTTAGTGCGCTACTCTTTGGGCAGCTATTCGTGCTCGCAATTTCTTAAGTTTCACCGTCCTAGATTTATGTTGCTTATTACATTTTACACGCGTGAAATGAACACGTATCAAATGAAAAATGCAAATTGCGACTTTATTTTTGTCGACACAGGAACTATTTGCGAGGAGACTTGAAATGAATAGAGGCCCTTTGTTAGAGCCCTGTCGAACCCTTTTGTCGTCGAGGCCGTAAATTATCTATTTAGGCTCACATTCGCCGATAAATTGCTTTTTTTTCAACGAATCGTAAAAAAACATGTCAACACTGTCTGCGTTATTAAAGACCATACGTCTGCAGCCATAAATGTCACATTAGTTATATGTAAATTTTCAATCAGAAGCTCAGTGTGTTGGTTTGTAGTTTAGTTCTACAAACTTCAACAACATTTTCGAACTGAAATACCGATGGTATCCATAAAGTTATTAGAACACGGAGCCCTTTATCTAAGCCATCGGATGTACTGAGTGCCGTTCTGAGTACTTACCTAATCTGTACGGCTGCTATCTCGGGTCATAGGCCAGCAGATACCGTAAGCCGTACGTCGGAAGCCTTCCACCAATTGTGGCACGTGTACCTATAAAACTAAGGTTAATTTTCCAATGACGCGGATGGCAAACCACGTCAGAGTTGTAACGTACCGCATTTCGTCGAGGAGTACATTTTAAAGAACTCTCTATGCGAGTTCGACCTATTTCCGAATGTGATTGATGATTCCAACCCCTCAATTTATCGGGATCGCGCGATTACTTTGAATCTTATGATGTATTGAATACAGTTCAGAATATTATTAGGTTTATTCTAGTTATTAAATTTTGCGGTTTATGAAACGTTACAGCTGCGGAATTCGTGGTGCGATGTTTTGGGATGGAAATTAAATGTAGCATTGCATATTAAGACAAGAACTAGAGTATCCTCGAGAGATAAGTAAATTGTGACCTAGTTAGCTCAATTGCTGGAGTTTGCCTCTAAAACGTGGAGTTCTTGGCCTGAATAGCAAGTCAAGTAGGTATGTTTCCGACCACTTCTTATCTGCATCTTAAACTATTACGCTGCTTATACTTTTTAATACTACGAATACATTACCGTTATTCACACAGTGTTTGTTTAGCGGAAAATACGCTTCGTGCACAACTTTTTGTCTTGTTTTATTAAAGTTAATCTATAATAATGACAAAACGATTCTCGTAAAAGCATTACTATAGCTTCTGGCGTAGCGTCTAGTGTTTCCTTACATTTTTTTTCCGGCTGTCACATCCGTGTCTCCGGACAATTAGCTTGTTCCCTTGCCCGGCCTTTGTACCTCCTTTACATAATATCCACAAGAACACGACTTAATTTCTTTAAGGACAAATATTGCTTTTTCTCTTCTGCAAGAAATTAAAAGCGCGCCTCTTTTGTTGCTCTAAAATCTGAACGCGAAACTGGAACACTTTACCGAGTTAAAAATGCTTCTTAGACTGTGGAAATTAAAAATGAATTTACTCTGAAACTCGTCTAAAAGCACAATGGACAGAGATAAAACGAGGAAACTTTGTAACCCGGCTGTTCATTATACGAACCATTAAGTCCATTTTCAGTCAGCTACGACGAGGAGTTAATCTTCATGATACAAGTATGTTTTTGGTTTTTTAAGCTCACCGTTTGACACATCCGTCTTGCATCGTTGAATAATGGCTCTGGTCCATTAAAATATCTACTTTGGACGCCCCTAAGCTTCTAAATATATCTAACATAACTGTGTCCCTTGACAGCTAAATGTTTATTTGTGGGAATTTTTTGTCGTGGAATGTCATTTTTTGTGTGTAAAGCGTTATGATGCGGGGTTTTACATGTTTCACTTGAGTCGAGTTGTGAGCTCTCGTAATAGGTTTATTTTCTTAGTTTTTACATCGTGTTTACTGTATTTAAGACGTTGAGTAGACGTTAAGGACTTAGTACGATCTTAAATGTACTTCAAGGAGTTTATATGTTTACTTAAAAAGTAATATTTTAAGGTTTATAGCTTTTACACACGTTTAACTTATTTACTGGCTTTGGTTTAAGTAAAAGAAAGTATTATAAATAAATACTACTGCATACCACTTTTTTAATCGTTTAAAATTTTCTATATCACACATATTTTTAGTTAAGTAACTGTACTCACAAATTAAGGCGTTGAAGCATCGAAACTTAGAACACCACTGATCCAAAGTTGCCGCAAACATTTTGAGTTTATTATAGAGTAGCTAGTACTGGACTGGCTAGTACGAAACTTCTTCCTCTAAGAGCGTTATTGGTTCACCAACAATTTCGCTCTGGCTTCTATGGAAGATACTATCCAGTGAATGACGAGCATCACGAAATAGTGAGATCGGGTTATTTAGCGGACGAGTGGAAACTATTCCAATACCTTGAATACACAAGCATAGTTCAAAGGTTTGAACAGGGCCTCACGAAGGTTTCGTCGTGTCACATATGACATTCTTATTTGTTAGTTAAACATAAAGATAGTTTTGTTTGTTTAAGTATATTTTTATTTTATAATTTCCAGAGCTTGTAGCAAATATTGGAAAGGAAAAAAGAATTTAAAAACAAAATTTCTTCATTGCCTCTCATTTTCATAAATCTATGTATATTTGTAAGAACCTCTTAGTTGCTTATCTTACTTTTGCATTCGCTCTATAAATATATAAGACCCACTGCAATTATTGTTTATCACTTTTCTTTTAAGTTAGATAAGTTTTCATTTGGCTCTAAAGGAGAAACTATATATAATTTATGCATGTGTGTTTATACTCAAGCATGGATAATTAATCTATTCTCGTGTAGTCATCTAATATTCTTTGATACAATAAATAAATAATCTGTTGTTCAATCTAACGTTGAAGCTGGTCTGTGTATAAGCCATGAATTATAACATATACAACGTCGTGCCTCTATTGTACTGAAGATCTAGGCAGAATTACATCCATATTTTGCTCGCTGTTCTCGTATGTCTTATGTGATTGGAAGCTAGCTTAATTTCATCTACCGGGCACAATTCCAAACTCTGAAGTGCTACAGAGAATTTCTAATAACAATTCGCCTTTGTACTAAAGCCTTACGATCAACAGCGACCATTGAACCGAGGAGGCCTACCAATTAATAATCAAGCGTCCTCTGTGTGAATTAGTTTAAATTATCATTATCGTTCGTATAACGTCCAGTTCGAATATAAGCTTAAAAATTTAAAAAGGCGTTAGATCTGCCAGAGCCGCCGACTTTTGGACAAAGCTAATTTTTTATTTTATTTACATACGTAATATGTAGTTAATCAAAGTATGAATAAAATAGAAGTTAATTGTTTTTACTTAATAAAACAGCAGTTAAGTACCTACCAGACCAACCTATACAAAATTACTATAATACCGAAAGCAAAATGTTCAACCATCAGTTATGTGCTCGAGAAGGTTGCCGTGCGCTGGTTTTTAGCTTAAACCTTTGACTCCCGTTTACAAAATAGTTGCTAATATATACGTGGTACCATTTTTTGATTCTTTAAATAGTTATTTTATTTGAGTATTCATGAAATATAGTTATTCAATGTGCCATTGGCCGCATATTATAAAAAGTATCCTTCCATCGACTCAATATATGTACGCCAGACAAATGAGTTTAAAGCCGCTCGCAAAATTAATGTCTAGCAGTTTCTGCTATAGAATTATGCTAAAGTACCCTTTGTTCTTAAGCTCCTCCGACGTTTCGTACATCGCACATCAATATGTGAATATTTTATTACAACCATCTATTTAGTACGGCCCATAATTCGTATGCCAGTAAAACAAAGAGTTCCCAGAACCGATACTGGAGGGTATTAGTCATAAGTTTTATTGATATTTGAAATTCTTGACGCGGTATTTTTATCTTTAAGAGACATTATCGGTTATTTACTCAAAGAATTCTAACTTTCTGTAGTGAATAGCTAGTCTGTTCGCTTGTGTTAATATTTATTGGTTGACTTATGGTTTCCTGGAGGCTTTGAACCGACTGCTTCGTTGGTTCCAAGGTGTAGTATGCTTGTGTTTGTATACATACGAAATTGAACCCCAGTTCCGTACGATTTCATGGTCAATGTGGAACTAGGAAATGCGCAGTAAGCTCTTGCAGGCTGCAAATATGCCTTGTAGATGACAATATATTTGCCATATTACTATTAAAGAGATTTATTTGTTTATACGTACAGAGTAACATAGGTTATAGAATAACGAAAGCGATTCAAAAAATATAAACGCCATTTCAAAAAACGTAGATTAATACAACATGCCTAAGAAACAGAGAAGACGTAGGTGGAATAAAGAGGAATATACCAGTACAACGAACTCACTCACGATCTCACGAACAGAATACAGGTATGTATCTATTTTATCTGAGCAGCGATAGCTCAGTGGGGAGACCAACAGACTGCAATGCAGAGGGTCTCGGGTTCGAACCCACGTCGCACACCTCTGACTTTCGGAAGTTATATGACTTTTCAAAATTATGTGCGTATTGATTGACAATTATCGTGTGCTCCGTGCCTCGGAGAGCACGTTAAGCCGTCGGTCCCGGCTGCCATGAACATCTATGGCAGTCGTTATTGGGAGAGTGTCGACACAAAAGATCCCACTGGGTCGAAGTGTCGCCGGTCTGCACTGATTGGCTTCCACATAAGATACATGTATCTATTTCATGGAACTCCATACTAATATAAAATAAATCTATCCTAGCTTACCAATTGATCCGTTTAGTGCAGCGGTCTGCAATCGCAAAATTAATCTGTAGTTTAGGTTTGGTTCAGTTCGGTTTATAAAGTGCTATGTTGCATGTTTGCTTGGATCATTAAACTTTTTAGCTAGCGAGACATTATTGGTTAGGTGTAGTAGTTGTACAGCAGTATGTATTTAATGCGAATTCTGTGCATGAGGTATCGGGTTCGAAGCAATAAAAATAACATGGGTTTTTGTGTCAAAAATTCTCAATAGCAACGTGGCGATGGGAAGTTAGCGGTATTGCACAAAAAATGCATGACCCACAGATGGTTGTCTGGTTTTTATGTTTGTAAAGCAAAGCATCCCATGCCACAGGGATTATCCTAATGACTCAATAATCTTTTAATTTCTAGGTAGCATGCATTCATGATTGATGATTTTGAAACATATTCAATAGCGATTTAAAGAGAGTAGCAGTCAGTTTCTAGTTCAATAGTTATATATGCTGAAACTACATCAAAATCCGTTTAGTTTTTGTGTGCTATCGAAATATACAGATAGACAAAAATCGTGAATGCGATTATTTTGGAATGAGGTTACTCTTATAAATTGATCCTATTCGATTTTAGTATTATCTTCAGTGTACAAACACAGCTGTTACAAATTTATAAAACTTAGTAGGTATACAACAGTTTGAGAGTAAAATATTAATTGGCATTGGAATTAATTTCTTTGTAGTTACTTAATATAACATAATATAACTCTTAAAGTTATATTATGTAATACTAAGTTGCTTGGCTAATAACTTGTATACTACACTTTGAGACGGATCTATACTTACTTACCCGAGAAGTTCACTGATATTGATATTAGGGAGATAAGGGTCGTGTTAGGGCCTTAAGTACAACGATTCAGTTAGAAATATGGTGCAAATGTTAGTACAGCATTTATCATTCTTAGATAGTACCGAATGGTCAAGTAAAATATTGTCACATGACGCTACGTTTAGAGACCACCTACGAGACCGGTCCACTACACGTGCCTTCCTTCTTTTAAAGCGTGGACTGTACTGAAAATGATGTCATGCTCAAAAACAATTGCTCATCATCATGGACAATTTGACGTTACCCACTGCTGGATAGAGGCCTCTCTTTATTTATGCTACCCACCACGATCCGGCGCCAATATCATCGATGTTTGGCCTAAATCACAACAGTGTCGTCGCTCATCTTGCTGCCGGGTGACCGACATTCCATCTGCCTGTCCTTGGGCATCATTAGGTCATAGCCTTGCTCCACGTCATCACCATGTCTCGTCAAGTCCACGAGTAAAGAATTGAGCTCGTAGGTACTCGCTAACTCCATTAGAGTTCCATTATACACTTTCTTACAACGAAGAGCTTTGTGCGTTTTCGGATTTCGAAATTTGGGATCCGGTCTATCAATCCTACACGAATTTTCCATAACGATTGCTACTGACAATCATATTAAAAACCCTCCATTACATATCAAAGCGTATTATCGTTCCCTTATCACACTAGAAGGTTACATCGTTATATTATCTCATGAATATCTTACGGTTCTCACACTCAGTGTTAGAAGTCCGTATATCTCTAAAAGATTTGTCTTCGGACTTGTTTGAAAACTCTTGATTACATTAGTGGCATTCCTGTATCAGTATCACAGTGTGAATTATCGTTAGTTTGTCGAAATCAGAGATACATTGTCGTATCGATTTCTTATCGAATTTTAGAAGTATCGATCACTAATGTCCGGCAAACTACAGCGTATCAACAGCGACGCCGCCTATCTGTACTCGAAGAAACGAATATTGTCTTACCGTTACAGTATCAATGTTTTATCGGAACTCGCTCGTTACATTATCGACGATTTATAGTCCGTCGTCGGTTTCGGGGCTCAACGTTGTTTAATGGATTTGTTGGCTAACTTGTTTGACAGCTGTCAAAGAATGTCAAACCCAAACATTATTTTGATTCTTCGTTTAGCCTTTATGCTTTTTACTGGTTTTGCTTATCGGAGTGTTGGAGTTTCGATGGGTTAATGTTGATAGTAGAATTTCGTGAGTGGAATGTGTGACTCATTTGAAGAAGTGAGAGAGTTGTGTTTGTGACATACAATGCAGCAGATACAATGCTTTGTTAATGCTTCGATAATAAACACCTTAATATAAAAAATGTTGACAAAGGTGTTGTTTATCATTCAATTCGTTTAGTTCATACAAAATACGTGCTTTGTTACTACAAAACGGTGGCAAAAGTTACAAATGTACTGCATAAATATCACGCTGATTTAACAGAGACAGGTTATTTTACACAGTTGTTAAACGGGTGATTGGCTTAAATACTTTTAGTTACAGCTCAGCCAAACCATTTTAATCGGGCGAGTTATCTTTTTATATAACTCTACTGCTGTAACAACTTTCTTCCCGTATTTTACTAGGAGGAATAATTGTTATATTATATTGATTTATTGACTTTAACTTTTTCTTTAAGGTCTGTTTAACCGGTCGTATACCGCCGGCTCGCATACCAGCCGGCAGATTTGTACCCGTCGTAGGCCGGTGGCTCGCATGCGAGCCACCAAATTGGCGCCAAAACGCCGCGCGCCGCCTTCGCTTTAGCTTAAGCTAACGTAAAACCAATTTGGTGGCTCGCATGCGAGCCACCGGCCTACGACGGGTACAAATCTGCCGGCTGGTATGCGAGCCGGCGGTATACGACCGGTTAATAAATTATCTATATGAATTATCAAATTAGTGGCAATTATGGATAAAGAAAATTATTTTATAAGGCTGCGTTTCCACTACTACGCGCCAGGTAGCCAAGCGGATTTTTATATTATTAAGTGAAACAAACATTCGCCTCTCTTGATGGAAAATACTGTAAAATATAACACTTTTAACACTGGGAGGGTTACTCGCTCGTTTTCAGTTTTTAAAAGGGGGACATTGTACTTCCAGCACAATATACAAAATCTCATCGTTCTCTCTGCTGAGAGAAAACTAGTTTTGTTCCCGGTAACCATACTAACCTGAGCACAATACGAGATTGTTCGCGTGGATACCTTTATATAACGCATTTATGCTTTGTGAAGTTAAGTGTTAATTCCTATTTTTCCTACCTACTAATTTGCCTTACTTATTAAAGCGATCACAAGGCTGAACTATAAGATGTTATTATCTAAAGTAAGTGATATTCTTTTTTTTCTTTTAAAAAGACCACTCCTGTCCTAGAAATAATTCCTGTATCGCGGGGGACTTTACAAACATTCAAACAACGGACACAGAACACCCAGATTCGGTACAACCATTTGTGGATCACACAAATTTTTGTCCCGTGTGGGGATCGAACCCACAACACTCGGTGCGGCAGTGGCAAGGCGTGGTCGCCTTTAAACCATTAACCACTACGCCATCAGTGCAGCCAATCTATACCTAGCAAAGTGGTCTAATCTTCGTTAGCATCCTCAGCTCGCATCAGCGTCGATATTAAAAACATCACTTCAGCTAAGCTATAAAAATTAAACGATTTCATTGGATGGTATCGTATACACATCCCTCTCTGTTAAAACTGCACCCTCGAGCGTTCCATAAGCAACTGATTGCTTTGCATATCAATGTATACCGATCAGTCGCCAAGCTTTTATATGCAGATGCATACAAATAAATGAAATGTAATATCTGATCGTCAACATTGCATCTTAATCGTTTTAGTTTTCGACGAAGACGCAGATATATAGGATCTAAAAGCCAGTCAGATTTTAGATACTATAGAAGACATAAGCGTCTTTTCACTTTACAACTAAAGTCTGAACAGATAGTGTTTCCTCCGTTTATTACAAGACTAACACAAATTCTGAATCAAAGTTCGGTATAGCCGAGGTCTGCAATCGGGCGGTGCCCGCGCTATTTGCTAACCAAACACAAAGCGAAGATACTTTTGAACATGTCTGTTTCAGACCAGTATTTCGTATACAGCTATGTTTGAAATACGTTAGTTATTCTCAAAATGTAAAATTTAATGTACAGCAGAAAGCATTTTCAGTTAATTGGGTTGATAGTTATTAAGCTAAAATTAATTGGCTAATCCAATGCTATTCTGGAAATAAACCGTTCGTATCATATATGTACATACAAAGCGTATCGCCTCTATTCCCGAAGCGTTAGACAGAATACACCTTGCCGAACTGATATACTATTTCAGCTATAATTTTAAGACCCACGTAATAACGGACGAACCTCTTGCCTTCCATCGTAACCTAGACTCCGTGTTTTATTTGTATTTAAAATAAAAGAGTTCCAATTCCAATTTAAAAAATTTTGTTACACTGAAAACATTTATCCCTTCCCGATATTCGTATTCGAGACCACAGCAATGGCGTTAACCAGCGCTGCGCAATAACAGTAGTATTAAAAATTTGTATACGTCATAATTCACACGGAGACGAATCTCAAATTCGTTGGTGCCATGACACATCTTATCTTATCTTATGTGGAGGCCAGTCAGTGCAGACCGGCGACACTTCGACCCAGTGGGATCTTTTGTGTCGACACTCTCCCAATAACATATATGTTCGCCATAGATGTTCATGGCAGCCGGGATCGACGGCTTAACGTGCTCTCCGAGGCAAGGAGCAGGCGATAATTGTCAATCAATATGCACATAATTTCGAAAAGTCATATAACTCCCGAAAGTCTTAGGTGCGCGACGTGGGTTTAAACCCGAGACCCTCTGCATTGCAGTATGTTGGTCTCCCTACTGAGCTATCGCTGTTCAAAAAATGACACAAGTGACACAAGTTAGCTCTTTTACTTTTTGCAGATTGTCGAAGTCTCGGTGGTCATTAAGATCTTCTGCAAGGAAATTCTCAGAAATTGAACGAAGTCTGGAAGTACGTGTAGTGCCACGCAATAGTATCGCCTTATCTTACGTTGGACTTATAACATAGCTGGTGAAAAGTTGTTGTAATACACCAATATTTCTTGCTATTGAGACCTACAGGTCTGTTTATTTTTTTATGTTGACTGCCTCGATGGCACAGTGGTGTGTGTAGTGAATGCGGTTGTCGTGCATGGGTTAAATTCACGGGTTCTTCCGACAAGGTATTCTGAGTAGCAGCACTGGTGCCCAAAAGCAAGTGCAATGTCGATGTAATGTCTGCACTGTGGACAGCAATAGGCTCGCTCTCTATTACGTGGTAACCAGCTACATTTCTGCCAACCCTCTCAGGAAACGCATTTAATGCTATTATTTAGAACAGTCAATAGTGCATCTGTTGGCATACGGTCTAGCGTCATAAACCTGCGATCTTGGTAACATTGCATTATCACTTTATGATATTATGTGCTATGCTCTAATGCCCTTTATACTAGAAGCCCCGTTTAATGGTGCTGTGTATTGCTAAATGCTATAAAATTTCCTTGCAGATTTACTGGCTAGTAAAACATCGTTGGTGCATGCAGTCTGTGGGGATATAAACGTGGTGTATTAAATGTGTGTGACCGTTCTTCAAGCCAAGATCTCGTAAAATGTTGTTTCAGTTGTTATCGCCAGATTACAGTCAAATGCAAGTAAGGTTACGTTTATGCAGTAAGCGATGTGTAAAAGACTAAAAAGGCTTTTTTGGTTGTTATTATATATACATACATATAAAAGACGCTTGTATACAGAGTTATTTCGCTAGCTACATATGTTCAAAGTCCCACTTAATAGACAGCTTATAGCCGGACATTGCCAGATTTTTGGTCACTACCGAGGATTTTTTCTGTTAACATTGAATCGAACTCGGGAGCTCACCCTCAGTCAAAAACATAAGCATAGCATCTACGCAACATATTAAAGAGGTAGTCTAATTATAACTAACTACTATAATTTTTAAACTATTACTTAGAATGAAGATAATTTAATTATAAACATTGAACTTAAAATCCAAAAAAGTGAACACAGTGAGCAGACGTAATATGTGAGCTAAAAAAATATAATCGTTATTAAATTTACAAATTCAATTCCACTACGAAAATAAGCTTTATTAAACTAATTTATTACGAGTCAAAAATGTCTGAACTCTCTTAATATTAATTCAGACAGACGCTAAGCTTCCAGGGACGAATATCAAAATGATACGTAACGCATTTTGACATTTTCAGTTTTAAATGTTCTAGCTATAACACTAACTTTTGCTAAGAAATTAGACAGTCTATATATCTATAAATTAATACGTGAAGCAAATACTTTGTACCCCTTTTTACGAAAATTGCGCGGACGGAGGAGTATGAAATTTGACACAGTTAAAGTTTATGTGGAGAAGGAGTGGCAAATCCTAATATTTTTATAAAATATTAAAGAAGAAATACATTAATTTAATTAAAAAAACACTACACGCACACAAACATGCATTTGACACAAGAAGTTGAATCGCGTTTGTAATATTTCGGCATTGTTCGGCTGATGTCGTAGAATTCTTCGTAACTATGGTTACATATGTGGAGTAGGTAACTAAATAATAATATAATCTTCTCTCTTAGCCTTTATTATTCCCAAGTCACTTGGGGTCGGCTTTTCTGGTCTAACCGAATTTGGCTGGATATCAGTTTTTACACGGAGCTGCTGCCACCTGACCTCCGCAAGCCGAAGGCTAACGATACCCTAAAGCTAGACCAGTGTCAGGATATTAGAGGGTACTGACTTTCCCAATAACGACTGCCATAGACGTTCATGGCAGCCGGGACCAACGGCTTAACGTGCTCTCCGAGGCACGGAGCAGGCGATAATTGTCAATCAATACGCACATAATTTCGAAAAGTCATATAACTCCCGAAAGTCAGAGGTGCGCGACGTGGGTTCGAACCCGAGACCCTCTGCATTGCAGTCTGTTGGTCTCCCCACTGAGCTATCGCTGCTCTACTAATAAAAATATAATATAATATAATAATAATATAATATAATATAATAATAATATAATATAATATAATATAATATAATAATAATATTCTACTACATACACATAACACCATCTAGCCCAAACTAAGCAGAGCTTGTACTATGGGTACTAGACAATGGATAAACATACTAATATGCTTTTCTTTTTTAAAATCTATATATAAAAACTCTTCCGTTACTGAGTGACTGACAGACAACGCACAGCCGAAACTACTGAACGCAAGAAGCTGAAATTTGGCATGTATGTTCCTTGGAGAGTGCAGGGGAGCACTAAGAAAGGATTTTTGGAAATTCCACCCCGAAGGGGGTGAAAGTGGTGAAACCCGATATTCACACGGGAACAGGACTTACGCGGGTGAAACCGCGGGAAAACTACTAGTACATACATATTATACATAGAAACACCCAGACCAAGACAAGCATCCATGTTCATGCACACAAATGTTTGACTTGTGCGGGAATCGAACCCGCGACCTTAGGCGTGGCAGTCGGTTACACTAACCACTACACCATCGAGGCCATTCAAATGAAATGTGATTATAATATAGTTATAGACAATATAATAATATTTATAATATATTGACAGAAACAATAAGATACATCTTTACACTACATCATAATATTACAACAACAGTGTTAAAGCATACCTGCCTTAGGTAATGACTGGCCACGGTTGTTTTGGCCAGTTCCTGTGTCGCATAGGCCGGCAGGCGACGCCCGGATGTCATCACTGCGGCGACTGCCGCGATGTTGTTGTAGACACGGCGCTGCACACTTTAGCGGATTGCCCCGCCTGGGCATGCAGCGCCGTGAGTTGATCGCGGCAGTCGGACAGGTTACCCTCTCACTCCCGGCCGTGGTTCAGTCTATGGTCCGGAGTGAGAGATTGTGGATCGCCGTCGCCTCCTTCTGTGAGGAAGTAATTTTCATCAAGGAGGCGGCGGAGCGGGATAGGGTTCGCTTAAACCCTCTCCCCAATCGCAGAACCGGGCGCCGGAGGGCGCGAGATGACTTCCAGCCACTCTGAGGTTTGACCTGGGGATGATGGGCTGCGTTGGCCTGCTTGCCACCCGATCAGCACCAGATCCGAGAGGCGTGTGTTCCCACGTGCGCCTCTGTGTCGTGTCTTTGTCCCCCCCTAGGGGGACGGTGGAGGAAGTATTTTTTGTGTAGTGGCCTGCCGTTGCACACGGCGGCGGGCCGAAACAACGGCGGGGTTGCGATTGCATGTGAAAGCGATTCGCGCGGCCTCGCCGTCTATTGTTATGTCGAGTGGGATCGAACCCATAACACTCAGCGAGGTGAGGCAACCATTAAAACCACTATACTATCCGTGCAGTCGTAAATAAAAATAAAGTACATGATATATGATGACCAAAGCGAGTGACCATAGCCACCAAGCGTGCATCTACGTATGTATGCAGCGTACCACATGAAAGTCTTACTTAATAGTACATACATATATGGATCACTATAACAAAGACAGAACAGTAATCCCGCAATTGAAACAGCCCAGGAGGTTACTGCTTATCCCCATGACGAACCCTTTTACGATTATTGTCTTGTAAGTCTTACGGAAAATGGCAGTACGGATTTCGTTACTGATATACACCAGTAGATACTTTCAATGTTTACATGAATGTTACATATTGTAAACGTAACTACTTTTTATGTCTATGATGTTTATATTTATCCGGTAATTTCTATAACGTCGGCTGTGTTTTATATCTAAAATATAAAAAGAAATAGATTTAGATAAAACGTCGATATACGTTTATTCGATTTTTCCCAAAGCAGTTGCTTTTGCAATATATTAGAATGGATTTTTGTATTCACTGATTAGGTGTGTATCCCGAATCGAATAATTATTTTTATGACTTTATCTTTATTTATAGTAAGATATAAATAATGAAGACAATTACATTTACATATTATTTTTGATTTCCTTTTTATTTCATTAATGACATTGTCCAGTTTATTTTGAACTATATTTTATACCATTAACAGTATGACTGCTTCAATACATAAGCCTAAGCTTCTAGCTATACGATGATGGCAATCAATCGAGCGGCTCATCTGATGGCAACTGACTACAACACCGGGTGTGGCTACAACTTGTGGTTTGGAAGGCTACCATAAGATGACCACATCTACTTTGCACAATCTGTGCTCGCTAATTAACAGTACTCAAAATTCGAATATATTAAAGTTCATCAATAACAGACGATCAATTGCCTATTTGCATTTAAATGTTTAACGAACAGGAGGTATGTCTATGACTTCACAGAAATATGTACACTTTACTGAAATGTTGGTATATCAGTTACAATATTGCAAAGCTCTTTACTGGATTGTTTTTGCGCAGAATGATCGATATAAGAGGTTAAGCACCCCATATCGGCATCCTTACGCGCCTTGGGGAGCGCGTCGAGCCTTCAATTCCGGTTGTTATATGAACATTTATGCCGTTACGCTCTGTAAAAGTCTTAAATATTTCTAAAACAGCTTTCTCTGTCTATACTGATAGGAGGTTATATGGTATCCAATGTAATGTAGTTTTATGTGTTTTGGAAATAAATAATATTTAGTTTAATTTGTCCATTGGCATACGGTTATGGTTAAGTGGACTAGTTAAAAAAATACGCTTTTGATTCTTGTCACCAATTGTACAGAATGGGACTCGTTAAAACAAATCAAATGAGCCCAATTTCGAACAGGTTACTGGCGGTTATGAAAGAGTTCCACTATCCACCTCGGGATCCATCGTCAGATTCTCGCCACCTAATGTAATGAGTCCAACTCGAAGAACTTACTAGGAGTCATTAATTAATGCTATTATTCACCTTCTGGCTCCAACACCAGATCTGATCGACGATACCAAATTACTGTGTTGTCATCCGGATTACATATGCTTGGCATGTTTGATATCGTCATTTAAAAATACGGCCCATCAGCTACCATGATTTGTTTACATAGTTCGTGAGTTAAGTACAGCTTACAAGTGAAACTAATAAAAACGTATTAAAATGAGGTTTGTAACGACGTGAGATTAAGAAATTTAAAGGTGCTTAAAGAACCGCATGTTACCCAGTGTTGTAATGCGTTTATGACTCAAACATGTTGAAGTGTTGACAAATTACAAGATAAGGTTTTATATACAAGACTTGGTCTGATGAAGTTTGCCTCAGTTTTATATTGACGCCATTTCAGTAATAAAACCGTTAATTATAAATAAAAAGGCGCTATATAAACTGGGTTACCAAATCGTTAATTAGAATAAAAAGTCTCGAAGGTTATGATTTCTGAATATTTTATATTATGTCATGTATGGTACTTGATATAATATTATACAGGTTGTCGCAGAAGTTGACGTCAAGCGGGAATCAGGTAACAGCCTAAGTTATAATAGCTATTAGAAAAATATAAAAATAAACCAAGTTACGTATTTAAAAATTATAGGCATTTAAAAATAAACAGAAACATCTACAACCTGTGACGGTCTTTTCACTCCTGTTACTACAGATATTTACGTTTTAATTTTTTTTTATGTAATCTCGAATTATCGAAAACATTCGAGAGCTTTAAGAAACATGACTTCTGGGACTCCCTATATATATAATAGTGCGTTTAAGGTACAGACATATAAAATATTTAGAAGAAAACTCATAATAACTACATAGTTGGCGAAGCGATAGTGAATACGATTGGTGTGCATCGGGCATCGGGTTCGATTTCCAGGTCGGGCAAAGTGATATTGGATTTTTCAGTCAAGTAATTAACAGTAGTAGCACGGAGTTTAATACTGTTTGGACTTAAAACGCAGCTGGCGAAATGTGTGTGTAATATAGACTTACACTTACATATAGGTGTAGGTCTATGTATGTGTGTAAAAAGCCGGCCAAATAATCTCTGTACACATAATTATGCAAACACCTATTTTACGGCGCCGCAGAGCCTTACTACAATCTTCGCATGTCCTTTTGCTTCGTTCAAACTCATCACATTCTTCATGCACGGTCGTCGCTTGAAGATTTATTATTGTGCAGCACTTATTATTCAGTGCGACTTCAGCGCCTTCTATGCCTTGCTTTATCATTTTATTCTCCAAGTAACCGTTTATTTTGCTAAACTTTTGTCAAGAGAGTTATGGTTTCCTTTTGAATGGGCGTTTAAGTCTACTTAAAGACGGTGAAATGTTGCCAGGAAGATAATTTTATCGATTTTTTATTTGTTCTTATTAAGACAGCTTTTTTCTAAAGGAGTTTTTACAAAGTTGTGATTTGTTTTAAATTATGAACACTTTGTTTCTGAAGTAATTTTCTTGATTATTAATTGCTATTGTAGAAACACTTTCCACTTATAATTTGTCAATATAACCATAACTAAATATTATGAAAAAAAAAACCCCTTATCGACATAAGCCCTAAGGGTATAAAAGTCGATATAGTCTATAATCTAATTTAATCATAGATCCTATAAAAAATTTACCACGCCTCATACGCTTGTATTATCAAAAGATTATTTACGAAAAAAGCTAACATTTATTTTACCAATTGATCCTCCAATATTATTATCAGTCTCCAAAAATAAACAACAGTAAAACTAAAACCAACGACAAATAGTTAATCATAAAATTCTTCTGTGGGAACGTGAAATTCTTACAAGCAAGAAAGACGGTATCAATACACGCCGTGTACAAAGGCGTAAAATGAACCGAATAATGAAGAGTATCGGGCAGAAAATTACAAGGCTCGTGAAACACATGTTTCCTTATAATAGAGAGGTGGGTAGGAAGGTGAGGGCCCTCTCGACAGGTAAAGCTGCTCCTTTTTTATACAGTGAATCGCTTATCGATCTTTTTTCTTGAAGGATGGACGTTATCGAGACTCGATGTTGTATTTTTTTTAGGTTTGGTAAAATTATCGGACGAGAAAGTTGGAAGTTTAATGAGAGCTGTTGTTATGATGGAGTTTTGGGATAAAGTATACAGATTCTACAAGGTACCGGTCGATAAATCTTGATAGCAATATCGAATAACTGCACTTTACTGTGTGGATCGTTTTGCTGGATTAGTCAGGAGTGCAATGACGATAGAGTGTCAGGTTTATTTACGAAATGTAAATTTAATTAAACGTAAACTTGAAACGATGTGCGATGCTGTCATCTGTAGTCAACAGGTGACAACTATAAGCGTGATACAAGTACTTTATATTTTACGTGGTCATAACGTCTCATCCACAAATGCTAGTTGAGATTACGTCAAGCCATTAGTCCTACCAGCCATAAACATTAGCTCTGCTAATACTGGATATTATTTACCACTGTCATGTATGCTGATAAGTCTAGTTTTCCCTTAAAAAGCAGTGATAAGATGGCGAGCTCAATAACAAGCCTAAATTGATTTAATGGATAGGACATTAAGTGATCGCCTCATCATTGCCAGTAAGACATTGAGATTGTTGAGATTGCTATACGCAAACAAGCCAAAAATTTGTGTGCTCTCAATCTCAATCAAATTGTTTCGTTTCTGGATATATTTTGTGTAATTATTTCTAGTGCAATTAAATTAATTTTGTATCGTGTCTAATTAGGCTATAGTCCGATTCCATTAGAACGTTTATCCAATATGCTTCCAAAATGTCTTATTTAATATATTAATGTATATAAATACATATGTATCAGCAATTGCTGATTCTTATGATCCTGATTCGTTAATTAAAGAAATTGATTTTTAAAACACTATCCGTTACAACAAAAAGACAAAAAGTAACATTCCGTATACCCCAAAGGGTGTATTATCTTTGTTTTCTTTTAAAACACGACGCTTGTAGGTAAAGCTGTAAACCGTCTCTTTAAACGTTTAAACCCCTGTAATTACTCGATAACGTATTCATTACCCGTTTAATATTGTAAACGGGAATACGGATTTTCCAACACGTGTATATTCACATAGAAAAATAACACCGTAGACAGCAAAGCCACATAATATGATGTATTTTTAATGTTTGAAGAAATTTGCATGTCAAAGCGGTGCGATATGAATATTTTTGCCTGTTACCTTTTGGTTTCAGAATTTGTGGGTACTTTTAACTTTATTTGTGAGGTTATGCAGGCTTCCTGACAACAGGATTTTGGTAGGAAGATGGGTTGATTTTTGCGTATGTGTATTTGGTGCGCGTTATAATAAAAGGGTTTATGTATTGTATAGGTACGCGCATTTCCGTGTCGTCTGTTATGCTCCGTGTCGTAATTTCTTTTACAAACTTAATGTTACACAATTTTGTCTTCTCGTAGAACTAAAGACACCAATATTTTAATTTTAGTTTAACTATCTTATTTGAGGTGCTCATAGCTAGCTGCACTTACTGATCGGTAAACGATTAGCGAGGTTAAGCAACGTTGGACGCGGTCAGTCTATAGATGGGTGACCGCTTAGTGGTATTTCATCTGAGCGTCTTCGTGCTTCGGAGGGACGTAAAAAGTCGGTCCCGGTTGTAGTCAAATTGACAGCAGTCATTAAACCACGTCAGAGGCCAACGGGCGGCTTGAACAACTCTTGACAACAGGTTGGCCACTAACCACACGAAAAGAAGAAGAGAGACTATCTTATTATGCCAACATGCACTGGGCCAGCGTAATGGCCTATTGCCTAACCCTACTCTCACTAGGAAGAGGCCCGTGCCCAGTAGTGAGACAGTTTAATACAAGGCTGGTTTAATTACTATTATCACGTAACAAATCGAAATTTATCCACGTCGCCAACTAGCAGGTGTTTTTGAATTCTCTGACATTATGATAGCTGCTAACCACGCAATACTAATTAGTATGAAGATAATTAAGATATCGAACGTAAGGCAATATAATAAAGCGAAACCATTCAAACGTCTGCATCTTTGGACAATTCAATTTTAATTAATCTGTCTCCAATAGATCCTTGATTTCATAATTAAGGACAAATTATATTATCTCAAACGTAGGTACTTATGTACCGTTTATGTACTGATTGCTCGTTTCTTAGATCTGATAATGTAATTATGTTCAAACTAAAGCAGTAATTAATGGTGCGTTTGACATTCCACCTCATTAGTATTGGTAATTATTAAAGTGTAATGCTGAGCAGATAAGGGCACGTACTAACTTGATCAAATTTGTTGCTAATTGTTTGCTGTATTTTTACCATAATATTACTTATTCTTTATATTAAAAAATATTCCTCTTGTAGGTGGATCATACGCCATCTTTCTCGATTTTCGGCCAAGACCTTGATCTCTTTATCATCATGACCTTCGCCTTTTTCTTTATGTGGTCAGTGAATGCTCTTCTAGGTCTGCCTCTTCTTCTCTTGCTTATATTATTTAGTTTAGTAGTGCCTTGCGGCTCATATACACGATGCGGCCTAACAGCGCAAGTTGTCGCACGGGTTGTAAGTGCTGTGTTAACGACGGATCCGCGAAGAGATTCACCAGCGATAGTACAAGTAGTGATTATCCCGCGCGTATAACTTGCGCAAGTAAATTAGGCATGTAGCTTGCGCCAGCTAACTGTAGGAAGTTTATATGGGGTATTTTACACGTGTTAAATATATAAATGTAAAAAAATATATATATAATACCAAATTTTGCCCGCGGCTTCGCTCGCTTAAATGTAGGTTAGGTAGCTTATAACAGTACTTTTTCGTGGTTAAAAGGTACCCTATGCCTTTTTGTACCCTTGACAACGTGTATGCGAAATATCAAATAGTTAAGGCGTGAAAGCGTAACAAACAAATAAACTCACATTCGCATTTATAATATTAAGATTGTCTTATGTTTACACGAATTATATTGAAATTAAACTGCATTATACGGATTTTTAACGTTGCTTATTTTTAAACTATTATCTAAACGTCGGGTAAGTATAAACATAAATTGCGTGCTAACATTTATTATCGGCCAATCGCCAACTATCCAAATGTGCCACGGGATTGTCACAGTACAAGTCAAGCATCCACACTTGTGTAACGGATGCTTGAAACAAGTCATGTGTGCCGCTATCCCAATAGCGTATATAATTATAAGCGACAGGCCAGGTGGGCCGTATCCATCCAGGAATTGTCTGGTGTCACACCACGATGCTAGGTTTCAATTTAATATTCTAGAGTTATATGTAGGTCATCGTTGTTTTTAGGAATTATTGGTAAATAGCCATTAATACACTCAGTATTATATCTCAGTTCGTTATATTGTTACAGGTGTGGACGCAGCTTCATACAATTTGTGACATAATTAGCAAGATATCAGAAACTTACATAGTTTGTATAACATAATTAACTGAATCCATTTCAAGGATTACTAGTTATGTTTCATACTTTTTATAAATTCATTAGATAACATCGTAACTGCTTGGTTTCAATGAAAATATAATTAATTTAGTGTGTAATAAGGAACATATTGCGCCTAGTAACCTGTAATACAGGTGTTTTTTAAAAATACTTTAGTCACCAATCTCTCACAAGTTAGTTTACAATGTACTGCTATTTACACTGTTGGCTTTACACGATTAATTATTTATTTATTTGTCTGGTATCGAACTGTAGCCGTAAAATAGTGTCCGTGCCTCATCCTAGAAATGTAGTCTATAAATAGATCTAATACATCTTTATTTATTACTTTAAAAGGCAGCGGAGATAACGCAGTTGTTTAAGTGTCGCCTCGCCACTGCCGGTGCGCCAATTGTTGTGTAGGTTCGATCCCAACAGAGCACAAAAATGTATGAGGTTTACAAATAGTTGTTATGTAACTGTGTAACTTACTTTATGTTCGTTCCTGTTATGGTGTTTATAGACAACAGTCGTCAGGTCAGAATTTATCAGATCGTTAGAAATAATCTGACGCAAGCCTTAGAAATTCTACAATAAAGAAGTAGTAACCGCTAACAATTTGCTTGTACGTATGACCCTTAAATATATAATCCGACTGGCAACACGCGATCTTTTGTTCGTCGGCTCTAAATGAAATGTTACGTTCAGTCGTAATTTATTTGAAGCACGTAAAAGAAAAATGTACTTGTTTATTTACTTGCTTATCAGACCACGCAAAGAGAACAGGTGAGTGTGGTCAACCGGTTTATATATATGATTGTAGTCGAAACATAATGAGTAGTATTATTGCGATAATATAAGCTGCTTCGATGGTTCTCTGGCAGTACATCTTGTTCAGACATGCGTTCGTTATTAACTCATCTCATCGTTATATTTTCCGTGAACGTCTGAGACCAACTAACATTTCTTTAAAAAATTATGTTTTGATGCCATATGTTGAAAAACATTGGACCACAAAAATTTAGACGATGAGGTATTTTGCTTCTTCTGTAAAATTTGTCTGGATGCAAAAAGAAGATCTCGAAAGGTCATGGACGATATGTATTGCTAGATTTGTTATAAGATAAGTAATAAATAGACTGCAGACGGTTATGGTTATGATTGATTGGTTCCAGATTGGGCAAAGGGTTATTAGAGTTTTCTAAGGAATATTTCAATAGTAGCACGGAGCCGGTAATTTAGCCTGTTACACTACCAAGCATAATTATTAACTTCATGCTATTGCTGAGGACACAACCCCATAAAATCTAACATCAATACTCGATCTGGCATGAAATAAGAAACTGTTGGACGTAGTAACCGGTGTTGTCAATGGAAATAGTGGTGATATGCCTGTTAACCTCGGTGCCACAGCGGTAGTGAATATGACTATTTTACTGCTGTGCATGTCTTTTTCAATTCCTGGTTTGGGCAGTGATATTGGTTTTTCTGTCAAAAAATTCTCAGTAACAACACGGTATCTGGAACTGTCCGGTAAGCGGCAATAGGCTCGTGGAGTCCTACGTGGGATCTAAAATCATATTCTGTGAAATGTGGATGTAATACAAATCTGCTTAGCCTTTTGTAGGTAGAGGAGTATGTATGTACGTATATAATAATAATAATAATAATATTCTATCACATACACACAACACCATCTAGCCCAAACTAAGCAGAGCTTGTACTATGGGTACTAGACAATGGATAAACATACATATATACTTTTTTTTTGTAAATACATACATATTATACATAGAAACACCCAGACCATGACAAACATCCAAGTTCACGCACACAAATGTTTGACTTGTGCGGGAATCGAACCCGCGACCTTAGGCGTTGCAGTCGGTTACACTAACCACTACGCCATCGAGTCGTCATACATAGGCATACATATACTATATAATGTATATAGTATATGTATGCCTACCTCCCCTAGAAACAAGCGTGAATGTATATATGTATTTCACTAGAATTTAAGGAAGAGAAAGGGGTTTCTTTTATGAAAGATCACTACATCTTTCAAAAAAGAATCCCCTTTCTCCACAATATTTATTTTATCTATACATTATTATTACTGCCTCTCGGTACCAATCCCCAGACAACTATAACACACACTCAATGCACAGACAATCCTTTTACCGTTTATATGTGTATATGATATTTTAAGCATATTATGTTTGAAAGTTCGCAAAATTCGAAACACAAAGAAGCCAAATATTTTGAATAAATTTACGAAATCTCGTTCGTAACTTTTTGTCTTTGGCTTGAACTTGACCGAAAAAGTAACGTAAATTCTGTACCATATTTGCATTTAGAATGTTGTTCTTTCAGCTTTTATATGCTGAGTCTATTTTGATCGAATAATGGGATCGAAACCTTTTGAACTCAATTGTTACGTAGAAATAGATCGTTATTTATACATATTTGCTTCTGTTACTGGTCGTTTGTGTGTCAAAATTTACAGCTAGTATGTATACAAAGTTAAATAAGAAATATAAACTGAAACGCAACAATGTTTTCGCAAATAAAATAATACATATATTTTTGCTTTGGTACTCCTACATTGAAGGTACCAAATAGAATACAACATTTGTTATATTTTATTAAATGGCAGCACATCACGAAAGTCATAAATAGTTTCATTTAGTCCTCAGTTGTCTCAAATGGGTAATTCTTCTTTCAATTAATCTTCTAAAAGTACTTCAAGCCGATAATAAGATTCAAACTAATTAATAAAATATTGTATTGTTACTGTCTTGGTGCCGCAGCGGTAGTGAATGCGATTGCTGCATGGCGTGAGGTTTTGGATTCGATATCCGGATCCAGTAAAGGGCTATTGAATTTTTTTGGTAAGTAATTGTTAGCAGTAGCGCTATGTCTGCAACTGTGTTCGCTAGATAGCAATAAACTCTCTTGTTATTATCTGTACGGGATCTACAATCATAGCTGGAAAAAATCATAGCAAAATGTGGGTGTAAATGTAATACGATTCTGCCTATCCTTGCGGAGATATAGGTGTGAAGGCAAGTATGTGTGAATTATGTTCATATACTACAAAAGTTTGTTAGACGTTTATTACGTTTGGTATGGGGCCAATTACAACGCCTAATAAACTCGCGCATTTATCCGATGTAACATTGGTGTAATCCCAATTGCTGTGATCCTGAAATACCTGATTTAAGCTATTATTTTAAATATTATATTCAATCTTATCATATTCATCGTAATGCCTATCGTTTAAGAATATACAAAGCCTTTCTTGAAATCGTCCCTGATCTGGTCGGAAATCGCTCAGTATGGTCTTCACTTCGTAAACGTCATCCTTTATTGTGTTTTATAGCTATAGATGCATTATAACTCCAACGTGGAACATTAGAATATTCTGCAGACGACACTGCTGTATCATAGTTAGGATCAAACGCGCATAACTCCATGGCTGCGTCATTTCAACAGATATAAACAAAAAAATATACGCCATACTGATTCTTATCAGTCGTTTATCGTCCCACTATCACAATAAAAAGTTGCATGACTGTAATACAAAGGTACATTATGTTAAACATACAGTTATGACTTTTGACCGTATCGTCTTAAGAAATGTGCTGACGACTTACGCTCGTATCTTCAGACCTATCTTTTGACAAGTTTGAAGGCTGCAGTTGCAAAAATATGTTTGTTTTTTGTCTATGAAAGAGTTCATGAACCTTTACAGTATGGTACCCACGCGAAGATGAGAGACTCCTTATTCATAATTTTACATAGTAAACATTTACTATAAGTAATTATTAACCTGTCAAGTCTTGGAATGCCAGACATGATAAAAACATATCGTGTCTGGGCGCCGGTGTGCCGCTGTGATTCAACAACTTTATATATTTATAAAAATATCGCTAACTATGTAGTTTCGACTCAACTGAATAGCTCTTCAAGTCTTTGATCAATAATAATACCTTTCATCAAAGGCCCGTACATGCTACTTAACTATCATTTAACCAACACTCAACGTTATGTAATGTTTATTTATTTATATTTTTCTGAATAGTCTCTAGTTAATACTTAGCTAACTGTGAAATGTTTGAGATTAGTTTATAAACAAGCCTCAAAATATCTGAGTGCAACAGTTAACGTAACGTTAATGATTGTATGCAGGTAGGCTCAAAATCGTACTCGGCTGTACGTTAGGTGCAATAGTAGGTATAAGGTATAATAAGTAGTAATTCACTACCAAATTGACTATATTTCGGATTTCGGATTTACTACGCTTATTGGTAGTATTACAGCAAGTGTAAATTTGTAAATCCTGCATAGTCCTCTGTAAACGGGGTTCAATGTATTTAGGTTTAGGTACATACGAGTACATGTGGAGCATGTATCGATTTATAATTCGCACTCAACAAGGAAACGAAAATGCCTCAAAATTTCTCCAAATCTTTTCCTAAGTCGTCATTAGGAATATATCACAATTTGTAAATTAGTTAATTCTAACTAATATTATAATTGCGAATGTGGGTTTGTTTGTTTGTTACGCTTTCACGCCTTAACTACTCGACCATCGATACAATGTGTATGCGAAATTTCATGATGATCGGTGAGGGAAACGGAAAAGAATATAGGGAATATATATCTTTCATTCAGGAAAAGATATACCTTTCATTCAGGAAAAGCAGGCATAATCTAGTAATTTATACATATTCAAACAACAATTGTTTATTAGAACTACAAGCAGGAGTCTTGGTTTGCATCATAGCCACAATACACATACTTCAGTTTTTGGAACGAGTACTAAGTACCTACACTTGGAACGAAATTTCGTTTGATGATGAAGAAATCATCACATGAAAACGACCTAAGAGTGAGAAGTAAAGTCTCTCAACTCTATATGACCTTAACCTAGAGAAATTCAAAAATAACCAGAGGATTCTTCAATTTGACATGTTATAACTCAAGCAAGTGTTGATTAAATGCAAATTTCACGACCGCTATCATTCTACATTTTATTTTAATCACTTACTAAAGTGGATGGATTGACAATACTTTAACTGAATTCGAAACTACAAAGTCCGCAGTTTTATCGACAGCAACTTAGTTTTACTACTCAATAAAAAGTAACCACTTCCTTAACAGAGCGTTTAGGTGGCAGATAAAAAAATAAAACTATTTTAACGTTAATATACTTCGCCTCTCGGACCACCATGTTGGAACGTGTGTTGTATTTAGTTATTTTACGATCTACATGTCAAGTTTATTTGGTGAGGGTATGCTTAAAAAATAGTACAGCGTTTACGGAACTAGTTATTTTAGAATGATATGCTGTTAAAAGTAACGATAGTTGAGTGAGAAGATTGTGTACAGTCACGCAGATGCTCGAGATCGACGGCACAATTCTCTGACTTCTTAAAATGATGTGCTAATTAAACAGTTAATTATCACACGCTTTAATGGCGAAGGCAAACGTCATGTGGAAACCTGCCTGTCTGAAAGAACGGCAGCGGTGAACAGTGGAACACAAGTGTTGTATTATAGCCTAGCCTTTCTTTCTTAAGAAGTGGCATCTATGCCCAGCAGCGGGCAAGACTTATTAAACAGGGCTCACATTATTATTGTTCAGATCTGGTAGCAGTGGACTGTGGGGAATGTCGCTAGGTTGTTGGTAGGGCAGGAAGGCTTCAGTCTTTGGTGAAATAAAAATCTGGAGTTACAGACACGTCCATTTATTGCACAGTTTGGTTGGAAGAGAGCGATACAATGGTTTCCACAGATAATACAAACATACATTAAAAATGTTGATGTTGGTGTTGCCAACATGCTGCGGCCTGCATAAAGCTATTTGTATAAAGTTATTTCAATTTAAATCTTGAGTTTTATTACATAGTTACCTACTAATTTAATTGATGAACTAACTAAAGACAAATTAATTTAGCATTGTTTAAGACTATTTACTTAATTAGGTATATTTTTTATTAGTGTGCAACTATGCATCTTACAATTAAACTTACAGAAAGTATGAGTTACTGAAACTATTAACATCTAAGAGTTATTACTGTTATAGGACACAATGTTACATTTAAATATTGGTGATATAAGAAACTCTGATGAAGAACTATTACAAACATCATTAATTACTATAGACATTAAATATAGCAATAAGAAGTGTTTCCATTTGGAGTTTTTACATGCACGAATGCAATAACTTGATAATTTTAAGTAGTTAGTAATTAGTACGTAAAATCATCATATAGATATTCGGAATCTAATAATCCTTAATGTCGGTCGCTATAATATAACTATAGTCCCCCGCGACTATAATACAAACTTTTATCTATATTCTAAGAACTTTTTGAATACTACCTAATATTAGATTACCGAACTTGTCCTCGGTTTACTTTAGTTATATTTTATGTCATGAAAACGGCGACAAATAGATTTATTTCTTACGGAGTAAGCTGAAATAAAGTCGAGCCTATTTCTATTTTTTAAATAAACGAGAAAGCAATTAAGAGTAATAATACAATTTTTGCAAAGACATCTCGTACTAGGAATGGTTCCTGTGTCGCGGGGGACATTATAAATATTCAAAGAATAGACACGAAGAACACAGACTCGGAGCAACCGTTTGTGGAGTACACACATTTTTGTTCCGTGTGGGGATCGAATAAACTCCGCCCAGTGGCAGTGGCGAAGCGCCACTGTCATTACTACATCATCCGTGCCGTCAATAACATCAAAATTACGTCATAATACGTAATAGAATTCGAAGCTATTGTGTTTTTTAAACCACGTACATTTTAATGAACTGCTCTGCTATTTTTTTAATAAATCCATTAAACTATATTGTCACATGTAAAAGTATACCGAATGCGGTAGGCAATTAAGCTCATTTTTGTTCAAATCAAATTTATACAATGCTCTAGCATAAATTGCCAATCATTGTAGCTAAGACTCGATATTATGTACCTATTATTTTATTGAGGTCATGTGTGTATAAAAAATATGTGTTAGCGTGTACGACATTTCTGAATAATTGGATAAGTATTGGACCTGTATTGTAGATTGTCGAAAAAACTAAATTAATCTAGTTTATGTTTTTCGCCAGATTTCATCTTTTATAGATACAATGACGAAAGTATTAACAAAAACTTATTAAAAAGAGCCGCCGAGACCAGAAATATTATTTACCAATCTCAAAAAGCGAGACCGAGAGATTTGTACAATAGTTTATTAAAGAATCACAAAAACCTTCAAGAGGCTCGAAGAGGTTCCCGCCCATCGAATACTCGAAATATCGACATCCATTGCTGACTCAGCTAAATAAAAGTAACGGTTTTCGCTTATAATAGTACTTGAAGATGTTTTATGAAAAAGCGTAAGATTTCCATTGAGTAAGTACCTACTACTTAACGTGTTCTTGTGCTTTCTTTTGAGGAATTTCGTTTTCTCAGTGGGGGAGTCCACAGGGAGTTGGGAAATAACTAGACGAGTACTAGATTCTTAATTGCGTTTTCGGCTCAAGTGCTGTCATATCCTAATTACATAGTTTAATTATCTTACTAAATGCTTATTATGGAGTATTATTAAGTTTTATGTCAGGGTATTTGACGTACTTAGCTTTGAATTGAATATATGTATTAAATATAATCTAAAAGAAACTAAAAAAATTATTTGTCGCAAGATATATGTAGATAATATTATTTTTCACTACACGGGTGTTCATTCTAATATTTCTATTAGTGGCTAGTAATATTACATATGCTCAATATGCATCTAATTTATCTGCCTGCTCCTCTATTTATATCTAGAAAAGACAATATCGCCACCGGGGCTTATATGCTAGGACATAGCAACAAAGAAAGGAAATAATGCTTTGACTTGAAACAACTACTTGTGGTGAACCCCATCACTCTGGCGGTGTATGTGACTACTTAAATCGTTGAGCCATCCATTCAGGCCAATTTAATAAAAACGCTATTGTTCTGTCATATGACCGACTGTAGTCATATTTTGTTTGCAACCTTTGATGGAGTCAAGAGCGTACGTTCACATTACATGACGATGCAAAAAGAGGCATGTGATATACAAAATAATAATAATACTATGACTAAAGAAGATTTTAGGCTATCTTGGTGGCGCAGCGGTAATCAGGTCTCGGGTTCGATGCCCTGGTCGGCAGTGATATTGGATTTTTCTGATAAGAAATTCTCAGTAACAAACGACTTGTCTGGCATTGTGCCCAGTAAACGTCGATTAACTCGTAATACAATATTTGACAAAATGTGGGTGTGTATTATACCTCAGGCTAGTGTCTACCCCTTTGGAGATATCCACAAATGCGCCTATATAGGCATGAGACTGTATATGTGTGTAATTCAGGCACTGTATAGATGTAATATCTTATAGTAGCTAACTTAAACTATCTATTATGTGTATCCATCCAGTACCAAGTCATACGTTTCTTGTAAAGCAATACATTACCATGGCTCCAATTTGCTTTGTAAATTTTAAATCGTAAACAACGAGCTAGAACGATCTACATTGTGGGTGGTGACGTTGAATTGTATATTCCGGTCACCCTAAATCCTAGTGTATCTAGTTCTACATTAAACATTAATACTCTCTTCACACAATAGGAATATCTAAATTTTCAACGACGCAATTTCTTTGAACATAGATTCCAGAATCATTGTCTTGGAACAGTGTTTTATCCCACCTCTGTTTGACGTGGCATGTAGGCGTTGTCTTCGAATGTTTATGTATGGATTTATCTGTATTTGTGTATTAGGTAATGTTTAGTACTTCAAACACGCTTTCAAGTTTTGTATATTCCAATTGTGTTCGATTCGCGGGTAGAACTGTTATTGGGATTCTGTTTGGAAATTCACCGTAGTAACAAGAAATTCTTATGCCAGAGGACGACAATAAGCCCTCTGTTACGCGGGAGCCAATACTTTTTTTTTTTAAGTTGATCGCTATTAATGTGTTACAGATGAGTATTATTCATGTTAATCCTTTCAGCTGAGCTAGAATTATTGTGTTAGGTGTGGGTTCACGTCGGTAGTGCAATGGGTGGGATGCGAACCTGCGACCTTTCGATCGCAAGTTCATCAGGAACAACAGGATACTATAAAAATACATTACATGAATTGTGTTTAATAGAGGAAAATAACAAGTAGAAATATATTTGTAATTTTTTTATCAACGTAAGTTTTGTCTAATGTGAAATGTTAGTTCGTAATATTGATCAGAAGTCTATAAAAATCTTTGATTTTATTAAAATACTTAATTATCACTGATCTTCACAACAAAATGTATTTTCAAAATGACGTGATTTATACATAGCCAAATCCAAAAGCAAAATATGTCTGCCAGAATCCATTTTTGTAACATTGAGAATTTAAACAACATGTAAATAACAATGCCACAACGTTTGAAGGCGCTTCGGAGCTTTAAATCTAATTTTCTAAAACAAACACGAGTAAAGCCACAGGCGGTAACTAGCGAGCGTATATAACTATTGAAATAAACCGCCAACAAAGCCATATTCCGGCTAACATCAGGGGAATATGATTTTGCTGAGCGTACTTTTTCGAAGCTATTATGGTAATTCTGGCTGTCCTACATATCGTTTGAGGACCACTCCAGCATTAATATCCCTTTAGCCATGCAGCAACTAATATTCATAATTTCGATCTTATATCTTACCTATAACAAATTTAGGTCATCTTTCTTGGTCCTACAAGGAAAACTTTTCGATGTATCCCTGGAGAATGTTCAACTAAAACTAATTCATAGCACGTCCGCTTTAGCAGTTTGGGCTCATTACTGCTTAAGTTCTCAGCGTTCATTTGCGACCTTACACCTCCCTTGTGAAAAAAAGCTACAGTTTTTTTGGCTCACAAGGGAATAAATAACTATGGGTTAATGTTTCAAATAGCTAGAGGCAAGTATTCCTGAACTAATCAATTTGGCCGTACCGCAGCCGTTTTGCGTGAGTTTTAAACATAACCGAATTTATAACGTGTCGTGTGCCATAAAGTAATTGAATTGTAGCGCAATAAAATTATTTAATTACACGTCAAACACATTTTGAGCGGGTAATGGCCGCGCGGCGTCTCTTAACGCAATTAAGACTGTTTTGCATAATCACAAAATATGCGTTCCGCGGAGGTGTTACTGAAATTTTAGATGGAAGGGGATTTCAAAGGTTTTGTGTATGACTATGTTTTGTTCATTAGTGTTAATAGTATTTTATAGATATAGGTATAGAAAATATTATGTAATGTACAGCGTACAGAAATTAGATCCAATAGGATATGTTGTGTCTCTTGTGTTTTATATAGAGCCTTATTATTGATTATATTTATTTTGTCATTTACGTAAGGCAGCAAGAACTCAGTTAGATAAGCATGACTTTAAAATTGTTACTGAGTATAGGCTGATGTTATGTATTTCCGGTGAAGCATATCTCTCTGGTCCTCATTGTACTTACTAGTTTATGTAATCTGATGAAATTGATTAAACCTCATGTGATTGCACAGATCAAGTGGTGGTTCGTGGTCGCCCATCCGCTACCAGTGCCGTGAGGGCTATGCTATACACAAATTTTCTGGTTGTTCTTCTTTCTGTTTGTTTAGACCTACCGATCTAAACAAAGCAGAAATAGATGTTCCAAATCTGTGCGTGCCTTGTGTCATTTGTCAAGCGTGTGTCTTGATATACAAAAAAAATATAGTGCGTGCGAAGATTTAAAATAAAACAGTGATGAGATAGATAAATGTAGTCTAAAATAAAATTATGGTCTACACAGAAATTATACATAGTGCGGATATGTTATTAAAAAACGTCATTTGTAACCAAACATTTCCAATTTGTAGATAAGCATATTGAATTATGTTATAATGGAGTACATAATATTGCTAATAGTTAGAAAAACTACTCGACTATCTAGAAATCTTTTGCGTATGATGGCTCGTTTATTGGGGCATGTTATAATAACATCACGCTACGACCCAAAGAAGCTGGATGTGAACCTGATTTAACGTGGGTTCACCCACAGTGATGCAAAACCCGAACATAAAATTATACCTTTTTTATTGCACGGATGGCGTAGCAAGCAAGCGGTCACCTCGCCGCTACAGCGTCATAGAGTGTTCCCTGCTCAAATTTGTGTGTTCTTCTGTATCCGTTTATTGTACGTTTGTAAAGACCGGAGCGTTTACTAGAAGAGTTGTCTTTTATTATTATTTACACAGGATTTATGGAGATTTAATAAATATATAAAAATATAAGTAACTAGATTTTGCCAGCGGCTTTAGTTGCGTTAATGTAAATTTCGTCAGTAAATTTCTATACCTTGAGAACAGATTTTGTCAAAATGTTGAATGAAGGGATATAGAAAAACCCTATGTCCTTTTCAGTATCCCTGAAAATGTATATGCGAAGTTTCACGATGATCGGTTGAGTTGTAAGGGCTTAAAAGCGTAACAAACAAACACACATTCGTATTTGTAATGCGTCGGGGGACTTTAGTTAGGATAGTTACACCACCAAAAAAAGTATGTTAACACTGCTATGTAATTGGGACCATTTGCGGTAACTTAGCGACAATTGCTTCCTGTCTCAGCAATAAACTGCGCCGCTTACGTCCTATACCGGTGATATTCTGATAGGGCAACAATTTGCATGCATTTAGGCAAAATACTATCACTTAAAACTTTGTGTGGTCGAGTTTCACCGACCATCGACTAGATCTAGGATTCAGAATACGGCGATCGCGATATAAAATACATTATTTAACAGTAAATTAAGTAAAATCTATGTTGGCCCTTCTCTATAATTTAATTTCATTTGCATATCGTTCGTATGATAATTTGACTACACGGATGGCTTAGCGGTTTAAGTGGTCGCCTAGCCGCTGCCGCTGCGCCGAGTGATGTGGGTTCGATCCCATACGGGACAAAAATTTGTGTAATTCACAAATAGTTGTGCCTCGGCACAACTATTTGTGAATTACACAAATTTTCAAATCACAGACTCGTCTGGGTGTTCTTTATGTCCGTTGTTTGAATGTTTGTAAAGTCCCTCGCGATACAGTTATTATTTCAGGAACGAGGACAATAAAAAAAAACATACTGATGGCAATGTATAATATGTAAGTATTTATAAAACAAAAAGTATATATGTATGTTGAAATTAAACTACTATGTACGGATTTTATCGCGATATTTATTTGACACTATATTACATAATTTTGAAAACTGTTACACTACTACTATTATTACTAATTTTAGTCTAATTGAATTATTATTAAAACTATTGAAACTATTTAGATTTAATTTAATTTAACACTTTCCCCGACGTTTCGGTTGCTTTTCAGCAGTCATGGTCACGGGGAGACGTATATAGTAGTATAATTTCAATGAATAATATTCACGTAAACAGAAGACAATATTATATATATATATATATATATGTTTATCCATTGTCTAGTACCCATAGTACGAGCTCTGCTTAGTTTGGGCTTGATGGTGTTATGTGTATGTGATAGAATCTTATCTTATTATCTAGTGCTATAATAGTTCATTTTATTAAGCCAAGCCTGGCTTTTGATCTTATATGAAGATAGGTAGGACAATCAAATTCTACTCGAATACGAACGAGACGAAAATTTAATTAAAAATATTGATAGAGGCCTACTTTTGACTAATCAGAAACTTGATCTCTATGTCTTAATAAACTGGTTCTTCTGGTTATCACATTCGACATGTCAGGGACGTATACTAGTCAATGACACAACTCGGCTAATTCAACTCAATGTTTAATTTCTAGTTGTGAATTGCGCGTGGTCCCATTCCGTTCGTCGTGTAGGGATTAAAAGTTAGGGTAGGAACTCGAGTGCTGTTTGATAATTCATAAATGGTTGCAATTATTTTAGATTAATTTCACTGTTCAGAAGATGATTCCCTATAGTGATGTGGTAGTTGAATGTTGTCTACTAATATTATAGGGGTTAATTTATTTGTTTGTGTATTTGTGGCGGTAAGTCCCGTGTTTGAGGAGTGGCTGGAGAGGCGGCATGGCGCCCTCACCTTCCGGCTGACACAGGTAATGGCCACGGTTGTTTTGGCCAGTTTCTGTGGTTAATACGTCGGCAAGAGACGCCCGGTTGTGACCCTGCGGCGACTGCCGCGACGTTGTTGTGGACACGGCGCTGCACACTTTGGCGGATTACCCCGTCTGGGCATCGCAGCGCCGTGAGTTGATCGCGGCAGTCGGATTGGTCGCCGTCACCTCCTTCTGTGAGGAAGTGATTTCCATCAAGGAGGCGGTGGAGTGGGAGAGGGAGCGCTTATACCCTCTCTCCAACCGCAGAGCCAGGCGCCGGAGAGCGTGAGATGACCTCCAGCCTTCCTGAGGTTTGACCTGGGGGTGGTGGGCTTTGTGGGCCTGCCCGCCATCCGTTCAGCACCAGGTCCGAGAGGCGGCGTGCGTGTTCCCACGCGCACCTCTGTTTCGAGTCCATCTCCCCTCTAGGGGGGAGACAGTAGGGTTTGTGAGTGCTGTGAGAGTGAGCCTTTGGGTAGGTCTCTTCGTGTAGTGGCCTGCCGTTTCATACGGCGCGGCGGGCCGAAACCTCGACGGGGTCGCGACCGCATGTGCAAGTGATTCGCGCGGCCCCGTCGATAGTGGTTTTGTCCAGGAATACCGTGGTAGGTTTAGTCGGCATTCCGGGAGGTCTATTATCATCATTTTAATATCTATCTCTTTTACCCCGGTGAGTCCGACATAACCCCTCCGCCCGCTCCCGCGGAGAGGTATGCGTCAATGTCATTCCTCAACGTTAAAAAATTGTTTGTGTATAAGGAGTAATCTCTATAACTTGCGAGCCAATTCCAAAAATCTTTCTTTTGTAGGAATTATCTCTGGGCTACACCTGGAACGTTTTACCTGGGTAATGCTATATTATATACATGAAGTGCTATACGAGCGAAGCCAGGAGCGGACGTTACTTTAAAGTATAGTTGTCAATATAGCCAAGCTTTTTTTGTAGATTGTCCGTGATTCATTACCAAAGAAGCATAGTAAAAGAAGCATGTGTATTAGGCCTACTAGAATGTAAAAAACACCGCATTTGAAACAATTTATCTTAGTCGAAAAACCTTCGCTTACTCCAGTTTGCTTTGTATATATCTGTAGAGGAGAACCCTCAGCAGAAAGGGTAGTCATTTGTCTGCGGATCATAAGTTCGGATGCCGGAAATAATCCAGACGGCGGCGGCTGCTGTCCTACAAAAGGGTCTAGCCTGACTTACATAAATATATTTTAGTGACGAGCATCTTCGTTTATTATGTCAATTGTTGCCTTATTTCAGGCACTAGTAAGTTTCGGTGCTACAGAAATATGCTACGATTTTTGTATGCATATATAACAGGAAATATACATTGTAAATATTCTAATCTGGCCAAATAAACACGTATATTGTGTCAAAAAAAAAACGATCACAATCATTAATAGATGGATTATTTAGGAGTATATAAGTGATTTAAATTTTGATTATTCCTCGTGTATTTACACAATTCTAATACTAGGCGAACAAGGTCACTGTATTGATTTGCTTTTGGCGTGTAAAATTACGAGCAATGACAATAACCATTTCCAGACTAATTAAACAGCTACTAACAAGTCTGTGCTTACCCTAAGATCATGTTGTCAACACTTCTTTTGTTTACACCACAGTTAATCACCGATGGAATAAATTTAACCGCCTAAACCTGCCTAAACGTTCGTCGAATGGCGCTTCAAAAACAAACATGTTGGTACAACTGTTTGAGTTACAATTTCGATTGGCTTTCACTGTGTTTCGGTGAATACTTTTTGTTTGTATGGCTTTGTGTTTTTGATTGCATTTGTAGAAATCTGGTTATTAATTTGTTTATTGATAGAATAGGGAATTCAGAGAAATATTATTCAACTTTTAATTTGATTGCGATGATTCAGTTTTATCGAACATTGTAAAATGTAAGGGTAGTCTTACATTTTACAATTTTCGATAAAACTGAACCCGCTAAACAATGTAAAAATCTGGTGTTAAAGATAATCTACTTATAGTCTTAGTCGATTCGATTTTTACTAAAAACATATAAAGGAGCAGATTCTAGTCTTATAATTGACCTGACACAGTTGAAGTGCCTTAAAAAAAATTCATAGCAATCAACGTACCGTACATTTTTCAAACCTACCCGCTGACCTGAAAATCTTTTTTTATTCCATGACGTTATTTTCTAGAGGAACAGAAGGCAGCACTCACAAATTTCCTTAAGCAAACTAGGTAAATTGTAGTAGCACAAGCTGGGCACGTACTGTCAACTTGTCACGGCATAAGTGACTCCGTCGTGCTCCAATTATGTGAACTAGTCATGTCCACAGTGCTGGAGGGTTTACTGGAACATCGCACGTATGATTTAGTTAGCTTTGGGAGCAATTTGAGCCGGGTTTGAGGTCAAGATGGCGTGTGAAGTTGCCTCTGTTTGTGTGAAAGTTTGCGATTTCTGTTTTGATCTCTAGATTAGTTTGGTACTGAATTCGCTGAACATTCCCTGTGTGTTTATATAAGCGTGTGTTATATTTATATTGTAAAGGATCAATCCCTAGTGCATAACATTTATTTATTTCTTAAGAAAGCTTGTTTGCAACCTTTTCAGCATAAAAATTGGTCGATTGATATTATAGACTTTTTATATAAGTCATTTTTGACAAGATCAATCTAGTGAAATATTGTGATAGTAATTAAATGCATACCGCAGCTTGCAGCTTAGTAACTTAAAGCGGTTTTTGGGTTTAGTGGTGTATGTGCGATAACCGATCGTGACCGATTTGGTTCACTATTACCAAACCCAACAATGATTATATTACATTTACATGTCGGGAAATATCCAGTAGCATAAAGTCTGCTATTGTCCTCGTAATAGGCTTGTTGACTAGACAGTTTACCTAGAGCGCAAAAGAATATAGGTATATAACTTCATTTTGCGCTTTGTTCTTTTGATGGATAATGCCGGCTAACTGATCAATAACAGACGAGTTCTACAGAATGTTAACTGGGACATTTGTATGACCTAGTGTGCATCCAATAGAACTGCCTTGCTTCTCCGAACAGATAAGACTGTTGTAAGTGTAATCTGTTCTTAGAATTATCTTCAGTACAAGATGCTGCAAGTAAATCCTACTGCAGTACGATATTATTCCCCAGTACTGTTTATGCAATCTTTATTCACCCTCACTGAACACAATTTAAACTCGCTTCTTCTGTAAATATAGAATATTTTCATTTTCACCTTGTATACGTGTTTCCTGTTGCCGGTACCCTCGGCTAATTTCACGATTCACTCTCCGAAGTGAATTAATTTTCACAATTTAGCATTCGTATCACGATTCGCTTTGCGTACATACATACGCTAAGTGTTATGCAATTATTTGGATCATGAAATTATTCCGTTGAAACTCAAAATACGCGTGTACTTGTAAAAACATTGGTATAATTATGGTTCGAGCTTTCAGCGATTGGAATCTGAACCCGGGTGAATGATTTTCGTTTATCTTGTTGACTTATTTTTTATTTTTTTGGTTGTTGCTATAAATACAAAAGAGAAGACATAGCGATGACAGTTTGTCAAGCGTTTTAATTAAGGGGTTGACGCACATCGGGTGTCTCGCCCAAACCTAAAGCATACCGGCTTATAAGTACCTTCTTGCTCTTGTATTGTGGTATTGCGAAATTCGAGTAGGTCTTCCTTACCTAAGCCGGATTACTCCAAATTAGAACTAAATCCTGGGTTTCCGACTGCAAAATCTTAGCCTGCCTATCTATTTAGTTCTAGATAACTTCAAAAGCAAAAAATAGGTATGTACATGTTTACAATAATCCTAACTAATATTATTAATGCGAATGTGAGTTTGTTTGCTTGTTTATATGTTTCTTACGCTTTCACGCCTTTACTACTCGACCAAATATTATGAAATTTCGCATACACGTCGTCAGGCGTACAGAAAAATATATAGGCGATTTTATCCAGAAAAACAGACTGAACCTAACCTAAACATTTACGCGAGCGAAACCGCGAGTAAAATCTAGTATTGAATAGAAATGAGAGATTTTCCATAAATATAATTTTAAGATTAAGACTACGCAACATATTTTACCGGCAACACTTAATCGGCGCAAAGCATGTGTACCGCAACGCACGCACACACGCTAATGTGAGTTATTTATGACTTACTTTGCGTCTTACTAGTTTTGTTTATGTTAGAGTTTTAAGGATAGCTACTTATTTATATATTATACTGCTATGGTGGTAAATAAGCATATGGCCTGTCTAATGGTAAGCGGTTACCGTAGCTTACGATCGTTGTCACTTGAGTACCAGAAACGCCAGTCTGAGCCAGTTGGTTTTATTTTGTTATAAGGCAACAGGCATTAGGAATAATTGTTGTGTCGCGAGCGACTTTACTAATATTCAAACAACTGACACAACGAACAGACTCGTAACAGCTTCTTGTTGGCTACAAACTTTTGTCCCGTATGGGTATAACCCACAACACACGGCGGAGTGGCAGCGCTGACACGACTATTTAAATCACGATTAATGTTCGCTATCTATTAATCTATCGCTATTTATGTAGTTAAGACTAGGGAATTAAAGATGGATTACTATAACACGGCACTTTTACGGCGATTTACCCTTAAGAGAATAATAGTTCACAGAAAGCGCCGGCTCATTTGTACTCTCACTGCAATGGCAACTCTTTCAATCGTACAAAGATCTATAATTTAGTTATGCACTAAATTTGTATGACTTTGGCTGTGTGTGACACAAAATAACATTAAATAATAATTCTAAACGTAGACGTCAAGTTGTTAGACGCGTGATAACGTCACACGTGTCACGTTAGACGAAGGTACATACATGACGTGACACGAAATAGATTTAACGTGTATTTCTGTACCTAGACTTTGATTTTGGAAGGCATATGGCTGAATGCGAGGTGGAATGAACGTGCAGATGACGTCCTGATGTATGGGGTTAGAGCTACTGTAAGGAACAAACTTTAACGTTAATTATACAAGTAGTGTAATTTAAAAGTCTTGCTACTTAAGATTTTAGTAAAGCCAGGTATCATATAAATACATAGATTCACGCCTGTTTCCCAGAGGGGTAGGCAGAGACTACGGATTTCCATTTGCTACGATCCTGACACACTTCTCTGGCTTCCTTCACTTTCATCGCATTCCTCATACACGCTAGCCAGTTTAAGGTATCATATAATGGTGCAATTTACTTCCAAGAATGTATCGCCATCAATTGAATGCATCAGAATTAAGTTGGGAGCTGTGATAATAGTGTTTTAACAATAATCATCACTGAAATGAAATAATTTAAAAAAATTCTATTTATTAATTCTAGTTGATACTTAAACTAAATATGAAGAATGAAACAACAAAGTTTTAAAAATAATCTGTAGTTATTCTGCATGGACCGTTATAAGTAATAATGAAGAACAAATGTGCTGTAATTCGTGACAACGTACACTTTAACATGTCAATAATAATATAATAATATCAGCCCTGTATTAAACTGTCCCACTGCTGGGCACGGGCCTCTTCTCATTGTGAGAAGGGTTAGGCCGTAGTCCACCACGCTGGCCTAGTGCGGGTTGGCAGACTTCACATATCTTCGAGAACATTATGGAGAACTCTCAGACATGCAGGTTTTCTCACGATGTTTTCCTTCACCGTTAAAGCAAGCGATAACTAATTATTAAATACGCATATAACTTCGAAAAGTCAGAGATGCGCGCCTTGGGTTCGAACCCGAGACCTCTGCGTGGCAGTCCAATGGTTTCCCACTAGGCTATCGCTGCTATAACATGTCAATAAGAGATGAATATTATTTTATATACTAATAAGATCTAACTCTACTTTTACGCTACGCTACGCCATCGCGTACAATATTTTTGTATTATCCCTACACCGCACCAGTTTACGTATTACAAAGCACTTGACAGTTTATGACATTAAGGGCTTGTCCTACCACCTCCAGATAGCATTTATCTATAAGATAAAAGTCTCGCCATCTCTCTTTAACCTAACAAGAGTGAGACAGCATGCGATTTATCTTTCGGATAACTTTTACTTGTTAGTTGTAGGACTGGCCGTAAGTTTACTTATTTCATAAACCGTCAAGCGCTTTGTAATACATAACTTAAACAAACTTTTGGTGGCAAAGTGCGACTAATTAAGCAATCCGTGTGTCGTCTATCCACATTGACAAGTCTCTGGAGCCAGCAGGCATGGCGTGTAACGCGCCCAGAGGCGGTCACGCGCGATCGCGTTCCAATGCTTACGATTAGGGTCATCACGTTCAAGCTTTCCACAGACTCAACTATTTTAATGCGAAGAAGAGTTTGAACAACATAATTTTCCGGTAAATAGCTGCATCTTAATAGATAAGCAAAGCGTGGCAAGCAACGGGACTTTTGTATTGCAATAGGGTAGTTGCATATGTTTGTTTTTGTACATTATTTCACAGCTTATAGCAATCAAACAACATCTAATTGAGCAGATTTAAAAAATCTTTGGCTTTTAGAATTTGGGTAATGTAACTATTAAAAATAAATAATTAAAAAAATGTGATTCAACTACTCTATTTTATAGAAAGAGAATTTTACATTGCCTTTTACTACTTATAATATATCTTGGCATGATTACGTGGAACTCTGTGTGAAGTATTACATACATACATAGATTCACGCCTGTTTCCCAGAGGGATAGGCAGAGACTACGGATTTCCATTTGCTACGATCCTGACACACTTCTCTGGCTTCATTCACTTTCATCACATTCCTCATACACGCCCGTCGGTTCAAGGTGCTCTTAACCTGGCCTTTATCCAGAACGCCTCCGATCTGATCAAGAAACGTTCGCCTAGGTCTTCCTCTTGCGACTGTTCCATTCACACTAGCCCTATAAACTTTCTTAGTCAGTCTTTCCTCGTCCATTCTTTCTACATGCCCAAACCAGCTTAACATACCCTTTTCTATTCTGTGAAGTATTAGTATTGCTTTTTTCGGTCGTTGTTAGTAAATATATCAATAAATAAAAAAAGTAGTTATTATATACATGTCTTGATCGAAGAACTGTTTTCCGGCGGAGAAAGTAATATATTGGTTAGTTGTTCAGTCGTCCGTGGATGTATTCCATGTCAGACATGGTATTATAGTGTGTATTTTACTGTCAGGCAAACGCCGTAGCTAAAGGTATCATTAGACGGATCGCCAATTTAATGTCTATATAAACAGAACTAGTAAAACTTTAATTTAAAGTAATTCTCTCTGATACTCATTATAGACAAGATGTATTGGTAACAAAACAGCATCAAAGTGAAGCATGTATGAATTTAGAACTAATAATTTATATCGATACTTAACTTATGTACCTCAAAAATATTAATATAACATAAACAAAAATAATCATTGAAATGCCACTATCTAAAACCTAATTAAAATAAAATAAAATCAATTTTTTAATTCCATTTTATGATTGGCAACCCTAGCTGTACTTTGCATTATATGTTTAGTGGCAATCGCTTTGAAATATGTTGCCAGGTTTAATGTAAATGTTTTCGTTTTTTAATCACGTTTCGTAGGTTTCTGGGTATGAAAGTATATAATAATAATAAATGAGCGTAGTAATTGAGAAAGTCTCGTGATAGAATACGTCACGCTGATTGGCAATCAATCAGTGTGGTGAAGTCCCTCGCTGGGTGACGCTAGTATAGGCACCTATATTTATTACCTAAATCTGTCTTAATTTATTAAAATAAGATCACTATATTTTTACTAATCCTTGAGCTGTATCAAAGTAATTTATTTATCTTTTTTAAATACAAAGATAAAGATAAAGATATTTTTATTTGCTGAGACACGTGTACATAATTAAAACATTGATAAGATGCTTATTATAGATGTCACATAATAATTTGTTTCAACATGTCTGACCATTGCTGGCTTACAAATATCAAAGATTAATCATGAATTACATAAATTTTAATAATTAATCAACTAGTTTAATAACAAAATGTAAATAAAATATTATATTTAAACAAACAAATCAGAAATATGTCAGGAAACAGTCAAAAATACAGAGTCAAAAATTTTTTATAACAAATAATGGAAATAGGAAATAGTCAAAAATACAGAGTCAAAAATTTTTTTTTATACAATTGACATATAAAACATAGGTATCTAAAAGGCATCGGCAGTAGGGTCTGAGCTGCTGGTGGTAGCACTCTACAGACAATAACCTCAACACAATGTGTGCCTGCATAAATTATTTTTATTATTATAATACTAATATTTCGTGAAACCTACGGAATGCTAGTAAATGATTTGACAGTTTTTTTTTTGTTTCGTTTGCCAACAGTATTTTAATACACTGGAGTAATATGACATGACACAAAATTAGTTTCTGATACATTTACCAATTATAGGCTGACCAGTTGTATACTAATATGACATGACACTGCTTAATAAATAATATATATAATAGAAATTAACAACAAAAGATATAAAAAAAAAACGAAACAAAATATGAAATAATCCGAGATTGCTATACACTCGCGTGTATATATCAATTCATTTATAGAGAACCAGCTAGCACTTCAAATGTGTCCCATTAACTAAAGAATTATACGCTAAGATCATGTGCCATCTTATAATTGCTTTCACTCATTCTCACAGTGACTTATTAGTACATATGGAGCAACTGCCGTTCCAATTAGGTCTTTAATTACACTTAAGCCTAGGTTCAGCACTAATGAAAGCCACTTTTCTTATAAATAACGTAACTACTTACTTAAATAACAATAAGGCCGCCGCCAGACGTATTATGTGCAATTATTAATTCGCGTCGAGTTTACCTTTATCTTGTAGCAATTGCATTTATGTTTAGTATGCTAAATGTATGACGTAGCAACATATTTTAAAATCAATATTGTTTTCTCGCCTGAGAAAAATATGAAAAATGCGGTAGCGCACTTTGTGCTCGCTGATTGAATGTCTGTAAAGTCTTCCTCGGCACAGCTATAGAAAAAGTCGCGTGCGTTGTACGTTGCGCGTAAAAACATGAATCCCAAGTAATATTGTAAATGTGAATGTAAGTTTGTTTGTTATGCTTTCACGCCTTAACTACTCGATCGATCATTGCTAATGTCCTTTTCTGTATCCCTGACCACAACTTTTCATTCAGAAAAAGTACTGTTCCCAAAGGAAAACTATTTATTTATAAAATCTAGATTTACGGGAGCTAGGCCGCAGGCAAAATCTAGTAATATTGTAAATGCGAATGGTGAGTTCGTTTGTTAAGCTTTCACGCCTTAACTACTCGATCGATCATCATAAAATTCACATACACAGTATAGGTACAAACGAAAGAAGCCGAGTGCAATATCTAGTATGCAGTAAATATGCTCATTTTGTGACTCAAGTCTGCCACCGTCATTATGTTAACCCTACAATGTATATTTCACTCGTGTAACGGATATTGCCTATTTGTGCGTCCAAATAGATTCATTTACATGCACCTGTGGGCATGTGACGTGTGCCTGTCATGGCCGGCGTAGTGTAAATGACGCGGCCAATTAGGATCGACTTACTCGTAATATTGGGGTTGTTCTCGGTACCATGACACTGTAGGGTAATGTGTCGATACTGATATTATTAATATGAAAGCAATGCTGCCATGTTCCACAAATGACCGGCGAAACAGTTGTGATGAGATTGGGTGAAATAGTTAGTGAAAATAGAAAAAAAGAAATTGTGGATAAAACGTTGGTTTTGTGTCTATTACGTAATCTTAATTTGTCAAGTCTTAGAATATAATTATATTTGCCCTGTATTAAACTATCCCACTGCTGGGCACGGACCTCTTCACAGTGTGGGAAGGTTACGCCATAGCACGGCCACGCTGGCCCAATGCGGGTAGGCAGAATACAAGACATAAAAATCTAATGTGTCTAGCCATCAGTGTCCCGCTGCGACTCAATAGGATAAAGGAAATAGTGTGTGAAAGTGTTAGCAAGTTCTGTTCTGTTTCTGTCGGGAATCTCACGGCCCAGATTAAAGTTTAAGACCTAAACAGATATAATGAATTTTGCTCACTTCTAGGACCTATTATCTAAATATAAATATTTACTTACTCTGTTGGCTCAGAGACCCACTGTGTCTTGGCCGCAGATACGAGAGAACGTCACTTTCTTCGGTCTTTGAATGTTTCCTGCCAGTCCAGATCTGCTTACACAGTACCACTCCAGCGATGTATAAATGATGAAATGCAATACGTACCTGCTTAACTCTTGACGTAAAGGCGTGAAGAGATTTCAGGTTACCTAATTAATTAACCCACTGCTAGATTAAGTGTATACCAAATGGTTTAGGCGTGAAGCCAACCGATATTAGCTAAATATGCCTACTCTAAATAATACAGAGATATTTACAAGATCAAAGCAAAACAAAATATAGGTGTACAAAAGGTTAAGTATGCTAAATCCCTTTTTTTGTAATATCACATTCATCTAATCCACCGCCGACCTTATTTTTCCTCAACGAATTTAATCTGGAAATGTAAAACCGTGTACGTATACTTATTTAAAATTACAAAACACACTTGAAAGTGATGAGGAAATAAGCTCATGGTTTGTGTTATCAAAACAGGTTGGTGTGTGATCTCAAAAGGCTGAAATAAATAATAAATTTTATCCTCGTCCGGATAGTCCATCAAAAATGCATATGGAGTTGTAAATTAAACAATGCTTTTATATCGTAACGTAGCAATTAGCAATCGGTAGCAGTCTCAGTTGTGTAACGAACCAGCTTTTGTTTAATTACTATATTTTATAATTGAAGTTATCTTGGGAAAATATTGTACGTTGAAATATCGATATGTTTGGTTTGTGAATTATAGTGACAGCACACAAAACGCAAATTTAAATAAATACGTATTCAAGATTTTATTTCTTTTACATAATATAATCTCTCGTAGCTTCCAATAATTTTCAACATCAATAGTCTAGGGAAACTACTTTACTGGATAATACAAATTTCTCAGTGAAAGCTCGCAATGCAATTGAGGTTAAAGAAATTGTTATTTTAATGGATAAGATTCTAATAATTCGTACACTTCATCCAAAAAGTTAGCTGATGTAAACACTATACTATGTATAGATTTCAATATACTTTGAACTCTTTCAATCATCAATGGTATTTCGTGATTACTTATACTTCTAGACATTTGACACTTTAGAAAAGTCAAAGGGTACATTGAAAAAAAAAAATAGGTCGTTTCCTTGTAATATGAAGAGAGATATGCCAGGATCTCTTCTATCTACTGCTTCGAGAAACAGATATATGTATGTTTGTGTAAGATTTGCATATACATAATACTATGTAATATTGTTCCTGCTTGCCGCCTGGTGAGTGATAGTGACGTAAGTTCATATACTTACCTACCCCACTCCTTTCCTTTCATCCTATATTCAATTCCTTTCCCTAGAGGTCGACAAGGCGCCCTAGTATTGCATGCAAACATAGGCTGTGGTAATCGCTAACTATCAGTGGGGTAGACAGCTTGTAACAATAAACTTAAGATTCTTAACTTTTACTTTATGACCTAACTTTATGACTGCATGGTTAGCGTAGTGGTTTAAAATGGCCGCCTCGAATCCCACACAGAACATAAATTTGTGTGATCTTCAAATAGATGCTTCGAGTCTGGGTGTTCTTTGTGTCCGTTGTTTGTAAAGTTGCCGGCTATACAGGAATTATTCCTATTATGACAACAGACTTCTACCGCAGAGCCTTTAAAAACATGAATCGACCATACTTTGTGACATATATACGTCACACTTAAATATCATAAATGTTTCATAGGTATAAAATAAAGATGACTTCTTTAGAATATATATTTGCTCAAACAAAGCAGCAGAGATCGCACGTTTTTCTTAACAAACAATTTTGTGCAAATCATCTTAGAGTTGCGTTTCTTAGATTGTAACAAGAATCAATTGTAATTGAAAAGATCACTGTTTCGACTTCTATTCAAACACTTAGAACGTTGAATGCCTGTGCCTACCCACTTGATAAAGAAGCGTGAGTCTTTTGTACGGTTTGTATGTCAACAACGTCGAATAATAGAGATGATAATTTCCTTTATATCATCAAAAATGACATTAAAGCGTACAGCAATTACGGCCTCGTATTAAACTCCGTTCAAATTCCAACTCCGTGTAAAGACAGCGATGGAGAAGCAATCATTAAACAACCGTTGTTCCGTCCAGTTGTATAATATACTCACGATACACCACGGTCGGATGCCCCGAACAAAGCGTTCAGATGCATGCTAGAGATAGGAATCATAATTACGTAATTTCCTAAGCTTTTGTTGGGAACTGTGGCTTTTTAAACAAACTTTATACTTTAAAGCATAATGGGGTTTTGAGGTTGTAGAAATCATAGATGAGGCACTCATCGACGCTTATATGAGAAGGCAAGCAATCTTAGCGAGATTAATTTTTCGATGGGTTAGTTGAGCTGCTGTTAAGTTTACTACCTATTTTATAAGATAAGTTGCATGTGTTACGTTATCAGTAGCTCAGTTTATGAATGGGTGACTGTTAGGTTTTAAATGACATTATTTGATTTTGTATTTGCTAGCTACACGCTAAAATAAGCTTCACGCTCATATTAGTGTGTAGCCAGCAAATATAAAAACATATTTATATATCTACTAGATATTAATACGTGACGAGAAAACTTAGAACCATTTTTAAGACTATTGCACGCACGGAGGAGATACGCGTAGGCATAGTTAAAGGAAATATTGAGAAAGGGTGCAGAAGCAAAATTTACAAAAAATCCCCAACATCAACCGTTGGGATCCGCCAGGCATGATCAACCAGCATGAATGGAGGATCTTACCTTAGTGTTGGAGGGACATCACACAACGTTTCTCCATAAACATACATACATACATAGATTCACGCCTGTTTCCCAGAGGGGTAGGCAGAGACTACGGATTTCCATTTGCTACGATCCTGACACACTTCTCTGGCTTCATTCACTTTCATCACATTCCTCATACACGCCCGTCGGTTCAAGGTGCTCTTAACCTGGCCTTTGTCCAGAACGCCTCCGATCTGATCAAGACACGTTCGCCTAGGTCTTCCTCTTGCGACTGTTTCATTCACACTAGCCTTATAAACTTTCTTAGTCAGTCTTTCCTCGTCCATTCTTTCTTTCTCTCCATAAACAGAACGCGGGATTTCTAACCACGCTATCGCAAAAGTACAAAGGCTTACCATGTAGGTACTATTTAGACCGGCGCCGGTGATTAACAGGCAAATCATAACGACTCTTACATATTATGATCAAACTTTGCCATTAACTATAACATATTATATTATAGCAGCTATAAAAAATATAACTTTACATATAGCACTCAAGTCCATTCTATTCCCAACTTTATTCAATAGATAATAACACAGTGTGTCTGTGTGTCAATTAATGAATTCTGAACCTGAAAGGGTGCCCTAAGTAATGTATTCAGGTAAGCCTTTTGAGAATATCGTGAAAGCTTACGAATGTTAGGTGTTCTCCACCAATATGGAGTTAGAATGACTAACTTTAGTCTGATAACTTTGATTGAGAACGGGTAGATTGTAAATCTATCTTTAAAAGTTAAATTTTTTTTTGTCTACAGATCTAATGTTTTAGTCAATTTGTTTTTAGATTAGTTGTTGGCTACTATACACACACAATGCTTTATTACAATCGCTATCAAAATGAAAGGGTCTTTAATTAAGCTTAGTAGTCCAATTGACCGAAATTTTGGAGTAATGTTCATCACTCATTATTATATGTATTTAGTAAAAGTGTCATCTGAATATGCAAAAACATTTAAATCGGTAAAACAATTCTTTTAGGTCGGATATATCTAAGTAGACTGTCTGGAAAGTAGATTAGCAAATAGCGAAGTGGTTGAAGAGATCATTTGCCCAGTACCAGTGCATTAACAGACTCCGTTTCCTATACACGACTAAGTAAACCACAGCCTAAACTAATTCACTAATCTCTATTCGACTTACTCAAGAAGCCTTATTACTAAACATGAAAAGAGTAAACTTTAACCCTAGAAACATTCTCCACATCCTTAATCAAAATCAATAAGCCGCTGTGGCAACTTTAGTGTCAATTTAACAGACAAGGCTCTCTCCCATCAGGATGTACTTCAAGAAAGTGTTCAACCCTAAAACGCTCACAGTGATGCGTGCCGCTTAAACACGTCCCACACGTATCACAAGACCGTCGTAAAAAATCGTGAGGTATTTATACGACGAGTACAAAAAACTTGTGACTGAAAGTGGGTCTGATTTCCAGAGAAATTCTGGCGAAAGTTTGTTCGTGTTTGGAAAGGTCATTGAAGTCCACCGGGCTTTCAAACGTTTATTAATAATATCTAGATTGGTCCTATATTTACTCCATAGTCCGGCATCACGGCTGTATGTACAATAAGTGTTTGGCAGAGCTGCTTAAAGATAATGGATCGACATCTAAAGTCATTTGTATATGCTAAGCAAAATAAATATCATTAAGAGTCTAAATAATAAACTCTCCTTATATGTAGAATCGCTTAACGCCTTATTTGCAACCGATCCATACACATATTATATATTATAGTAGATTTTGCCCGTGGCTTCGCTCGCGTAATTATACGTTAGATTAGGGTGTAACATTAGTTTTTTCTGGATTAAAAGTACCCTATGTCCTTTCCTGTTCACCTTACAATGTGTATGCGAAACTTCATGATGATCGGTCGAGTAGTTAAGGCGTGAAAGCGTAACAAGTAAACTCACATACGCATCTATATAAATTAGTTAGGAGATAGGATTATTGGAAAAAAGACTACCCACAACGCACTCTAGTATTGTCAATCTTATTTATCGCAATATTTGCAATAGAAAAAGGTTACAATAGCTACAGAAACTGTTCTTAAAATGGACTATATTGGATTTGGGCCTACTTCAACTAGCAGGGATACTGCTTCGAATACAAAATATACTTCGTCACTTTCACACAACAGTTCAGCAACAAATGACTTGTCAGTACCGATTCATCGCCTAAGAAGAGATCAGTATTGCCATTCTTTTCCATTGCAATGTTTACTACTAAGAAAATGGCAATAGTCACAATAAGCAAAATTAGGAAACGCTGTCGAAATCTCCGCATGTCAATTTGACGGCACAAGAGACATACTTTGTTGCAAACTTAATTGTAAATAAATGTAAAGTGAAACTTTTAAAAGATGGTTGTAGTGTACCACCAGCTTGGGATCCAGTAATACAAATAGTCAAACCCAAGAAGAAGCAAACCACAGCTAGACTTTATGATACTCTGAGCTCATACTGCGTAAATAGAAACACCAATGATTAAATTATGATTGGGTACTTTGAAATAACTACACTGGAACATTGAGACAACTACCATCTTAGTCTCCCCGTGACCATGGCTGCTGAAAAGCAACCAAAACGTCGGGGAAAGTGTAAAATTAAATTAAATCTAAATAGTTTCAATAGTTTTAATAATAATTCAATTAGTTTAAAAATTTGTAAAGTTTAATAAGTTTAATAATAGTAGTAGTGTAACAGTTTTCAAAATTATGTAATAAAGTGTCAAATAAATAACGCGATAAAATCCGTATATAGTAGTTTAATTTCAATGAATAATATTCGCGTAAACAGAAGACAATATTAAGTGAAACTTATTTCTTATAGTACCATGACGAAATTAATATTGTGGATGATATGTTTAGTGTAGTATATATACTTTGGAGTTTCTAAAGATAGGATAGTTTGGGATGGCCTTGTGGTTTGTGTTGGATACGAGATGCAATCCACCCAGTCCCCATCTCATCTTGTGGTTAAACATGGTGGATTATATGGGAACCGGATGGATAATACGTTCAACCATTTGGAACAGTTTTACTCAATAAAATATAAATATTATGTTTGCCTGGATGACGTAATGATCTAAGCAATCAACTCGCGGCCATATAAGCTGAATATGACCAGTAAAATATTCGAACGAGAAAAACTGTTATCCGCAATTAGTTATTGAGATTTTAACTCGCTGTTAGTGTTTATAAAATCTCCCGCATTATAAGTTAGGATTAAACAGTGAGGTTAATTGTCTTAAAAAAAAACAAAACAAATATAAAAAGGAGTAAGTTAACATTAGCTTTATACACTGGAAAAATACTTGTATTAATTTCAATAGTGAAATAGTACCATTTATAATGCGTTAACCTTAATTTACTTTTCTTCTAATGGATTATAAAATGACATTTAGTTGGTAAAGTCACGCAATATCAAAACAATATTAGCATAATACCTTCAATGTTTGGTATTATTACCTTTAGTTGCAAAAGCTTCATGTGACCTTCCATTGATCGCTGTCTGCCTGTCTGCGTCCTTTTTACGCATCTTTTCATATCCAAACCTTCAGGCTGATCTTTATGTTGCAATTAAAACTACCGTTTATCGATATGTTTATCCATTTTATTTCAGAAATTCTAACCTAAATTGCAATTAAGGTACGTTGAACGAACATAAAATCTTTGATAGCCAATTCCATGGTATATGATCTTCATTTCAGATAATAGGAATGGGTTCGTATCGTTGATTCAGCAAACGCTTTGTGTCTAGAATACAGACAGTCAAGCTGGAGAATTTACGAGCCATTTTAGCTGTGGATGTTAAAGAACGTATACAAGTTTTAAAGTTAATATAATATCAGTTGGTAATGGCTGTCTTTTGGCTTAATAGTGCTGATCTGTTTGTGGTTATCTAAGTGTAATATTAGTCCATGTTTACAGATTTGACATTTTATATTTTTGTTTGGTGAAGGTAAGGTTAAAAGTACCCTGAACTGACATGTGTGCTTGAAGAATGTGATAAGGGTGAATAAAAAAAGACAAGGTATAGACGGATAAGTGGAGAACTGTAATCTCTCGTTAGACGGCAGTGGACGCGTTTTACATCTGGTATTGCAAGAAACGATAGCCTAAGGTAGGTGTTTACCATCAAGTGAGTGATAAGCTTGTTTCCCATTTAATTAGTGTGAATAAAATCCTTTCTATGTACCAGTCTACTACAAACACTGTGGCTCACTGACGCGCCAATGTTATATTCAGAAACTATAAAAGCTGTCTTGTCGTATCTTTTATCTAGCTGCTTATCAAGCTCTTTAAATAACTCCAATATAATAATATCAGCCCTCTATTAAACTGTCCCACTGCTGGGCACGGGCCTCTACTCAATGTGAGAAGGGTTAGGCCATAGTCCACCACGCTGGCCCAGTGCGTGTTGGCAGACTTCACATATCTTTGAGAACATTATTGAGAACTCTTAGACATGCAGGTTTCCTCACGATGTTTTTCCTTCACCGTTACAGCAAGCTATAATTAACTATTTAATACGCACATAACATCGAAAAGTCAGAGATGCTCGCCTTGGGATCGAACTCGAGACCTCTGCGTGGCAGTCCAACGGTTTCCCACTAGGCTATCGCTACTGCTGTCAAACTCAAAAAATGAACTGAATTAAAAATGTCATTCATGAAATAAGTCACGAATATTAGAGTAGTAGAGCCTCGCTGATTTCAGCATGAATGGGCCGGCTCGACCGGAGAAAGACTACCCTCTCACGGAATATCGACGTGAAATAGCAGTATCCATACTGTTGTATTTCGTTCGGTGAGTGAGAGTGCCGGAGGCCCAATCACCCTCTTTCCCCCTTCCCGTTCCTTCTCCTTCCCACTTCCTTTTATTCCTAAAGGGTCGGCAACGCACAAGTGAGTGATGCCTCTGGTGTTGCAGGCGTCCATAGGCTACGGTGACCACTTATCATCACCGTGGTGGACCGTAAGCTTGTTTGCCACATTAGTCATATAAAAAAATAAAAAAACAGAATCTGTAAACTTGAGTATTTTATCGCAATAAGCTGTAGTATAGTGCTGAAATACTTTCCGCTAAAATCAGAACGGTTTTTGTCGCGGCTTATTTAACTTTTTTACATTTCCCGCGTTTTCGAACAGTCTCGTGTTTATGGCCGCACTGGGACTGTATTGTTGGCGCGTAAATGTCACACAAATGTGGGTAGACCGCACGTACCAGGTGAAGCTATAATTTTTACTCAATAAATAAAGGTTTATAGTGGAAGGTTTTTGTCTATAATTCTGTAGAATTAACTTAGATAGCATCTCGTTATATATCCTCGAAGTGTTAGGCAGGGTATCACACCCAGATTAATTTTGCATTTAATTACTACATAACCTATTACGTGGTACTTTGAAACCTGGAGTAGGCAGCTATCGTATTGAGGCCTAATGGACACGGTTTTGTACTCCGTGCTTATATTTTAATATTTTCTTATGCTAAAAACGTTTAACCCTAAAAAAGTACCCACCACCTCAAAAGCCTTATTAAAAAACGATTAAGTCTTCGTCTATTAACGTAAGATTAATTTTAGAATGGCTACCAATCGCGGGCATCGCTAGCTCAACGCGGCTATTTGTGGTCGCGTTTATCGACTGGTTAATTGATAGTCGTGTTTAATTGTGAATATAAATGTTTAAACACACATGTTTAATGATAATATAAGGATTAACTAGTCAATGGTAGTTATAAAACTGCAATGTACGCGATTGGTAAATAAATAGCAGGTCTTTCTAGATAAACGTGCATTGCATAACTTGGTCAAAAAAGCTAAATAATATTAATTATCACTGTATCTTAATTTCCTTAACAAACATTTCAACGGCATAACAATCATCACAATTCGGAATTATCAACAAAAATTAAAGTAGGTAATAACGGAAAATTAATAATAATGTCCTCCAGACCGATTTCGGTCACGGCGACCAATCTTAACGGAGACTGGCCATCTGTGCAGTAGATATTGCACAAGCGTGTGCGTAAACACAAGGGCACTCTCTGTTTCCTAACTCTCACTATCCGATGGGACGGTGATCCGACACGACCGGAGAGAGACCAGGCGCAGGACCAACAGCTTAACGTGCTTTCCGAGGCACGGGGGTGTCCAACACCGCCAACTTCCTAACTCCGGGCTGTTATTGAGATTTCTTAACAGAAAAATTCTGTAACTTTTTGTTGGCCCGACCCGGGATTCGAACCCGAGACCTCATGCACAGCAGTTGCATACAATACCGTTGCGCCACGAAGGCAGTTAAAAAATAAATTAATAAATATATATATATATAATAATAAATAAATAAAGTAGCATAGCGATCACTTAAACGTTTATACTACCTGTAAAAACTTGCTTTCGATACGCACTTAAACCTAGGCACCCCTAGGATCACGAAATACGCTGACCGCATTGAGTTAATGAGATACTAATAATTTGTATGTCACGTTCGACCCTGCCGCACTTTGGGTAACTAACCGACCGTATGTATGTGAGACCAAAGTCATCTCCCACGAACTTTAAAAAACCACAACTGAGCTCAACTTAAAACTAACTTATAAAAGAGTGTTCCTATGACCCTGTCGTAAACCGGCCACGATAAAACTTTCAAAAAGCATTACCATATGTGCAAAAGTAATAAAAACAGTGTTATCTACAAAACTATGACCGTTCCGAACTCTGTCCGGGATCGTAAAATTATACAGTACGTGAATCATTCGTAGATATGAAAACATCTTTTAATATTTTACGGTAGTATTTGCTGACGCCATTGATATGAGATAATAATAAAAATTCTTCTAGTTTAGATTGCTTGTAATCTGTGATAAATGCTGACTGAATGCTTATAGCATAACAGTTATGTTTTGAAGTTATTTATTCCTTGTATAATAAGCTATACCAGATAACATCATGCCTGCTGCTGTTCAGAGGATTACGCTTTTTAGTGTTCATGGTCCAGTTTGTGCAAGTATTGTTTAGCAAGCACGATGCTACTGGATACTGTTTTAGATGATACGTATCACATAGTAATACCATTCTTAGTCATAATACATGCATACATACATAGATTCACGCCTGTTTCCCAGAGGGGTAGGCAGAGACTACGGATTTCCATTTGCTACGATCCTGACACACTTCTCTGGCATCATTCGCTTTCATCACATTCCTCATACACGCCCGTCGGTTCAAGTTGCTCTTAACTGGCCTTTGTCCAGAACGCCTCCGATCTGATCAAGAAACGTTCGCCTAGGTCTTCCTCTTGCGACTGTTCCATTCCATTTTAGTCTTAATGTGTTGCTAATTCAATATTAGGTGACGGTTCGGATGACTTGCGTACGATCAGTTGGTACGTAAGATCGTGTGCCACGTTGTGGGTATATATGGCTTAGATATAGCAATTTCATCTTTTGCATTAATATGTTAATATAATATAATATTCTACCACATACACACAACACCATCTAGCCCAAACTAAGCAGAGCTTGTACTATGGGTACTAGACAATGGATAAACATACATATAAACTTTTTTTTTGTATATATATACATATTATACATAGAAACACCCAGACCAAGACAAACATCCATGTTCATGCACACAAATGTTTGACTTGTGCGGGAATCGAACCCACGACCTCAGGCGTGGCAGTCGGTTACACTAACCACTACGCCATCGAGTCGTCAAATGTTATATATGTTACTACAATCTATTGTGTCTTATTTAGCAGCTTAGGAATTTTACATAATTTGTATGTTACTTAGGTCAAATTATTATCTATAATACCATACCATAGATAGATCACACTCTAGAACAATATCTGTAAAATTATATTTGCCCATATTTTTGTATGTGTTTTTATTTCTATACTATGTAGGTACGAAAGTGGCAGATATGTCTTCGGCTCGCCTGGTTATAAGTGGTTACTGTGACCTATGGGCGATCTAAGAAATAAAACTTCCAAAGATCCTTTGCCTACCTTCAAAGACGAGTCCGTGTATTATAGAGTCAGGAGTAAAATCGCCCTGGGTCACTGCTGACAGCACACCGACTTCTCAAGGTACCTTACTCGCCGCAGTAAACACAACACACCTGTTAAGCCGCGATCCTCTAAAGAGCAGAACCGCATTCCTAATATGGTTGTCATATTTTCAGTTAAATCTTAGGTTTAAGTTGAGATTCCACCACGCCCTACTGTTTGAAATAGCAATCTACTTTATTTATGGGTCCAATAAACAATATTTAAATATGATCGCAGCATTCTGTTACACGATATACCGCTTTCGGAACCGATGAAGTTTTCAGCTATATTTAACAAATCAATAACGTTCAAACTTATGACCGTTTCGAAGCTCACTAAATTAAATATTTATCTCCGCGTCGAAATGGAATTAGAATCTTCAAAGCAAGGATTAATTATCCTTTTTAAAAATGGAATATGCTGTAGTAGAAATATAACAAGATATGAGGTTTATCTGACCACCCACTATGAGCCATTGCCTGATTGATTCAATTAATTTTTGTCACAAGGCAACATAAACATTTATAGATACATACTTATAGGCGTGTTTAGTCTTGATATGTGATATACCTGAAGGGGTATGTAGAGATTACGGATCTCCACTTGTTACGATCCTGCCAAATCTGTACTCATTCTCATCATATTTTTATGCAAGGTTTTCGGTTAAGGATACGTCGTTTCTTCTAGAATAGTTCTGATTTGGTCAGAATATATTTTTTTGTAGCTCTAGGTCTTTCTTCACATTCCGTTTTTCTGATTTACGCATGCTTCTTGCACTTATATGGTCAATCTTTACTCGTACTTTCTTCCCTCTTGTCGAAAAGTATCTTACTGCTAAAATGGGATTATAAATCGACGATAATAATGCACCTGGCTTTGTTCTACAATTGAGCAAAGTATCAAGTAAATTTGATTGTACCACTAGACTTTTTTAGATCTCAAGCTATTCACATAACAATGGACGTGTGAAGCCGTTTAGCAGTTTATCCTCGAAACGTAACTAACAGAGATAGATTCGAATATAATACTAGTATGGATAAACTCAAAATGCAGAATAGAGCGTTTCCGACGCAGTCCAGATAAACTAGGGTAAACGCCGGTTTAAATTTAGTTCTGTCGATGATCAACGTTTCGTAATATTCTATTGACCGTTGGGTAGAATTAAATCTACAATATTATTGTACGTACTTTTCACAACTTTAGCTAGTGCTTCATATTAATAAGAGTGTAACTGTGAGTTGTTGTCAAATAGACAAACAAAAATGAAAATCATCTGGTTTGTATTTCATCCTGGCAGTCTATACTCTCATACGAATAGGAATAAATCTAAAAGGAACAGCTTCTATTTTACATTTAATGATAAAGCAAAGCATTGAGCTTCAAAATATATGTTTAGAAATAGCTTGAGTTATGGAAAAGGAGCAATAAACTGTTACTCAAAATGCAATCGAAACCGTGGGTAACAGCTAGTACTATGTGATTAGTAAGAGTGTTATGATACTTTAGTTTCAGAATATCCCTGTCTGTTATATTTTCAAGACTAGGATGTTGAACCGGCAGACAGACAGGACAGAGATATTGCCTACTTAAAATAATGTGAACAAAGCCACAGGCAACCGCTAGTATAAAATATAGCCACAGCAATACACACGTAATAAATGTATAAAACAATCGTTAAACTATTCTGAGAACTGCTAATTTTCAAGCAAAAAATTAATAGCATTTCTCATCAATATCAATTAGGTATCCTTTATAAAACAACTCAAGAATAACAATATTATACTAATGCTCTCATTAGCCTTTGGTTACTCATCCAACAAAAACTAATAAATTATATGCTGTTATTTATATTTTGATTTATAGTTCCGTATTAATATTAATTGTAACGCTAATTAATGGGATTAAAAGTTTTATAAATCGTGGGTAGTTTCAATTTTTCGTACGCTCTATGATATGGGAGTTGGGTAGCGCCCACTAACTTCCTGTGGGCGTCTTAGCAATCAAAAGATACGTATTAGAAGGAATTTGTTAGGAGGGTGGATGGAACACCTGTTTGTTCCATTTAAAAATAACCGTTAAATAGGACGTACATCGAAATGATCACGACGACACAGCGGTAGCGGTCATTAGGCGGATTCTGACGATTGACGGATTCTGACTGGTTGTTTTAGTATACCTATACATACATGCGTAGTTGGTATACGTATGAATGAATATGTCCTGAATCTACATTCACGCCTGTGTATACGGAGGAGAGAGGCAGAGGTATAACATACACCATGTCGTCAGCTGTATCTTAAGCCCACATCACGCTTACCGGGCACATTTTAAACTTAGTGCTGCTTCTGAGTACTTTCTAGTGGAAAAATTAAGCGACACTTCGCTTAACCAGAAAGTAATACCAAAACCGCACGGTTGACTGACTATAGGTTCGACGCTATGACGTGGAACCTTAAAACATTTGGCAAAATATAGATGTTACACATAGAGATGTGTAACATCTGTATTTTGCCAAATGTTTTGAGGCAGGACGTAGGCAGAGGCCTGTATTATGTGTGACGATATAGAAAGCTCCCGTGTTCACTGCATAATTAGATTTAGGATCGAGTGGAAATTATTCCACACATGTCATCATACTGTAGTCCCATAGGCTTTTCCTCATTGATGGGTATTATAATTAAATAGGTCAGCATTTTAAAGGTGATTATTAACTTTAGAGTGCCCCGATGGTCCCATAGCATAAGTATGCGTACGTGAGGTTTTGCGTTGAGTTCTTACCTTGTTATTATTACACCTCTGTCTACTCTTTCGGAGAATACAGGCGTGTTATGATTTACCTATTCAGTGGGATCTGTAACAAAGCAGACGAAATGTGGACATAATACGCTGTTGCCTGTCTTTTCGCTGATGTATAGGCGTGAATCATGTATATTTGTAAGTAATTTCTGAAGTGTTAATTTGCTTACCCATCCAACAACACTGTTTCGCCTTAAGTGGTCATACGGTCTGCTGGATGATATATGTTTATCGTTTGCCTATAGACGCTTGTAAACCAGGGGCAGTAGTTTTATTCAGGCAGTCGATAATTCTCAAAGAATTGTCGTCTTTCTATAGATTTACTAATTGAACCATTGAATTACCATCTGCGGTACCCCAAAAAACACAAAACTTGGATTTAAGCATATCTATCAATGTCAATCATAACCGCAACCAATGTTTTTGCTACCAGACGATTTAAAACTATTCCTTATTTCTTCGACATAAGAGTTATGGATTTACATAAAGACGTAAGTAGTTTTTACATCTATTACACAAATAGGGAGCAAATTGTGGGAAAACTCAGCAAGGTGTCCGAATAATACCTCGCTAGTGTACAAATTACTCATTCCTTCTGACAAGCACCGTGAAAAATGCATAACTATGTTTTGGACCGCGTTATGCATAATGATCCAGTGATTTGCATGTTTCTGGGTGGGTAAAAAAAATATTATGCGAAATGTGCCTTTTGAATGAAGAGGAACACAGTATATTCTATTTGGTCTTTTCTGGTCTTCGTGATGTATTAAGGATTCGTATTTGTGTATTTTGTTTTAGAATGTATTTAAGTTGGAAATTCATATGTTCTTATTTAATTATTCTATTAAATACTTGCAAGAGGGCGGCATAAAAGTGTTACACTTTTTATAATATTATTCTATTAACTTCTTCTTAGTGTGAGAAGGGTTGGGCCATAGTCCACTAGGATTCACACATCTTCGAGAGATTATTTAGTACTCTCAGACATGCAGATTGCCTCACTGGCCATCTGCGCAGGAGATATTATAATGCACAAGTATGTACGCAAACACAAGTACACTCTCTGTTCCCTAACTCTCATGATCCGATGGGACGGCAATCCGACACGACCGCAGAAAGGTCAGGCGCAGGACCAACGGCTTTACGTGCTTTCCGAGGCACGGCGGTGTCTAACACCGCCAACTTCCTAACTCCGGGCTACTATTGAGATTTCTTTACAGAAAAACCCAATAATATGTTCGCTTCTAAATATATACTAAAGTAGACCATAAAGTAAACCTTCAAAACTTGGATTACTGCTTGATATGCTTCGAAAAAGTTGACATGCTTTATTCATATTCTACAGAAACAAAGAGAAAGCGTGTGCTAGAGAGATAATAGTAAAACATATAAACATGCCTGGTTACATAACACACTAACTATCCATCATAATGTATTCGAATCTAGCGAGTATGACGCTAATAACTCCGTACCCAACGCCGAGACTAATTCAATGTCTGATGATGCCATTAGTGCAGGAGCTGCTAGTTTTATAAATGAAGTTTTTGTTTATTCAAACATTCGGCTTAACGGAAGTAATCTAAAGGTATACTACGATGATCAAGCATGAAAGATTATATTCAATTACTTTTTTTGTACTTCAATTAGGTGTTCTAAATAAAGATGTCGGACACGGCCGTTGGAAAAAAAGTAATTATGTGTTTATTAACTTTGAATGAGGTCGTAATGCAAAATTTGGATATAGGAGTAAAATTGGCTGTTATGACTTGGCTGTTGCCGTGTGACTTTTTAATATGTCAAGAAATATTTACTAATTTGTTTTTATAAGGAACAGTGTTGTTACAAAAATAAGTACTTTTTTACATAGATGCGTTTTCTGGTAGCATGGTATCAGTGCGAACGACCTTAAGTGATAGTTTTTACAAATAATGTGAGCTGTGAATGTTGATATTAAGTTTTTGTGACTATAGAAGTATTTTATAAGCGTACACTTGGCTTATTTTATATTATGCTTCTACCAGTGAAAACTTGTAATTGACTTACAAGTACTATTTTAATTGTATAACACATTGTCAAAGTCTTGGCAAATTAGCATACTTAATAATGAGCGGTTACCTAAGGTTATGACCGCATGTAAAACCAGGCATATCATGCACGGACCAACGCCAAGGAAAATAAATTAAAGATGCGATAAAAGCAAATTAGTGAGTGAAGTGGATATGTGATTGAGTAAGACTGAGTTTTTAAAACTCTTACTCTCATTCTTACATACATACATACATAAGTTCACGCCTGTTTCCCAGAGATTTCCATTTGCTACGATCCTGACACACTTCTCTGGCTTCATTCGTATCGTTACCAAATTACTGCAAACAGTTAGAGACGTTGACTACATGAAAATATTTGGACGGCTTTATTATAAAATATACGTTAGGTAACCATCATTTTGTATGAAATAGTAAACAAATATTGCCTATTATTTTCCTTCGACAATGTTCATAGAGATATTGACAATTATCCAGGGACCCAATTTAATTTTAAGGGGGCTCTGCGCGACTGATAATTCCTTCCAATACCTTTGGAAGGGCTCACGCACCCTCAGGCCATATAGAGTTGGCGCTAGTGGCAAAGGTGGGTTCTTTGATGTCATATTTTGCCTACTTTGTAGGGTGTATTAAGATTACTTAGTCCTTGATTACTCGGAGCAAGAAATTTGATTATATAAGATAATGAATAATTGCAGAATATATATCTTTAGTTTATTTCACTCCGAGCTATTTATTTCTACATACATACTACTTCTTACCCGTTTGCCGTATAATCCCGAAACCATTTATAGAGGTGTGTATTTATCTTTGCCTACGCCGTTGTGTATTCAAATGCAAATGAAAATCATCATCCTCTTACCCTGGTCCCAATTTATTTGGGGTCGGCGCAGTATGTCCTTTGCTTCCATACTTCTCTGTCACCCGTCATCTGATCATTTACCACTTTCCCTTTCATATCCATCCTCACACAGTCCATCTATCTTTTCGTTGACCTTCCTCTCCCTTTTCGTCCCTCTACCCTCATATTCAAAAATGAAAATGAAAATGGAACCTAAAATATAGTTGCTGTAATACTACGGCAGCTATAGTTACGTTTGCATTTAAAAGGTAAGGCGTCCTATTGGCTGACGTTGATACACCTAGTTGCTACTCATAAAGGAAGGCCTGGAGCATTGTCAATATGAGACTTTATTACTTTGACTTTGACTTTGAACAGACACACTGCAAATGGGACAGTATCTTTTACCTAAGATCGCATCTACATATATTTATGGTTTGTTTGTTACTTCGAATCCCCGTCGTGTTATGTTGCCAGAATTCTATAACGACTCTAAGTTGTTAATATTTCCTAATAAAAAATCTTAGTACAATGCCCAACCTGAGAATTGAACCTGGAATCTCACGATATGTCGCAATTACAAAAACTTATACCACGAAACCAACTGAGGCAATCATCGTCCTTAAATGTATATTACAATCTTAGTTTATAGTTTGTTTTACCCATATACAATTATTATAGTATCTTGTTTTCCAGGTACATGCAGACATCTTAATTTCTAATCTGTACATTATATTAAATGGGCGTTTCACTACGCGATCTTGTTGTTACTCTTCGTAATAAAGTGCTAACTTCAGTGTATTCCGTACGCCATCACGCCACGCCATGTTTTATCTAACGAAATAATCTTTTTCAATAAGCAATGGGTGCCTTAATCTATATATAATGAGTTCACATGTCTTGCTTGTAATTGCTACGGGGTAGAGCTTTTCGTTCATATTTTATGGTACAGTGAGTTGTAAGCGGTACAAGATACAAGAAATGGCGTGGTTCATCATTAAAATTTGAATAAAGACTGTTAATGTCATTGTTACAATATGTTGAGCCTAAAAAAAATAAGCCTGAGGCTAATGAATTGAAAAAGTTGCAATTCTCAACTAAGTCTTGTCAACTATTTTTTACACGATCGAATTTCACCAAACCACTATCAACTGAGCATTTACTTAAGTATATGATGTTCAAATACCTACTCAAGTTGTATAACAGTTTGAGGAAATGTGATATAGAAATGAAAACAAATGTTTAAGTTTAAGTAGAATTTAAGTCTTTCTCAACTTGCTATTCTCTATTCAGAAACCGGTGGTAAGTGTTTCTGAAGACATAGGTAGAGCAAAAATTTTGGGAGTTATGATTAGATTAGATTATTAATAATAATAATAATAATATAATATTCTATCATATACACACAACACCATCAAGCCCAAACTAAGCAGAGCTTGTACTATGGGTACCAGACAATGGATAAACATACATATTATATACTTTTTTTCGTATATCCATACTTACATAGAAATATCCAGACCAAGTCAAACATGTGTGTCCATGCACACAAATGTTTGACTTGTGCAGAAATCGAACCTGCGACCTCAGACGTGGCAGTTGGTTACACTAACCACTACGCCATTGAGACTGCCAAACGACTTATTATATTATTACTTATTATTGACTACGTAAGCCTAACCCTTAATAACACTATGAAACCTTAAAAAATACTTATCCGCCATTAAGCGGTTTGATTATATTATACGCTCGCACGAGTCGACTTAGACAGAAATGTTGCGCTCACATTTCTACATTCTACATTATTCCTATAACAACACGTGGCAATTATTGTATCTTCCATCATATTATTCTTTTGATTTCTTTTGCTTAACCACATCTTAAACTTAGCCAATTAAAGTCGCAATATTTAACACCTGACGTTATACACAGGCCACAGGAGACAGTAGGACTGAAGGTTTAAATCTCTTTTTTACAGACTTCAAATGAAGGAGGAGGTTCTCAATTCGACTGTATTGTTTTTGTGTTTTACCTCGGAACCTTTTTCTAGATGAATCGCTTTTGATGATTCTTCTTTTATTTGAAAGCTGGTGCTTCCCATCTGGTCCCATTTATTTATCAAAGATTTAGAGGCCTACTTGAATAATAACATGTTTTGTTTTAATCGCTGTCTCTTATGGCTTGTCTATCGCAGGTTATCTTCCTTCTATGCTGTTAAGGGGCGTGTCGGAATGCCCGTTTTTGATTAGATTTCTACAAATTAGTTTCTTTAAATTGTGTTTTTGGTATTAAATCCCTTTTTTGTTTAACAACCGCGCTTTTTATTCGCTCAGTTTCATTTTTATATCATACGTATAATCTATAATTATAGGTCATTTTAATACCGTGTTACCTGTCATAAAAATGTGTTATATGTTCACAAAATAATTTAGTAGCAAACCATATGCAATTATTTTTTAACAAAGCGATCGCATTTTTTTCGCTGTTTCGTTGCCTTATTTAAACTGTATCTGTGTTGTTTGTAAGAAATTACCAACAAATAACTTGACAACATTTTGGCCGACCAAGGAATTGGATCCAAGTCCACACGACCGCACGCAAGCAAAAGCGCAAAGTTCCAACTTTGCGCTTACGTTTGCGTGCGGTCGTGAGGACTTGGGTCACAGTATTAATGTGCCTCATTGGTTAGATGGTCCACCATGTAACCAATAAGGCACATTAATACTAAATAAATGAATTTAGAGTTTTGGCAAGTGCCAAAAACGGTGACACTAGGTAACCTAGTAAGCACTGGGTTAAGGCCTAGTTCCAGACTTGTAATTGAAATCAATTAATGAATTCTGATGTATGGCACTTACTAGATTCCATCATTGAAATATCAGACACATATATATTTTGGTAACAAGCATGTGATTGGAATTGGCACAAGTTTGCTCATATCTTTTGCTGTAAATGATGAGGTCTCACATAGTGTTATTAAGACTTTCTGTCAAAACACACACGGGACTAATAAACATTGGCGAAATGTGGCATTCTACATGCCTAAAGCTGGTAGGAAATACCGGCTATTATAACTTGGTAGGTTAATACCTAGTATGACCTCGTTAATTACATTTTACAATGTAATAGGAACATTTCTTGAGGAAACAAGAAATGTTTGTTATATGTCATTAGACAGTCATACCCTCAAGGAAACATCAACAAAATGTTGTGTAAAGATAATTATTTTTCCTTATCTACTTATCTCTTTTTAAATAAAGCTAAAACAGACAAAAGATTAGCAACTAAACGAACTATAAAGATCTGTCATTAAATCTACTTCAAAATTGAATTAACCAATTTTGTTTTATTTTCAGGTACGTACAACCCAGAAAAGATTTGGCAGACATCTTCAATTCCAGTCATCCTACTCTCGGCGGAGGTTTTACAGTAGAAAATACTTGTATTACGATAACCTTTTCTGAACGTATATTTCAAGGTCAGGGATATGAGTACTAAAGGGAGCCATCAAGTTAATAAGGGTCCTTACGACAAATCCTTTTGGACCACACATTGATTGCTTCGAAATGTTCTTCGTATTTAGAAAAAAGTTTAGCTTTAAGCGACAACGGCTCAAGTTGGAAACTATTAGAGTATAGATGCCGCATTTCGATAGTACCATTCTGTTAGCACAAAGTGGTAGTCAAGCAGGTCCACCAACATTTTATTAAATAATTATGTCCTAAGCAAAAGCAACAAGGCTTTTGCCTTTTTTGCTGCTATCATAGCTATGATATTATCATACGAGCAGTATTCTTGCTAGCTAACAAAAATACTGCTCGCTTGATAATATACGAATGACGTAATAACTTTCTAGTCGTGTAGACAATCACATTAAAGTACAATATTTTTATTTTCAATAAACAATTACATAATTACCTATATTAATTAACATAATATGTTAAATAAATTATTTACAACAAGGCTAACCTCAAGAGAAAATAACATCAACATTTTAAAGCTTCATAATATTCCTTTTACCAATTGGCAAGTGCTAACGTGCCCAGAAGACTGGTATTGCTACTTTAGATAGAAATGCTTTTTCCTTGCGCATAGAAAATACCAGCCATCTAGTCACGCCTGAGGCGTCGATCAGCCGCTTAGCTAGGACTGGATGCTTCCAAAAATTTAGGATAACACTCGCGTCTCACCGAACCCTTGAACTACAAGTAACTGTGCTACAAAAGCAAGAGACAGTATCAGAATGACGTCATAGTCTACCACGCTATCCTAGTGCAGGTGGGGTTTAGGTACACACCTGCGAGAACATCCATTAATCATTATGCAAATGTCTCAGACATGCAGGTGCCTTCACAATGCTTTCTTTATCGATTATTTAGTTATTTAATATGCAAATATGTAGATGGCTGTATGGCAGTCCACAGTCTCTTTAGATTATCCGTGCTAGTGATACGGTTAATTGCATTCGAACAATTTCGGATAGAGTCGTGCACAATGCGAAACCTACTTTGAATGAATTAATATAATTCGGAAGTAATGGGTTATTTGGCTCAATTTTTCTTATTATTACATTATAAAAAGTTACGTTATCTAAAATCTACCATACAAATGCATCATATATTTATTCAAAAATAAATAAGATGCTAGAAGGATCTTGCAGAATCTCGGTGTGAAATCTGGTAGAAGAGTTAAGTGTCAAATGACTGTGAGCAATAAAAAAGGACAAACAAAAGTGTTATGTGACGTAAACGCTATTTAAATTCGCTTGCGATTGTAATAGCATAGTCTAATATAACTCACTTTTTCATAGGTACTATAATTTTGTATAAGTAATTATTTCTCCTTGACGCCTGCATGTTTCAACAGTGTTTGCAAAAACAGTTTTTTTTTAATACTATTTGCCATTGCTTATAAATTAACGGACAAAATCGAATATAGACAACTACCCTATTGCCGCTCACGCATGTTAGTCTAGTATTACTAATACAAAGTACTTCAACGCTATCGCCTACCGTTTACGGCAAAATGACACCCTTTTCTCAATAGCTTGGGCGTGGTTGTGGTCCAGGGGTCACATTATTGGCTTGTAGGGTACAATCCGTACAAACGGTATTAACAGAATTTATCCTATCGGTCTGTCAGACCTGTTGAGTAGTGCACCCGTACTTGGCCGTTGCGGTTCGCCTCTAAACTTTGAAATGGTTCAAAGTTTCGTGAAATTATATTTAATATAGACTGGGTTTGTGTGGGTTTGTTGAGTTTGATATACTGTATTAGTGTAGGTTGGTTGAGTTAATAATGTTTTGGCAGTTGAAATCATTTATTTGTATAATGTAAATGAATATTATATATGTACAATGTACATATATGTACATCTCACGCCTGTATTCCCGAAGATAGATAGAGATATATTACACCCACATTTACCAGCTTTACTTCTGCGTCCTACGTTATGGGGGACGAGTTTATTGCCACCATCTACTAAGCACAATGCCAGACCCCGTGTTGCTATTGAGAATTCCTTAAAAGAACCCAATTACATTTTGCGCAACTCGATAATCGAAACCGAGATTTCATGCACAACTCTCGTATTCACTACCGCTGAGCCACCATGATATTCATTATCATATCGAACTTGTTTATGAACTATCCTTTTATCTCTTCTCCAGACTAGTAAAATAATAACATCATAATCCTACTCATGAGCAGAAGTGGTAATATTACCTACCAAGATATGTAGATCATAACATTCTTGAAGGCCCACCTTCACCATGTTATCTTAATCATTCAACCGATTTACTTTTCTCCGTTTCTTAGTAAGCGGATGCTGTGTTTTCGAACTCTAGCTTGGTACTCAAAGAGCTTTCTCACTAGGCTATCCGCGCTTTTCACGTAAATATTATTAAACTTCCATATTTATTGAAGATAAGTTTAACTTGAGCAATAAAACGTTTTATACCGTGACCCGAATACTAAGTGAATAGCCGCTGAAAATATTTTTGACAGGGATTTTAGGAGGTCAATTGAATACTTGTGATATTGGAACGTAATGGGGTCACGTAGAATCCGTTTTATTGAAAATAAATGTATTATTATAAACGCATTTTGATGTTCAGTATTCGTGGTGTCTTACTCGCTAGTGTTGCAGATGTCTGCGAATGTTATTTCTACGAAAAAATAACAACTGCCAAGGTGGTCTCGGAGCATAAGCTTGTGCTTTTGTTATTGTGCGATGGTGAGATTCTGGGTTGTATTTTCGGATCGATAGAAACTTTATAGGGTTTATCTGAGAAAGTTCTTAGTTCACAGGGTCCAAAAATGAGCAACGGCAATTGGAACGCCCTCTATTAGGAGTAATCTAAAACATAGTTATACACTATCCTACGCGGATATATTATGCATAGAAAATTATGTTGCACTTGTTACCTATAAGACCTAACACATACGTATCATAATTACATTTGGACAGTTTTCTTTCTAACATCTACGATATGACAGTAATGATAAACAAAGCCGAAATTTAGTGCTACTGATTGTTTTGTACCGCACTTAGTTCAAGCCTAGCAAGATTGATTCCTAAGTCGAGTACACTACTCGACTTACAATCTACACACCAGCTTTAGTAGACGGTGTGTAGATTGTAAGTCGAGTTGTCGAAACGAAGAAATTAAGAAAGTATCATAAGTATGCAGTGATATATAAAACGGGCAATGATAGAAATAAAAAAAAATTAATACGATTTTATATTTCTGATAGATGCTGCTGGAAACCTTTGCAACAAGCATAATTCCAAAGGAGAAGTATTCCTAGTAATATTTCTATATGTAGAATTTACTATACAATTGTATTTATTTTGATTAATTACAAAAAAGTGGCTGCGTTGCTCTATACTAGTTTAGAGATGATAAGTATTTTTATGCTGCTCGCTACTACATCCACAGGCCGTGGTTCTGCTGAATATTCTAGAAATATTTTCTGTCGTTTCTTGACATTTTGTTCCTATTTAATATAAGACACTAATTAGTTTTAGAATTGCATTGCAGAACTGGTCCATCTGCATTAAAGTTAGCGTGATGCTGACGGATTAGTGCGAAAACTTACAGAAAAATTATTAGGACTAGTGAAATAAAGATTACACATCGCTGATATAGACCAAAGGTTTTAAGTTTTTAGCCGATTTCAAAAAAGTAGGAGGTGCCCAATTCGACTGTATATTTTTTGTATCTTTCTGGAATTGCATATCATAGTGCAATGAATTTGAATACTACGTTTTTATTAAATCGATTGAACCCACTTCTAGCCAAAGCAATCGGCTTAGTTGAAGTTGTTTTACCACTACACTGTCGTAAAAAACAAATACTAGTGTTTTTAAAGAACAAACGCAACAGCTTCTATACCGCGATTGTATGAATGGCGCAAGCCGCAATGGTTTTAGTGGTTGATAAACCATAATTTTTCCACGCCGGGTTTTTTTACCGATTCTGGGTGTTATTTGTGTCCGTTTTATCTTTATTTGTATAAAGTCATCCGTGATTCAGGTGTTATGCTTATAGCGGGATTTATGTTTTTATTATATATTTCAATACATGCGGTTTGGTAATTTTGCTCTTTTCTGGAACTCTAACGAACACAACTTTATATTTGTTAGGCATATGATTATCGGCCTTCAATAATTAGGACGGCTCGGACAGTATAAGCCATTAGACTTACCATGTCTTTAGGCTAACATAATATCGACAGACGTTACACATGATATAATATTATCGGCGATGAAGTAAACAGGCGCATTAAAGGCTTGAATTATACACAGTGGATGGGTTTGCGAAATGCAATGACCGGGGCTTTGTAGCATGTTGGTTAAATATAGCGACCAAACCACCTTTGTTTCGTACAGAAGATTATATTGCCTCTGCAGAGAGCTTTGATATAATACGCTGCAGAGATTTTTGTGCCACACGGTTTTTGAATCACACGGTGTGGTTACAAGTTAAGCTTTATGACAGCCATGACTGGTGCCGGAAAATTCTGCCGACCGATTAAAACCTTTTATAAGCTATCGTAATCTGCTTGATATGTGAGTTTCGAGAAATAGATTAAATAAAACCATAAATAAAAAAATATATGTTTGAAATATTTGTGTAGATATATGTCAGAAAGTAGAACGGCAACTCGCTTTTGACATGATAAAGCAACATAAACATAGGCGTGGTATTATACTTCGTACCTATACTAATGACAGGCAGATACAAGAGAAATAAAACAATAACGGTTGACTGTGATTATCTCTGATTTGATCCGTAACGCAGCGAGTTCGTCCACCGAATGTGTCCGCGCACGAGTTTCCGGCGCTTATATAACGTCAATATGACACTGACAGGTATAACTGTCACTCCAACTGACACATTGGCTCTATGGCTTACGCTTGACGTTACGAAACAAACCAATAGATGGCGCTTTATTCAACTCCAATTACAGAAATAAATTACATTCTAATGATTATTTTCTTGACGCGCGATATATATTTATTTTATGCTTCCGAAATATTTTACCTTCACCAATTTTTGAGATTTTCATTGAAATCGCTTATACCTATTGAACTATTAGATTATTCAATTTATGTACTCTAATATAGAATACTAATATTTAATTCGTCTTTAATGGCAGACTAAGTAGTGGCCCACGTGATGATAAGTGCTTACCATCTTTGACTTAGTAATACCCTTTTTTAGATTCACATTATTAATTATCTTAACGTGCTCCTCCATTTGAAGTGCACAATGCAAGTTGAGCATCGGTTTTACAAACTTTAACCTATTTACCCTCGTAATGCCCTCTATCATCTATTCTTAGATCTTTCTAGCAATTTCGCTCTTGATATATTAATTCTTAATTTACATATTTTGCATGCTACATATTGCTCAGGTTACTAAGGCTACAAATATTGTAAAATTAGAGCTCGGATATATAGAAATATAAAAAATGCTGCCACTCCAAATAAAATAAACCTTTGCATTATTTTTTGAGCGACTTTATACGTACAGCCTTCTATCAGTTTCCTGCTGTGTTTTTCTTTCATTAGTTGTTATTCAGAAAATCTTTAGGTATAGTCTAGCACCAGCATTCATGCCTGCACCTACTTTTTACTTTCTCGACGATTGCTTTTTACCTATCATATATACGTACAAGAGTACGTTCACCATTTTTAAACTTAAAAGTGCAGATATCCACAGTTTTGAGTTGAAACCTAGGTTTGTAAAGTGACGTGTATTTATTTTAAATTGTCTTACAGACAAGCATATATGATATCTAAGTTATTTAACCACGCATCAAGCTACGAAAGATGATATTAATTTAAAATGTCTTTATACTAATTAGATTTCGGCAGCTCGCGGTGACATAAAACACCTCACAGCCTACCAGTAAACTAGTTTGACAACCTGCATGAAATTAAAGGAACCCTTATTAGCAGGACGACCATGCTATATCAGAAACAAGAAGATTATGCAAATTAGTAACATTAACCTAAAACTATTTTCATCAATAATACGATCTAGGAGAGAAACTGAGAAAATATAACTTGACATCAACTAATAAACGAAATTTCAATTTAGTACTTAAACGAATTTAAAGGTTAAGCACTTCGTTAAAGTAATTTAAGTTTGACATGATTAGGTTTAGTACGTTAAAATTGAATTTTTCTTCATTATGCCTGATAATGTTCGTGGTTCTTTAATGTTAATAAAAATTGTCACCATTTTTTATCAGTTATCGTCAACACACCTACAGCGGTATTTTAAATCCATAAGCAGTAACCGCTTACCACCAGGTAATCCACAAGCTTATTTGCCACCTCAGTTATCCTAACTGATATTATAAATTTGTTTTGTTTGTTTGTTACGCTTTCACGTCTTAACTACTCGGCCGATCATCATGGAATTTCGCATACACATTTGCAGGTAAACAGAAAAGGATATAGAGTGTCATCCAACCAAAAATAACTCTACTGCGGGCAAAAGGTAGTATTAAAATAAATTAGGATAGGTAGTCAATTTTCAGTGGTTAGTGTAACCGACTGCCACGCACGGGTTCGATTCCCGCACAAGTCAGACATTTGTGTGCATGAACATGGATGTTTGTCTTGGTCTGGGTGTTTCTATGTATAATATGTATATATTTACAAAAAAATAAGTATATATGTATGTTTATCCATTGTCTAGTACCCATAGTACAAGCTCTGCTTAGTTTGGGCTAGATGGTGTTATGTGTATGTGATAGAATATTATTATTATTATTATTTTGAACATAATAATGTCCTCCAGACCGAATTTCGGTCACGGCGGCCAATCACAAGTGTGTGCGCAAACAAAAGTGTACTCTCTATTCCGTAACTCTCTTGATTCGATGGGACGGCAATCTGACACGACCGAAGAGAGATCAGGCGCAGGACCAACGAGCTGTCGTTAAGATTTCTTAACAGAAAACCGAATAACTTTATGTGGCCTCGACCCGGGATTCAAACCCGAGAACTCATGCACAGCAGTCGCATTCACAACTGCTACGCCAGAGAGGAAATTTAAGGCCAATCCACATCATTTGGTCACTAGTAGCACTTTAAGTTACCATTAGTAACGAGGAATGTCAGCTAATTCCCTTTAGAAGTCTCTTAGTAATGATTACGACACGTATAGTGAAGACGATCACTAGATCAACCCTTAATACATGGGCACGCACACTGCCGTAATTAGTCGATCCATGAACACCTAATCAGTGCTACTTGTACCCGCGACGGTGTTTCAGTTTACACTTCGCTGGAAGTACTGGAGTGTAAACACAGGCTGTAATACGAGGTGCGAAGCTATTAACAGCGTGTTGATTTGTGTGCATGAACAACAACACTCACGGTTTCAAGCCCCGTGAGATATACACACATGTACACATAGCTTAAACCAATAATCAATTACCTCATGTACTGCAGAAAGTTAGGGGAATCTGCTATTAAAATAATCTGTGTTTGTGGCATGAATGGCGAGAAAAGTACAGGCTAGCTGCTTGATTAGACTGTAAGGATTAGTATTATCTAAAATTCTTTTTGCCGACTTCTCCTGCTCTTGATATAATTCCTGTGACACGGAGGACTTTAAAAATATTTAAACTAGGGACACAAAGAGCACCTAGACTTGAGATAACTATTTGTGGATTACATAAATTTTTATCCGTGTGGGGATCGAAGCCAAAACTTTAACTGTTTAACTTTAACTTTTAACCACTTTAACTGTTATTTGGCACTTATTGGTGGTGTAATTAGAATTGTAGACCTTCATTTGTCGTACGTGGTTGTATAATGGGCTAATTGTAGTAATTATGTGCGTATTGATTGACAGCGTCGCCGTCGGTCCCGGCTGCCATGAACATCTATGGCAGTCGTTATTGGGAGAGTGTCGACACAAAAGATCGCACTGGGTCGAAGTATCGCCGGTCTGTACTGACTGGCCCCCACATAAGATACATACATACTAATTGTAGTTAGGCATAATTATAGTATGGGTCCTGCGAGAATAACAACGTTGCAATTTCAACTGCAACAGCTGACGCAGGTACCTAATTTGGTCTCCATTAATCAACTGTTCTGCATGTTTATATTTTATTGTATTGTCTTATGGAGGATTTCCAATTCGTTTTGAATTGTTTAATAGTAAGTTATAAGATTTATTTTACACTCAGTACACTTGTATTTCTTTGGTTTCTTCCAATCTATAAAAGAAAACATTTTCATCTAGAAGTACACCGTTCCAAGAAATATATTTATGTTTCTGTCGAAGAATGTCAAGACATTTCTCGCAATTCTATAACTATTATTGAATCTTTAATGCCATATATATAGAAAAGTTCAATTTTCTATAGAAAATAGTGATTATATTCCTCTCTACGTAATATATTTTTTACGTAAATACCAAATTGACTTTTTATGCAATTCTTCCATTGATTTGTTTATCGAGGAATTGGATCTATTCATAAAGAAGAAACATTTAGAGTCGAATCAGATGCACAAATAACAACGCAACATAACGAATTTTGGGTTTATACAAAAAATATGAGACATAAAAGTTATACGAGTGGAAGGACAGAATTGGCAAGTCTGGAATCTGGTACATTTCTTACAGAAAATCGGTGTAAAATTAGTAATGGTGTTAATGCCTTTTGGACAGCAAGTAACAGTTCCAAAGGCTTTCACCTTCTGCTATTCCTTTCTATCTATACAGCTTTAATCTGTTTCAACTAGAATCGGAAACTTGTGAGCTCTATCCCTGGTACTGTAAGCTAACATAGGCTACAATAAACGGTTATGACCAGGCAGGTTTTATGGTAGCTTGCCAAGTTTTTTGTATAAAAATACAATTAAAAATAACTTAAACTTCCATTGATATTATCTTAGAAATTATACTCTAGGGATTTTGCGACGTTTCGTTTTTAATTTCATCAAAATATTTCGACACACGAATACGTACTCACATTTCCTTTAATGACTTTGCTAGTATCTCAAGAAAATCTCCGGCGCATACAAAATCGTGACATAGTAAACGTTTCACGTGGTTGGAAATTTTACGTATGTTCACGTAAATAACGTTTCAGAGCTAAGAGCAAAACAATCGTGTCATTGAGACGGCGAGTGTTGCACAAGCACGGAAGTGCGTTCCGCTTTGTGCTGACGATTTGTACCTTTTCTCTCTTTTACTTTACTTTCAGCTGAGATTTCGCCTAAACTGTAGCAGTCCGGCTGTGGATATTCATCCTATAGTAGACTGCAGCCAATACCCTTGTGTTGAATTTCTACGTTGAGTTGAGCTTACCCTAAAAACTTGTTTTGATGTTGGCAAGAGACACGTCATTATTGTCCCTGTTGCTGATAACATAGTATCTCCTTGTTTGTAGTGTTGTAAATGTTTGTAAGCTACTGTAAATCATAATTTAAAAATCTATCAAGGGCATATAAATATCAAATGCGTACCAAAGAATCAGGCAGAGATATATTATTTTGCTAGCTATATTTTAACGCTATGTTAGAGGAGACAAGTGTATTTTGCCAGACATTTTCAAAGAAGCCGCGCTTTCACTGAATCATGCAAAATCGAAAAACATATATATATTAATCTTCCTAATATTTATATCTAGATGCATGTTGTGTCGGGACAACACGGGTGTTTAAATGCCTGTAAAGTCACCTGCGATACAGGAATAACACATAACGCGGGTATCTTTACATACATAAAGAAAAAGTTTATTGTATTTATATACTTCCATTTTATTAAGAGGATTCTTAGTGGAAGCACGTCTGGAGATCAAGTAATCGATAGTTTTCTCGCCCACTATTACGTGGAATTTAAAAAACAAGGCGTCTGTGTAGGCGTGCCACCGTATACCCTACAGGCGAGTGGTGCACAGTGAGCCTATGTACACATTTGTAAAGTAAATAATAATATTCTCATGTTCTACTGCAAACGTCCATTATAGACCGACCGCAGAACAAACTCATTAATCCAAGTGATTCCGTCACAGAAATTAGCTTCGGTGAACTTGTGTCGTCACACTCAACAAAGCCACTTATAGTCAAAGATTAGGTGCGAGTCAACAAAATGTGTGTCCCCGCATTGACTCTGTTGTGTTTCTACAAGACCTTACACGGGATTATCCAACGACTAATCTGAAAAGGAAATTTTCAATATTAGGTATAACGAAAATTTTGTGTGTCAGGAATATAATATTACAGTTCGTAGCTTTTGAGTTACTTCTTTTAAGCTTCTTAGGTATGTTCAATTGTTTAACGCAACGCATAAAAAATAAAATAATATAAAACATACAACAGATGAAATAAAATGAGAGTGTCTTGATTTTTCATTACAAAAGCTTGTGCGCAAGTCGTAGTCACGTTCGTGGTCTCAGTTTTGTAAGTCAAGCCAGGTGATAATTTTTGTCAGATGTACGGAATACGGATCTACGGGTTTCTTTCTGTAGACGGTGAACGACAAAAGCATTGCTCTTTAACACTTGAGATCTTAACCCAGCTTAAGCAGCTGGTGATATATAGTTGGCTGGGGATATTCACCTCTAAATAAATTATACAGCAATATGAGGTATTAAGATTAGAAAAACAAACAAATTATAGAATTAAAAGTAAATAAAAGGTGTTAAAAGGAACAAACCAGCGAGCACCGTCTACAATTCTAAATCCATTTTGCTTCCCGTGTCTTGTAAATAAACAGACAGCGAGTTCTCGTGATGACACGGCGCGTTCGTGTCAAGATCGTGTGAGTTCGGCTAAATTCGTATGTTTTCGGGATACCTACACTCGTGGACGAGTTTGAAAATGATGAGCGTAAGTGGAATAAAGCATTTCCTTGTCAAAATATACTTGCAGATATATTAAAGGTTCTTATGTGAACATAATTCGTCCCAGTGTCTTATTTAGGAGTTAGGGGTTCATTCATAAACATAATATCTCGACTGTACGTCTCTGAGGGTAAAAGTAGAAGTGAATCATTCTCACACGTTATTTCACATATTTATTTACTTTCTTATTTAGGTCTGCCAACAGTAGCTACAATGGTATTAAATAAATATGCTTAGTAATACTGCACAACCAATTACAGGCAAACACAGCATGCTAAGTATTTACTTTTGTAAAGAGACATAAACAGTTGTACCGGTGTTGATAAAACTAGAACTCATTGATTCACACCTTTCTTGTTGCGGATGGACTGAGATTGGTGGCATAGAATTAAACCTGATGGTTTAGCCAATAGACTGGAGGTCCTATTTCACTAACCTTACGACATGCGAACTAATGTGTCAAAATCTGGGACGGAGACTTCGTGTTCTTTGTTTCAATGTTTGTTAATGGGTCACTAGGATTATCTATATTTCTTCCCAAAATGCAAAAACAACGATGACGTCATGACAGATTCTGAATGGTACTGGCGTACACAGCGGTTTATTCTGCCTATATACAGTTTCACGTCATCAATCGGCTGTCAGGCCGCGTCGAGCCGGCGGTCAAAGGATCCTCCTATTGTTCCTGTAACTGTGTTATCGGTACTTTTATTGTATGATACATGAAGCACAATGAACTGCAGTGATAGCCTGCTAATAGACTGTTGGATAGAGATCTCTATCGCAACAATAGCCTGCTAGGGTTGGAAAACCATGTAGAGGTCACTTGTTTGTTCTCTCGACATTTATATCTGATTTTTTAAGATGCGGGATTAAATACTGTATTATGGTTTGCTTTAATGTGGAACAATAACATAGAAAGGACAGAAAAGAAAAACATTTGCATGTTGAAATTGAATTACTTTTTATACGGAATTTGTCGCGTTGCCGTATATAGTAGTTTAATTTCAATATATAAAATACGCGAAAACGTAAGACATTTGCATATATTATATTTAGTTCTTGTCTATTTCTGATCTTGGAGATATGTGAAATTTGTCAACTCGCAATAAGCCAGCGCGAGCATAGTCGAAATTATGGTCCAACCTCTCTCAGTTTGTAAAAAGACTTGTGGGACAGTTTGTAGACAGTGCTAAGTGATTACATAACATTTACTATAGGAAAATATAATGCAATGAACACAAAATTCAATAACATTTAATGGAATTCAGTAGGTACTTCATATTTGTCCTTAAAAGAAACGGCGTCAAGTCATATGATTTTCGTAATCACATAAAAATGAAGAGCAAAACAATATAATAGGGGGCGTCACGTAAAAATAACGTAAAAATAAATGGTTTCCTTTATTCAATACAGCTTCACCTTACGTCCCAAGGATTTTATGGTAAAAAGTAACCGAATCTGATACTTCGATTTGTATTCGCCTTACCGCTGGGGGCTTCCGTTGTTTTTTACATTCCACCTACCCCCTACTTCTAATACGAGGGCTAAGTACGCTTAAATTGTAAGTTGGAGCGATAAGCGATTTGACAGATTTATTCGAAACAGGAAGATCTTTTTAATAACGATTGTTTCTTGTATTGCTTTTTAAAAAGAAAAGAGGAACGTGTACTATATTCGACTAAATTTCTAGACATGGTCTAAAGGGTTCATATTGTCAAATATCTTCATTTTGTAACATAAATTTAATTTACTAGTGTATTATAATCTTTGGAGATAGGTACATTGGTTTATTGATTCGAACTAAAAACTAAACAAGTGAAACAAACTATATTAAGCATAATGTAAAAGTAATAACTTGTGCTAATAATAAAATGAATTTCCAGTTATTCGTGATAATTTGCACAGCAAAACATTAGGGTGTATTTTAAACAAAGTTCATAGTAGTAAATTATCCAAAATGTAAGCCAAAGTGTAAAATAGTTTTCTAGTTAAATCAATCTAAACTTGATAAAATCTCATCTCAATATGAAGTTCGCCTGAATAGAAAATACCCGTTAGTCCCTTAGCTAAACTAAAAATCAACAATTTAGCAATTTGTTTAAAGTGCTACAAAATTTTACGATAAAAAGGCTCAGAGAGCAATTAGTAACAGCTTCAATAAATGAAAACCACTTCAAAGTTTCACATCAAAGATTTAAAAGTCATGGTACTCTTGTAACTTGTGCCGAACTGAGCAAAGTCCCGGTCAATGTTTATAGAGGAAAAACCGGAGCTTGAACAACGGCCATCCGGACTGTAAATAAGCCAAACAGTGAGGATCTCAATTGCACTTCCATGTCTCTAAACATAACTAGAAGTACAGCCTCCACAGCACCAATAAACGTGATTTGTTTCGAAAATTCATTGATTTATTTCTTGTCTCGTTTCTTGGCAAGGAAAACAACCATATAGAATCTTTATCTTCTCAGCAAATGAGAATCCCGGCTCTAAAAATTTTACTGCATTTAGGTAGCCAAAATAAATACGTACATTTATTTTGGCTTGTTTTATTTCTAGTAAATACGAGATGAAAAAAATTCGTTAGGATTGTGTGTGACTGTCGCCAAATCTCAGTATAAATAGCATACAGAATGCTTCCAAAATAGATTTTAATTAGTTATTAAGCAATTTTAGCTTTGTATTCAATTCTAACTATATTTTTAGCATCCATAAAATTTAATAACAACTTACATTGAAATTAAACTACTATATACGGATTTTATCGCGTTGTTTATTTGACACTTTATTACATAATTTTGAAAATTGTTACACTACTACTACTATTAAACTTAACTAAATTTTAAGCTAATTAAATTTTTATTAAAATTATTTAGATTTAATTTAATTTTACACTTTCCTCGACGTTTCGGTTGCTTTTCAGCAGCCATGGTCACGGGGAGACTAAGATGGTAGTTTTGTCAACGTTCCAGTGTAGTTATTTCAAAGTACCCGAACATAATTTAATCATTGGTGTTTCTATTTACGCAGAATGAGCTCAAAGTATCATGAAGTCTAGCTGTGGTTTGCTTCTTCTTGGGTTTGACTATTTGTATTACTGGATCCCAAGCTGGTGGTACATTTCAACCATCTTCTCTATTATAATTAGGTTGTTTTTTGATTTCAATAGCCTCGCGAAGCATCCTTGGTAGGAATCGGTGTTCTTTAGCGAGAATCTGTAGTTTGTCAAATCTCAGGTAGTGGTTGGTCCCCTGTTGCACATGTTCACACACAGCAGACTTCAACGAGCGTTGGTGTTTTACATCAGCTATGTGTTCTTTTATGCGGGTGGGTTGTCCCTATGTGGGTGGCCTATGTTTCTCTTGGTTTGACCAATGTATGAGAGTCCACAGTCACAATCTATTTTATAGACCCCTGCATCTTGTAAAGGTAGTTGGCACTTGACGGATGGTAAAAATTGACTTATCTTCGTTGGCAGCTTGAAGTATGTGTTGATTGAAGCTCGCTTCAAGATGTAGCCAATCTTGTCAGTGACACCCCTTACATAAGGCAGTATAGCAGGCTGGCGCTCGACTGTGGCTGGCTTTTCTCGGGATCTGTGACAACTTACACTTATTAATGGTAAAATTTACAATATATTTACATTATTAACTTTAAAATTAATGTAATATATATTTACAAACGTATTAAAAAAGATAACATAATTACAAAAACACGAATAATTATAATACTAAATATTTACAAAAATGGTTTAGGCGTCGTAGAATTCTTCAACATCGCTGGCAACTGGTAACGTGCTCAGAAGACTGGCAGCGTTACCACGTTGAATGGCAATGCTGATTCTTTGGGCCAAGTAAAGACCAGCCATAAAAGCTTAAATACCATAATTAATAGGCGTTCTAAGAGCTTCAAGATGGAAGCTTAATTGAAGGTATAACTTTTACGACCTTAAAGATAAGATTTTAATGAATAAAGTAAAATAAGATTTCTTTTACAAGAACTAAATTATTGTTAAATTAAACTATATGTACTTTTTTATGTACTTTTTATAAAGTAAAGCATGAGTTTTTGCTAGATAAGTGCCGACATTTTTGAGGTAATTTATAAGTAATCAAGTAATAAGGCAACTTCCTAAAATGCTTTGCCTAATATCATAAAAACCACTGAACCTGGTTACACTGAAATAAAAACCGAAACCCCGTGACCATGGCTGCTGAAAAGCAACCGAAACGTCGGGGAAAGTGTAAAATTAAATTAAATCTAAATAGTTTTAATAATAATTCAATTAGCTTAAAAATTTGTAAACTTCGATAGTAGTAATAGTGTAACAGTTTTCAAAATTATGTAATAAAGTGTCAAATAAAAATCGCGATAAAATCCGTATATAGTAGTTTAATTTCAATGAATAATATTCGCGTAAACAGAAGACAATATTATAAAAACCACTGTTAAAACATATGAAACTAACATATGTATTAATACAGTTGGATGTCCCGGAAAATTTAGACAGAATTATTTCACCCACATCTGAATATTTAGGCTCCACTTAATAGGGTCTGGACTTACTGTCCACCGGTCAGACCAATATTAATACTTTTACCAATGGAATACTCACTTGGCGATTCAAAGCGCCACTCTTGTAAGCTTATAACAGAATCGAAGAGATGTATTACGCACAGATTTCGAATCGATTCAATTTTTTTTTAGGACCCACGTTATGTGTTATGGCGTCTACCGGGCACATTTCCCTACAGATATTTTTTCTAATAGAATAACTCAATAATACTATCTGCCTCGGGAATCGAATCCGAGATCTTACAATCGCACAAACTAATGCCACGAAACTAAAAACTAACTAAACTAAACTAGGCTAACAATGCTCCAAATATAGAAACAGAAAACGGCCTTTAAAATTCTAAACCATATTCGCTAATTCTTTCAAAAGATTACTTTAAAGACAACCTTCTTACTCTGTGCATTTTCTTACACCTCCTTTACCACGATCTGAGATCGGACGTTTTTTAAACTGTCAAGTCTAATTCTAATTCAGAAAGCGTACACCCACGCTCAGGTGATCACAGATACGGACCGTTTTAGGTTCGCGACGGTGTCGAGATCTCGCGATATGTGGGTAGACGGATATTTGGAAAAATTTAGCTGCTAAAACAATGTTGCTCTAGATGCATATATTAAAGTTTAGCTAAGAAAATGCGACGAATATTGCTTGGTAGTTTTGAAAATAAGGTTTTTTTGTTGTGGGATGAGCAAGCAATAATTTATAATTGTTTCCTCTACTTGTCAAAAGAAATAAATGAAAAGGTATATGTGGATTCACTTTTATAAGTGTAACTTTTAGTAATATAAGTGATGAAGAGTGTTTCACGAATAAACATTTTTGATTTAAATAGTATTTTTTTACTTGCTCGTAGACTTGCCCACCAAATAGTTAATAGTAACAGTTTATAGATTAGATATAAGAGGTTTTGTAAGTCAAAATTGTCATCACTCTGGTCAATAGCGTCGGCGTATTCGGAGGTATTTTAAAAATCATGTCACTGAGGAAGGAGCTGTGAACTTCACACGTTAAATTGCTATACAGTTAAACAGACAAAAAGCCGTCTCATTGTCGCTGAATGGTTTTAAATCTTTCATTATTTTTGTCTTTTGCGTTTTATGTCACAATTGTCATCTTTTACGACAGTTCTAATAGAAAACTCAATACCACTTCGCTCGGGTAACAAACACTGTACCTCGCAATTGACCTTAAACGCTAACGCATACCACGAGTCAATAGTGGCCATTACACTCAAAAATTAAAATAAATGTTAGTTAAAGTTTGGTATAATGGGCGCGTCCACTTACATTTATGCAAAAGGGTAAAAGCGTTGTGTATATTATAAAGTTGTTAGAAATCATTTACGTGTTTTTATTAGACTGGTCTATCTTGGTGACCCTTTAACTTAATTGCCGTCGGAATCTGAACTACCTGGTCGCGCAAAACTTTGCTTTACTTTTAAATTTGGCACTTTTGTAAAGAAATTTTAAGTCGGTATCTGAAAATAGACACCGTATAGGCTCACCCTCTTTTTTACGTGAAACCTAAATCAAAGCTGGCTAAATAAACGTAGGTATGCACACATCACATGATACCTCAGCTAAGCCTTTCAAGAATAATATAAAAACGGCGGTATTATTTTTAAGTAATCATGGTTCATTACTACTTAAAAAAATACTACTGTTTCTATATTATTCTAAAAAGGCTTATATTATTCTTGAAAGTCAATAAATCATATAGTCTCGTAAAATTAAAGTTCAACAGATAGAATATTTTCAGTAAACTCACTAACCACTAAACCTGGATGTCCATAAGAGTTTCTTCGTGACCTAAATAAATAAATAAGTTTTAACCTTAAAGCTGAGCATTTGTGCTATAAATGTACTACTCATTCATCTCAATCGTGTAATGGGATTCACACTCAAAACCTTTTAAACTCCTGTAATGTTTTATGAACCTCTAGTATTAATACTGCAAGTTTAAATCTCCAACTATTATAGTAAAACATTATTGTACAAAATTACCTCACTCTACATTTCGAGAGGTTCGGTTAAGCACGAAACAATTTACAAGGTATTCATAAAATGCTATATCTATCAGGCTAACTACACAAATGGCGTATATTCCTTTGTAAAAGTACATTGGAGAGAACAAAATTCAGGCAGCTACCTGCGGTCCAGGGTTAATTAAAATTAGTTAGTTAACTAAACTCGCCTCGCTGGCTACACGGGGAGTCGGCGGCTGAACATGTGGAAATGTTGCCACTAGTCGAAGATATAATGAAAATAGCTTTACAAGTGTTGCTACAAACATTGATGAGGTGTGGTCTAAGTAAGCGAGATTTATTTTTTATGGTCTTGTATAAAGTTGTGATTGTGAGTGCACGAATGGCGTAGTGATATCAGTTCGACTTACACACTGGATAAAAATGTGTACGATCCATAAATAGTTGTTCCGAATCAGAGTGTTCTTCGACTCCGTTGTTTGTAAAAGTCGCGGAGGACATTTACGCACATAGGACTGAATACTAGTGCGGGAGTTAGTGTATTTATGATAAACGATATTTGTAGTTTGTGTTCAAAGAAAAACACTGACTACCGCCGTTCGGTATTATCTACTTTATTCTATTGCAATAGTTAGAGTAGGTAGGAGGTAGTCCACGGCGGGGTCGCGATTGCATGTGAAAGCGATTCGCGCGGTCTCGCCGTCTATGGTTATGTTGAGGAACACCGTGGTAGGTTTAGTCGGTATTACCGGGGTATCTTTTCCCCGGTGAGCCCGACATAACCTCTCCGTCGCCCCGCGGAGAGGTATGCGTCAAAGCATTCCCCCACGTAAAAAAAAAAAAATGTAGGAGGTACTCTCTACCCAATAATTTTATTTTTATGATAAATGTGTAGGTTCAAAGTTTAATTGGCTATTGTAGTTAGTCAATTTTCAGTAGCAACTTGAAATAAATAAGATCATTAAGATTATTTACACCATACAAAGCTAAAATGTTCGTGACCGGAACGTCCGAAGTTGCGTACAGGACGATACAGATGACACTGATTTTATTATATTTCATCGCGCTAATCTCTAAAACTACCTATCCAATATGAAAATAGTTTTATCATGTTTTTGCTTTATATAACGCGTTTATTTAGAACGGTTTTTCATGTCTATAAAACATAGACGGATAGTTTCTGCATATAAGTTAAAATAGTCAGTAGCACTTTTCTACAGTGACTAAATATATTACCCTTACATTTTTCCAGAATGTATAACATCACTCTGCGCCCTAAAGGATCGGCACAATCCTAACTAATATTATAAATGCGAAATTTTAGTGTGTTAGTTTGTTACGCATTCGCGCCTAACTACTTGATTGATCATCATGAAATTTCGCATTTAAGTTGTCATACGTTTCATCCAGGAAGTAGTGTTCAAGGGTAGCTATTTATTGACAAACTATCTTTTGCCCACGCCTTCGCTTGCGTAAAAGTAGGTTAGGTTCCTAACCTAACCTACTTTTACGCGAGCATACGAGCAGGTAACATAAGTTAATAAAAGTACTTCGGGCACGCCACGATTGTGGCGGTAAGTCCCGTGTTTGAGGAGTGGCTGGAGAGGCGACATGGCGCCCTCACCTTCCGGCTGACACAGGTCATCACCTGTGTCAGCCGGAAGGTGAGGCTAGCCAATCATCGGCTATGGTTGTTTAAGCCAGTTCCTGCGTCGCATAGGTCGGCAAGAGACGCCCGGTTGTCACCACTGCGGTGACTGCCGCGACGTTGTTGTGGACACGGCGCTGCACACTTTGGCGGATTGCCTCGCCTGGGCATCGCAGCGCCGTGAGTTGATCGCGGCAGTCGGATTGGTCACCCTCTCGCTCTCGGCCGTAGTTCAATCTATGTTCTCTCCTCAACCGCAGAGCCGGGCACCAGAGGGCGCGTGACAACCTCCAGTCACCCTGAGGTGTGACCTGGGGGTGGTGGGCTTCGTGGGCCTGCCCGCCACACGATCAGCACCAGGTCCGAGAGGTGGCGTGCGTGTTCCTATGCGCGCCTCTGTATCGTGTGTCCGTCCCCCCCTCAGGGGGACAGCAGGGATAAAATTAGTGGTGCCCAAAGGGCAGGTCTATTTGTGTAGTGGCCTGCCGTTTCATACGGCGGGCCGAAACCTTGGCGGGGTCGCGATTGCATGTAAAAGCGATTCGTTATATCGAGTAACACCGTGGTAGGTTTAGTCGGTATTACCACGATGTCGCTCACCATCTTTCCTCGGTGAGTCTGACATAACCTCTCCATCGCCCCGTGGAGAGGTATGAGTCAAATTCCCTATACCACCAGGTTATAAAAAAAGTTAGTAACAGTACTTAAAAAGAAATATCGCCTATCTTACTCGGTGATAATATAGCTTTCTAATGGTGAAAAACTTTTAAAATCAATCAATTAGATTTTGAATTAAATCGTTACAAACAAACAAAAAATAATTTCCTATATTAATATAGATGAAGTAGGCATCCATTAAGAAAGATATTCCAGAATTAACTTAATAACTTTACACTACGTCTCAAAGAATGGACAAATAACCTATATTTAAAGCGATTTAAACTGTCGGGCACAGCTAATAAAATCTTCTAAGTATTTTTATACTTTAATTTTCACTCCATATATATTTTACCGAGATTAAATCTATCACGACAATGTAACGGATGGATAATAAAAGCGTGAGACATCGAACTTATTGCAGCAATTAGGTCACTTGAGCATTTCTAGTTTAACTGTTGCTACTTAAACTGTTGGTAGATTTAATACTAACGTGAGGGTTTAATTTATCCGGGCTTTCATCCCGGCCCTGGTGGATCTCGGTTGCCACGGCGAAAAGTATAACAGCGCAATTTTTGTGTACTTCGTTCCGAAATGATATAACGGTACTGGATTTTGTAGTATGCCACATACTGGCGTACATTAATGAATAAAATACTTCAATTATGTTTTAAACGCGATTTAAAAGAGTGGTCGTATGTTTCTGCCAGGTGTCTTCTTATAAGATCAAGGTTCTAGTCAAAGGTTGACCTTTGGCTGGAACTTAGCAACTAACCGATAATCTTTGACGTTCATAAGTGTTACTTTGTGAACCAAATGAATAAGTGATTTTTGTTTTTGTTTACAATGTTTTTTATTATTACTATAATATATTTCCTTTTTCTTTTTTAATGTAAACCCTGTCATTTGTTTGTTGGTGTAGGTAAGTTTGGACATAACTGTGACTCACATATTCATATTTCTTCATATTACTGCAATAATATCCATTATTTTTTCAAATTAACGAACTTATTCTTAAAAATATTGTAGGATTATAATTAAATTAAAATATTATTTTTTTGATTAGAATTTTAATGTAAGATGTTTTTGATGTTTATTGCAATTACTGAATTTTGTACGCCGTATGGTAAAACATGTAGAACTTACTCTAACTGACCACCTTGCATGCAAGCTAATGTAACTTGTATTGTATACTCATGTTTCACAAAATAAATGATCTTTATCTTTATGATTTTTTATTAAGACCGGGTGGATATCGGCTATCACAGCGAATAGTAGGTATAACAGCGACATCTTGTACTGTTCGAAGAATATTACATTTTGTATTAGTTGTTGGTTATAGTTTTATTATATCTAGTGCGGGATGAAAACACACTATGTGCTATATTAAACCGATGAAACACCTGTTCAATACCAATTTTAAAGGATTTAGGAGTGAAAAGGTGGTAATAGTACTGTATATAATTTTACTATATTACATATTGTGGAGGCTTATTTTACCACGCAGGAGTACCTATAGTTTCTATTTTAGTATTTACTTTGTCGTATTTATTATTAACTCAACAGAATCATGATTAATATTTCTTCATAAAACCTTTAACCCTCAATCCCCAAATCAACCTTAGTGAATTCTACGTCAAACAAGCAAACTGGATACAAAATGTCAACTGTTTCGACTGCGGTTTGAGCTGAGCATTGTACTGTCTACTAGGCATGTTACCAGAATATGTAATCAGTTTCTTTGCTTAAATAAAATCTGACGCACAATATTAGTTACAAAGAACACCCAGACTCAGCACAATTATTTGTGAATCACATAAAACTTTAATCCTGTGTGGTAATCGAACCCACAACACTAGGCACAGCAGCAGTGGCAAGGCGACCACTTAAACCACTACGCCTGCAGTCAACCTGCTACTTTATCTATCAACTTAACCATATAGAAACATGATGATAATAGCATCGTGTCGTGACGCTGGCATCCGTACGCCAAAGAACAAATTAAATCGTATTCTTCACCTCACGATTGTCAGTAAACGTAAACGCAAACTAATACAAGACCAACAAACCAGTATAAATAATATCTCGACCGTTTATTTAATTGTTATAGCAATCTTGCCAACCGCTAGTTTCCTGTGTCGTGAGCCGACAGAGCACCCGGCCGGAGGTAAGGCCGGCGACCGTATAATTCGATTCAGATAGATGTTATAAAGACTCCGCTAACTTGGTACAGTAAAGGCCTAACTAGTTTACCATTACACTCAAGTGAAAAATGAATAGATAAGTTTTGAAACTGGAAAACTGGGAATTTGGGTTTGTGGTAAAAGTTTACCCTTGGAAAAGTTGCCCCCCGGAAAGGAAGGTGAAGGATTTTTGCTTGAGTTGTTTTTGAAGGCGGTGTATGGATTTTGGTTCACAATAGAGGTATGCAGAATATGTTACATACATCGTTTTACGACCATATCCTGAACGGTAAGCACATTTCGCTACCAATGCTGAGAATTTCTTGGCAGGAAAAGCTAATTACACTTTATCTGACCCTGGAATCGATCTCAAGATCTTATTCACATTTATATAATACCTTTCTATATTGCCAGCTTTCTTGTTCAGACCTTACGTTATAATAATCGAATCTATTTGCGTTCACTTGCGACAGCCCTCATACGGGGTATACCTTAACGAAAAACCCCTTAAAGGTTTTACCCAATCCAGAAATTAGAGCCGGAGCCACACGACCGTCATTTGCATATGCTCTTACACTCACTCCACAAGATCACCAAAGCGACCATGTAATGTGCATATTTTTCACCGAAGTTATGATATCATGCTCATCAACTACACTTATAATCAGTAAAACCCTGAGGCACTTTTATTACTTCACCAAAATCTCTTCCCTACCGTATCGTTTCGTTCGCCTATAGTCTATACTGATATCTACCTATAATCCATTGATCAACCGTAACTTGGTTAGGGTCGCCAAAGTCACGGTAATTCGGTTATCATCACGCTAATAGTTTGTGGGTACGTCCCTTCCCTTTAAAGAGAAAACGGATTAGCTTTTTTATGCCTTCACTAGTTGCAAGTGAGATGATTATGAGGTTGCCAAAATTGGTATTTTAAACATCTTCAGAATATACAAGAGACTAAAGTTGTAGGTACGTCGAAAAGTAACTTGAAGATTGGAACATCGCCTGGTCTTGACTTATAAGTATCATTTACGAAGGTTAAAAGCTGGATCATTGACCATCATCACTAGTAATATTGGTTAACATACTCGTATATACTGTTTAAAAAGAGTGTACTGATTGCGTGGATTGTCTGTTGTGTTATACGAAGCCGCCGTTGTCAATTATTTAGTGATGGTACGAATAAGCTGACTCGCATAGGAAAGTACCACTCTCTAACAGTTTGTATGTAAGCCAGGAGATGTTCCGTTACCGTGTCCTGCGTGTCCCAGCAGCTACACGCAGAAGGGTTTGATCGGTGCGCCTAACAAAGCAGTCAATGTGGCCGCCTTCTGGCCCATCGCATTCCTTTCCTTTCATAAATTCCTTGTCCTTAGAGTGGGCAACGCGCGCGTGATACCCCTAGTATTGTAAGCCATTATGAGCTACGATGACCGCTGACCATCAGGTAGTACGTAGGTATACTTCTTAACTTTGTAAAATAAAATAAGACTTGCGTTCTGTATCACTGAAAGCTTTCGTCAGATCAACGACAACTTTTTAAATAGATTATAAAAGTTGAACGTTACATAAATGATGCACAAGATAATTTCTTCTTTTCTCTTTTAAACGCGTTTCTCACTGGGTAATGCAATTGCACCAATTCCCAAACTTCAATGCAACAGTTTTATCTTTGCTTCTCGATGCGATTATCACTTATATTTAACTTGTTGTAGGTACAAAGCTTTTTCAGCGGACCTTTAGTGTTTTCTGATCTTATCAATTTTTACCTTGGGAGCTTCAATGCAGTTAGTTGTATACAGTATTCAATGAAAATATTAATAACCTATTTTTACATCATACTTAACATTTTTTGTAATTAATACCACTTTTTACAAACTGGATAATTACCAACAAAACTATTTTAACAAGTTAAAATTGTATTTGCTAAATAGGACAACGCCTCCTTCCCTATGATGGCAGTTTGGTTACATCGCCACTTTCTTTTGTGTATGCGTGTAGTCTTAGGTCCTAGTTATGCGATTACAGCAACCAATTCCAATATTAGTATTATTGTATAAAAAAATCATATAATTATATAAAAAGTGATAGAACAAAGTTGTTAAGTAAGGTATAAATATTTTTTAACCCATACACTTTTCAGGCTTAACACATGATATCGCCATAAGATATAAGATTGTTAGTTCCAGATTAATTTAAGCGTAATATCAAAATTGACTATCAAAAGTCTAATAACATTTTCTCGGAATCCAATAATGAGAATTTTAGTCCGCAAGTAGGTGACACATGTAGGCGGGATCAACTAGTTACCTTGTTAAGGTAGAGATATTAGCCACAGTAGACAGTCTAATACAGATTTGGAAGACATGTCCTCTGTACCCTCCTAAGAAAGTATATACGAGGATAAAATAAAATATTTCAACATTCCACCATACATTCATACTGTTTTGTCCCAGTTCTTCAAAAGCGCCTGTTTCGGCGATGTGTCGCGAATGTTCCTGAATTCAATCAAAGTGTCATTCGTAAGTTCTGAGCTGATATCAAACTGTCAGTATAACACACATTTTTATCTCATTTGGTCCACATCTTGTACAGTTTCGGAAACACTCTGGCTTTTTAATATCTTTTAGCCGGTTTTACATTATACAAACCTAACACTTTAAAATTACTATATATGTACTTCTTTAGGTTTAATCTTTGTTATTAATTTGAACTTTATTTTTTCTTGTTGCGATGGTACATTGTGAGCGGACTGCCTAAAAGTGAACGGTAGTAACCATAACATTTCTAAATGGCCTATAGACACTTGCAGACCCAGGAACATCAACAATGTGTTGAGGACCCATCGGATAAGAAGTTGGAATGCTGTCAGCGCCTGAGATCACAGAGTCTCTTTAATGAACTTCGAGTCAGTTCTGTTCCTGCATTGATAAGGTTGCTACTGAAACGCAACACCAGATTGTTCGGCTGCAATTTTCTGTAAACTTGGCGATAAAAAGAGTAGCCGTGAGTTTCTGTAATACATATATTGTTTAAAATATTTATAAATAATTGACAGTAGCTACGATCATCTCACTGTTTCTTAACGATGGAGACGCACGCCGCAGTTCTCTTGCCTGTTCTAATAGGTTTTACGTTCTTGCGTTACTAAACATGGTAACAAATAAATATAAATTCACATTATTAGGTGCAACTTTCACGTTCATAAGTGTTACTTTGTCACCTATATAATATAATATTTTGGCTTATGATTTTGTAGGCTGAAGAGCTCCAGTTGGGTTGCTCAAATTTAAACAAAATACCTTCCCAAAATAGTACCGGATCACAAGAAACCTAAAACTGCGCAAATTAAATTTATATGAAAGCAGTAAATAGTACTCACGTTTACTTGAAAACTTGCTACATATCTTGTTCAGTGTTGAAGTAAAACACTAAACTCTCAACTTACACGTAACGAGTACTAGGATGTGACGTGTTAACTTCGCGCATGCAGATAAAACTTCCGCTCGAACTTCGAACAAGATGCTGACTGCTTTTTTTGTACCTGCCAACTTAGTACCCTGGGATTTTGTACAGGAATACTTAAGTTAGTTGAATGTTTTAAAGTATCATATTGCGCTGTATTTAAGATAATTTGTTAAAACATGGCCAATGGATATACAGGGCATGCAAGATGTTGAGTTAACATCAAATAACCAACCATGTTTTAGTTTTTAATAATATATACTACAAATGTCGCCTAAAACTGGAGAGAGAGATCCGTAAGGAGAACAACAATGAGACAGTATAGGTGAGAAGAAGATAACTAAATATCCTGTAAGGCTGTGACTTAGTTGCGACCGCGCATATCGAACGATCGGCGAGGTTAACCAACATCATCACTATTAACAAAGCACCACACTTCCTTCTGCCAGAAAAAAACATGTAGAACATCATGTGAGGTGCAATGTGCAGCCAGGTGGGCTCCAACCTAGAGCAGCACTTCTGAGAAAATTGGCTCAATCACGTTATGTTGTAGCCAAATAAACTTGTTTTGTGTACCTGCTGCTAATATAGACGGCCTCGATGGCGTGGTGGTTAGTGTAACCGACTGCCACGCTTGAGGTCGCGGGTTCGATTCCCGCACATGTCAAACATTTGTGTGCATGAACATGGATGTTTGTCTTGGCCTGGGTGTTCCTATGTATAATACGTGTGTTTATCCATTGTCTAGTACCCAAAGTACAAGCGCTGCTTAGTTTGGGTTAAATGGTGTTGTGAGTATATGATATAATAGAATATTATACCTCCGCATCTCCAGTCAGTTTGAAAAGCGTTAGGCCAGTCCACTACGCTGAGCATCTGCGGCATAGCTGACATGAAAGTCTATCTGTTATGCTATTTTACTACGACCTGTATTTATATATCATGTATAGTAATGTATTTATTAAACACGTTCATACCTGCATACACAGACGTTACCCCTGCGTAACACCGAGCGAATGCTAAGCCCAGCGTAATAGGGGTTGGTCCTGTTATCGTATGTGCGTGGCGTGTGTCCTGGGATCGTACTATTCTTTCTTTACTTTTCGTGTGGTTAGTGGCCTACCTGTTGTCAAGAGTTGTTCTAGCCGCCCGTAGGCCTCTGACATGGCTTAACGACTGCTGTCGATTTGACAACAACTGGGACCGACTTTTAACGTGCTCTCCGAAGCACGGAGACGCTCAGATGAAATACCACTAAGCGGTCACCAATCTATAGACTAACCGCACCCAACGTTGCTTAACCTCGCTAATCGTTTACCGATCAGTGAGTGCAACTGGCTATGAGGTCACTGTGTCAAAGTTGACAAGAGCAGGTTTACACGTCTTCGGATCACTGGATCTGAAGACGTGTAAACCTGCTCTCATTTTAACTTAGAGATATTACTTGATATACATTAAAAAAATTAAAACAATATAATTGCCGCGGCACAGGTATAACACCTAGTATAGAACAGGTATAATATCTGTAGGCTTTCACATGTAACGGAACAGAGAAAACCGTCTCTAACACCGATTTTCTTTAAAAAGGCCTGTCCTGGTATTATCATTGGCGATAACTATCGTGCGATGTCGTTATGTGATAAAATCTCTTTAGCTACCTGCTTCTCATCTCTGTAGTCATAACAGAAGATTGCTAATAAAAGTCTAGTGCTAAGTATGTGGTTATGGGATTAACACGTATAGTGAAAATTTGCTGGTAAGTATTGTGCTAAAAGAATATTAACTAAAGAGTGCCTTTACCAGGTAAAGATTTTTAGTAGCATTAACATTAATCAAAGTAGATATCGTTTAGTGTTCTAATGTATTTGAATATCACTTGAATGCGTATCACAAATTTCATTGGATACTATCTTTTGCCCGCGGCTTCGCTCGCGTATCAGTAGGTTAGGTAATTTATGTTAGTCATAAATAGCTACTGCTTTTTTTAAATAAAATATATCCTATGTTACTCAGTGATAATATAACATTCTAATGACGAAAGAATTTTTTAAATCGGTTGAGTACTTTTTGAGTTAAATCCCTACAAACAAATAAACAAAATATAATATATTTTCTGGTTATAATATTTGTATACACTAGTATAGAAGTTAACCTTTTTCTGATCCCGTTGTGTATGCGTCCTTGAATATTTTTTATGCCAACAAGACAGATGTTAGTCTTAAACACATGCATCTGTTACTACAAAAACATTTACCATACAACCGTGATTATTTATTATATCCATTCCATTAACCCTATCACTATTTCTCTATGGTACTATTGACCCTTAACACAATTTTACAGATTATATCAGATGGTTAAGAAAAATCAACTTTAATGCTAAGAGGGTAGAACTGCTAGTTCGTTGATATGAGGGTTATCACACATCTGGCCTATGAGGAATGTGTGTTATTATTAACAGATAAAAGTGTTAATTTGATGATTGAAATAAAACTCATTTTATGAAAATGAATTAAAGAAGAATGATAATAGGGACTTCATTTGACTCTCACTTGATGGGTCAAATCAATTCAGTGATAATTTATTTACAAATTAACGCTTACAATATCTAGCGTTCAATGTAACTAGATAAAGGATTATTCTCAAAGACTTCTTGTCTTAGAGAAGAATCCTTCAATTCCGTTACATTTATGGCCTCTTATCTCTCTACTTATAATTTTAATGTTAACAAATGAAGTTCAGAATCTATAAATATATCTATAAAAATTTATAATTATCACATAATACTTTAACGAATTGAAAATTATATTTATAATAAGAGATTCTTAAGAATTTAAGCTTTAAATACTTAAAGTGGATCGAAATAATTATTTATTAATTAAATATGGTGGTTTTCCTGGTTATCTTTAAATATATCATTTGTAAATAATGTCTTTAATGAGTATTTACTAGTACTAATACTCTGGGTGAAAGTCGCCATATGTCCTTTTCTGTAAATGTGACAACTTGTATGCGAAATTTTATGATTATGGATCGAGTAGTTAAGGCGTGATGTGGCAAATAAACAAACTCAAGTTCGCGTTTATAGTGTAATATTAAGTAAGGATTATTCTTTTCTTACATATTTCTTTCATATCTATCATTCTGAAGGCTTTATAATAAATACGGTATTTAAACACAACTGTTATTGTTCAGATCAATTATATTCTATAAAACACGTTCAATTTTATTTTCTATCGATTTATTCGCATAAAACCTGTATCGAATACTTAACTGATACACATAACTGGTGTGCGGTGCATATAAATTCGTATTTCTATCCTGATCTTTTCGCTTTGAGAATAATAATTTTGTCTGGAAAATTCTTGGGAATAAAACATTCAGTCTCTTATTTGTTATTCTTATGAAATAAGACTGCTGTCTAATACAATTCTCAGGTGACCACTTACATTTTAGAATGACTTTTGTTTACTTAAGACTTTAAGTCACTGAATTATATAACTTAGTACTTTGAAATCCAATGCATTAATAATATGAAAATCCACAAAAACTCATTAAAAATAACACTTCAAAGTTATAATCGTTCGAACTCGACCGCGGGCCTATCCGACCCGGGAAGTTTAAATTAAAGTTGTCACCCTACACGGCGCCGCGCCGTGGCGATGGAGGGTTGAGTTCGACTTCAAAAGAAAAAAGTGAATTGGGAACTGTCCTAAGGACCCGCAGATAAAACTTTATTTGACATCCAGTGAAACGTTTAAACCTAAACCTTTGATCTTGGATTGATTGTCATCAATAACGGTGAACAGTTTCAGACAGAATTGGAGTGTTTTGAAATTTGTTGACTTGAATGTTCTTTACAGTGTTCCTACATAGGCCACAGGCATAAGCTACATTAAAATATATTATTTATACAGAGATAGAAATCAAAGAAAAAAAAGAGACATCTATTCTAAAAACAATAGAGAACAGAAGAGGTAAAATGTTGGGCCACTTGATACGACATGACACTTTTATAAGAAGTATCTTGGAAGGAATAATAGAAGGCAGAAGGGGAAGAGGAAGGCCAAGGAGGACGTTCATAGATCAAGTGAAAGAAAAGGTAAAAGTTACGTCGTATCAAGAAGTCAAAGCGCTGGCTGAAGAGATTCCACCGACAAGAGCTTGGCTCTTAAATTGAAGAAGATAGAGGTCTGTTGACTATAAAATAATATTTATTTTACGACAGGTATGCCCTGATCAAAAGAAAACAAACTTTCAAGCAAACAGTATTGCTGCAATATTATTTATCATAAATTATATTTGAATCCAGCTTTATCATAAATATGGAAACTACTCAACATCTTAATAAAATATTTGTCTTTTAGCTACTTTTTTATATCGTCTACGTAATCTAGCCCCAAAAAAATTGGCAGAGATGTAATATACATAAATGGATACTAGTGTCTATAAACTTCATAAAGGTAGGCCAAAGACCATAGACAGGACAGAGACATTTACATTACGACATCAACTTTCATCAAATTCATGTAATAAGGTAAATACAGTGGAGCTCATACCCATTTACCGGGCAGATATAGACTCCAAGCTGCTACATAGAATTTTCTAACAGAAAATGACATTAAAATTTTACAGTATAAATTGTCACACTGCCGTTTTATCCTTTTACTGGACCCTAAAAATTTCGCCTATCCTCTGAACGTCTAACGCCGTGATGCATACGAAATTAGAGGTTGTCCCACAGTAATTCGTTTTCAAAAGATGCCGATGGGAACCATCCGAAAATAAGATTTTAATTGTAAGACAATCGCTTTTTGATTTGTGTTCCTGAATTCGTTTATTGACCGGATTGGTGTAGACGTTGTGTATAATAATGTAAGTGTTTTGGTTGCTTGAATAAAATCAGCACTAATTCATGGTAATATTATGAATGTGAAAATTATTTTGCCTATATTCCGTTACATGTTCTTACCTAAGGCCCTGCTAATTTGTGTTGCAGGAAAACTTACTAAACTATTTAAGTTATTAAACTACTTAAATTTACACTTGCTCATGACGTTGGTTGCTGAAAAACCAGCCTTAACTTCGGGGTATGTATGAATTTAAATAGTTTAATAGTTTTCATAAGTATCTAAACATATTGTTTTTCGAATAAACCGCGTAAAAATCCTTATAAAGTAGTTTAATTTCAATGTATAACATTCGCGTAAACGTAAGACAATATTAGGGAAACCTAGTTCAGGTACCAATCGCTCATTAAAGACTGGCTAATGCAGGAAAAGTATTATATGAAATAATACATATAAAAATCGTATAATCTTATAAGATTTTTTATGAAAATAATATTGATATAGTTTGATAGCTGAGGAAGGACATGGACTACTTCACAGAACATTATAGGAGAGTAGTAGTGCTCTGTACGCAATTTTTAGGTAAACCCTAAAGAAGTAACAAGTATGTGTTTTTACGAACTTGATCAGTATTCAGAATGGGTGAGATGCTAGTATACTTCAGACTTCATACAAGTGAACTGATTTCATTACCCTCCACTATGCTAGACTAATCATCGTAGGGCTGAGCTCATAGAGCGCGAGGACAACGCTTTACTCATTGAAATTAAACTGCTATATACGGATTTTATCGCGTTGTTTATTTGACACTTTATTACAAAATTTTGAAAATTTTTACACTACTAAGTACTACTATTAAACTTTACTAATTTTTAAGCTAATTAAATTATTATTAAACTATTTAGATTTAATTTATTTTTACACTTTCCCCGACGTTTCGGTTGCTTTTCAGCAGCCATGGTCACGGGGAGACTAAGATGGCAGTTGTCTCAATGTTCCAGTGTAGTTATTTCAAAGTACCCGAACATAATTAAATCATTGGTGTTTCTATTTACGCAGAATGAGCTCAAAGTATCATGAAGTCTAGCTGTGGTTTGCCTCTTCTTGGGTTTGACTATTTTTATTACTGGATCCCAAGCTGGTGGTACATTCCAACCATCTTCTCTATTAAAATTAGGATGTTTTTTGATTTCAATAGCCTCGCGAAGCATCCTTGGTAGGAATCGGTGTTCTTTAGCGAGAATCTGTGGTTTGTCAAATCTCAGGTAGTGGTTGGTCCCCTGTTGCACATGTTCACACACAGCAGACTTCAACGAGCGTCGGTGTTTTACATCAGCTATGTGTTCTTTTATGCGGGTGCCTATGTTTCTCTTGGTTTGACCAATGTATGAGAGTCCGCAGTCACAATCTATTTTATAGACCCCTGCATCTTGTTAAGGTAGTTGGCACTTGACGGATGGTAAAAATTGACTTATCTTCGTTGGCGGCTTGAAGTATGTGTTGATTGAAGCTCGCTTCAAGATGTAGCCAATCTTGTCAGTGACACCCCTTACATAAGGCAGTATAGCAGGCTGGCGCTCGACTGTGGCTGGCTTTTCTCGGGATCTGTGACAGCGGCGCGGCTGCTGGAGCTTGTTGTCTTGCAGTACTTGCTTGACATGTTAAAGCTCGGCGTCCAGGTGTTTCTTGTCACAGATCCCATGGGCTCTCTGAAACAAAGACTTTTCCACGGTAGCTAACTGTTTAGGATGGTGGTGAGATTCACCGTTTAAGTACCTATTTGTATGGGTCTTTTTCCTATATACAGTGTGGCTCAAAGTATGATCAGGATTCCTGATGACAAGTACATCTAAGAAAGCTAATGAATTATTTGCCTCTAATTCCATAGTAAATTGGATGTTATTATTAATGGAATTAAGATGTTCTAGGAATACACTTGCACTATCTGTTGGTAATATTGTAAAATATTTCTTCTTCTTCTTCTTCAACATGTCAAGCAAGTACTGCAAGACAACAAGCTCCAACAGCCGCGCCGCTGTCACAGATCCCGAGAAAAGCCAGCCACAGTCGAGCGCCAGCCTGCTATACTGCCTTATGTAAGGGGTGTCACTGACAAGATTGGCTACATCTTGAAGCGAGCTTCAATCAACACATACTTCAAGCCGCCAACGAAGATAAGTCAATTTTTACCATCCGTCAAGTGCCAACTACCTTTACAAGATGCAGGGGTCTATAAAATAGATTGTGACTGCGGACTCTCATACATTGGTCAAACCAAGAGAAACATAGGCACCCGCATAAAAGAACACATAGCTGATGTAAAACACCGACGCTCGTTGAAGTCTGCTGTGTGTGAACATGTGCAACAGGGGACCAACCACTACCTGAGATTTGACAAACCACAGATTCTCGCTAAAGAACACCGATTCCTACCAAGGATGCTTCGCGAGGCTATTGAAATCAAAAAACATCCTAATTTTAATAGAGAAGATGGTTGGAATGTACCACCAGCTTGGGATCCAGTAATAAAAATAGTCAAACCCAAGAAGAGGCAAACCACAGCTAGACTTCATGATACTTTGAGCTCATTCTGCGTAAATAGAAACACCAATGATTTAATTATGTTCGGGTACTTTGAAATAACTACACTGGAACATTGAGACAACTGCCATCTTAGTCTCCCCGTGACCATGGCTGCTGAAAAGCAACCGAAACGTCGGGGAAAGTGTAAAAATAAATTAAATCTAAATAGTTTAATAATAATTTAATTAGCTTAAAAATTAGTAAAGTTTAATAGTAGTACTTAGTAGTGTAAAAATTTTCAAAATTTTGTAATAAAGTGTCAAATAAACAACGCGATAAAATCCGTATATAGCAGTTTAATTTCAATGAATAATATTCGCGTAAATAGAAGACAATATTACAACGCTTTACGTAAGCAATGTCTAAGAAATAAACTTTTTTTTGCGCGCATGCGGTGACATCCAAATTTCGCCGGCCTTGCAGTAGATACTGCCAGTTGTACTGCTCCGTTAGTTCGTGGGTTGTTTACGTAATAGTTATTATATTTTGGCATCACACTGATCAAAAATGGTTAGATATAAACAATGGGATATTACAACCTTATATTTATGACAATACCAACCAAAGTGAAATATCGGTTATATTTTACCCCGAAAATGCGTGCTAGTAGGATCACGCGGATTGAGCCGGAAGTGAAAACTAGTTTATACTAATTAAACAACATCGTAAGCCCGTACAAGTTAATAACCAATCTTCGTCTTGTGGTTTCATAAAAGTACATCGTTATGCCTCCGTAATTGATGAACAAATCAAATCTAAATCAAATTCCGATCTCGTTGGGCCAATTACACCCGAATCCGTCGACACGGGCATTGATCGATTGATTTATGTTACCAATATAATTAGATCCTCGCAACTGATTAAAATACACGTACTTACGCGAGGGGTGGGTGTCACGACAAAACGGCTGTGTTAATAGATTTGATTAATATTTGAAGTGAAGGTAATTTGTTGCAAATTGTCACGTGTGACAACGTGAGGGTTAAATTGTTGTGTTTCTACGTCTAAGGTGTGGCTTTGTATGTATATGTTTATTAGTTCAGCTGTTTTTCTTTTTGAACTTGAGGGTAAAATTGGTTCGAGCAGTTAACTCGCTATATTAAAATACACAGGACCATTTTTTTCATAATGTTTTAAGGATGATCACCATATCATAGATCAATCACGCTAGAGATGATGAACCGTTTAGATAATTAGGTTTTTGTAATATTGATAGACGACGGTGAAATTGCTCACACGGTAATATTGGTGGAAAATGGTACGAAAATATTTAGATTTGTAAAGCAAATTTTATATCTTTATATGTTTTTTATATGTCGGCCCCGATGGCGTAGCGGTTAGTGTAACCGACTGCCACGCCTGCGGTCGCGGGTTTGATTCCCACACAAGTCAAACATTTGTGTGCATGAACATGGATGTTTGTCTTGGTCTGGGTGTTTCTATGTGTAATATGTATGTATTTACAAAAAAAAAGTATATATGTATGTTTATCCATTGTCTAGTACCCATAGTACAAGCTCTGCTTAGTTTGGGCTAGATGGTGTTGTGTATATGTGGTAGAATATTATGTTATATTATTATATTATATTTATATATACATAGTTGTATCCTGCAGCTGCACTCGCTTTCATTTTGTTGTTAAGTTCTTTTGTTACGAAATTCTCAGTTGACGCACGGAGTTTTGTAACATGCTCGGTCTACCGAGCCGTCTACGGCTATATACTCGTTACTGATTAAGTGAAATATTCAATATTATGGAAGAAATGTGGATGTGATCCAGCTCTGCGTACATACTAGGCATTTATATGCTTCAAACTATCTACTACCAATATTTATAGGGTTAGAGATTCTGTGGTTTAGCCATGAAAATATAACACAAACATTTTCTTTCAACACAACTTCTCACTGTATTAAGTTTGTGTCACGGGGAACTTGCGTAAATGTGCGTAACATTCATACAAAAGAATACCTCGGAACAACTATTAGTGGCTCAACAAATTTTTATCCTGTGTGTCGATCGAACCCACGACTCTCGACGCCCTGGCAAGGCATATCTTAAACCACTACACTATCTATGCAGTTTAACATTTATATTTACATTAAAATATTAGTGCTCGTGATTACGGTCTAGCACTCTTAAATATCTAAATTTCCTATTAAACATCGAATGTCCTTTATTAAGCTTTAACAACTAAACCCAAATTCTATAAATCTTTTATCAAAAGATAACATTGCTATGAACGCGCATAATTTTGCCTACAAGCATTGAAAAGTACCTAATTATGTTTCAAACATTAACAGGTTTATCATAGTTATTCTATGCAGACATTAATTACAATTACAATTATATAATTAGTTTATTGTAACGCTCGTGAAACATAGTGCTAACTTTTGTAAACGTTTTAGATTTGAAACAACGAGAGTTGAATACTATACGAAGTTGCGAGCGCCTGTTAATAAAACTATTAGAATTAATTGTCACTGATTTCTATATTAGTTTAATTCTAAATGACAGCTTACTAACTAGATTTCACAACTGTTCATCTTTGAGTAATAAGATGAAATTAGAACGTGAGGCAATTAAGTAAAGCATCGTGGAAAGTCTGCATGTCTGAGAGTTCTCCATATTAGAACAATATAGAGAACTCTCAGACATGCAGGTTTTTCACAACGGTTCGAAGATATGTGACGTCTGCCAACCTGCACTGGGCCAGCGTGGACTATGGCCTAACCCTTTTCACACAAGGAAGAGACCCGTGTCCAGCAGTGAGGCAGTTATATACAGGGCTGATATTATTGTAATAATGTTTGCAGCTGATTACAAGGCTCCGAGTCCGGCTGTTTCGCTGCCCAGCATCTCTATGGTATAGCCAATCTAACTACAATTCAACTGAATAGATTGAATTTAAATAGGACTGCTTATATGCCCATTCTATTTTGTCGGTTGACTGTCTGACCCATTTGCTTAATGGTAATATCGGTCGTCTGGACAGCGTCTACTTTTTTGACGATTACTAGCAATTTGGTTTGCATATTTCTAGTATTTTTGTGCCAGTTAAACTAGATAAGCTGAGATAAAAACTAGCTAAATTTAGATCAACTACGTATAATATCAAACGATGTTATACTCTGTTCCACTGGGACGCCTGCCTTTCCTATAAAGACTCGGGCTTTGGTCGTCCACGTTGAGACTATGCGGGTGAATAAAAAATACAGAGCTGTGAGTGAAATTCTATAGCACATATAAAAAATAGAATTGTGTATCTCCGTAATAAAAAGATCAAATATTATTATCACTTCACACATTTTCAAGAACCTTCTAGAAAAGTCTTATGCAGGAAGGAAAAAACGCAGTGAAGTACACTATATACGTTTTCTCTCACCGTGTAGATATACGGTGAAGGAAAACGTATATTATATATATGTATTTTCATTTATGTATAGGATGAATCGATAAAGATTTATCTATTCATCCTATACATAAATGAAAATCAGTCCCCTCGACTAATGAATGTCGTACAACTACGGGGAATATAATATCAAGCCATGATGAAGCATTATAACTCCCTAAATTAATACCGAATTTAATTATACTAATAACTATTAAAATAGATAACGATCAACAATTAGATCAACGCCTTGCTTAATTAAAAACTTATTATTGTCGTGTCATTGCGGTGATGTTATCTGTTCGTGACGTTAAGGGTGAGTTCATACCCCAGGTGGTGAAATTACTAATGTTTCCCAGAATAATCCTGAGATTTAGTAACTTAATTAATTTTATATACGGAGGTACGAGATTACCTTCGTTTTTCGTCCAAATGGTTCAAATCCTATGTAATGCTATAAAGAGGAAATATTTGATTTTGTTTGTTTGTTTGTAACGATTTAACTCATAAACGAATCAACCGATTTTAAAAATTATTCATTCTTAGGAAGCTATATTATTGCCTATTGATAATTTTTTTAAATTACTGTAACCAACATAACTTAAACTAACCTATTTTTACGCGAGCGAACCTGGGTGCAAAAGCTAGTATATAATATATCTGAATACTGATTTCTTGTAGCACTTTCGCATTTCGTGTAGCAAAATATTATAAAATAGATTTAAAACTAAAACCCCTAAAGAGGTATATAAGACATTGGCAGCTCACAGCCGATTATACGTATTTGTAAAGCAATTCACTATTTCACCCTCTATTCAATGACTGAACCAAATTGGTAAGAATTTTTCCAAAGTACGTGGTGCCTTTGAAAATTATCTTACAGTTAAAACTAAATAAAACTTTGTTCGACGACTTTTATTCCTTACGGCTGTTAGCAAATATAAGCGCAAACTCAAGTCACGGGACCAAAGACGGCAGGTTATCCGCTACGCATAAATTATTAAAACACATTTTCACGAAAACTTTCCAACTTACTGGCTCCAAAGATTGGTTGATCCACACGGCTCAACAAAGTTGCCAGGCTTGATCTTCTAGTCGGACGGCGTTTGTTTGCATATTGAAATCCATCCCTGTTTACCATGATAAGCGTGTAACCCATCGGTCATGTTTGTGATGGATCTCTTTTAGGGTACTAGAAGAAATCCTTGAGAGAGGCAGGACTTTGGAAATGTTTAACGATCTATATTTGAAGTATCAAATTAGTTATTTATTATGTTGATTTTACTAGTTTCTGTTCCCGGCTTCGTTCGCGTAAATCTCGCGAGAACAAGAGATAAAATTATCCTTTGTAAGACAAAGGATAATTTTATATCCAGGATACGTCCTATATGTTTGCCAAATATCATCCAAATCCGTTTCACGGTTAATTTACTTAAAAACATTTAAACATCTTTACAAACATTTACATTCATAAAATTAATAGAGTAGTAAATTTAAGCGTCACCAAATTCGTCATATTGAGTACAATGCTTACTCTATGTATGACTTTTATGTCGTGCGAGTTACAAATATATTAAGCATAGGGATGCAAAGTATACAAAAGATGAAAATTAAGAAATAATTACTCTCGTCCTAATATCACACTTACAAACCATTGATCTACTCTACAGACAATTCGTTTATAAAACTTCTACTGACATTCTTCTCCCTAATATACTTACATTCTTTCATCAAATATTTAAGAAGTAATACTTTAATATTACTTCTAATTAACATTGACCTGAAAATCAAAATACCACTCAAAACAATCTCACAAATATTTACATTTACCATTAACTCCTTGTACAGTAATCGACAGGAAACAAAACTCATTCACGCTAAAACATCGTTCCGGACACTTTACAGGAACTTCCGTCGACTGAAAAAAACACTTAAAGACTTCCGTTATGAACACTGAGACACTATTCCCTTTCAAATGGCGGCAACATCAAAAAACAATTCCAGCCAATCAGAAAGCAGTTAGTCACGAAACGATAGCACTCCCATCACTGTAAATGCATTCACACCTATGTTAATTTGATTGGCCTGTTTAAACGTAGGTGGGGATTAATGTAATAAGTTTAAATTGAATTATTTTTACCGATTTCTTGTGGGTGGGTCGAGCTTTTACATTTAATTGGATAAATACGAATGACAAATGAATTCAATAAAATTTGTGGTCGTATGTAATTTAAAATGAAAGTACAGTGATATATTAATTCTATAGTATAATGAGTGGCTATAGCTCAGTGATCGTGTAAGGCCATTAATGAAATTGGGCTATTAAGAGTATTGGATTATAATGGACTAGGATGTACTTACTAAATATATTCTACTGAGGTTTAAGAAACCGGAAATCTATTTTATAAGATAAGATAACTTTCTTAATACATGCGACGGAGTAGTGGTGACGTTTGTAATTAATTAGAAACGTGTTTTATACATCTAAGGTGACAAACTAGCATACTTGTTCGTAAGAGACTTTCCCAGCCGGATAAGTCCAGTTAGACTAAAATACCAGGTTTAAATCAGGATCTAAACCTGGTATTTCACCTACCATGTGTATATTAATATTTTTAGTCGTAGTTATAACTGTATGACCATGGGGAACAGGTGTCATTTAACATGTAAACAGATAAGTAGCTGCCAGCTGCTGTCGCCGCACAGTGTTTGAGTTTGAATCGAAATATATGGGTGATTCATAAATTGTTGTTCTTAGCTGATGTGTTCGTGTCTGTTAATTTTGTGTTTGATAAGTCCCGTGCGATACAACGGTTAAAAAATAAAGCGGGAATTGTTGTTTCTGTATTTTCTAGGCGTTGGTATTTATAAGTTATTGTGTATAATATGTTCTACGTCACCATATAATTTGTTATACATATATATTTTATTGAAGGTCTCTGTCTATTTGGGTTACATATTAATAGTGTTAAACCTACCTAATCGAGAATTCTTGTATTAGAAGTCTTCACATTGGTAATGCAATGGATGGGATAAGTAGCTAATCCGCGGGCAGTTACATTTATCTAGCTAAGAGAGAATGGTATCTAAAAGTCGCTTTTGTAACATTAAAGACATAAAAATAAAAAGTACATATCTACCATTTCCCATTATTCATGTACAGATACATAAGTAAAATTACAAAACCAAACATTTCCAAAGCGAGCAGGAAATAATATACCCTCGCATCATAAATCGTACTACCCTCCGAATTGAATAAAACAATCATTATACCGATAACGTTACTGACAATCGTCGCTAATACAACAAACTGTCAATCTTTCGGCCGTGTCTTATCGCGTGATCAACAATAAAAAATACCTCAAATAATTTCACAAAGGATCGAATGCGATCGCAGCGATGCGATAACGGATAAAAGGAGGGGTGAACTGTACAAGGGAAATAAGTCATTAATAGAAATAACATGATATCAGTTTGTGGGGATCAGAAACAAGATGACTGTGCGGATAGGGGCAGCGAAAAGCGAGCCCTCTCTTATAGTTTGTAAGTACAGTAGCGAAATTAATTACTGTTATTTTTAGTAGATTGAAATGTAGCAACTGCTATTTTATAATTATTTAGTCTGGAGGTAAATCACGCATAAGTTAGGCATAAACTTAGTTTTTGCAAGATTTTAGGAGCGATAGCCTAGTTTGGAGACCATTGGACTGCCAGGTTTCTGCAAGAGGTCTCGAGTTCGATCCTAACGCATAAACCAATAAGAATAAGAAGTTATTTGCGTATTAAGAGTTATTTATCGCTAATTATAACGGGCAAGCATCGTGGAAAAACTTGCATGTCCAAGAGTTCTCCATAATTAATCTCTCGAAGATGTGTGAAGGTTACCAACTTGCAGTTAGCGTAGTAGATTACGAACTTACCCTTCTCATACTGAGTAGTAGCCCCGTGCCCAGCAGTGGGGCAGATTATTAACAGACATACAGCTTAATGGCAATGCCTACATACTGATTCATGCTTTGATCCTAAATCGCTGTACGCGTAAGGGCAAGTATTCCTTATTTGACGACTCAATGTAGTGGTTAGTGTAGCCGACTGCCGCGCCTGAGGTCGCGGGTTCGATTCCCGCACAAGTCAAACATTTGTGTGATGTGATGAACACTATGCATGAACATGGATGTTTATCTTGGTCTGGGTGTTTCTATGTATAATATGTATGTATTCACAAAAAAAAGTATATATGTAAGTTTATCCATTGTCTAGTACCCATAGTACAAGCTCTGCTTAGTTTGGGCTAGATGGTGTTGTGTGTATGTGATAGAATATTATTATTATTATTATTATTATTATTCATGCCAATTTTTGTATAAGTCTGAATATTGTGTGTGCTCGAAGGGTCTTATTTAATTACCTAGACCGTTAAACGCGCAAAGAAACAGGAAATAACTAAAAGATTAAAGGCGCTAACCCCTACAGCGAACACAATACTGTAAGACACATGTATATTTGTTTTCTCGACTAGTTTCGAACCTAATCTTAGCACGGCTCCTGAGTCCACCACGCTAAGACCAGTTAAGAACCTCGATTGAGGTCGAAACTAGTTAGACAAATCTGAATGGTACATGTTAGCCTAACGTTATATACATTATATTTCTATTATATTTCTATTATAACACACAAAAAATGAGGTACATAAAAATATGCGTATTTCATTGCGGTTTATATAAGAAACATTATATTTTAGTGTAACCTTGAGCTAGCTGCCTAAAAACTACCGATATATCAGACACAAGGTACACATCTTAAGAAAAACAGGTCTGTAATAAAAACTGCGATAAAATCAATATAAAGTAGTTTAATTTCAATTTTATAGACAATCATATCTCTGTCTTATCTGTGTAAGTTCTCTTGAAATTAAATTGGGTATGTAAGTGTATATACATACATGTCCTTGGTTGATAATTAACATCGAGCTAAGGCAAAGGTTACAATTTGTCCTTTAGCGCAGATAAAAGCTGTTTCGATAGCTTTTAATATATAATTCAGTCGCGCACTTTGTGTTCATGATGTCGTTTTTAACACACACTGTCATCTAGTTCGGCAAGCTTAACAAGGTTTGGTTATTAAGCATGGTTTCCTAAAGTATAGGAGTCTAATCAATCAGCTTAGAAAAATATTAATAAATCTTCCGTAAGGATTTTACCCATCGTTTTTAATGCAAATACAAAACAAATACGACCTCCAAGAATTAACTAGAAAATGAAGAAGAAAATTCTGGAAATTGTAATTTTAAGTCATCTAATTATTGTTATAGGTATTCAATTGTACATGTATCATATTATTTTCAGAATTTTGTATGGACTATATATTGGATTATTTGTCAATACTATTAACATCCATGCACGAACGTGCAGTTGAAACCCGGTTATATAAAATATTCTTTTATATATGTACATTTAATATGGCAAATAAGCCTATTGGCCACCTAATACGAATCCGACAGACACTTTTATCGCCAAGGAAAATACAAACGCGATGCCACTTCTTCAAAAATGAAGTCACGGCTTTAGACAAAGATTAAGGTTTTGCAATATACAGAGATTACTGATATCCCTTTGATGAACAATATCTTCTTAAAGAAGGTTGGTTACCGTACTCATGCAGAGCTAAAATAAAAACCGATTGACTACGATTTTCTGTAGGATGGAAATACTTTTCCAGTCAACCAATCGCTTTCGGTTGAATTTCACTACCAAACTTACATGTGAGTCGGCTGTTATAATCTGAAATGTTCTTTAGTAACCATAGCAATAATAGTTGGTTTAAGTTCGAGATGAGTTCTTTTAGCAAAATTGAATTACAGTGCATCGAAATGCTAAGTTTAGACGAGTTTTATCCAGTTTTAAAGTTAATTTGACATTGGTATTTAGTATTGTCACATCCATTTATCATTCACTTCGCAAGCTTGCTTAACTGCCCAGCAGTGTGTAAATTTCACAAGGGTGGTATAAATACCAAGTCCTCTCTCTTTGATATTGTTATTCATTTTCTAACGTCAAACACAAAAGGCATAGCAAGGTTGACTTACTCGGCCATTTTGCTAGTTCCGGACTTGGGGCTTAATAACTAGAGTTTGGATACTAAATTTTTGGGTTTTTTGGTTAGATACATGTTTAGTTGCTTGTTGACCCTGTGTCATAAGTTTGCTCTTACGCTTACGCTTACGAGGATTAGCTTTCAGATTCGATATGGATTTCGTGTCTCCAGAAAGTCTGGAGATCTGCCGGGTCGGCGGTAGTCAGCTAGCTATAATCCGTGGGACCTAGACAAGGCTGGAGAAATGTTGGTGCTCTACACATGTTCCTACCTTTTAAGGATATGTAGGCCTAATTCAATGTATCTATTACAACCAAATCCAATCCAAAATACTCAATAAATAGAACTTAAAATCACCTATCACACATTTACTCGCACAATAATTCGAGATATCTTAAACTCGAGCTGTCATATTTAAGTGCGGGAGTTGGCAACGAAAGCCCGTTTAAATGGCTTGCTTGCTTCGTTCCCGGGACGTAAAGACTCAATTGCCACGTGAAAACGTATGCCAGCATCGTAGCTCTGAATATTTTATAACTGAGCTCTGCACTTGCAGACAGAATTATTCACCCTTTGCCATAAATTAATAAATATATTTGCGTCTATTGTGTGAAGCGGTCCATATATAAGCTACCGTAGTTTACTGCAATATCAGGGAATATCAGGGGTTATTAGTTACTACACTTGCCAACCCACCAAAAAGAGCCACTGTGCTGGCAGCTTGCTGAGTACACTTAAGGAGACTGTAAACCCTTATCGCCACAGGAACCCCGACATAAAGTTGATTTAATGCAATCATTAGAAAGGCGTGTGTGACGTGTTCTAGGCATCGTAGCACATTTTCGCAATTCAAGTTTCCATTTCCTAAAGCAACTCTCCTCAAAAGTAGATGTCGTGTACAGGTCTTGAAAAGATGACGAACAAAGAGTCAGTTTACCTTTACATTAATATCAGGCTTAGTTATTGTAAAACCAGGTAGTTGGCTTCGTCTTGTTTACTTATATTTCACTTCTGCAGCAAGTACTTTTGCTACATAAACTCCAAAATTGGTAGCTACTTTGCAAAAGATTCCACGAGCGCACGGCTTACACGGAACGCCCGTGTCCAAACTCCGATTTTACGTTCAAACTTGTTGGTGATGTTTATACAACATCGTGGCCGCAAGTGTATCAAGTTTACGACCTGCGGCGAAACACACCGATAAGTCGTCCCGATGACGCGAGCTTTCGTAATCGATTACACCCGATACGTTCGCGTTAACATGTTTTTTATTCGATTTATGTATATGTGCTGATCATATCCCCGATTGTGTCTGTGGAAATATGTTCGAGGTTGTTTAATAGTGCAGGTTTTGTATTCGTATTTTAATTAATGTCTTTATTTGTCTGATTGGGAATTGTGTTCAATATACAGAAAAGCTTGGCTAACTTGATAATTCTCTTTATAATGTTGCTCGCTTGCGTAAATGTAGGTTAAGTTATTTTGGGGTAGGTTAGTAACGGTATCTTTTTTGTTCTGGATGAAAGGTACCATATGTCCTTTTCTGTTCCCCTGACAGCATTTATGCGAAATTTTATGATGATCGGTCGGAAGGAAGGAGTGAAAGCGTCACAAACAAACAAACTCACTTTTCCATTTATAATATACTAGCTTTTGCTCGCGGCTTGGCTCGCGTAAAAGTAGGTCAGGCTATGTTAGTAACAGTGGGTACCTTTTTTAAAAATAATATAGCCTACTTCGTAATAATATAACTTTATAATGGTGAAGTTTAAAGAATTTTTAAAATCACTTGTATTGTTTTTGAGCTAAATCCTTACAAACAAACAAAATATCGTATAGCAGGTAGGATAAAGAAACTCAGACGAGAGTATATGTACATATACTCACGTCTGAGTGTCCCCGAAGTGGTAAGAGAAAACTAGTTCTTATAACATTCAACTTTATTAGAATGTGATCTTTGTTAGTGACTTTGTCGGATGTTGCAATAACAAACGCATATAGCGTGTATTTTTTTCTGTGTGTGTGATTATGCCGTTGTACGAGACAACGGCACAATTAAACAGATTTTCCCGCATTTCATAAATTGTTGAACATTTATGTTTTTCAAAGATTAGATCATACAAGTTATGGCTTCCATTAAATTAATGTGAAGAAATAAAAAGATTTACTTTTAGTTTTAATTGAACTGTACGGATGTTGTAGTGGTTGTCTCGCTGCTGCCGTTGCGCCGAGAGTTGTGGGTCCAATCCCACACGTGATAAAATTTTATGTAATCCACAAATTGTTGAGTTTTGAGTCTACATCTTCTTTGTATCCGTTCTATGAATGTTTCTAAAGTCCCTCGCGGCACTGGATAGGAAATTTCGGTATTCCGTTAATGGGAAAATCTTATTATTGGTATTTACAATTTTTTCTTTATATATACAATTGCCGCATCGAATGCTTCACTATCGCCTATCATATAAACACCACCAAATAATCTTAGGTCTTTAAACTCACGAATTTAACGGCATTATTAAATTTCTAAGGTAAGAAAAGTCAAGGCGTCCGTGTTAACTATCAAGGGTTTATGTGCCGTTGCTCGTAAACATCGACACCAATAGTTTAGTTTCAACGTTTTATAGCTCATCAGAGGCGCGCTTGTAATACATGACTGGCGTGTTTTAAAACCATTATCAGGCCTTGTATTACCAATTTATCTTGTAGCTTTTTAAAGGTAAGGGTGCATTCACATTACATGAATTGATTAGTTGATACGGATTAAGAAAGGGGAAGTCTTTTTGAACCGTGTCACCGTGTTTGTTTTCACGGTTGATACTAGGCACAGCCGATTGCTTTGAACAGCACCAAGATGCTCTTCTAGCAGTGTGTGTCAGTCTGTGTGAAAGATAAAACAGTACATACCTCCTGGTAAGCACTTCACAGTATGATGCATTCTCCTTGCTTGCATCAAGAAGTGAAGTCACCGTTTCTTGTGGTAGATGTGATGCACAATTCAGACTAGATGAATCTTCGTTAGGATGGAAGACAACAGCTGGATGAGATTGGCCGTGGATCAGGCTCAGTGGGCTAATTATAATAGCCTTTAAAACCGTTTTATGGCCTTTAAACCCTTGCAATTAACTTTTAAAAGCAAACCATTAATTAAGCAGAATTTCTATCTAAACCTCGGTTTTTATGACTCCAGCTTTACTAGGTAACTACTTACCTACCGAGGATCGCAGCCGAACAACTTTGTGTTATGTTACGGCTGTATGTAGGGATGCCAGATTCCTTAAACATTCTATGTATTGTAAACAGGGACATTCTTGCCAGAGCTGCCAGCACACCGCCTGCTTATTAAAACGGTTGGTACCGTACAGATGATGTCCCATGATTTAGCAAGCGGCCATCGGTTACAGTAACCGATTGCTCTCGGCGCAGTAGCAGTGGCACGAAGAAAGTGGTCTCCATCTCACTGCTGTGGCATGACTACTACACCATCCATGCAGTCATTGCATTCGAATACCTTCGAATGAACTTTAATTGACATATGGCCATAGGCTAGAAAACAAAAGTGTTTTGTTTGCCAACTAAGTAGTATAAACATAGATTTTGCCCTGTAGTGAGACCGCAGACTATAGAATTGAACGGTCGCTGTAGACAAAGTTTCCGAAAGAAACTAAGACAAGAACTTCTTAATTGAAGACAATTCTTACAAAGTTAGTCGCGCAGTTCCCACAAAATTCTTGTACCAAGTGATATCCTAACCCTATAATATTATCGCAAATGGTCCCGGTAACCGTGCCAAACGGTTTAATCTACCCTCAAGCGGTTAACGGGTTGAATCGCCGAGCGTGACATAACGACCAATGTTGTTTTAAATTGCCAAAGTACATGTTTTTGCGATTTTATTGTTATAATGTATTGACGCTTAAAGTTTTAATTGGTTTTAAAGTTATTAATGCTAATTGTATTTATTGTAGTGTGTTTAATTTTATTCATATTTTAATAGTGTGGTTATATTATAGGCTGATGCTTCGCTAGCGTAAAAGTAGATGAGGTTATGTAAGTAATAGTACTTTGTTTTAAAATTAAATATAGCCTGTTACTCGATGATAATATAGCTTTCTTGTGGTGAAAGTTTTTTTTTTATACCACTGATGTGGCAAACAAGCATACGGTCCACTTGATGGCAAGTGGTCACCGTAGCCTATACACGTCTGCAACACCAGAAGCGTGCGCGTTGCCGACCCTTTAGGAAAGGAATTGGGAAGGAGAAGGAGCGGGAAGGGGAAAAGAGGGTGATTGGGCCTCCGGCACTCTCACTCACCGAAAGAAACACAACAGTAGGAATACTGCTATTTCACGTCGATATTCTGTGAGATAGTGGCAGTCCTTCCCCGGTCGAGCCGGCCCATTCATGCTGAAATCAGCGAGGCTCTACTTGGTTGGGTAGTAATATGATATTAGTATATATGAGAAGACAGTTGAACTGCCACGTAGAGTTTGATCCCTTGGTCTCTGACTTTTCGAAACTACATATATGCGTATTTTTTTTTAAATGACCCCTTTCGCACTGTGAATAATTACTGTCTTGTGGAGGATTTGACAAGCATTCAAACAACGGCCAGAATGAACAACCAAATCCGCAACTACTATTTGTGGATTACACAAATTTTTGTGCCGTGTAAGGATTGAACCTCTTGGCACAGTGGCAGCAGCGAGCCGACCACTTAAACCACTACGCCAGCTGTGCAGTCAAAATAAGAATCGTTTGCTTTAACGGAAAATAAAATATCGTTAATACGCCTCCATGTCTGTAACAGTACCGTATAAAGTCTGCTTACTGCTCTGGTACCTTTTATTTACGTGGTCTTTATGAAATGCTATAAAGGTATGACATTTAATTTATTATATATTTTTGTTACAGGTACTATATTAATATTTTGGAACGACTGTAACAACGTCAAATGTCGTCAAAGGTAAAGTGCATACGTTATCTTACATATTACCTACCCGTAGTAAAAGTGAAGAAAGAAAGCCAGTTGCATCTAGTCAGCTGCAGAAGTCAGTAATCATCAGCCTTTGTTGAATGATTACGTACCCCTTATATTCTTAGCAACTCTAAGTAGTAAGGAAAAGTTTTGAATTGGTAAGATAGATAATTTTGTATAAGAGAATAAAAGTTGAAAAACTTTTTAGTAGCGGTGTTAGCATAATGGATTAGGCATTAGACTTGCGGGAGAGGTTGTGGGTTCGAATCTCACTCATTGCACAAACGACGTGAAACTATTCCTAACACAAACATCCCCTAGAATAATTGTGTATAGTTATCAAAACAGAGGGTGATCATTTAAAAAAAATATTGTACGGCGTACCGTTCGATCAGTCGCCTAGCCGCTCGCGCCGAGGCGAGTGCTATGGGTTTGAATCTCAAACAAGTCAATTATTTCTCTGATTCAGCCGTAGTAAAGTCCGCTACTCTGTGTCACTGGGGACTTCACAATGAAACAATTAACGAACACAAATTAGGTACATCCAAACTTATAAAATCACACAAATAAAGCAGCAGCGGGACGAGCGCTTGCGCGCTATTCCAACCGTGATGTAACACTGTCCAGCCTTCTGCTGATATACAAGCGTCATATTAACATTCTGCATTCATGTTTCGTATGACATCTTCATCCATTACATATTGAAGCCAGTATCACTTGTTACAAAATCATCTTTTAGTTAGTACTTGACTCTAATAAAGCTTGTGGAAACCTGATACTGAACTTTTCGCCACTGTTGTTTGGGATTATATACTGACTGAGATGGTATGGTCTTGTACTGCTCACAGCTAGCCAGAGATGTATTACACTCACGTTCTTCCAGCTATGATTTTAGGTTCTACGTAGGCGAACCTATTGTATTATATTAACCTATACCGTATCGGACACAGTGTCAAACTGCTAAGAAGTTTCTAATCAGAAAACCCATTAACATTGTGCCCAACCCAGGACTTTATGCATATGCGTACACTACCGCTATGCTGCCAAGGCATTATATATTAGGAATGGCGGTATTATTTTGCCGTAAATTTTTTTAATAAAATAAAAATAAATAATATTTTATTTGTATCTCTTATCGCAATATAGCAGCATGGACTCTGGAATAGCCTAATAGACCGGCTCCCTCTAACGATAAAACGGTCTAAAAACGTAGTTATCGCAATGTGGGTATATTACATATCTGTTTATCCACAAATGATTAAAAGGTTACGTTAATTTCATAGACAAGTCCTAATCGCAGCCCTAACTAATCAGAAATCTCACGTAACCTCAATTTCCATAGACAAGAATTGCATAAGACAAAAACGCAAAACCGTAACATTCAAAGTTGTACAAGAGAAAAGTAAGCCAAAATCTTGGCACAATAATATTGAAGCAGTCAAACAATTGCGTCCAAACTAGTCCATTAGAAATTAATGCTTTTAACTAATATTACTTAATACCCAACCCTCCGACGGCGCGGCGTACAAACGCACCATTACACAATGGTCTTTAAGGCCCCGATTTATGTCTTCATTTTTAATGGTCAGCCACGCTCCACTGACTCGCTATTGTCCAGATACCGTCTAAGTATTGTAGTTTTTGAAAACTGTAAAATCAGGATTCAATTGTCTGTTTCCCGGCACATAAATCATTAAACGAATAATTCTGATGATTAAAAGTGTTATGACTTGTTTTTGTTCGAGAGATTGAATCGTCGCCAACTACATCCGTCGGAGGATTTTAGAAATTACGCGTATTTCATGTCTCACTTTTTAGTGTGCGTAGTTTTCTACTGATATTGATCAACGACATTCAAAACTTTAAAAACAATTGGTGTGTCCGATATGACCGACTGCCTCGATGGCGTATAGGTAGTACTTGCGATTACTGTACATTAGATGTCGGATTCGATTTCCGGGTTGGGTAAAATGTTGTTGGGTTTCTCAGCTGAGATTCCTTTTAGTCTGCTACTAAAACAAAAGCTCCATCAAAGAGTCTATTGTTGTCTACGTTACACGGCAATAAGCTCACCCCGTATTACGTGGAGCCTGAAACCATAACTGGTGCAATGTGATGAAATATGTATATATGTACTTTTGTTAATACACGTATACATAGACTTGCGCCTGAATATAATATGTCTGAAGCAATACCTATATGTCAATATCGTTTCAAATTAAATGTTGCAGTCTTTGCAATACTATAAATAAAGGTTTCGTAGAAATGGTTAAATTGGTTTTTAAAGATATTAATTTATAATTTTTTAATGTTATTGTAAGTCATTTATGCCTATGTTTTTTTATTAATGTTAATCAAAAGTAATTCTTGTTATGAGATTCAAATCGCTGAGTCATAAAACTCAAGCCTGCCTATTATATCTCGACTCTTATCCAAAACTTGGTTACTCAGGCGTTCTCAAACTTATCAGTAGCAAGCCCATCATCGTTTAATTAAGATTAATACACAGAAATTTCTCTAATATTCCATTTGAATATTAATCGTTCCCGAAATACCATTGAACAACCTCACGTAATTAATTCCTACTTTAATCAACAAAGTGGTAAAATTTTAGTACATTTCTATTGCGCATTCTATCGTTAACGTAAATGTGGGTAGATAATAAAATAATATTATTAATTTTATCTGTCACTTTACCACCATTTTCTCTATGCAAGTAATATTTCAGTGCAATGTTTTAACTGCAAAATATACTCGGATGATATATTCTGCGGTATTATATTTAATTGCTTTTCGTGTCGTTGGTACTAAGATTACGCTTACGTTTGTATTTGATAGTGAGATCGCAGATTCCGTTCTTGGGTCGAGCAAAGAGTTATGGAATTTTATTTTTATAGTAAAGTCATAATAGCAGTATGTAGTCTAGCCCAAAGACGGTAATGGTACTGCATCTTGGAACTTTAAAACATAGTTGTCAGAATGTGGATGTAACAATACAACATCTGCCTACCCCTTTAGGGATACACAGATAACACAGGCGTGTTGATTGTGTATATAAACTCTATACCTATATATTACTTGCTACTTTGATCATGTTATTTGAAAGTAGTTTACTTATATGTTTTTGCTCAGGGATCTAGCTGATTCCAAACAAATTTTTCCAACCGGGAATATTTGTCCGGGAATCGAATCCGTATCCTCACAAACACGCGCAAACGTATGCGCCATCTTACACCACAAAACTGACATTAAATAAATGTAGCTACCGCGAGAAAGAAAATTATGATGTACTAGTAGTTTTCCCGCGGTTTCACCCGCGTAAGTCCCATTCCCGAGTGAATATCGGGTTTCACCCCTTTCACCCCCTTCGGGGTTGAATTTCCAAAAATCCTCTCTTTGTGCTCCCCTACACTCTCCAAGGAACATACATGCCAAATTTCAGCTTCTTGCGTTCAGTAGTTTCGGCTGTGCGTTGTCTGTCAGTCACTCAGTAACGGAAGAGTTTTATATATGTATATAGATTATTTAAATAAATGTAAAATTCTATTATTATTTGAGTAAAATTTCAGCCTATGAGTTAATTGGATCTATTCCAAATAAATTCAGATTACATAAACGTGATTATATTATTCATATCAATAAGTTAATATTGTTGCATACATTGACTTATATATTACTGGCGTAAATCATTGGTTGCATACATTTATGGTTGTAATAGCATTATATACAACGCATATTATGTAATAAACCGGAGTGTACCGGCGAGCGTGTATGAGGAATGTGATGAAAGTGAATGAAGCCAGAGAAGTGTGTCAGGATCGTAGCAAATGGAAATCTGTAATCTGTGCCTTCCCCTCTGGGAAACAGGCGTGAATCTATGTATTATGTAGTAGGCAAAGGTGAATTACACCTTCATTTGGCCTTCTATGATTTTAGGTCAGATTAGGTAGTAGAATAGGTTACTGCCACCTTTTAAGAATAGGTCCAGATTCACAGCAGTCGCATTCATTACCGCTACGCCTTACCGAAGTCATATTTGTTAGGTTTTTTTAATAAGTAGCCTTTTGTGATACTGTTGGACCGCCACGCAGAGGTCTCGAGTTCGAACCCAAGGCGCGCATCTCTGACTTTTCGAAGTTATGTGCGTATTATATAGTTAATTACCGCTTGCTTTAACGGTGAAGGAAAATATCGTGAGGAAACCTGCATGTCTGTGAGTTCTCCATAATGTTCTCGAAGATATGTGAAGTCTGCCAAGTGCCAACCCGCACTAGGCCAGCGTGGTAGACATGGCCTAACCCTTCTCACACTGAGAAGATGCCCGTGCCCAGCAGTGGGACAGTTTAATATAGGGCTGATATTATTATATATATATATAAGTACATAATAAATAAAATTTAAGTAATAATAGGTAGTTGTTGTATTATCATCGGTCACGCAAAGTATTAATGGAATTTTATAGCAATGTTTTTAATAATTACTCTGTTCATTACACCTTCTATGATTTTAGGTTAAACGTGTGTAGTAGAAGAGGTTACTGCCACCTTCTTAGAATAGATCTAAAGTCCGTGCTGCTACTTAAAATTTCTTGTCAGATATACTCAATAACATTTTGCTCGACTCAGAAATCGAACCCGAGCTATCATACACAGTCGTATTTCGTACCGTCGCGTTACCGAGGCTGCCCTTTATATTACATATACATATATTTGTTTCAGTAATTTTCGTATATCATTAGTCTCGCCAAGTATTACATACATAAATACATAGATTCACGCCTGTTTCCCAGAGGGGTAGGCAGAGACTACGGATTTCCATTTGCTACGATCCTGACACACTTCTCTGGCTTCATTCACTTTCATCACATTCCTCATACACGCCCGGCGGTTCAAGGTGCTCTTAACCTGGCCTTTGTCCAGAACGCCTCCAATCTGATCAAGAAGCGTTCGCCTAGGTCTGCCTCTTGCGACTGTTCCATTCACACTAGCCTTATAAACTTTCTTAGTCAGTCTTTCCTTGTCCATTCTTTCTACATGCCCAAACCAGCTTAACATACCCTTTTCTATTCTTGTCACTATATCCACTTTCATGCCGCATCTCTCTCTAATCACAAGTATTAGTGGGTTATTATAGCAAATTTTCATTAGTACGTACCGCTTTGTCTAGATATGTGTACTAGGATCGCTTGAAATCTAAAAACTGAGATGGTGAAATATAGCTTTAATACACATCTGACTGACACTTTGACTTTGACGGCCTTGATGGCTTAATGGTTAGTGTAACCGATTGCCACGGTTGAGATCGCGGGTTCGATTCCCGCACAAGTCAAACATTTGTGTGCATGAACATGGATGTTTGTCTTGGTCTGGGTGTTACTATGTATAATATGTATGTATTTACAAAAAAAAAGTATATATGTATGTTTATGCATTGTCTAGTAGCCATAGTCCAAGCTCTACTTAGTTTGGGCTAGATGGTGAAATGTGTATATGATAGAAAAAATATTATAAATATATATATATATATATATATACATATATATAGATTTACTTTAGATATATACAAGCATTCATCCATTTAGGTATATACAAAAAGCCAAATCATATAACTTCTACGTATTGCCCAAGTAAGTATCCGGATCGTCGTATAATAATGACAAAGAATACATTTAAAACAACTAAATACAAAGATTCTGTATATTTTTTACTTAAAAGACATACCAACATAAAAGTTTATAGTTCATTGAATTCGCTGGCAACATAAAATTTATGCCAAATAAAATATTACGTTTCTACAAGGGTATATTCATTAATGAGCATTGGGGCGGGCATTGTTTCATAATAAGTTGTATTATAATGTCCCACTGCAACTGGCAAGCGTTTTAATAGCAATATGAAAGTACTATTTAATTAGCATGATTAGTAGAGCCTTGCTGATTTCAGCATGAATGGGCCGGCTCGACCGGGGATAGACTACCCTCTCACAGAACATCGAAGTGAAATACCAGTATTCCTACTGTTATGTTTCGTTCGGTGAGTGAGAGTGCCGGAAGTCCAATCACCCCCTTTCCCCCATTCCCGCTCCTTTCCTAAAGGGTCGGCAACGCGCAAGTGATGTCTCTGGTGTTGCAGTCGACCATAGGCTACGGTGACCACTTACCATCAGGTGGGCCATATGCTTGTTTGCCAAATTAGATGTATAAAAAAATAAAATAAAAAAAGGCACTTATATTTCCGTTACAATGCAATTTTAAGGATCTGGTTTTGATTCCCTGGCCAATATTCCCACCTGAAAAATTGGTTTAAGGACAGAACCCTTAAAGGAAAATAGAGGTGAAAATTTAAAAGTAAATATTATATTGAACTAGTTTTTATCCACGGCTTCGCTCGCGTTTTTCAGCATAAAAAGTATCTTATGTCCTTTTCTATATCCCTGACGACGTGTATGCGAAATATGATGATCGGCTGAGTAGTTATGGCGTGAAAGCGTAACAAACAAACAAACTCACATTCGCATTCATAATATTAGTTAGGATAATTAGGGTAAGTTAGGATTAGGATACTGAACATCCAACATCTCTCCACGACTAATCCAGTTTATGATATAGCGTTCCGCTACACCAACCGTCAGGTTATAATAGTGGGAGCTGCTGTACCTTCCAGTGCCCGAGAGCACCTTCTGGGACCAGTTATAGACAGGTCTTGTCCCCAAATCTCGATTTCTCCAACCTAACTCCAGAGATCCGGTTCTCGTAAGCGAGCTACCTCGTGCCCAAAAGTGGCACTACCTATTCTCCAGATAGGTGTTTATTGTTCCAATAAAGCCGCTCACCATTCGCAACTCTGGGAGTTGCTAACGATAACCTTGCTAAAGCCGCTGAAGCCGACGGAGAAGCCGCCTCCCATATCTCCAGTATGGTACCGGAGCTGCATATAGCATGCTCACTTCCCGACGTACACAGGATACTGAACAGTCACGTCTGTCGATCTCCAAACAGGTAGACAGAGATATATTCCTCCGCAGCGTTGTTTTCAGGCATCAGGTTATAAAAGACGAGCCGAATGCCCTCTACCGTAAACATAGCCATGCTATATGTTGCCACTGAGCATTCCCTAGCTGAAAAATTCAATAACATTGCGTGTTCCAGCAATTGATACCTGGCGTACAACCACCACAATACAATCGTTTTAATTAAGCTCAGTTTCATAAAACTGTACAGAGTTAAAATATTTTCGGTGACATAAATATTGAACAGTTTTAACTAATAGTTTAAAAAAAACGGCTCTATACCGCCCATATAAATCGTTGTGCAATTGACAAACAATGCGAGAGTGTTCACACACGGACAGTCGAGGCTATTCATACGGAAAGCTTTTAGGAATCCCCGTCCAATAACAGCGAGCGTTATCTGACTTGTATTTTATTTCATAAGGTGAGCTGTCCAGTCCAATAGTTTTATACGTGTAGATTGCTGTGCATGGAATTTCTTTAATGGAAAAACTGCGATATGAAACTGGTTGAAGGTAGAGTCAACAGCTTTCAAAGAGATATTGCAAACTAGTATGAGTGGGTCAAATGTGCTGCGGTTTTAATACGTTTTCACTGATTATTACTGCAGTAGGCGTTCCTGAGACGACTATGAATCGATAAACATATTACCATTACATGATACCCAGCTGTAGTAAAAAATTGGTATCAATTTGTGTTAGGTGGTTCCAATTGAATCTAATAATAAAATAATATGACGTCATACCAGAACAATACCAAGCTTCTATCCTGTATGATATCAAAATTGAAAATTTATTTGACTCTTTTACTGGAATTAATCACCCTTTAAAAATGATACCTTAATAGTTAATAGATTCATTCTTATAATTCATGTTATGTCTCAAAAGAGATGACATACCTAATGGAAGAATAACCATCATATACATTTTTAACAAAGCTGTCTTGTAATTTTGCCCCTGATCAGAAGACAATCTGTCAACTCTATAAGATGCTGTCCGCTTACAGTATAACCGTCACCTCGCTTTCGGTGTTTAATGTTGTAAAGAGTACATTAAAATGGGTGTACAGCCACACCGAGGGTTTCGCCCGCCACCGAATACATAATTTGTTCTTTTTTTTTTGTTAAAACTTTTTTGGATTACTGTTACTTCGTTTATTTTTTTCAGTGTTAATCCTTCGCGGCTTAATAATAGAATTATTTTTGTTTACGCTCATTACGATTTGATGTTCAATTACGTAGAAAATAATGTAGAAACAGAATGGTTGTCTCACGCCATGTTGTATAAAGATAATTTGGCGCGTATGATTGCAATTAAATGTAATGTCGGCCTTTAAAAATGTTTGTGCTCTGTTTTAGTATAATTATAATACACGTATGTATTTCTTTCTCTTATTTAATGTTTTAATTAAATTAGACTAGGTCTACGTGACTCTGCTTGCGTGAGTCCCGGGAACGTATAAAAGGGATAATAATTTATTTATAAGAAAGCTTACAGACCAATATATAAAAAGTTTCTATTATATGTATACTCTAAATGAAGTTGCTAATTACAAGCTTCCAAATTTATCTACATAAGTAACCATAGTTATTAAATATTCTAATTGTTAAGCTAGGACGTGGTTTATCTGTGGCTGGGTCATCTAAACTTCTGTAACAAATATCATATTTATAATACGATAAAGTAATTTACTTCGCATGGGTAAAATAATTGTCAGGTAGCTACCAAAACATTTCTGGTAGTTCCATCATAAGATGGAACTATCAGAGCATATTGCATGATTATGTACAGTCGAACCATAATGAAACCCTAGATTATGCGGTCATCAAGTTATGCAATGCCTCTTATAAGATCTAATCGTAGCTTTTCTCGAGAGATTCAGTCACTTTTAAAAGCTTTGCTTTGCTATTGGCGGTGAAAAAGGCTTTCCTGTCCAATTACAGTTTCGCAATGTACTTTATAAACATTCAATAACGGATTAAAAAAACACATACATACTCAGCACTATTTGTATACCGCATATTTTTTTTGTTCCTCGTAGAAAACTTATTCATAACACCGACCATTTAAACTAATCAGTGCAGTCAACTCAATTACTACTGCTTCCATTTTAAATTCTAATGACGTGTGTGGATAGAGCCAACAGCAGTTGACGCACTGGCAAAGGCAAGACAACCACTAAACTGCACCATCTGTGCAAAGTTAATACTGGTACACTCATTTGCATAAGATCGATTGACTTCCTATTGCTGTCGTGATAGTATCCAATATACGATCAGCATTACAATATTGATGCCATAAAGATGAATCTAAACTAATGATTCCATCTTTCAAGACTTTACGACGTCGTCCGCCCAATTGAGGAGGTGGTTCCTTAACAGGCAAGATTGCATGAAGCTAAATGCTTAATTATGCAAATCTAATCTGTTCGAACATCTAAGCGATCCATCTGTAATTAAGCACAGATAAATGGATTGATCAGCTAGAAATCTTGGGTTTAAACTTTAAAGTGGCTGTTACTTCGTTAGTACTTAGCACCGCAATAACCTGCCCTTTTCGAGATTATAAAATATAGATAGCTAAATGAATGTGTATTACACCTTTGCTTAACTCTTTGAGGATGCAGGCGTGTATGAATTAGTTTCAAGTCGTCTTCTTTTCGTGTGGTTAGTGGCCAACCTTTTGTCAAGAGTTGTTCAAGCCGCCCGTAGGCCTCTGACATGGCATAACGACCGCTGTCAATTTGACAACAACCGGGACCAACTTTTTACGTCCCTCCGAAGCACGGAGACGCTCAGATGAAATACCACTAAGCGGTCACCGATCTACAGACCGACCGCACTCAACGTTGCTTAACCTCGTTAATCGTTTACCGGTTAGTGATTGCAACTGGCTATGAGCGTCTCAAGTCTTGTTCATGTCTTTCAAGTAAAGAAAATCATAGTTCCTCAAGAGATCGCAAGACACGTGGCGATCCCGTGGTTTGTGACTGCGGTTGCTGTATGAGATAGATTACTAAGTCGGACGGACTTATTGTTTCTTAAAGAAATTCTCAAAAGCAGCAGGTATCAGAGAATATACTTGTTAAACGCCAATAGGCAAACTACTATATAAAAACTATACTATATAAAATGTTTGTTGTAATACGCCTATGTCTAACCTTTCAGGGATCTGCGATTGGACAGGTGTAACTTATTTTATAAACATATTTCTATATGTCCCTGAACAGTTGACAAAGGTATTATAGACCCACATTTTCGTCAGCTATTTATAAATAAATATAGTTCAAAATGAATATTTATAAAAATCCATCGTGATGAAATCCTTAAGTACAGTTTAATTTATTTTATGAGGCATATTGCCGAAGTGTACACGTAAACTATTGCATCAACCATGCCTTTGATTAAACTTGTAATTTCATTATTAGTGTTCGATTCTCTATAATACTCATTGTTAGTTCATATAAACTTATATATTAATCATAACTTCTACCCTTAATTAAAGATAAGTTATTGGAATCGGGGATTATTTGCGATTGCGTTGTAATAGTGATAAAGTAGTTCTCAGCTACTAACTCAATGTTAAAACTAGTAGAAATCAAGTTTATTCGAGATTTTGAGACGAAATACATTTGTCATAAAAGATCTGAAAGCGAGGCGTCGAAGCTGGGCGTGAGCTCGGTGTAGGGCCGTTCAACAAGCGACGCAGAAAAAGCGCATAATAAAAATAAATATGGCATATGTGGCGCAGTGTTTTAAATTCAGTCACCTGGCCATCGGCATAGCTCTAAGTGTTGTGGGTTTGATTTGTTTCTTTGAATGTTTTTGAACTCTGCGATACAGGTATCATTTCTATTGAGAAAGATGTCATCAATGAGAAAAAGAAAACTGTCGTGAAGACTATGATATGATGATGTTGCTATATGATTACCTACAATATTGAGTGAATACGTATATTTGGATATACGAAATGTTTAAAGCAGCTAAACAGGACCCGTGACCATGGCTCCCGTGACCAAAACGTCGGGGAAAGTTTAAACTTAAATATAAATAGTTTTAATAATTTAATTAGCTTAAAATTAGTAAAGTTTAATATAAGTTTTAGTGTGGCAGTTTCTAAATTATGTAATAAAGTATTAAATAAACAACGTGATAAAATCCGTATAAAGTAGTTTAATTTCAATGAATACTTTAACTTATTAATTTCTTATTGACTCCAAAAAGGAAATGATAACTAATTGTCACCACGTGACCGAAAGTTTAGCTGGTAGAGAATGGCTTTGGTAATCAATCTGTAGATTTTGGTTTTTGATTTAATTTTAATTTAGTCCTAAAACATTTTTGTGACTGTCTCTAACGGTAAGTACTAAATATTCCTTATTAAAAGCGGAAATAAACATCACAAAAATCGTAGTTTTCATAGCCATACTTAAAACATAATGTAATGACTCCTCGGCGCCGTTTATAGGCCAAGTTCTCTTTACGATAACAAATCGCTAAGAATTTGTCCTACTTACTTTACTTTTATATTCTACTTAAAACTTTCCACCAGTCTGGGTAGACGATTCAAGTACATTATCTTTTTACTGAACATAAAAAGGTTGTAGAAGTTCTCAATTCATAAAAAAAATATTTCAAGAAGGAGCTCTAGATTTGTGGTCAATGTGGCAAAGCTGGTTTGTGAGATATTTGTCTTTTATGAGGACGACAACTCTATTACGTGGAAGTTAAACACTGCTGACGAAATGGGAGTGTCGTATGATAATAATATCAGACCTGTTTATAAACTGTACCAGTGTTGGGTGCGGGTTACTACCGAATATGATAAGGCCTAGGCCATGGTAAACCACTCTGGTCCAGTGCGGATTGACAAATTTTCGTATCTTTCGAGAATATTGTTTCAGACGTGCAAGTATTTTCACGATGTTTTTACTCGTCATTGAAGCGAGTGATAGAATTTGTCAAAAACGCTCTATTGTTTAAAATTCAGCGATAGTACGTACCTTATTAAACTTGAGACCTTTGCGTGACATTCCAATATCGCATTTAATCATGATTTATCTTAAGAAGAGTTCTTCCGTTGGAGATGGATCCTCTATAAAATGTTTACTTCTGCCAAGTAGCCAGTTGATGTTAAGCAGTTAGAAAAATGCAGAAGCAAAGCATATAGTCACAATTATCATGACTGTAAGAGTAGGACTACTCGTACAAACGTTTTCTGAAAGCGCTTCTAGGTGAACACCTAGACCTGTCTACCTGCAATGAAAAAGCTTAAAATGTTATATTAAATCGAATTATGTGTTACTTGGCAGCAATCCATTATAATAAAATAATTGGGAAGAGAGGAACCCGACACACATCTTCGGGTTACCCACCCCAACAATTCCAATAGGAAAAGGTTGATAATACCGAACTCCTCTGGTTAGAGATAGCCACGTTGTAGTATCCGGGCGTACTCGAACTTGCAGCATTCCGCTTGGAACACAAAATATGCGTTGACGCGTGTTTTGACTCAGCGCGAGGCATTTTCACGACAGTTTAGCAATGAATGAGATTATAAACTTATGTTGGTAAAACTCCAGTATGTTTCTATTAGAAACAACATTGTAGGTTCCAGACAATCCTATTACTCAAATTGAGTGCCAATCAGGAGTAAACGTTTGGACGGATCCATTCTGTTGCTTAAGAGGTTAATGCAGAATATATAAATATTTTAATAATAACACTTTAAAATATAAATCATTTCGTGGAAAGCCAGGCATGAGGTAAAGTACTTAAAATAATGAACGGCTTAAGCGCAAGGGGTAGGTACGCTGAACAACTGTCGGTTTGCAAAATAGCAAAACAAGTGAAGTAACATCCTACTTGCTTTACTTTACCGGCAAGCAATTAACTGTTTCAGCGATTTGGATGCTCAGTCAAAATGTAGTTTACGTTTTTGAAGAGCAATTTTTATTAACCATATGGTACAGTGATAAATTGTAGTAGAAAGCAATATAGTTTGACTCTATTTATGCTTTTTTATTAATCTCAACTAATATTATAAATGCGATGAGTTTGTTTGTTCGTGAAGCTTTCGCGCCTTAACTAGTCGACCGATCATCATGAAATTTCGTATACACGTTGTCAGGGGTACAGAAAAATACATAGGTACCTTCCACTCAATTAAAAATACTGTTTCCGAGCGAGCGAAGCCACGGGCAAAATCAAGTTTTGTATATGCATTAGTAAACAAACTAATTTTATAAAAATACATTACACTTTCCCAAAAACGAATATTATGAATATACCCGAAAATTTTTGAGCCAACATTCGCGTGTCAATCGCCATTTAACAGAAATGCATAAATAACGTGCGTTTACGACGGAGTTCGGGGTCTGACTGAACATGATTTGTTTGTTTTGACTACAGCGCCATCTCGCGTGATCTACGGGCTTTTAGTGACGTTAGCGTGCCGAATGACATACGGCGCCGGGTGACGTTGTAAATCGTGGTCAGGGAATGAGTTAATTAAATTAAAAGGCTTATATTTATAGGTGATTAGGGGAATTTCATTTAGAGATTGCTTTTTTAAGTGATAAAGTAGTGTGCTACTAGATTTCTTAATGATCATATATTTAAATTAAATGCGTTTATATCTAAGGACACAAACATATATGCATGTTTGCCCTTATTAATAGTTTTTTTGTATTGTTTTCTTCATTGACTATAAACGGATTTGATTTAATTACTATTTAAAGGTTATTGAGGAGTAAGTACGGACTTAAAAACAACGATTACAAACAATGACCATATTTAAAATACCGATCTGTAGAAAATCAATATGTATAAGCCACGTGTGTTACAAATTTGCGATAATTTTTATTTCCCATTAGACTACAGGGGTCGTCGGCTAATTAGAATATGTAGGCAGGTTTTATAACAATGAAATGTTAAAATTGAATTATTATATAATTTTTGCTGAATATTATTATTTGATAAAATATTGAAAGCTTCTCAATAATGTTAAGAGATTTCTGTTACTTTGAAAATTTTCATCATCAATAATTTCCTCAATATAGATACCACTTTACATAGTTCCATAGTATTGGCGATTCGGTAAATCGACGGATGGAAACCAAAGCGAACCTTAAAGTATACCGTTTGACCAATTTTATCCCGGAGCACTAAAAATATTAAAACTTTCGCGTTATCATGAAATGCTAAAATCCGTCCTTTTCAGTTCAAACTTATCCACTTTTGTCCTATTTTTCCATCCGGAAAAAAGAGGGTGGCCAATATAAACTTGCCTCCAGTAGGCTCTTAGTAGGCTCGTCAACTTGCGCTGTTAACCCAATCTTTTTTCCCGCTTCACAGAGATTAAATTTAACGTTTGTCGTTCAACTTTTGTAATCGTCCGTCTTTTTTGTAACTCCAAACTGTGAAGTGACAGGGAAGTCGTTTGAGTGATTAAGTCGCATCATTTTTGGGATTTTTTAAACGATATCAAAGTGTCGCCGATGAATTTTTGTAGTCGTAAATCCTGAATATTTCAATCATAAAGTTTGATACCTGCTTGTTTGATGATTATGACGTTGTTTGACAAGCTTTGATAAAGTATTATGGCAAGTCGTGGTTACGTTTATGCAAAAAAAACAATTTTATATATCAATTTCTGCTATAGGGGACAATCCTTAAAGCAGGAATGATAATTAAATAACTTTATGTAAAGAACTTCACCTAAGCGTGATTTATTTATTAATATGCTGTTTATTGGTGTAAGTGCAGGATACGATGTGTGTTTGTAGTAAAGCAGCCAGCTAAACCTCCGAAACCTTTATTGCTTACCTCAATATAACTACATGCATGAATCAAATGTGCTACTAAGACTTCCACACAAAAAATCCCTATATCACTTCGCCTGAGTCGGGTACCAAAACCTAGTTCTGCTGATGGACCCTAAACGCTAACTTACCCTGCGAACGAGGCCAAGTAAAATATTGAACTAAAACCTACTTTACTCTAATTAACATTCTTGCACGTAATTAATAACTTACTGTAAACCATATAACAAGGCATAATAAATTGCCTTCAAAACAAATATAGGTCAAACTCAAAGTTTCTAATATGAAATAAGACATTAAGACTAATTAGCAATTAAGCTAATGAAACACATTAGTTATACATATGTATGTTGCTCAATGCCACTTCAAGGCTGACTGGATACCACAAGAGACTGAATGTGCGCTCCATCGGGCTGTCTTAATTGAATGAATTAAAAAATGCATCTGAGTTTAAGCATTTACAAAACATATCCTATGTTTTGTAAATGCCACTATTTAAAAACAATAATATAATTATATATTATTTACAATAATATGTATAAATAATACCAAATGGTTAAAACAATAATATATACCTATATTATTGTTGTCTATGCGATAATAGACTATACGGGTGTCCCGCAAATAACGCATAAGGCTGAAAGACCTTACAGAGGAGGTAATGGAAACAAAAAAAAAAATTTCATAATTAATCCACTGTTTTTGTTATTGTTTCAGAAAACAAATGTTTGACTATTTGTGTTAATAAACCATAAATCATTTTTTCAATTGCGAACATGGGCTTACAGTTAGGATGTTAACATTTACTAGCGGTCGCCTAGTGGTCAAAATTCGACCACAATTGATTTAAATTATAAGTTTGATATTTATTAAGGTTTTATTGTCTATAACTTTACCCTTATAATCACATTTCATTTAGATTTCGCCAAGGCTATACAGGTTAATTTACCTATCATTTTCAAACAAATTATTATTTACTTAACTATACACTTTCGTTTATGATATTCCTAAGCTTGCTACTTTGTTTCTTTATTACATATTAATAAGGTGTATGTAACCATAGTTACGAAGGATTGTAGGTCGTCAGGCGAACAATGCCGAAATACTACGAACGCGATTCGACTACGTGTGCCAAATGCTAGTACGCACACAGCGTGAAGTGTTTTAAATTAATTTAATATATTTCTAATGCATATTTTATAAAAATATTAGGATTCGGCACTCCTTCTCCATATAAACTTTAACTGTGCCAAATTTCATACTCCTCCGTTCGCGCAATTTTCGTAAAAAGGGGTACAAAGTTTTTGCTTCACGTATTAGTATTAAAGATATATACGTATTCTACCATCAGGCATGCAAATTTAAATAGTTGTGATTGTGAATGTTATTAGATTTGGTATAAATTAATAATTATATTAGTCCATTAAAGATAAAACAATAATATTGTTTGCTATATGGTGTTTCAGAATTACCCACTGTATATTTGTTCTAGATTTTGGATGCTGTTTTGGCTGCGTGAATGCATATCGAGAATAAAAATAAGTGTGTGTAGTGTACCGTACATGGTGTATATGATTGCCAAATAGCATTTTAATTCATTCAATTCTTAAAAACTAAACATTATAACAATTTTATACAATAATTTATAAAAAAGAAATGTTATACCACTAATGTGGCAAACAAGCAAACGGCGGCCCACCTGATGGTAAGTGGTCACCGTAGCCTATGGACACCTGCAACACCAGAGGCATCACTTGCGCGTTGCCGACCCTTTAGGAAGAAAAGGAAGTGGGAAGGAGAAGAAGCGGGAAGGGGCTCCGGCACTGTCATTCACCAAACGAAACACAACAAGTAGGAATATTGCTATTTCATGTCGATATTCTGTGAGAGGGTAGTACTCCCCCGGCCGAGGGTAGTAATCCGCGAGGCTCTACTACTCAAAAAACTACTAACTAACATAAAACGTATTTGTTGTATATGTACATCCTTTATATATTTTCTTATTTTGGCATAATTTGTAAAGGCCGTTATTCTATTCTTAACTGAATTTTACTTTTGGGTCAAGCTATATGTTATTAGATCTTCTTTATCTAATAACGTATAGCTTTTTATTAGATAAAGCGTCAGATAGTATGCTGTTGTAAACAACAGCATACGATCTGACGCTTAGTCCAGAAAAAGCTATAGATTCGCATTCTATTCTTCTTATTTTCATTTTTTCGAGCTCTTAACAACAGGTTGGCCACTAACCACAGTTAGTGGCCAACCTGTTGTTAAGAGTTGTTCAAGCCGCCCGTAGGCCTCTGACATCGCTTAACGACTGCTGTTAATTGGACAACCGGGACCGACTTTTTACGTGCCCTCCGAATCACGGAGCGCTCAGATGAAATACCACTAAGCGGTCACCCATTTATAGACTGACCGCACCCAACATTGCTTAACCTCACTAATCGTTTACCGATCAGTGTCTAACTAAATATAGGTGTGACTATTTCGTGTGACATATCTGAGACTTTGCATCACTTGGTCTGTTAAATTTTGACATTTTCCTCCTAGGAAGCAGGTTGCTTATAATATTTTTCCTCTGCCAATAAAAGGTAGTCACGCCGCTAAAAGTACACATAGGCATAATAATATAAATTTATCTCAGAATACATATTACAGCGATAAATAACTAGCAGGATGAGATCCGTCTCCCTATGGGAGTGTCGGATACAATAACGACTCAAGGTTCCGCGGCTGAAGGTCATAACGTTCCTAATATTACAAATAAGGTCCTTATTAATATAATAAAAAAGAGAGCTTTGGTTAAAAGAAAAGGTGGATTATTAACTTTAATTTAGTAATTAATTAATTAAATTGTTTAATTATAACTTTTATTTTTTAATGGTAATTCCTTGACTTCTTATTGAAGTTCATCAGGAAGTCTTTAAGTGTTAAAGTCTTTCTTTGTCAAAGCTGTGTTACCTTTGACAAGGCGAATTGTTTTCAGAGTATTTTAAAGCATTGATAACAACCTATCATATGAAATATTAATATTGTTTTTATACCCTATACCAACTGGCATTATTATGCTACTGGCATAAACTTATGCTACTAATATTGCCTCATAAAAAATAACAATTGGTCGCTGTGTAGGCGAAATAACTACGTAATTTTAGTCATCAAAATATACGATAGCTATTGTCACACCGAAAGCATCAATAGCGCATCACAGACCCAGCAATACAAGGCGTTGCTGCGGTGCTAGTGTAACGAGAGAAGAAATTAGGTATCTCCGCTGACAGCAAACCTATCTTACCCTGTCAGCTTAACCATATTGAGACATAATTTTGTCGGCCTCGATGGCGTAGTGGTTGGTGTAACCGACTGCCACGTATGAGGTCGCGGGTTCGATTCCCGCACAAGTCAAACATTTGTGTGCATGAACATGGATGTTTATCTTGGTCTGGGTGTTTCTATGTATAATATGCATGTATTTACAAAAAAAAAGTATATATGTATGTTTATCCATTGTCTAGTACCCATAGTACAATCACTGCTTAGTTTGGGCTAGATGGTATTGTGTGTATGTGGTAGAATATTATATTATATTATTATTATTATTATAATGATAAAAGTATTGGATAATTCTGAACGCCGGCGTCCGTACGAATGGACGAAGGAGTTTAAGGAGTTCTGGCAACAGTTAACATGATAGGTAACACAAAGAATTTACCTACAATATTCAGATAACAACTCTTACGTTTAAAATGACATTTTAAACGTAAGAATTGACATTATGTTTCTATCTGAAAGATGTTTTATCATTTATTGCAAAACATCTACTACTAAGCTTCGAATATTATACCAATGCATACTCAGAGATTGTCTAGTGCTTGCGAAATTATATTAGCAGTTTTACGAAATGGCAAATATTATCGCGATGTATGTAGTTTATGTCAGCACATTATAACTTGCCGAGTTTAATGAAAACTCTTGAGACGTTGAATTTTACGAAGTTGTAAATTATGTATGTGTGTGTTGATTTGATTAAATTTGTGATGTGCACATGATATTTGTCTTACACTTAAAGGATATAAGACGCCGCGGACAAAGGCTTTTATTCCTTTTTAATACGATAAACACTATTTGACAAAACAGAAGAGTGACAGGAAAGAAGAGTGACAAAAAAGATGTGCAAGCATATAGAGATAAAGCGAATGAAGAGATAAAACGTTATTAAAGAAACAAGTGAGAATCGGCAATGAATTGCCGTAAATCTTAGAGTTTGAATAATGGTTCAAGTAATATGCAAAGGTCACGTGATACCACATGACCGTCGTGGTCAGAGGGTATAGGTCATAGTTATTTCGGGGATATATCGACTATGCTGAGTCGAATGACATTGACCGCGAGTCTCTAGCTCTCACAGTTCTTGAGTTGAAACTTGTATAACAGACAGACGGACGGACGGACAAAGCTGTTGTATAAGAGGTTTTTCGAAGTCTATACCCAATACCGCATAATCGAACATCAAACGTATGCAACAGGATTAATGAGATTGTTTTTAACTTATCTTTATATATATAATTCTACTGTACGTGTGTACGTCACTGAACTCCTCCTAAACGGCTGGACAGATTTTGAGAATTATTTTTGTGTGTCTTCATGTGGATTCGAGGATGGTTTAGATATGGGTTTTTTTTTTCTTCTTGTGCAGGACAACCTGTGTCAGGACAGCTAGTATATATGTATATATAATAATGATAAGGCCGGAGAACCATAATGATGACTATGTTATATTACTACTACAATAAAATATAAAGGAACGAATGTATGCGTAAAGTTAAGCTCAGAATTTATACCTAGTGATGTTTTTGCTTTTTGTTATGCTACTGCTGGGCAAACGCCTCTCCCTCGGACTTCCAAATCACTCTGTTCGAAGATAACCCCTGCCAGTCCCTTTCAAAAAACATCCAAATCATTCTGTCATCTACGTTTAGATCTACCTCGTAGACGTAGACTGTCTTGTGGTACCCAATTGGTCACGATTGGTGCCCACTTCTCAGGGTGCATGCGGCATACGTGCCTAGCAAACTTTATTAAATTAAATAAGTTTATTAATACAGTAAGTTTATTTCATAAAATAAGCAAACGTGGAATCTTAGTGGACTTAGTTCTCGGTGGGTAGCCTTGTAATATGACAGAAAATCAATAGCTGCAATTGGAAATAAACTCGTTTTCTTTAGAAAGTAAATTTCATATTTCTTAAGACTAAAATCTTGCATTTTCACTTCCAAGTAATTCCAGAGAACTGCATTTCTTCAATCAATGTGGAATAGTAATAGTATTAATTACAATTTTCTTTCTTTACAGGTAAAGCATCCGAAGTAAATTTTCTCGTCAGACAGAGTTTTTAATGAGGTCTCAGGATTAGGGGCTACAGGATAATTTCCCGGGAACTTTAATGAGACATTCGAGTGTTCCAGATCGGGTACGAAAAGAAAATTTTCTTATTAACTTTACCCAAGTTTTATGGAGTGTTTTTAGAGTATTCTTTTTGGTATGTAATTATATTCGGAGTGATTTGGGTTGTGTCATAATTTTGTTTTGATGTACATTCTGTGTTTTGTCACTGATACATTTATAAGTATAGTTGCCTTATATTTTTTTTTATATGCCTCTGAAGCGTAGCAGTATTGAATGCGACTGCCGTGCACAAGGTCTCGGGTTTGATTTGAGTGTTTATGTTCGAGTGTTTTCTATCGAGAAAGTTAAAGCTCTATGTCTGAAATTGTGCTCGGTATATAGCAATAGGCTCTCTCTCCATCACGTGGAACCTTAAACCACAGCTGGCGAGAAGTGGGTCTACCCCTCTACTCCTTTAAGTATAAGCGTAAGACTATGTATGTATGTATTTTTATACGTATGTCAGTCAACGTAGTATATAACGTAATCGAATGTATAGGTTGTAAGTCACCTATTTTCCACACTGGATATCTACCAACCACCTCAGGGATATCCACGAGTATCTCATACGTCAGGTCACAACAAGACAGTATAATTCACAGAACAAGTTATTTTTTTAATAAATCGTATTCTTTAGACATGAAATATTACACCAATAAAAACAGTTACAATGTTACCCGTATTTCAATCGTTGGCAGTTAATAACTTTGATAGATTAGAATATATATATGACGTCAGATTCCTTGATACGAAGTTACCTTTTTTTAAGCTTCTAATTATATCTAAATAGATAATTATTATCGACAATAGAAGACTAATACTTATATATTTTTACCCACATTGCTCTTGCTATGTTTTGATTGAACAGTAGAGTGCAAACTTACTGTCTACCAGTCATATAACCAACAGATTTTTTTTTTAACAGCGGAGTTCATGTATATTTTCTCATCCCAGGAATCGAATCTCCAAGTTGCAACGAAACAGTGAGTCAAATTGTTCACTATAGTTATGTATGCAATTGAAAACCTTTGAGTTTATACGATAGTACGCTATTTAACATCAAAATGGTTTACCTTAATCTGAATCTCTGGGTAAACCTAGGGCTGCCATCGCGTTATATTTTAAACACGAACAACTAGAATATTAAAATCAATATCAGTGTATTTTAAATAAATATAAAAATATATAAATAAAAAAGTATATAAATATTACTTTTTACGTTTGGATGTTTGTTACGAGTATGTCTTTGAACGAATTTGAAATTAACTAGGCACACAAAAAGACCGTGCCTTGGATTAACACATAACAAAACTTATATCCACATGTACATATATGTATGTACAAATGCATATTATGAGAAGCTCATACATACTTATAGTGGTAAAGTCGATCGAAAACCGCTAAACGCCGGTGTTAATGTGTGCGTGCGTAATTTTTCACCTTTAATCGAGCTGGCCATCTTTGATACCTATATAATTTGTGGCTCATGTAAATTGTTATTTAAATAGATTCAGAGCTAAGTTACGCACATAATATTGAGAAAATTACAAGTACAAAAAAACAGCGCGCGTTTTGAAGTATGAATCGTAAGCAGCTTTGCGCATGTGGAAAGATTGTACACTTCGTATTCACATCTAATTATAGTCACAAAATCAAGTTATTTATATTTAAGTGTAAAAGGCAAGTGTCTGAACATGCTTTAGAGAATATATCAAACCGATTTTTAAGGCAAACAATAGCGAAAAGCGTCTTTTATTTCGGTGCGCAGTAACAACAGCTACTCACTCAGTGCATTTTTAAATGTATTTCCAGCAATAATTATAAATTTTGTATCGCGGGGGACTTCACAAACATTCAAACAACGGACACAAAGATCACCTAGACTCAGAACAACTATTTAAAAACCAACCAAATTTTGGTAATTGTGTGATCGATCCCACAACACTCGGCGCAGGGCCAATGCGATCACCTAAACCACTGTGCTACCGTGCAGTCCTTGCTGCGTCCGCTAGTGAATTCTCAGGAGGCAGCCCTACACTACCCGTATCTAACATCTTGAGTCTGCCCCACAACTACCTATATTACGTATATTGATCTGACTAGCAATAGTTGGGACAATACTATTAGGATGTGATGTTGACATTCAATTTCCGAGGCTTACAGGCTCCAATGTACACGATAATAGAAAGAAAACATCGGGTACCACTATGTACATAACGCATTGTATATTGATTGAAACCATTGATTTATTTCTTTCAGGCTATGTTTGTAACCAAACGGCAACAACAATCTAAATAGAATTGTTTTTTATTTGCTATTATCTTGTATGTTAAAGGCGTAGCAGACAAGCGATGGCTTTGAAGCCACCGCTGAATTAAACCAAAATACTACGCTTTTTTGTTACATTAGTAGGATAAAAAGGTTTGTGTGCTTATAACTAGAGAACTACTGGTCTGATTGGCATGATTCTTTTTTAGTGCGAAAATGCCTTTTCTATTTTGATTTTAGCAGGCGCTCGCCTAGCCGCTGTCGCCATGCTACGAGTAAGTATTGTGGTTTCAGATCCCATAATTGTGATACTTAATTGTGTGATTTTCAAATTATTGTATTCAATGTGCGTGTACTTTGTTTCTGATTATTGTTTGTTTGTAACGTCCCATGCATTACAGTGCTTATACCTAACGTGGAAGACTGGGTTTAAAATGAAATTTACTTTCTTCTGCATCAAAATATCAAAAAGTAATACCAAACTGATTTATATAGTTTTTTTATTGCGGTTTATTAATATAAATGTTACTTGTATACTACTTTTAAACTATTTAAATTTATATTTACATTTTCTCCGACGTTTCGGTTGCTATTCAGTAGCCATAGTGACATGTATTCTTCTTAATCCAATCAGTACAATCACTTTTGATACGTACGATATTATTATTCCTGAATTATGTTCGTCGTAACTAATCAAATTACGTAAATTAATTAGCGAAACAGTATACCTACGTTAATACTGTACGCCATTGTATAATTGTATTGTCCGAGTGTTGCCAATATTAATTACAATACTAACACATACCTAATTATATAATTATAATCAACTAGCTTGGTAATGCGATTTTATCAGTAAATGGTAGTTAGATATGGTTACAGTTTTGCCTCCGTGGGACGTAGCGCAATGTTATGTATTATAGCCTATAACCTTCCTTAATAAATAGGACATCTAATACAAAAAGATTTGAAATGAAACTACACGGATTTTATAGCGTCATTAATTATTTTAATAAATTCTTACATTATATAATTTTGAAACTTTTAACTACTATTATATTATATAAAAAAAACAACCGTTAGTAGTTCAGTTGCAATGTATAACATATGTACCTACGCGTAAACGTAAGGCAATATTACAAAAAGATTGGCTCGTACGAAAAGGTAGTTTCAGATTACCGCGTACAAACAAAGTCTAGCTTTATATTATTACTGTAGATGTGCCTACTCTCTCGGAAATATCAACGTTATACATATATGTATGTAATGTATGTATATAGATAGATATTACCAGTTTTTGTGGGTACAGAAAATCTGTCAATTTTATGTCATATGAAGGCTTATCTAAGCAATAAATTTGTACTTGCGAGGGTAAATCTAACCATAGTGGTTATAGGTATGTATGTATTCTGATGCATAAAGACATGTTAGTATAGTAATTCTTTAAGATAAAAATTCGACGTATTTTCAAGTGCAAACTAGAAGAATAGTTTAATTCTTTAGTATTCTAACTTGGAATAAAATTATCGTTTTATCGCCTCACCAGATATTAAGTTATGAATATTTCTTGCACTCACGTAAAACTTGATAGTCATAAAAAGTTGAAAATGAATTTTAGGATTTTGACATCGAATTAAACTTAAATAATGCATAGACCGCTGCTGGTCTTAGTATTATTTTCACACTTAATGATACGTGACCGATACGACATGCAAAGTCGACGACATGAAAAGGTAGGTTTTAGACGTTTGGTTGAACTGCCTCGGTGTGGAATCTGAGTGTGGTCTTGGTTTGATTTTCAGGTCAGGCAGACAACTGATAAAAAAAAAGAACAGCGTAATTACAAAATTACGCTGTTCTTTTATGAAATTATCAATAGCATCACGGAGTTTGGCAATATGCCCGATAAACAGCTAAGTCCACCTCCTATTACGTAATACTTAAAACGTACTAGGGAAATTAATGTCTTATACAGCTGTATAACTTTAATTCTTCAGGCATATAAAAGCGTGAATCTATATAGAACATTTACTTATATAAAATATCTTTAGATCAATTTCATGTGGATTCAACGACGAAACGGCTAACTCTGAGACTGCCTCAACATCGTTACTGTAATAGACTAGCGATTAATATTCATATACGTCATCGATGGTCTTCAAAATCAAGTAGACCAAACCAGAAAAAAAAATACTTGCTCTAATAACGAACGCAAATTTTGATACAAAAGCTGCATGCCTGGGAATCAGTACGTGCATATCATTGTAATTTCAATAAGTCACTATTTGAAAGTTAGTCTGTTCTAAAATATTTGTTTAAGCGCATTTGTGTCGCAACGTATAAAAACAACTCTGCAGCGCAAAAAAAACAATCCACCAAAAATATCCATTTGGAATTTTTCGCTCAACTTATTAGTTAATTGCATTCGCAGGCATTAAAGGAATTCCTCTATTTGCATAGAAAATAAATGCAAGCGTTGAGAGGGTAGGTATTACTTCGTTGAAATGTACGAATACCCGCTTCGCTGTTTCGGTTGGAAAATAAACGGTGATTACGAGTAGCGTTGTTTATTATTTGATACATATTTTTGCTTTAGTTTCCATAATACTTTAACCGAAATTAAAACGTACTACAATTATAAATGGAAAAGTTTGTGAAGATGTTTATGTCTCAATCTACTTTTACGCATTTGGATAAAGTTTTAGATACTGTTAAGAAATAGGATACTGTCTATCCCAGTATGCGTTAAAGTCATTATAATCACTAGAGGACACCGCCTTTATGTCATCGGAAAATCAGACGCCTTGACCGACTTCGGTCACATATTGTGTTGTTTTTTAAAATGTAGTAACCACACTAGTATTTATTCCAATGTTGTGGGGCCTTTACAAACAATGGAACATCGAATACATAAAATGGATCACACAAATCATTGCTACGCAGTGGCAGCGGCGAGACGCTTAAACAACTAAGTACTATGATGCCAATATTTTGCAAACTGAAGAAGTCTTTCCTGACGACACTATTTGCCATTAAATATAATTAAGCAATTTAGTAAAATGTATGTGTTTTATAACAAACTTGTTTTATAGTTGATCACACTGTCGCGTAACATTTATTAAATAGGCAGTCAGAGAGAAGGACGTTCTGTATAAAAAAAGAATTAGGCAGTAAGCCTTGAATATGTATGTTACATCATATAAAAAAAAACATCACCATCGTCTGTCTGCTGGCCTGTATATAGGATCATTTGCATATATTTAGCCATCCTAAGGTTTCAAAGAATTAGCGTAGGCGGGCAGGTTGTCTAATAAGAGATTCTCGAGAAATGTGGAACGTGCTCCACATTCGTTTTTTATCCGTCTGCGCAAAAACAAGATGTTGTACTGACATTTTTTTGGATTTCATATTTAATTAATGAATATAAACAAATGCGACAACATTGTTGTTGCCTTCAACGAAAAATAAAATGGCAATGTAATTATGCACAGAAATAAAATTAGTTTTTTTTATTAAGATTGGTAAATAGAATAGTAGAGCCTCGCTGATTACAGCATGAATGGGCCGGCTCGACCGGAAAAGGTCTCTCACAGAATATCGACGTGAAATACCAGTATTCCTACTGTTGTGTTTCGTTTAGTGAGTGAGAGTACCGGAGGCCCAATCACCCTCTTTCCCCCTTCCCGCTCCTTCTCCTTCCCACTTCCTTTCCTAAAGGGTCGGCAACGCGCAAGTGATGCCTCTGGTGTTGCATACGTCCATAGGCTACGGTGACCACTAACCACCAAGTGGGCCGTGTGCTTGTTTGCCACCTTAGAAGGATAAAAAAAAAATAAACAGATAAAAATCATAAGGCGCGCATCTCTGACTTTTCGAATTTAATGTGCGTAATAAATAGTTAATTATTGCTTGCTTTAACGATGAAGGAAAACATCGTGAGGAAACCTGCATGTCTAAGAGTTCTTAATAATTTTCTTAAATATGTGTGAAGTCTGCCAACTCGCACTGGGCCAGCGTGGCGGACTATGGCCTTACCCTTCTCACACTGAGAAGAGGCCCATGCCTAGCAGTGGGACAGTTTAATACAGGGCTGATATTATTATTATATTATATAAATCATAAGACAGGCTTGGTGGCCTACCGGTAGTGAATTTGTCTGCTGTGTATAGGGTCTCTGACTGGATTCTCAGGTCGGGTAAAATGTTATTAAATGTTTCTGCCATGATATTCTAAATTCATCAATTAGCCAAAACCAGACACAAAAATGTATTGCGCATGGCAAGTTTTTTCTCTGCAATATTGTTTTTATACGATATGATACTAACGCTGGGTAACAAATATTTACAAATAGACAAACTTTAAAATTGTAAGTTTTTGAAGTTATGATGATCTTACAATTAAAATATAAATGCACAATTGCACATAGTTTTACATCCAGAAATTCTGACACACGGAAAGCGTCGTCGTTTGAATGATCACCATGCCGCGTTCAATGTACTAAGTGATAATGTTGACGTTCCAATCCACATCAAAATAATGAATGATTCACTGCCAAGACTGCATATAGCATTGGTTTAGGATGTCGTGCGACATCACATCTACTGCAAATACGCCTAGTGTAGCATTCGATACCCACAAGTGTAATATTCTTTGTGTCTGTTTCAATGTTTGTAGGGTGATACAAGAAGTATTCTTCTAAAATATATTTATTATAAGTCTAGGAATTCTTTGTTTTCATTCCATATTTTGAAGACTTATTACAAACCTATCTGCGTACAGCGAGTGTAATTTGAAAAATAAATAATTCTTGTATGTTTAACCGAGATAAATGGCCCCACATTTTTTATTTAAACAATTCACACCCCAAGGATCATTTGTTTACTTTTTCAAAGTGCAACGCTAATTTGAATGCGATCGCATTAATTTAATGTCAAGGGGGGATTTATAGCAATATTTCACGAGGGATTCCGGGGGATTTTAATTAACGATTATAACTCGAAAAGTTTAAGCAACCGGCGTTGTTTTCTCGTTATTTATATTTTTTGTTTAAAGATAGTAGGGTATGTAAATATGGGTGTAAACAATGTTAAACTTTCGAATAATAAATTATACGAACTAATATTATAACAGTTATGTTTGTTCGTTTGTAAAAATGTTATGTTAAAGAAATTGCTAACGACGAAATCAAATGTGAAAATTTAATTACGCGGTACGGTATTGGGGTTAGCGATGTGCAGGATTGCATTCCAATAATATTCGAATATGTCACCACACTTTACTGAACTTCTCAACCAATTCAGTTAACAAAACAACAAAAAAACAATTCATACAAAAATGAAGAACGACTGAAAGAAGACTATCATAACAACATTTACGTTTTAAAAAGTCTGGTTAAGCTCGATTCCGGCGTCCTAACGTTGGTTGAGAGGTAAAGTACATGTGTAGCATCTTTAAACATACAAAGTATGTATCGCGATCTGCACAAAGATATTCCTAGTAGCTCTGCTTAGAGATGTGACAGGCAACAAGCTCGTCTACGTATTACCTGGATGTTAAAAACAGCTGGCGAAATGTGGATATAATACTTCACTGCGAACGCCTTTGGGCCTATAGACGTATAGTATGTTTTACTGGTCGTGCATGTAACATGTCAACCGTCGAAAAACCTACATTATTTGACAGGTTTATTCGCAGAATCCACAGAATATTATAGATTCAATTACTTTAGTCAAAACATGGCTATCCTTTTAGCAAGTTCACGTACCTTTTGGAGTACCCGAGCCACTGATTGGGTAACGCCGTATTAGAATATATCATTCAGTGATGCCTACCGAATTCAAGAAAATATTCAAAATACGCACACGTACAGTTCCGTCCAAATATCAGCCCTGTATTAAACTGACCCACTGCTGGGCACGGGCCTTTTCTCAATTTGAGAAGGGTTAGGCCATACCTAGTACACCACGCTGGCCTAGTGCGGACTTGCAGACTTCACATGTCTTCAAGAATATTATGGAGAACTCTCAGACATGCAGGTTTCCTCACGATGTTATCCTTTATCGTTAAAGCGAGCGATAATTAACTATTTAATACGCACATAACTTCGATAAGTCAGAGATGTGCGCCCTGGGATCGAACTCGAGACCTCTGCGTAGCAGTCCAACGGTCTCCCACTAGGCTACTAATACCAATACTGAATAATATAACTCATATTGTTATCAGTTATTCATATGATTATTACAAGACTAGCGCTTGTCCATGACTTTGATTCATCCGCTTGGAGTATACAGCCTGCAAAGTTATTTATGGAAATCACTCTACACATCATATCTCCTAGAGAAGTAAGTACCATGGTCTGGTCACTCTGGTACTCACATATCTTTAGAGATACATGCTCATAGTTAAATTTAAAATAAACATATCTGTGAATTATCTGAACGGAATTAGATGAGACGTTGCTAACATTTGCTTTTCTATGAATTCGTATTAAAATGATCTGTGTGAATAGTTTTTACGTGAAATTGGAACAAAGGGACAGTCAGATAAACCGGCATACAAAATTGTAATTATCATTGTTTTAGGTGCCGACCCTTCTAAATAGTTAACTCAACTTCCAATGTAGGCGCAGACTATATAGTGTAGAATTGCAATGGTTACAGAATAATATCATCAACATTAAGCTATAATGAGATTACACAGTATCATATCCAAATGTGCAACAACATAATCTAATTTGTACACGGATCAGTTTTAGTACAAAATGTACATCACATAATATCTACCTACAAAATTTAGTTTTACTACAGTGATACTCTATGCTGTACATCATAGAATACAGGCTGAGCACAGGCTTCATATTAACATGAGAAGGTTTTGCCCATAGTCCTCCACACTGCTCCAAAGCGGGTTGGCAAACTTCAGGCAATTCTCAAGAAGATTTTTTGAAGCAAGCTATAATTAACTATCAACACGCTCATTACTTCTTCAAGACAGAGGTGCGTACCCTAAGGCATGGTTTCTATATTAAGAAACGAATTGTTTTAGCTAGGCACAGCAAAATGTTGTCATAATAATATGTATATTTCATAGAGTGTCTAAAATTAACTACCCGTAAAATGGCTCGTTTGATGCTTTAGGACTGGGGCTTAACAGTCTACCACAAGGCTATCACTTCTGACGTACAAAATAAAACAGAAACATTCATCTCAAACAAAAACAACACAGGAATGATAACGATTTGTTTTCCTGTTCCCAAAATGCACAGTTTTAGGAGCGGCATTTATAAATATAAGAAAGCGGAGTGGTTACTTAGGGTGCCCATTTTCACCCCCCCGATACTTAATGGGAATAGCCATTCCTTCCCCCTAAGTTGTCAAATAACTTATACTGTTAATGAAACGCTTCCGATTCCCGATACGATACAATATACAAGCGCCATTGATTAAAATGATGATAAAATTCAATTGAATGTGCTAATGATTTATTTTATAGTGAATGTGGTCAGGTGATTTGGAATCTTACAAATATTATAAATGAAAATGTTTGTAATGATGAATAATAATATATCATATCAAATCGTAAAAATAATCTTCCCGTCGGATTCACGCAGACAAAGCTCCGGACAGAGGATGATATTATAAATATGAACGTTTTGAATATGTTTGGATGTTCGTTACTGAATCACTAACAAACCGGTAATGAAACAAGGATGAATCTTAGTATCCAGGTAAATCATGTCCTGGGGTAACACAATAGATACGTTTTATCCCTGAATGCTTTCTCTCGGGCTGCATGCTAAGCAGTGGACAAAAGTGAAGTTTGATAAAATATCGTTGCACCATGACACTAAAACTACTGGGATTTTGACCAAGAAAATATTACTGCATATTTCACTGGAAAACTCTTTTCTCGATGACTGTAACCTGCTTCGTAGTTTAGAAAACTTTTTATTACTCCGGGTACAGTTGACAACAATTTTAATTTTAACAGGGACTTGCTTGGCTTGCTATTGTGTCAGTAATTTTTATTACTTTCATTTCATTCTAATTTCATTTTAATTTCACTTTGAATAACAAAAGCGTTTTATAAATTTTGTTTCGAACCGGTTTCTTCTAACAGTCTTTCCTTACTAGCGATATAAAAATAAAGGGCATGCAATTAATAGGCCCAGAGGTGCACAAGAAATTGGCTATACTAAAAAATATAATAATACATATTTATCCTACATCTTCCTTGTATTTATTATTCTGTAAAAGTCGGTAATATTTTCTAAAATATTAATCAAAAAAGCGACTAAACTGTGTAATGGAACTTGCAACCAAGTACATTAACGTAAAAATGTTGCCTTTACACAAAATATGTTGATAGGTAATTAATCGAAATAGTTATTTACTATTGCTATATTATATAATAATTATTTTGTTCGTATATTTTATTTTTTATACAATAGTAATACAAAAAGTAATAATAATTATTATTTTTATCTTCGCAAGATTACATTGATTTACTTAAAGTAATGTCTATTATTATCGATGTATCGAGTTTTTGTGTTTATTATTGCAACACCATCTCTAACTTGTCAGACGCCGGATAACGTCAATGTCAATATCATTGTTTGTTTTTCAACTCCATTGTGACTGTTAGTGTTTATTTATTGTGGTTATATCATAGACGACTTTACCAATAAGCTTTAAAACTGCAATGTATTCTATTTTTTTTATTCCTAATTGATTGTACCTACTCATAAATAAATTAAAATGATGTATAAAATGATATAGCACATATTTAATATTGATGAGATATAAGAAGATTTGGTAACTTTAAAATGCCAAGTTTTTTGTAAATCACTTCTTTTGCTAATTAATTATCATTAGCCTTTATAGGTGTGCAATGTGGGCCCAAATTACTATGGCGTCTTGGCATGCCCCTTTGGTATATTTTACTTGCTCGGAGAATCAACGTGTGTCGGCCTCGATGGCGTAGTGGTTAGTGTAACCGACTGCCACGCCTGAGGTCGCGCGTTCGATTCCCGCACAAGTCAAACATTTGTGTGCATGGACATGGCTGTTTGTCTTGGTATGGGTGTTTCTATGTATAATATGTATCTATTTACAAAAAGAAAGTGTATATATGTATTTTTATCCATTGTCTAGTACCCATAGTACAAGCTCTGTTTAGTTTTGGCTAGATGGTATTGCGTGTATGTGGTAGAATATTATTATTATTATTATACAAGAGAACGCAACATCCTTCGGTTTTTGACTGTTTCCCGTCAGTCGTTGGCTTGAAGCTTTCGCAGTTCCGTTTCGACAGTACCACTCAAGCGATATCTGGGATGACCGACAAGACGTCGCTCTGCTGGTCGGCCCAGATAGGCGCTCCTAATTCCGCGATCCTCTCCCATTCTTTCAACGTGACCGACCGGAGTCAGGACTCTTTTATTTCCGCGTTTATGTTTTGGTCATCAACACCATAAGTTCTTAGATTTCGGAATTCTTCTGGACCTTCTCTCTCTTTAAAAAGTAAATGAAGCAAGAGCTATGCCAGATTCCTAGTATGTAGAAATCTTGTGGTGTTCTCTGCCTGATCCTCAGGAAAACAGACCTGAGCGAAAAAGAATATGCCATTATTAACAACGGCAACACAGTTAATAGATAAGTTTCATGATATGTTTGCGCGTGGCTAATTTCAAAATTCTTAATGATTAATGCATTAGTATAATTTCGGTAAACATAATTCTAATTACTTGCAAAATGTATAGGTATTATATACCGACAACCCAGCAATATAGCACCTCATGCGATATTTTACAATTTTACTTTCGTGTATGTTATACTAATGATATTTTTAAAATAACATGCATAGACACTACCATTGTATTTTTAATAGATAGCTATTTAATTTTAAACGTTCGTGCTAGGAATCATTACGAGAACACACTTAAATTTTATGAGCACCTAGCTAAGGCATAATAAATGATGGGCAAACGCTTTCGTGATTGTACAAGAAACTATTAAAAACGTTTTATAATTAATAGGTTAGATACATGACACGCCCAATCAAAATGGAGCACCTTGAATATTTAATTATAACCAGCTCATAAGCATAGTAACTAATTATCGGAGCTTGTATAACTAAACCAAATTAATATCGATATGAGATTAGATGTAACTCGAGTAATGTAAATCGATCCCTGGAGAGTATTATACAAAGGGTTTAACAGCGTTTTAAGGTTAAACTGTGTGTGTTATACATATAATATAATTTTAGTAGGTAGGTATACCGCTGTTGTCAAATATTTGGTGACACTACAAATAAGCCGCCTTGCCCGGGGTAGTACCTCTGTCATGGGAAATTGGCGTGGGTGTAGTAAAACTTTTACTGCCATCCGATACATAGCAGGATGCTTAAAAGCCTACCCATACCTTTCCTTTTCTGTCCTCTTTATTCCTTTACGGGGTGTCTAAAATCTATGCTTAGGGTACCGCTTATCACCAGACGGATTTCGCTTTTATACCTCGCTCTGAATTTTACAAATACAAATTAATTATCTGTATGCTTTATGCATGCAATGCAATTAGGTGGTATAACTTTGAATTATGGATCTTTCTCGCTAGTTCCATGGGTAATTTGTTTCATTGAACTATTGCGACTTTTTTCTTAGTAGTTTTTTCGATTTTGGTACAGCAGAATTTGCCATTATTATTTATTAAAGTTGATAAGTTTTATTTACAATTTAAATACTAACATTACATACCGTTTTATTTATAATAAATCTAATTGCAGTTACTTACATTTAGTAAATATGAGAAACTAATTGCAGTCCGAGGCATTCCCCGTGTGAATATCTCTGGAATACATATTGGGCTAAAATGCAGACATAGTACTTCCCCAGTATACAATATATCTTCTTACTGAATTTATTCAAAATCGGTTTAGTGGTTCACCCGTGAAACGAAACAGACACAGTTACCACCTCACTTATAATTTTAGTATGGATAAATATGTATATAAATGTAACACCGAATTTTGTCAACATTAAATACTACAAATGCAGGCGATAATTAGAATGACTCATTAGCTACACTAGCGCTTTAATTGATGTCGTACGGCTATAATATTCGAGGCTGTTATCAGCTAAGCAATTTGTACAATTGTCGGCGGATAGTGTTCAAACTCAATTAATAATGTAACGAGGCTGATTTCTGATTTCCCGTTCAATGTGTGGCTTCGTCGTGGCCCATGGGATACCCGTTAGTGTTTGTTCAGGTGTTTAGTCTGTTGGTAGAGTCGGGAGGATTATCGTCGATAATTGCTGTACATAGATTTAGGATCGTATATCCTCGAACTGGTAAGCAGAGGTGAGGACATTCTCAAGGCTAAAGATCTTGAGACAACCCAAATGTACTGTACATAGATATACGAGCATTTGATGTGGTCTTTGATATTATACTTTACTAGATTATGCCCGCGGCATCGCTCGTGTATATGTAGGTTACCTATGCCAATTTTCTATTACTCGGGATACTTTTTTCGGGATGAAAGGTACCCTATGTCCTTTTTTGAATCCCTGACAACGTGTATGCGAAATTTTATGATGATCGGTCGAGTAGTTAAGGCGTGAAAGCGTAAAACAAACACAGTTTCTCATTTATAATATTACTTAGGTTTACATAATATTGTCTTCTATTTACGCGAATATTATTCATCGAAATTAAACTGCTATATACGGATTTTATCGCGTTGGTTATTTGACACTTTAGTACAATTTTCAAAATTTTGTAATAAAGTGTCAAATAAACAACGCGATAAAATCCGTATTAAGCAATTTAATTTCAATTACTTAGGTTGTACTATAATATAATATTAATTTACTACCTGTATAATCTGGTTAATTGAAGTTAGATAATATCACTTTATCTTATACCTATCTGCATTAGTATCGAACTAGTGGTCGGTAATTCATTAAACCATTTTTATAATTTATCTGACTATTCTGTGCGAACAAAATAATATAAAATGGGTAAAACATTTTGACTTCACGTCTTCGTATACATGTTACTAGATTTTGTGTAAAATGTAGGTTAAGTTAGGTCCGCCGAGAGGTATGCGTCAATGCATACCGAAAAGTGAAAAAAAAAGTACTTGTTCTGGATATAGTTACTTTATGACCTTTTCTGTTTCCCTGTCAACGTGTATGCAAAATCTCATGATTCGGTCGAGTAGTTAAGGCGTAAAAGCGTAACAAACAAACTCACGTTCAACTTAAATTTTCAATCAAAATGTTTAACAAAGCCATAGTATAGCCGATATAGCAAATCATTTATTCATTAAGTCACAAAATAACAGTTTTAATACCAAATTACTTAATTAAAAATATAAACGTACCAATCTCTGTCATATGTGAAACAAAAATATCAACATATAATGAGCATCATTAATAAACATGCAATCACGTATTCAGCGGTCAATTAACACTTACACATGCAGAATATATACATATGTATATATATATTCCTGACACAGCCAATAGGTCCCTCTTGTTTGCAATAATTACATATACAGTGATACCTACAAATTGCACCAAGAGATAGAGCTGATATACAGGCTGCGCTTTGAAATGTATCTAGCAGTATACATACATTTGAATTATCAGACACTAGATTTCGCTCGCAGCTTCGGTCTTTACTCGCGTAAATGTAGATTAAGTTGAGTAAGTAACTGTACTTTTTTCAGGGTAAAAGATACCCAATATTTTTTTTTGTAGCTGTGACAACGTGTATATGAAATTTCATAATTATCGGTTTAGTAGTTAATGTGTGAAATCGTAGGAAACAAGCAAACTCACATTCGCATTTATAATATTAGATAAAATGTTATAACCGCCAGTCTTCTTTTGTTTACAATCATTAAATATACAGCGATATTTAAATTGCAGCAAGCGATACAGATTGATATGCCCAGTGTGTTATTTAATCTAAAGACGAAAAGTATATCTATACTTTGTAATTAATAACATTGATTATTTTAATTAATGGATTCAATTTTTTTATTACCATTTCTATTTCGAAACTAATATTTAAATTTGAAAGTAATTTATGTCTGTTAGTTACGTTTCAACGGCCAAACTGCATTTGGATTAAATTAATTACAGAGTTAGGTTAAAAACTTGAAAACGACAGATTTAAGAAGCTCATATCAAGTAGTTATCTAGTTTTCACTTTGCTACGTAATTTATACCATAGTAACCAAATCAAAGAGCCCGACCTGTATATATCGGCTGGCGTACAAGACAGTCTGAGAGTTAACTTGTGCTGTACACAGCGGCCACTAATTGACACCGGCGGTTCTAAACTAACCGAACATGTACCGATTTGCATAAACACCCACCACTGTAATGTTGGTGACGTAATGTTTGTCGCTATCTGACGCTCGGGGTAATGAATCTTGTCGCCAGCTGTGCTTACGTGCTGTGTCATTTGTCGCTCGATCTGTGCGGAGTGACCAGTTTGTCGTTTTTGAGATAAGTTTGGCTATGTTTTAGAGGTTGAGTAAAAGTCTTTTGATGTCACCCCATTCAGCGGTGGCTATGCATCCATTTACATTATAAAAGTTGCTAGCGTTTTCTGTTCTGATACGTATACATACCGAGACTCAAATAACCACACACAACCCACAAGGATGCGTGTAAGCCACATTTTCCCACACGTATATATGTACATATATTTATATTTAAACATTCCTGTAATATGTGATGTAGTGTATGAGGTGTGTTTTATATCTCTGCCTTCCTAGGCAGAAATGTATGTCACATCTCTTTCGCTCACATTTCGCCTTCTATGTTTGAATAAATGAGAAGATCATATTGTAGACTACCGCCCATATGTTCACAGTCCCTTGTAAAAAGAGCAGTTGTCGATTGAAATACATACATACATACATACATAGATTCACGCCTGTTTCCCAGAGGGGTAGGCAGAGACTACGGATTTCCATTTGCTACGATTTTGACACACTTCTCTGGCTTCATTCACTTTCATTACATTCCTCATACACGCCCGTCGGTTCAAGGTGCTCTTAACCTGGCCTTTGTTCAGAACGCCTCCGATCTGATCGAGAAATGTTCGCCTAGGTCTTCCTCTTGCGACTGTTCCATTCACACTAGCCTTATAAACTTTCTTAGTCAGTCTTTCCTCGTCCATTCTTTCTACATGCCCAAACCAGCTTAACATACCCCTTTCTATTCTTGTCACTATATCCACTTTCATGCCACATCTCTCTCTAATCACACTATTCCTTATTCTATCTTTCAGAGTCACACCACATATATTTCTCAGCGCTCTCATTTCTACAGCATTTATTCGACTCTCATGTTTCTTTTGCCATACCCAACTTTCAAGGAAACGAAATCAAGGTTATACTTTCGCAATATATTATTGAGTATTCTGCTGCGCACTCTTTTTCTATTTGCCATTATTAGCACGGCGACTGTCAAAGAAAATAGCTCATACAAAATACCTTTAATTTACTTACTCTGATCTTTTTACACCTTTTAGACACTACATACACTATTAATGTGTTCACAAACATATAATTTACGTTATAGAAACGTATATTTATACAAAATAAGCGTGCTAGCTACAACTGGTTTTAACCTCACACAGTATATTTTATGTGTAGCAACACCAGCAGCTTTGAACGTTAGCAACACTGTTATTATATAAATAGTCGGTTTTCTTTACAAAGAAATAACGCTGGCATTGTTTGTCGTCGTCTTTTCTCCACACAAATGATTCTAATTAGCGTAATTTGAATGTTCTGAGCTTGTTAACGAGTATGGTGCAAGTATGAAATAAAATTATTCAACAATCTACTTTATTAAATGTGGAGATTATAAATATTACCATGCTTACACTTTTAATTCTAGAATATTGTCCTCCTGACCGAATTTTAGTTACGGTGGCCAATCTCAAGGGAGACTAGCCTTATGTGCAGCAGATATTATAGTGCACAAACGTAAGTATATTTTGAGTTCCTTATTCTCTTAGTCTGATGTAACGATAATTCCAAACGACCGGAGAGGGATCAGGCTCAGGACCAACAGCATTACGTGTTTTCTGAGGCACGGGAGTATGCAACGGGAATGTGTTATAGTAATACTAAACCCTGGTTCCTCGGCTTTAGTTCCAGCTTTGCTAGGCGAGCCGGTTTATATATATCTCTCTCTCGCTCTATAGTATGAAAATGTAATTAAGGCCATAATCTTAATAGATTTTTGATATGTTCGTCTCAAGAAAATGATCTTACGTCTAATCGTTTTTAATTAGATTGTTTATTCATATGGATATAAAATTATAAAGAAATACATGCAGCTTATACGTTAAGTATATAAAATTAATCGATAGGTTTTAATCAAACTTGCATCAAATCTAGTTAAGTTATAGTTGCTGCTAGTTCAATGCCCCATATAGTCGTAAAGGCACAATTTCGTTAGTAAATCCCTCCTTGTCGTAATAAAGTGATATGAAATATATATTTTTTTAAATTACGACTCAATTAGGAACGTTTTAAAAAATTTAATACTGTAAATAAATAACGCTTTAGACTCCTTATACGACTACCTGCAGATAAAGAAAATTAATTAATTTACGTTCTATTACGTAAAAATATAGTCCTACTGTCCCCAATTATTTGTAACACTTGAATCTAAATTGGGGAGTAAATTAGTCGTTCGCAAATAACAAGTCCGCTATCATCTCATAAATTAAACGGTTTACAACAAGTACACCTGCGAGCTACAATACTAATAATTGTAGGGAAACTGGCGCTTTACATTATAAATGTCGCGGGATTATTGTGAAACCAGAGTTTTGGTCATAAATCTAAACTTTTGATTTTATTTATGTCATCATGATCCAACCGAAGAAGAAGAAGAACCACCAGTGGTTATTTGACTGCACGGATAGCGGCTATCGCGCGCAGTGCTGTGGGTTTACACGAGACAAAACTTTGTGTGATCCACAAATCGTTGTTTCGAGTGGATGTTCTTTATGTCCGTTGTTTAAATGTTTGTAAAGTCCCCCGTGACACAGGATGTTTTACTGGAGCAGTACTGTTTTTTTTAAAAAGAAGATAATAAATATTTGAATAATAAAATCGAACGAATTTTATGAGTCAATAATTGACATACAAAAATCGTTGCTAGGTTTTGTTGTGTAAGCTTTCCAGCATGCATGCACAACATAAGTGAGCTTGATAGTGGAAAATGTGATTTTATTTTGTTGAGTTTGTTGTGGATGAATGATTTTGATTACATTAGTTCATAATATAATCTGGGCATGATCGATCACACAATTTTCAGTAAGCGCGTATTGCATTACATATTTTGTTCAAATAGCGACAACCTGTCAGAAGAAGTATTTCTGGGCTCTAGTAAGTAGCAGCCAGATAAGATCGTGCTGTGTTCCTGTGAATATATCCCAAGGAGCCAGAAAACTTCTTACTGCAAGCATCATCTAGTATACCGTCTGTAGAGCCCTATCTAAAGGCATGTTCTCTGGCTTTAAGGTTTACAGCACAAGAACCACTTTTTTAAGCATTGGGAACCATGTGTATATTTTTCCTGATGTTTCGAGTGCCAGAGAATACGGTAATTACTCGTTGTCAGGCTGTTATCAGCTTGGTATCATACAAAATTACCACTAGTTCAATGTAGAAGTTTAATTTTACAATGTATGTATAATATTTTAATTCTAACTGGACTAAATAGCCTAAAATATGTATTTTCAAATTTTGATAGACATATAAAAGCCTAGGTTTTTAATAGTTCTACGATATTCTTGGCTTATCTTCAGCTAGGTCTTTAGTCATCCTGAACACGTTTTATAATATAGCCGTTGTTTTATTAGCAATGGAATTATTTTTAATAGGATTATGCTCAGCTTCTCTTATATAATTACAGAATCTCACTACCAGTAAATAAGCCACCGCTCACACTGTTCCAATCTATCCCTATCTTCAGGACCCGATTAGATAGGGTTTCGGAGGCAGAACTACGGGTCTCCCTATTTGGATCAGGGTACTACGGGGTCAGGCTAGCCCACTGCGCCTCGAGAGGCGTGTTCTATCGGCCGCCGATTATAGTGCGCGGTGCCTGACATTGTTGTTGGACTCGTAGTGGCTATGTGGTTAGCCGCAGAGGACGGCACGTTTGTTGCTCGGCAAGCAAGTGGCATTCGAGCGTCGGACTCATATGCGGCTAGTACGAACCAGTCGGTCGCGCGAGGCACGCAGTTGTCTTTAGCGAAGTGGCAGTGTGGTTTCACTGTCACAACTGTCGCTAGAGTGACTCAGGCAGTACCCGGCTTGTAGGCCAAAATGGGTAGACATATGGATGTACGACGGGAAGTGAGCGTGCCTTATGCAGCTCCAGCACCATACTGGTGATATGGGAGGCGGCTTCTCCGTCGGCCTTAGCGAGGATATCGTTAGCAATTCTCAGAGTTCGCGAGGGGTGAGCGGCTTTATTACTCCGGTACCTATCTGGACAATAGGTAGTTCCACTTGGGAACGAGGTAGCTCGCTATAACGAGAACTGGGTCTCAGGATTTGGGGACAAGACCTGTCTATAACTGGTCCCTGAAGGTGCTTTCGGGCACTGGAAGATACAGCGGTTCTCACTATATACCGAAAGGTTGGCGAGTGGGAGCGCTATATAATATACTTGAGTAGCCTGTAGACGAAGGGTCTGTTCCAATACCATTTTTTTTTATTGCTCTTGATGGCACACGATTCGGGGCCTGCCAGATAGTTAATGATAACCTTTGTTGAATCTAGGGCTTTTTCCAAAGGAAAACCCAGCTCTTAAAACACCGATGGATATAGATACAACTACTAGAATTTTTTGAGCTGAAACCTATCATCCCGGAAAGAGAAGGCACCAAACAATTCTGGGTTGGGCACATCCCACCTGACCCTTTCTTATATAGGTACTTCAATGATGGTAACCACCGCTCATAGACTTGGAATATGTTCTTGGCTTACAGATACGCCTGTGTTCTCAAAGTCAAGGTAAAATGGCTGCTACCTATAATTATATCCTGTCCAATAGCAATATATTTTTTAGACAATAAAAAACAAATCAATCTCGGCGTATATTTTTTGAGCGCCACAATCCGAGAACAAATGGCGTCACGTATACGACTCACATATTATATAGAGTGGTACAGACGCGGGTAATTATTCTAACCTCGCACACCGCTAAATTGGACACACGAAGGCTTTTAACAGGACCTGTAACACGTCTCGCGCTTCGCTCTGAAGAAAATGGTTGAGCAGAGTTTGAGGTGTTCGATTCGAAGCGAATTTTTTTTGTGTTGAGGTCGCAATTGAATTGCTGTGTTTGTTAGGTTAACATTTTAAAAGGATGTCTGACTATATTTTATACGATGCTTCAAAAGGTGATATATTATTATCCTATAAAAATCTCGCTAATTCTTATTTTATAAACACTGAAATAACGTACACAATACTCAGAACGTAGGTTGACATATTTGTAAATGTACTTAGTACATAAATATTATCATTATAAAAAGAAATAACAATTCAAGAGTCAGTTTATTTGTTTCAACGGCCTAACCTAGGACACTCCTTGTGGTGGTGATGAGAATTCAAAGGTCTAAACAACATACCTTTGAATTTCAGTTAATATTTATTTTATACATATATAATAATATATGTATAAAATAATTACATATATAATTATACATATATAAAAATAAATATAATTATATATATATAATGTTCTGCATACATACGTAGCAATGCGTTTGCGTTTTTTTATGTCAGAAGCATTCGCAGGCGCACCCACATCTCGCCAAAAATAATATTAGAACGCATACGTTACAGACAGACAATTACTGCACCGATGGCGTAGTGGTTTAAGTCGTCGCCTCGCCTTTGTCACCGCGCTGAGTGTTGTGGGCTCGATCCCCACACAGGACAATAATTTGTGTGATCCACAAATCGTTGTTCCAAGTCTAGATGTCCTTGTGTCCGTTGTTCGAATGTTTGTAAAGTCCCCCGCGACACAGGATCTATTCTAAATGCGGCAGCTGCCGTACCAATAAAAAATTACGAAATATTCACGCCTTAATTTGTATATAGATATACGTTTTGTGCCTGTATGCACAATTAAATCAATTATATTTTTATTATTTTTCACCTGGTGTGATATCACGGTATCATTTCAATCTACAGACCCTGACGGACATAATCTTAAAAGTGATTGATTCGTCCGTTTTATCTCCTCCATACATCACAAGCGGTCAATAATCTCAATAAAAAAACAAAACCAAAACGTTTTCTTTTTTATATTAAAAAGAAAACGTTTTGATTTATATCTATACTTACTAATATTAAAATGCGAATGTGAGTTTGTTTCTTTGATTGTTTGTTACGCTTTCACGCCATAACTACTCGACCGATTATCATGAAATTTCGCATACACATATAGTATAAAAAATAAAATCCTTCATGCTGCGTAAAGTTTGTATCTTGACAGAAAATCTCGGTAAAACCTCATTACCAGCCACGTTTTTACTTAACCTTTTAGCACTGGACCAATATATGCCAAAAATAAATTATCCACATTATACTCAGCTCAATCAACCCTTCAACAGCGACTGGGGGTCTCAATTACACACTAGCAAATTATGACCCGCTTAATTAACATATCCATATCACACACTGAAATTTTAATTTCGCATACGACACCGGTCACTGGTCAGATGCTGCCGCGATTTTCAGATAATTAACCCTCGCCAGCTGGTCGAACGAACGATGATATATTTAAAAACGTGTCAAATGCAGTTGATTGATTAATTTTCTGTGGCCGTTGTTTGGTTTAATTTATTATCACGATGAAACGTGCTGAAGAATAGTCGGTTTCCGATGTTAAATGCTTTCATAATCTGATAAAACTGTTTATCTGTCGATTAATTTGTATAATTGCGACCGCAATGTTGGTTTTGCTTTTTCTTTTATCATTTGTGAGGTATACAATGCGGTTTTCTATATTTATTCGAGTAATCACGTATTGCAATTAATAAAATAAGACCACAATGCGGTCCGTGAGACGTTTTTTAACTAAACAAACAGCGTAATATTAGTAGCGGACCACGACGGAACGAGTGCATTAACCAAATTTGTCGGCAATATCTCGCTAAGTGGCCTATCTATCCGAATATCCGCATAGAGGCTTGCCGTACTGCGCTCATAATAACCTTTAGTCGGGATAACCATCCCTAGGGCTGTCGAAATTGAAAACGGCAGCTTTGACTCTTCATATTATCATACTATTAATTTGGTTAATCGATTTTGGAGAAGACACAGAAATAATGTCTGGAATATTTTCTTCTTGTTTCAGGTAGAGTGTTGCTAGATATTTTTAAATTTTAGGAAATGATGTTCATATGTAGTTGTATAGAGTCGTGACAATTTTGGGTTTGGCAACCCTACAGGGTACGTTTCCAATGCGGCCCGCTCAATGAATGAGAGTGCGGACATCCGCGTATATTCGGATTTTAACCTGATTCAATAGTTGCAGTTGTTAAATTGGCGCGAGTTAAGTATCATTTTGTTTGTGACCGGCACAATTGAGGATCAATTATCGTGATAAATGCTTGACACTCGATATAACATGCGGTTAGGTTGTGTTGATAGAGTGATATGCATTGTAATTGTATGAATTTATTCGAATTCAGACACGCAATCAGATTGTACGGGCGAGTTTGTTGACCTTCTTGTGTATTGTAGAATTTTATTTTGTCATATTGTAGGTTGAAGTTTATATGACTTTATTTGACTGTACGGATGGTTTAAGTGCTCGCGTAACCACTGTCGTTCGGTTACAATTATTTTTGCGTTTCACAAAGACCTGTGACACAAAGAAAATTTACACTCGGAGTGTAGATTTTCTTTGTGTCCGTTGTTAAAATGTTTGTAAAGTTCCCCGTAACACAGGAATTAATCAAATAAAATAAATCTTGCAATTAATATGCGGCTTTTTGGGGAATAAAATATTAACTGTCAATTGCTAGAATAAAAAAATGTTTTAGGCCTCCGGCGGGGCGCTACCGCTAAAGAGTAATTAACCTCTTCAGTCTTCTTCTTATCGTGTCGATGGCAACAGTTTTTAAATGATTTTAGTCCAGTGCTCGGCAACGCGAATCGCATTAAGCATTACTTGGTATATCTCATCAAGCGTGCACAATTCTGGGCTCGTAGCGCACGTCAGCAAATGACCCATTGTCTGTTCCAACTTTTTGGTTTCTGGCCATATAGTGGGTGTGTTGGATCAGTTTCCTGTTTCCATTTTTCAATTCCAGTTGCTACTTTTCTGTGGACAGCTGGAGGGCCAATACCTCTTCAGTGGTAGCGGTCATAATAATAAAGTCACTGAAAAATGTTCAAATGACAATATGATGTAGGTGGCTAGTGATGAAGTTGGAATTTACAAAGCTTTCATACACTAGCGTGCAAAAAAGATTTTAATTCTTTGTGGCTATATAAGCATGTTATTGCGTAAGAAGAGTAAAGTAATTATAACTTTTAATGTTTTCATGTTTTCCTTTTACATAATAAAATACTTAAACCAACAAGCGTAGCTTATTCTCTCACAAATGAAAACATTTAGCTTAATAGAAATTATTATATTTATAAACCGCATTCTATCTAAGCTGTACTACAAAATATTCCATTACATTAATAATTTTTAATTCAATTAGGTACCCACTACACTTAACATGAATAAAACTCAACCCTGTACGCGTCGTGTAGTCTAAAAAGCCAGCACTTATTTTTCCTGCACAGTCGGTATTCTCGACCACACCACAGCGTGTTTCACGCCCGCACGCTTTCAATTTGCATTAAGGGTTTATCAGTTTTAATGTGAACACTAAAAGTTGTCCGCCGTCACCGCTGAGCCGTATAGACCGCGTAGCGTTTATAGGGTTAAAATTTAAAGTTGCTACAACGCCTTTTAAAGAAGATGGATAGCGCTTTTCGTGAAGACTTTTAATGTAAATAGTTTAATACGCTTACTTTTAGTGGTGTTTTATTTTTTAAATCTTGGATGTTAATTATACATTTGCGTAATTTGTCGATTTAGTGATGTAAGAGTGTGTATTAGGCATACGCTTGTCGTGAGGTCTCAGATTCGATAGACGTGGGGATACCGACAACTGTGTTGTTGGGCCCGTGATGTCGCTTGCGCTTATGTTTGCGAGTGAGTTTGTGGTCTGGGTATTGATTCTCGACAAAGTATTATAGAAAATTCGCCTTTTCAAAACAGAGTCTTGAAATATGTCCGGCAGACGGCAATAGGCTTGCTTTAAATTATATGAGACTTAAAACCATATCTGGTGAAATATATAGTACACCTCCCGCCGGGGATATAATTATTATTCTGTCTAATTATTCTTCTATAATACTGTTTTTCTTCCAATTCTTTTCATTCCTGCTATCGGTACGCTTCTCTTTCAAATAACTTTCAACAGCAAGATAAATCTTAGAATTGTTCTCGGTAGACAGTAAATATCTTCTGTTACTAGGAACCTAAAGTTCTAGCGAAATGTGGGTGCAATCTACCTGCGCCGCGCGCCGTAGCGGAAATGAGGGCACAATTATATTCCAGTACATTTTGTTTAACGAATTGATGGCAGCCCTGTAAGTTCTTTGAAATTCGTTATTAGACAGGGCAAGGATATATCGAAGTCATAAAAGTAATATATAGAGTGCCTTATTGAACGCATATGCAATTGTAACTAACGGTCCTGGATTCGAATACGGACATTGTTTTATACTACATGGTCTATTTAATTTTTATTTATGATAAGCTGGCGTTCATGCGCGGCTTCGCTCTTGTAGTCCTAAGGGAAACATAACCTTCAAATATTATACAATAGATTTTGCCCACGGTTTCGATCGTGTTAATTAATAGTATAAAAAAAAATATCTCTCGGGAACAGTACTTTTTTCTGGTTGAAAGGTACCTTATGCTCTTTTTTGTAACCCTGACATAGTGTATACGAAACTTACCGATGATCGGTCGAGTATTTAAGGCGTGAAAGAGTAACAAAGAAACAAACTTATATTGGCATTCATAATATTAGTTAGGATTTATGAAAATCTAGCTTTTGTTCGCGGCTTTTGTGGTCCTATGGGGAAAATAATCTACAAATATTCTACATTTTGCCTGGATAAAATGTAGCTTTTGACTTTTCCAGCCTATAAACTATCTCTATGCATAAAAGAAAACGGTATCCCTGATCCACAGGGTGCGTGGTAGCCGCAATGAAATCCTGAAGACGATAGCAAACAGGTTCTCATCCTCCATGTGGAGATCTTTAGTTAAGAGGGTGATTTAATGTTCTTTCATTGTAAAAATATGGACTATAAGGTTGTCTGAAATAAACAATATTTTTTTTTTTTTTTTTTTTTTTTTTATTTATAAAATCGTGTTGGTTCGTTTGACCGTTGCTATGTGAAAGAAAACAACAATAAACGCACTTGCGTAATTCTTTAGTAATTATAATAATCATTTTAATAGGAAGACTTACGTGTCATGCCTGAAACAGAGGTATTTTTTTCTTATAAAGAAGACAACTCCACAAAAAAGTTATTGGCTACACAAATTTTTGTACCGTGTGGGATTCGAACCCACTACGCCCTCCGTGCAGTCAATTAGGTTTATGACCTAGGTCAGGTTCATTCATTTAAAATAACAGCCATCATAAACAAGTTTATTATATCCAGTATTTAAATTGCAGATGGTTTTCGTTAGATTTAGCTGTCAATTGTTGGAAAGCCATACATAACTAAAAATCTATTGTGTCTGGCCGCCGGTGTGCCGCTGCTATTCTATGAGTGAAATATATTTTTAATTTTATACAATGCCTGTAATGCATTTTGTAAAGACGTTTACATTTTGTTAAATAAAAATATATTAATATTGTCTTACGTTTACACGAATGTGATACATTGAAATTAAACTACTTTATACGGCTTTTATGACGTGTTTTTTATGTTATTGCCTTATTTTGGAACGGTAAACAGTGTTTAACAATAGTAGTTTAATTTGGTTAAAATTACGTAAGCATATTCAATCTTGCAGTGCAGTACAATTCCTTTATCTATGAAACAGCATCTGTTTCAGAGAAAAACTATTTTCAGACTTCTCTTATTAGCATTTATACAAATATACAAATTACTTGTAGGTATTCTAATTACCCCTTTAAGCTGAACTAAGATGCTTATATTACGATTAGATCTACATTTATAATTGAAACGAAACTTCGACAAAGTCCTTTCAATGGTTTACGAGCGTTTAAAATCCAATGCCTTCCATTAAACTTTCACCAATTTAAAACACATCTAATACGCTTAAATCTCTTACGTTTGTTAAATCTTTATACCAAAACAAGTTATACTGCCGTCATAAAGAAAAATACTTTTTCGATATTAACATTTTACCTCTTTGGAATCATTACAAGAGATACATCAGCTACACTTAAAAAAAATTGATTCTTATACTCTTCCCTTATGATTGCAGTATACACATACCGCAGTGTCACTCGGCACTCCAGTAACCACGACGTTAATCGAAAACTAAAATCAAAAGTATAACTCACAAAAATATTCACTCACGGCCGCAAAATAGTTTAACCCTACAACTGCAGCCTGTATAAACACAAAACGGTGTTACGTTGATCGTGCGATATACCGGGCCGCACATTAACATCGTCATACTTTTCCTCCCCTAGGTGGGTACTGTGGGTAGTGGGTAATACCGAGTAATACTGGGTAATTACGTACCGCGCAAAAAGTGCAATTAAAATGGTCCCACAGCGAGCACTAGGTACTAACACAATAATGCAATTGTGCCGCAATATAATTTCAGTTTCGTGAATAAGTTTTGCTTATGCCGCTGTTTTGAAGATACGAGTGTTTTAGTGCTTCGGTTTGTTGGAGTGTTAATTCGTTTGAATTTATGTTTATTATACACTAACTATTCTGTTTTGCGTATTGTTGTTTATGTAACTAGTGTAGGTATGTTTTATGTCTCTTGCCTATACATATATACTATCTATAAACTCTTCCTGTCCCAGGAATGGAGCATGGGTCCTTTTGATATTGATATCAACGTAAACGTCCCAAGACATAATTATTACAACTAGCGGCCGCCTAATGGTCAAAATTCGACCATAAATGATTTAAATTTTAGGTTTGATCGTTATTAAGTTTTTATTGTCTATAACTTTACCCTTATAACCACATTTCATTTAGATTTCGCCAAGGCTATACAGGTTAAATTTACCTATTATTTTCAAACAAATTATTATTTACTTGACTATACTCTTTCATTGACGATATTCCTAAGCTTGCTACTTCGGTTTCTTTTTTCTTTATTACATATAAATAAGGTATAGGTAACCATAGTTACAAAGAATTGTACGACGTCAGACGAACAACGCCGAAATACTACGAACGCGATTCGACTGCGTGTGTCAAATGCATGGTTATGTGCGTATAGTGTTTTTTCATTAATTTAATGTATTTTTAATGCATATTTTATAATAATATTAGGATTCGCCACTCCTTCACCATGTACACTTTAACTGTGCCAAATTTCATACTCCTCCGTCCGCGCAATTTTCGTAAAAAGGGGTACTTCACGTATTAATATATAGATACTAGGTAACGATGTTAGAAAACTAAGCAAGAAAGAAGTATTTTAAATACGCCTAAGACCCGTTACCTAGTATAATAGGTAATGTGTACAAATCGCGAAATTCAGAAAACGTTTATTTGTCCCAAGGCAATCCACACCAAACAAAGGAATACTTCTAATTGTATAATATAACTTTTTATTATGACTGCGCCGATGGCGTAATTGTTTGTACTTGCCACACCACTGCCAGAGCCCAGTGTAAAAATTGTAGTGACCCACAAATTGTTGTGCCGAGTCTGGGTGTTCTTTGAGTCCGTTGTTTGGGTAAATGTTTGTAAAGTCCCCCAAAACAAGAATTTATTCCTAGTATGTTATTCAATATCGTATCAAATTACATACAAGATAGATTTATATTTTATATACTAAGTTTATATATAGAAAGAAAGAAGTCATGTACAGAGCACACACAATTAGTTAAAACAAAATAAAAACAAAAAATATTTATACAAAATGTGTGGTTATGCCCTCGCTGAAAGGGCTCACCACCTTAAGCATTAGCTGGGCACCCAAATTGAGTGCACCAGCGCTAGTTTTCAGTTGGTCACTCGGTATAATTCATACACGTACGGAAGGAAATGCTTAACATTATAATATAAATACAATAAAAGTTGTTCTGCTACATAAACATGGAAAACGTATAGGGCATATTAAATAATGTTTATAAATAGGTACATTTTACAAATATAAAAACAGCGTTAGAAATAAAATACGTCACTATTAAATAAATACATTTTTAAGGGAATACATTTAAAGATTGAGTGGAAAGAAGACTTTTATAAAATATTTGGTGACGTTAGGAATGACCTGGGCCGATCTGTAAAGTACTATCCTTTTACATGTACCTTACATACCTCACCGAGCGAGCAAACAGCACTGTATTTGCATTTTGCTAGTTAAATAAAAGCTTCAGAGGTTCACATAACTACCTCTCCCATTCCTTCCTTGCCATCTGTAATACTTTTCCAAAGAATATCAACGCGCGAATGACACATCTGTTATTGCTAGCGTACTCGATCGATTACAGGCGTGCTTTATTCTTTGCCACCTAAGTTGTATAAAAACACTAACAAAAAATACTGTTTTCTTTTTTAATAAAACTTTTTATATTACCAAATCGCCAAACAAATAGATCATTATTTTCGATAATAAACTGTAACAACTGATTCCTGTACCATTATACTGAACATAATTTGGTTGTGCCTTATTTTTACAATTCCATTGTGTACTTTTTTTCTTATAATCCTCATTGTGTTTTCGTATCATTTTATTGTATGTAAACCGGTACGCGGATGTTGAGTCTATGGAAAAGGTTTCGGATTTATCGAATTGTTATTATCTTGTTTGCTCTTAAGCCGTCGGAAAGTGCTATACTTAAGATAAAAAGTTCAGTTTACAGCGTTTTATTTCTTAATATAAAGCTATATGAATATTCGTTGGAAGCTACTTCTTCTAAATATAGATTGTCAATTTAATTTTTAAATAAATCCCTATATAAACTAAGTAATTTTACAGTTAAAAGATTTAAAATCACGCCGACACTTTTCAAACTTTATTTACCTAATTAACACCTATGACATAAACATAAAATGATTACAGGTGCATAATAGTTAGTCTCATGTTTGTGTATACCTAAAAGGAAAAGCAGAAATGCGTATTATTTAAACTTCTCCAGTTACGTTTAAAACGTCATGTTTAAGATCGCTAGCTTTAGACTTCCACTGAATTCATTTATCTTCATCGTGGTGCTACTTAGAATTACCCATTAGAAAAATGCAATTACACTTCTTAACCATGTGAGCTTAAAATACAGAACTAACAAGATACATTAATTCTTAGCTCAATACGTTAATAAACACCCTATTACCACTGACGCTTGCATTCTTTCATCCCGCCCACATATCCTCAGACTTAACTGTTCGTTAACACAATTTTTTCTATCAGTTTTCATTAGCGAGTAATCCCATCCAGCGTCTGTAGCCCCGCGTATATCCAGTTGAATGTGTCGAGGGTATTACGCAGTACGTTCAACGGTTCCCATGTTTTGTGAAAGCAAATCCTCCCGCGCCATCTTTGTGGAACTGTGGTAGGCTCTACAACGGTATTTTAGGAATGAAACGGTAAGGGTTCGATCATACACACGTGTACATTAAGAAAATCTTGTATTTTATGTATCTCACGGCTATATCCACTAAAGCAGTGTACATAGCCTAGTGGGAGATCGTTGAACTGCTACGCAGAGATCTCGTGGTTGATCGCGAGGCCTATTACTTGATTAATTATCGCTTGCTTTAACGGTGAAGGAAAACATCGTGGAAAAACATGCATATCTGAGAATTTGCCATAATGTTCTAGAAGATATGTAAAGTCGGCAGTCTGCGTGGTAGTCCAACGGGTTCCCACTAGGTTATCGCTGCTATCTACATATATGTTTAATAAAAAAATAATTATACGGGCACATTTCCACGAAATCTGGAAATGTGCTCTTACTGTGGGCTAAGCTCTTCCGAACCCAAACCCTTCGTAGAAATAGGAGTGAGGCTATGTACCTATATAGGAAGATAGCCTCACTCCTATTTCCCCATTTTAGTACCTATATACTAACTAAGGATGAATGTATGTAGTCCTTGCACCGCTATAAAAAATATTCTGGAAACCCATAATACTTTGTCCAGGCATTAAACCGTAAACCATAAAAATATACTTATTTAAAAAAGACAACTACCGCTTTAGGAGTAATTCCTGAGTCGCGGGGGACTTAACTAATATTCAAACAACGGACACAATGAACACCCACACTCTGAACAACTATTAGCGGATCACACAAATTTTAGTCCCGTGTAGGATTCGAACCCACAACACACAGTGACGAGGCGGCCACTTAAACCACTGCGCCATTCGTGCAGTCAATATATTTAAGATATATCTCGATATATTTAATTCTACACTTATCTTTAGTATTCATCGATCCATACGTGGAAGCACCCTAAGCAGTTTAAAGGTAACAGGGATTATGAGATGTGGTTTACATTTTTGTGTTTGTCCTCAAAGGAATATTCTAATAGGATTTAGGATGAAACATATTTTTGTGTAGCCTTGCTTTGTACGGCCTCGGTAGTCTGGGCCTTAGATTTTAGTTTCTTTGGTTGTATTTACTTTTGTATTTGTTTATTCTTATATGATAAAAATCTTACTCTGGGAAATAGACGCCAGTCTTGGTAGGCTAATCGTATCTACATATTGACGATTGAGAAAACATACATGTTCTATATTTTTGTAGGAAGATATTATCTTACAGTTTTTGTAGGAACATATACTTACGGGTTTATGTACCCATATTTAATCAGATATTTTCCATGTAAAAAGTAGAAGTTTATTTACGGCTACCGGGCACATCCCTAAATTCTTAGATTGATCGACTTATTTATCAAACCCGTAACCTTACGATCTCACGGCCAAATGTGGCAATCAGGCACACCGCCACGGTATCAACGCGGCAGTCAACGAATTTATTATTTAACCAAAGCTGCAGGAATATATAGAGAGAGTAGTTTACATCGTTCCCAGACTGAAAAGCTGTCCAAAAAGGATTTGGGTTACCCATCCACAATATGCTTGAATAGCTTAACCTAACTGATTGCTTTCAAATCTATCGTTACATTAACCCCATTTTGTTACACGTGCATCGAGTAGGTACATAATTACTGTACATCAATATGATCATTACCAGCGCTCTTTAGCGTAACGCGGGAAAAGCTGTGCGGGAAGCTAGTATATTGCTTAAGCGAGCGGATCTTTGAATAAAACTTACGTTTTCAGACTTTCGCAATTTGTACACATCCTAACTAGATAATGTTATAGTTGCAATTGTGAGTTTGTTTGTTTGTTAAGTCATCACGACTTAGCTATTCGACTGATCATCATCAAATTTCGCATATATGTTCTCAGGGGAACAGAAAGGGACATAGGATACATTTCATTCAGCAAAAAGTACTTTTACTAACCTAAGTTATTCTCACCTACATTCACGCGAGCGATGCCACGGGCAAAATTTAATACTTTACTTTAGTTTAAAAGGTAATAAATATATATTAATTACCCGACCTTTCGACATGTGACAATATTTGAGCAACATGTGGTTCTTCTACTTAACCCGCTCGCTTATTCTTCTATGTGGCATTTACTAAAGTCTGTCTTTGACTACATTATGTATTGATATAGCTTCTTGTCGCACCAGTTTTCTCAGAAACTTGTTTATAAAGCCTTATCAGTCTCGTTTTCTTTTAAAATATGCTTGAATAAACATTGTCGAAGTTTTAATTGGGACATTTCTGGTAGCAGTACGGAGTCTGAAGCTGGTGTGTGTATTATTTTACACACGGTAGTTTGAACTTGGTATTCTTTTGTATTGTTTGCTTTTTCCGTATTGTCTTTTAATTTAACTTACACCATAAATCCCTGTACTGATCTTTCCTTATCCATTTTCTTCTTAATATTGTCTTCTATTTACGCGAATATTATTCATTGAAATTAAACTGCTATATACGGATTTTATCGCGTTGTTTATTTGACACTTTATTACAAAATTTTGAAAATTGTTTCACTACTACTACTATTAAACTTTACTAATTTTTAAGCTAATTAAATTATTATTAAACTATTTAGATTTAATTTATTTTTACTTTTACACTTTCCCCGACGTTTCGGTTGCTTTTCAGCAGCCATGGTCACGGGGAGACTAAGATGGCAGTTGTCTCAATGTTCCAGTGTAGTTATTTCAAAGTACCCGAACATAATTTAATCATTGGTGTTTCTATTTACGCAGAATGAGCTCAAAGTATCATGAAGTCTAGCTGTGGTTTGCTTCTTCTTGGGTTTGACTATTTTTATTACTGGATCCCAAGCTGGTGGTACATTCCAACCATCTTCTCTATTAAAATTAGGATGTTTTTTGATTTCAATAGCCTCGCGAAGCATCCTTGGTAGGAATCGGTGTTCTTTAGCGAGAATCTGTGACAAAGGTAGTTGGCACTTGACGGACGGATAGCCGCCAACGAAGATAAGTCAATTTTTACCATCCGTCAAGTGCCAACTACCTTTACAAGATGCAGGGGTCTATAAAATAGATTGTGACTGCGGACTCTCATACATTGGTCAAACCAAGAGAAACATAGGCACCCGCATAAAAGAACACATAGCTGATGTAAAACACCAACGCTCGTTGAAGTCTGCTGTGTGTGAACATGTGCAACAGGGGACCAACCACTACCTGAGATTTGACAAACCACAGATTCTCGCTAAAGAACACCGATTCCTACCAAGGATGCTTCGCGAGGCTATTGAAATCAAAAAACATCCTAATTTTAATAGAGAAGATGGTTGGA